>JACMZG010001914.1:24371852-24438951 GCA_018340805.1 Microvelia longipes | reverse complement strand
GATTATCTTTCTGTAAAAAATGTCTATTTATAATTGATATATATATTATATTATATATATATATATATATATATATATATTATAATATATGATATATATAATTATAGATTGATATACATGTATATATATATATATATATTATAATAATATATATAGTATATATAATGATATAAATATAGATGATATACATGTATTATATATATATATATATATATATATATAATATATGATATATATATATATATATATATATATTATACTATATATATCTGTAATGTGTAAAAACTAATGACGAAATACACTGATATTTTTATGTCAGTGAATTACTGAGATTTATTGAATGATCTTGATTATAATTCTCATAAAACTCAAATAACACTAAAATGGTTTTGTATCTTTGGAATCTTCGTTTAAACCGATAGAGTTGATATTTTAACAATTCCAGAGTCTTATTGTATTTAGTACGATAAGTTAAATATTTAATGACAATGGTATTGTTTTGTTCAGTCTTTGTTGTTGTTTTATGATTGCTGTATAAGAGAGTTGTTTATATTATGAAAACAGAAATATCCTAGAGTGCAATAAAGACTATTTTTTTATTGTTTATTAAAAACTAAACTTTCCAATGTCTAGGTTTCTGACATTTATTTCATATTATTATTTCCAAAACTCCTTTATAAACGTATTTATTGTCTAACTTCTTTCTTTAATTTGTTAACTTTAACATCTCTAGATTGTTTTTCTGATGGTTCTTTAGGGTCGTTTAAATTTGATGATCTTTTTTCCGTTACGTAAATGTAGGGAAAAATAAAAAATAAATTTTATCCAACCAATAACGAGTGCATTAGTTTACCAAGAAGTTTATTAATTAGTTAACTGAGATATTAATGATAAACGCTATGTTGTATCCATTAACGATTTTAGGTGAAATTCTAAGAGAAGACTTCAGCCGCCTACTTACTTTATCTCTCTCTCTCTCCCTTATTTATATACATATGTACATACACAACACAGATATATATATATAATATATTATATATATATCATATAATATTTTTTGGGAATTAATTAAATCGAACGTTTATTGCAGTGTCCATTTAGTTTTTATGATTGAGTGATCTTTATTTATTTACTTTATTTTGGTCAAACATTGTTAGTTTTTGTCCTATAGTTTTATTTTTATAGTTTATCTTCTGTTTATAGTACTGGACTTCGGCACCGGAGATCCGGGGTTCACAGCCCGGGCTATGCACTCAGTTTATTAACTTTAGTTTCATTTTGAGCATAGTAGATGTGACCCACCCGATGTGTTTCCCGCAGGGTGAATACCCTGAAGGGCCGAAAGGCCTTAAAACGGGCATTATTATTATTATATAATTATATATCTTCTGTTTATATTTAATCTATTTTCATGATATTTTAGTAATAAGTTTAATTTTATTCTTATCTTGTTTACAATTATAGTATTGGTAGTTTTAAATTTAATAATTTTTCCACTTTAATGTAGTAAATTTTTAACTGCTGATTTTTTCATGTAAGTAGCTTCTTTCACCTATTTATGTATTTTTTAGAAGTCTATTTCCCTATTGTATTTTTATTGGTTTTTAGCTTTTATATTTGTATTGTTTTGTATTATTAGGTCTTCTTTATATTTTTTTACAGCCCCTATAGAAGATACAATTGTTGTATCGAAACGTCGGGAAATATATGTTGATGGATCATATGTTTGTTATTTTAAGCGCTTATAAATATCTAATGGCCAACGTGTCTAAAGTGTATATGTATATATAATATATATATATATATATATATATATAATATATATAATATATATATATTGACAGTATATATATATATATATATATATATATATATGCACCACGTTTTGAAAGAAGCATGTGGTGTGATTGTGTCCAGTTATATAATATATATGATATAATTATACTATATAATTGTTTTGAAAACCATAAATAACATGAAAGTCACCCTACGGGAAGAGGCCTTAACTATTCCTTAATTCTTTTATTTTCTCATTTAATCGTAGGTATATGCGAAAAATCCGAAACCGAAATTCCAGGTTAATTATTCGTTTTTAGTGTTTTTAAGTTCTCGGTCTCAACTTATTTTTGCTACAAAGTTGAATCTTAGTACAAACATTAATCTTTTTGTCTAGTTGTGCTATCCAGAAAATAAATATGTTTGGACGTCAGTAACCCGCAATGATGCCTCAGAAAAAAATTCGTACGCGATACAACTTGTTGATTATTTTCAGATTTTGTTGCAATACGTCAAGTATATTTACGGTTTTTATTTTTTGTTGGATCATAAAAGTTAAGCCCGGACAGGTGACCGTTGCAAATAAATGGTTGTATTTATTGTTTAAGAAAGAGCAAAGCGAGTCCGAAGAGTTGCTGAAGTACATTTGATGGTTTTGCAATTCTGAGGACGAGCGTTGCGAGTCCCCTTTATAGCGTGTCATCTCCTTTATTCAAGATACTTAGATTAGTTTAAGGCCATCGGCATAAATATTCCTTCCCAAATCTAATTATTCTTTAAACTAAATTAAAATCAATTGTTGCTGAATCAAATTATTGCTTGTATTATCATCAGAAATGAATTTAGCGAGAAGAACAATATTAATTTAATAACTTGCATTCTTTTACCGATTAAATTAACAAAATTGCGAGACGTCTCTTGCTCCGGGAAGTTATAGTCTGGTTCTTAATGTTGTAAAGAACCATTTCTATTGTAAAGCTATATGCCTTGAGGGGAGGAAGAAATAATTCCAACGATAACATTGTCCTGCTAGTCGACGCTTTTAATATTGCCTATAGATTGTTTCACATTAGGTTAATATTGTTGATGTTTTAGTTTGGTCGAAATTCGACATTATTTGCACTTAAAACTAGACCGATATAATATGGATCGAAATTGCTGTTAAGTGGTAAATTCGCTAACAGCAAGATATAAGTACATTAACATATCAAACATAAAACATGTCAAAGAAGATATCATTATAACATATCATTTAAATTATTGGTAATTTATAATTTATTTACATTTTAACATTTCAATGTTTCTTACATAGTACTACAACATGCCATACTTAACATTGATCCGATTATTATTCCGTGTACAGTGCATCATTATTCCGTGTCGACTTACATCATAAATACATTCTACATTATAAATGCAGACTAAATACAAAAAATCAGACCACATTGTAAATACAGAATACATTGTCCATTGTCAATTCAGACTAAATTGTAATTGCAATCAACATTGTAAATGCAGACTAAATACAAATGCAGACTTCATTGTAAATGCATACATACTTGTAAATAACATACTTTGTAAATAATTTTTAATCAAGAACTTTAATAATTAATTTGTTGTCATATTTTTGTTTCAGGTAAGTTTTTAATGATCATAGCTAGAGCAATTTTGGTAAAATATTTTTTTACTTTTCCTCTTCAATACCATAGGTATAAAGAAAAATAATTGTGATTGCACAATATATCCGAAACTGAAATTTCACCTGTTACTGATTGTCTGTAAGTGTGTGTGTCTGGTATCATCGAAGTGACTCCCAGTGTGTTTCTGCTAGAGAGCTGGAACTTGGTACGAAAATCATTCTTTAGGCCGAGTTGTACTATCCGGAATTAATGTGTATTTTAATCATGTTATTATTGAGTCAGCAAATAAACTTCGACTATTCATCCTAGGACATTGAACATATATCATTTAATACATTCTACGTTTTAGGACATATATTCTTTTATGCATCCTAGAAACTAGGATATACATTCTTTAATGCATCCTAGGACCTAGGATATACATTCTATAATGCATCCTAGGACCGTTTGATATACATTCTATAATGCATCCTAAGACTAGGATACATATAATGCACCTAGGACCTATATACATTCTATAATGCATTCAAGGACCTAGGAATATACATTTCTATAATGCATCCTAAGACTAGGATATACATTCTATAATGCATCCTAGACCTAGGATATCATTCTATAATGCATCCTAGGACCGTTTGATATACATTCTATAATGCATCCTAAGACCTAGGATCTATAATGGACCTGGATATACATTCTATAATGAATTCAAGGAACTAGGATATACATTCTATAATGCATCCTAGGACCTAGGACTAGGATATACATTCTATAATGCATCCTAGGACCTAGGATATACATTCTATAATGCATTTTAGAACCTAGGATATACATTCTATAATGCATTTTAGAACCTAGGATATACATTCTATAATGCATTTTAGGATATATACATTCTATAATGCATCCTAGGACCTAGGATATACATTCTATAATGCATTCTAGGACCGTTGGATATACATTCTTATATGCATTTTAGGACCTGATTTACATTCTATAATGCATCCTAGGATATACCTTCTATAATGCATCCTAGGCTAGGATATACATTCTATATGCATTCTAGGATAGGACAATAATAATAATAAAATTGTTTATTTCCACCAAAATAAAATACAAATTCAAATTACATAAATATTTTTTTACAATATTTGATTATTTAAAAACATATTGTACAAATATATTTGTGTTTAAATAATAATTTGGCGAGGGCCCTCAGTAGGAGTTAAAACTCCTAGAGCGAGGGTCCTGTCTCAAGATAGTGCACATTTATTATAAAACATTTTTCATGTATATCAATGTTATTAAAATTATTATTTATGTTAGTTACATTTTGATAATTAATTTGAAACACATCTTTCATTGTTTAGTATCTCAAATTTTTCTTAATATGCGGTGCTTTAGATACTTTCATTAAAATATTGGTCAAAAAGGTATTGATTAACAAGTTTCTTAAATATGTCTATGGTTTGACTTTGTTGTATTTTGATTGGTAGTTGATTATAGTATAATGGTCAGTTTTACATAGTGGTGTTTGTACAAAGTTAGTCAGTTGAGATCTTGTTTCATAAGTATGTTTTAATAAATCTTTGTTGTCGAGTTGATAGTATTTTATTAGAACTGCTTTCTTAACTAATAATTCAACAGAAAGGACTGTAAAATCACTAAAAATTTGTTTGGACGAGTTTAAGTTAAGTATGTTAGAATCAATTAAGGTACAAAGTGGATCATGAAGTTTTAATTTTAAATGTTGGGGTGGTTGTCCGCGTTTGTCCAGGGAAAAAGTCATGTATTTTGTTTTTCGAGATTCATAGTTAAACTGTTTTCATCGAACCACGTTTTCACCTGTGCCATACCACTTGTTGCCTTAATAAATACTTGGTTTCAATTGAAACCTCTGAAATAAAGTAGAGTATCGTCCACACAAAGGATATGACTTGCATGTAGTTATTGTTTAGATTAAGTAAACTATTTATATAGATAAGAAATAACCAAGGCGAAATAACTGTTCCTTGTGGAGTTCCACAGGTTATCGTTTCTTTTTGACTTAAAATCCCTTCAAGCTTAGTTTGTTGTTGTCTGTTTTCTAAATAACTTTTAAACGTTTGATAACACTTGCCCATTATTCCCACTGATTTTAACGCATTTAACAATTTCTCATGAGAGACAGTATCAAATGCTTTTTTGACGTCTATGAAAATAGCTATTGATTTCATGCCTTTATCTAGGTCATTGATTATTTATTCAGATAACTTATACACAGCATCTGCTGTACTTTTATTTTTCATATAACCGAATTGGTTGTTTGAGATAATGTTATTTGATTCTAAATGCTCAACTAATCTATACTTAATACATTTCTCAATCATTTTTGATATATTTGACAACAGGGAAAAAGGGCGGTAATTTGAAGGATCTGATTTATCTCCTTGCTTAAGCAATGGGATAACTATAGCTTGTTTTAGTAAATCTGGAAAAACTCCTTGGTTAAGACAAAGATTACTTATATAAGTTAAAGGTTTAACTAAATTGTCTATTGCCTGTTTTAGATATTGGGATTTAATATTATCGATACCTGGAGCTGTGTCAGAATTCAGACTGTTAGATGGTTTTTTATTTCTTTTTCTGTTACTGGTTTGAATGTAGAAAGTGGTACTAAAAACTCAAACTTATCAATATTTTTGTTTATTTTTTTGGTGACTGATATTTTTAGCTAAATTTACTCCTACATTTACAAAATAATGATTTAACTTATCAGCTATTTCTTTGCAATCTGTAAAGGTATTATTATTATAATTAAGTTCAGTTATATTCGTTCCACTACCTTTTTTCCTGTTTAAGCATTCATTTATAACTTTCCAAGTCTGTGCTGAGTCTGAGTTATTTTTCGGTAATCTACTTTTAAAATAGTTTGCTTTAGTCTTTCGAATTAATTTAGTCAAATAATTTTATTTTATATACTTTTCTTTTAATTGAGAGTTAAAAGGTTGTTTATCCAGGGTCTTCTTCATCTTGTCTCTAATTCTTTTTGATGTCAGTAAACCATTAGTAATCCATGGTTTTAGTCGTTTATTTTACAAGTAATTTTAACTTGTTTCGTTTCTGTACAGTTGTTTATATGTTGTTGCAAAATTTGTAAAATGATTGTGTGGCTTCCTGTGCTCTAATTATTGTGTATAAATGACTCCAGTCTATCTGTTTAAGTCTTTGCTCCAGTGCTTCAGTATTTACTTTAGTATAAGAGAAGTATTTCTTTGATTCTACTCCGTTATCGGTATTTTTATGTCTACAGAGATTCCTATAGGATAATGATCCGACACCTTGTTATGTAATATGAAAGAAAAGTATTTAAATTTTTCATTGCTCTTGAGGAAAATATGATCTATTGTCTTTTCTTGTGACACTATTAATACAACTAATAAAAGCTTGAGAGTTAAGTAAATTCAAGTAGTGATTTTTAGAGTAAGAGTCTTCTAAAAGATTTAAGTTCATATCTCCGGCTAAAATATGATTCGTATATTTGTGTGCTGGTTGAGAAACGTTTCTAGGTTAACAAGAAAATTGTCTAATGTAATTTCTGAAGACCTATAAATAGATGTGACATGAAACTCTTCATTATTTATTTTTAATTTAAGTAATAGACTGTTACATTCTAAAATAGGTCTGTTAACTATTTTTGTGACTTCGATATTACTTTTACAGTAAACTATGATTCCTTCAGCTTTATTATTTCCCAGATCAAAGTAAGCATTGTATCCATCTAAATTATAATAGCTGTCATAATCTTTCAGCCAGGCTTCTGTTAATATAATAACATCCATGCTTCTGTTTAAGTTATTTAGTAGCAATAGTAAACTATCATAATTTTTGTTTATTGATCTAATATTTGTATGAAAAAAATTTACATTCTATAATACATTCTAGGAACCAGGATATATATTGTTTTAAATATACAGGAACTAGGTGATATATTGTGTAATACTTACTAGGACTTAAGATATATATCCTTTAAAACATCTTAGGACTTAGGCTATATATCCTTAAAACATCTTAGGACCTAGGATATATATCCTTTAAAACATCTTAGGACTTAGGATATATATAACTTAATACATCCTAGGACCTAGAATATATATTCTTTATTTCATCCTAGGACCAAAGAGATTTATCCTTTAAAATATGTTAGGGCCTAGAATATACGTCCTTTAAAATACTTTAGGACCTATGATACATATCTATTATATATCTCCTAAATCCTAAATATATCTTTTAATACATTCTAGGATATATAATATTTATTATATACAAAGATATATACTTTTTAACATATCCTATGACCTAGAATATATATTCTTTAATACATGCTAAGATCTAGAATATATATCTTTAAATACACTTATGATACTTAGACCTAGGATACATAGTCCCTTTCTTTCTTTATTTATGTATAATAACACTACTTTCTAGCAGCATAAAAAAAATTTAATTGTTTTAGTCAATTTATATAGTTGTATTTGACCACTAATATACATATTCTTTAATATATCCCATTTTTTCTTTATTTATGGACAATAACGCTAAAAGCTAACATTGCATAGAAGCACTTTAATATTTTTGGCCTTTTTTGTATGGTTATATTTTACCATTAATGTAACTGTCTTAAACAAAGATTTAAGACAGTTTCTTTAAGACGTAACTTTCGTTAATCTAGATGAAACGAAACTAACAAAAAAATTGGTAGTAGTTTAGTATTACAGAACAGTAAACCTAGTTTACGGGGGAGAAGACGAAATGAGAAAAAAGAAGCCATCCATCTCTCTTTAATTCAGTATGATCATCTGTCATTTTCCCAAAGTCTAGTGGTAAAGAGTCTAAGTCTAACTCTGTCAGATTTCAGTAACAATTCTAACCGAGCGTTTCTAGGATACACCCCCTTCCTTACAACTCCATCAATTCCTCGGCTAGACCTTTCTACTAGAAACCTTTCTCGTCTCCTAACTCGTCCTTACTAAGCTATTAATCATTTCTCCTATAACGTGGTCTAGATCCTCTTCAACAGTTTTTCCATCCAGTAATAGGAGAAAAGCTACATCTATAAAGAGAAAATACTATTATAATTTGTTTAACTCTTTTTTTTACCCATCTATAACGACTAGGAGGATATCCCATTCTCTTTAAACTCATCCTCCTGTTCCTTGTCCTGCCGTTTATTGTAAAGAAACAGTTTCCTCTTTTTATCATCCTTTCTATGCTTACTGACTGGGTGGGTCTTCATTTCTTTCACAAATTTTTATTATGTACAACTAATATTAGTGTGCTGTCCTGTTAGAGTGCTAAATAATCCTTAACTTTATTCCTTTATTCCAATTTTTATTCTTACTCCACGGATGTCTAGTATCTGCTTCGTTTTATTCTTACTCCACGGATGTCTAGTATCTGCTTCGTTTTATTCTTACTCACGGATGTCTGGTGTCTGCTTCGTTTATTCTTACCTCCACGGATGTCTATTATCTGCTTCGTTTTATTCTTACTCCACGGATGTCTGGTGTCTGCTTCGTTTTATTCTTACTCCAAGGATGTCTGTATCTCTTGCTTCGGATGTCTAGTATTCTCTACTCACGGATGTCTAGTATCTGCTTCGTTTTTTCTTACTCCACGGATGTCTAGGTATCTGCTTCGTTTTATTCTTACTCCACGGATGTCTAGTATCTGCTTAGTTTTATTCTTACTCCACGGATGTCTAGTTTCATACCTAGCGGTCTCCTATTCAGGCACTGAACACTCTCGATGCTGCTTAACTTTTATGATCAAACAAAGATCATGGATGTACTGTCGTTCTGAAACGAAACTTAGTGTACTATTTATTACCTAAAGTGTTCCCATATATTACACTTGTACCAATTTTAACTCAAGTAGATTATTTTCAGATTTTTTAAAAAACGTAAAATTTGCTCAGTCATTGATGTCATAAAAAATATTTTCCGGATGGCACAACTACACCTGTAGACTGATTTTTGTTCAACGTTTCAACTGCCTAGCACAAATACACTGGGAGTTGCGATAGTAACAGACTCACACACTTACAGACACACAACTGAAAACCACTTAAGAGGCCTTAAAACACCTGAAAAGAATGATTCCAGTGACATCCAGGTTTTGATTTTTTTGCAAACACAATACTTTTCCTTATACTTACGGTATAAATGAGACGGTACAAATTTTATCTTGTAAACAAATTCTATTTTCATTTCCTCCGCTTAAGGAATAATAACAATGTATTATTTAAAGTTTAAGTATAAACAGCTTAGTAAGAAACCATTCTTATAAGTCATATTGAATACAAGGAAGGGAAAGATATTTGGTTCTTGACCTTATAAGAAGTTCTTGGTATGAAATCAAGTGTTATCTTGAAAGACTAGGAGACTCTTGAAACATCCTTGCCTCGACCTGACTTAGGCATCTCATCCCCTTCAAACCTTTCACAAACAAATCAATCTTAATCTATTTACTATTATCTTTCCATTCTTCATTTCTCGAAGTACAAAAATTATGATTTATTCTTTGAATGCCACGAGATAGTTGTCTTTCATTTGAATATCTTTATTTTATTTAATGTTTTTTTTCTTGAATTTCTTTTGCGTTTCTTTAATAATATTTAAGCCGCAATACTTCTGATTTATACAATGTTTCAAAGATCAAATTTTTAGATCAATGGCTGTTTTGTTTGTATTGATAAAAGACACTGCGATCGAAAAAATCAATACGTTGTTAGGAAACAGATTTAATTCTAAAGTAATGCTTTTAAGCAAATTTTTATCTAAATATAATGCTTATAAGCAATTTTTTTCTAAATGTAAAGCTTTCAAGCAAATTTTTATTTAAATTTAATGCTTTTAAGCAAATTTTTATCTAAAAGTAATGCTTTAAAGCATTATTTAGTGGATTAGAAAAAGAAGTCAAAAATCGGATAGTGTGCATTTATAGCAAGATACAGAAAAAAATGTAACTGACTATGTTATTAACTATGCCCTCGAGCCGAAGGCGAGAGATGGCTATAAAAAATTACTGCAAAGGCGAAGCTGTCAGTTGCCTTCCCCCTTTGTTGCATACAACATTTTATCTAATCACTCCGTTTAGGAAAAATAATTATAAATCACAACACAAATAATTATTTGTGTTGTGTTATTAACCGAGGATTTTTAATTGTTTATTTTAATAAAACAACAATAAATTGATTAAATAATTTTTTTATGAAGCTTATTAAAACTAAAAACTTTAACAAGTTGTAAGTTAAACTTTAATTTTGATATATTATAATAATCTAATTCATTAAAATACTGTTGAGTGTTTATAAGAAATGAATCAACAAAAATTAATATACTTAGTAAATGAAATACAAGTTATCTGCCTCTAAATTACTTTTTTCTGAAAAAAAAAAAATTCTATTTTAAATCGAATAAGAAATAAATAATTAACACTTTTAATTAGTAAAACTTCAAAAGAAAACAATTATCATCAACAAGTATTGCAATAAACCGTATTAGTCAGAAATAGAAAAAAATATTCAGGTAAAGTTTTTACCTGTCTTAGGATAGAAAGTAAAACCTATGTATTTTAACTAAGGCCCGTATTCAAAGATATTTTCCTTACCTAAACCTAAAATTTTCCTTAAGGGCTCCTTAAGGAACCCTTAAGGCTCTTCTTAAGGAGACCTAACATTTCCTTACCTAAACTTAACCTAAAATTTTCCTTAAGGGCTCCTTAAGGAACCCTTAAGGCTCTCTTAAGGAGACCTAACATTTTCCTTACCTAAACTGTAAACCTAACATTTTCCTAAGGAACCCTTAAGGCTCTCTTAAGGAGACCTAACATTTTCCTTACCTAAACTGTAAACCTAACATTTTCCTTAAGGGCTCCTTAAGAAATGTTAGGTTAGGTAAGGAAAATGTCTTTGAATACGGGCCTTAACCCTCTAGGCTGGTAATACTTTGTATTACCAATATTAATCTGATTGATGTTTAGAATTTTACCTTCCTATTTTTAAAATTCTAGACAGATCAACAAAAAATTATTTTTCTGCCTAAAAATAGATGATTAATTTTATTTAAATCATTAAAAATGATTAATTTTCGTAAGTTAATAAAAGTTATAAAAATACTTGCTTTCTGTATATTATTGTAATCCTGGGTTTTATCGAACTTAGTTTTGTTATTGCTTCTATATTTATTTTCGTAGTTTTGAGAGATGTGTTACCTAATAAAAAAAAAAAATATGCCAAGTCAAGTTATATAAAAGGCCTTGCATGCTTACTTATCAGGAATGTATCATTTGACTACATTGTCGGCGGCGTTAGACGTAACGAAACAGACTGTAGCATGATATTATGTCGAGCCATTAATGATGACGAATGTCGAATGATGGAACTGTTCCCAGATGCAGCATTGCATTTTGCTTGTTACATTTCCTAGGTTTCTCTCGCACAATTATATTATCAGGAATTACTTAAAACTAGGCTCTTTCTATAAGTTAATGAGAAGCACTGTAAAACTAAATAAAAATCCAAGAAGGATAATATATGTGACACAGTATTCGTTTATTAAATTATGCCCATGAAATGTGTGACCCTGATAAGACTTGGCGTAATATAAGACCTCAATTCATTTTATGCTAGGCTTAGCTTTTTTACACTAATGTATTTGGTGTTAGCTTTTAATATTACATTAAATAGCTTAAATATTACATTTCTCTTATAATTAAAAAGGTTGTATTTACCGCAAGTTGAAGGAGTAATTGAATACTCAGCTACCGTCGATATTTGCTGTTGGGTAAGAAGATCGCCACCTTCAGAGGGCTCGTCTGAGACTAGAGCTGTTATATTAGCTATTCACTGATAAACTTTATTAGCTGAGAGCTCAACTCGGCGTAACTGATGACAGCGTTATGCCGAAACCAGTCCAAGGATATTCTTATACAACAGCAAGTATCGACCAAATAGGTTGGTTTCATTGTTTTCCTTGATTAAATATCTAAAAATTACTTTTAAATACACAAAGTAGGCGTGGTTACCGGTGGCTTTCGCCTATGATGTTTGCTTTACAGATATATTCACTTAATAATTTCAAATTTGCATCCTAATATTTTCCAGGATAACTTTTTGATAAAATTACACAGTTTATCTAACTCTTTGAAATCTTGTTTAAAAAGGTAAATTAGATAAAATGATAAAATTGATTAGGCAGGAGAGTCCTTGTGAAAACCCCTTACTAATAATTTTCCTGTCAATTTTCATCTAAAATGTATCTTCCTGTTGAACCTCCTGACTCACCCAATTTCATTATATAGGTTAGAAGACAAGTTTTTCCTAAAACGTTTCCGTTTGATTACATGCTCAAAAGGAAATAATTCCGGATTTTTTTTTTATCGTTGAAATGTTTTATTTTTCTTATTTGAAATATGATGTGAAATTGCTTTTTTACCTTTCCTTATTTATACCGCTGGTGTTTAGGAAAAGTAAAGTGTTTGCATTAAAGAGTTAAAAACTGAGGTAACTGAATCATCCGTTTAGGTGTGTTAGAACCTCCTGAGTGGTATATTTCAATTTGTCTGTCTGTATAAGTATGTCTGTTATCTAGAGAGTTGAAACTTAGTAACAAAAAATAATCTTTAGCTCAAGTAGTGCTTGCCGGAAAAAATGCTTTCTGGAAAGCTTTCCGGAATGACATCATACATTGTCATTATTTACTTTTTATGTTATGAAACTAAAGCAATAAATGGATTGATAAGCAAGAAAGCACGTATTTCAAAGAAAATTCGCCCGACTCGCGGAGCTTTGCCCCTGACTTTGTTTATTACTTTGTAGCCAAAGTGATAATAAATAAGTAATGATAATTTACATTTCCTCAGCCTTTCACTTCACATCGAACGTGTTCATACTAATATCGATTGTTTATTGCGAATTTCCTTGAAATAATATCGCTAATGACATAGGCGGCAAGGCAGGAATGTGCCCAAATACGATTCAAAGATCCTTGACCATAAAAATACACATTATATATATATATATAATATAATATAAATATATTATAATTATATATATATATTATATATAATATAATATATATATAATATTATATATATTATATATCTATATATATATATATATATTAGATATATATATATATTAATATACAATTATCATATATATATATATATATATATATATATATATATATATATATATATATAATAACCATATATTATATCTTACTATTATATATATATATATATATATATATATATATATATATAATATATATATATATATATATATATGTGTGTGTACATATGTATGTTACAATAACATATATATGTATATATATGTTATATGTATATATGTACAATATATTTTCGGGCAGAATCCGAACGGAATTAATCACCCAAAGGTAAAACTCCTTGGCGTGGGATAATTAACCAAAAATTTTAAAGACCAGTTAGGAAACAAAATATCAAGTAAGGTGGTTTTTTAATATCTTTGGGCCTATAAGTAGAATGGAGTCGATAGAAGTACTCAAAGGAATAAAATCCAGAGGTCCGGGTGTTTGTTTTACCTTGGTTAAAATAATTAGTATTGATTTATTTTTATTTTTTAAGTTTATAACTATAGTATTATTTTGCTGCGGTGGTCCGCACGGAGAATTATTTTCTTGCGCAACTAATTCTTGCTCATGTCTTCAGTTTCTGCTTTAAAGCAGAAACATTAGCACTTTTACTTGTCTGCCACTTTGCATGGATTTTTTTTTAGTTTTCCAATTTTTTTTAAAGATTTGCTTGAATTGAGCTTTGTTTTTAATTGCTTCTAATGATGTGCAATTTGATTGTGAACAACCTATGGCATAACATAGCAATGCGCATTTTCTTTGAAAAAATCATGCATATATTAAAAAATATCAATTATTATTTATTTATAAATTATATTATTTTAATTATATTTTATTATTGCTTATTTAATAAAGATAGATTGTTTAAAAATCTGCATATTGAGAGACAAGGTAAAGTGTTTACTGTTTTCGACTTTAAAGAATATCATGCATTTGAGAGGCAAGTAAAAGTGTTACTGTTTCGACTTAAAGAATATCCTGCATATTGAGAGGCAAGTAAATAATGTTTGACTTTAAAAAATATCATGCATATTGAGAGGCAAGTAAAAGTGTTGTTTCGACTTTAAAGAATATCATGCAAATTTAGAGGCAAGTAAAAGTGTTACTGTTCGACTTAGAATATCATGCAAATTGAGAGGCAAGTAAAAGTGTTACTGTTTCGACTTTAAAGAATATCATGCATATTGAGAGGCAAGTAAAAGTGTTACTGTTTCGACTTTAAAGAATATCATGCATATGAGAGGCAAGTAAAGTGTTACTGTTTCGACTTAAAAGAATATCCTGCATATTGAGAGGCAAGTAAAAGTGTTAATGTTTCGACTTTAAAAAATATCATGCATATTGAGAGGCAAGTAAAAGTGTTACTGTTTCGACTTTAAAGAATATCATGCATATTGAGAGGCAAGTAAAAGTTTACTGTTTCGACTTTAAAATATCATGCATATTGAGAGGCAAGTAAAAGTGTTACTGTTTCGACTTTAAAAGAATATCATGCATAGAGAGCAAGTAAAAGTGTTACTGTATCGACTTTAAAAAATATCATGCATATTGAGAGGCAAGTAAAAGTGTTACTGTTTCGACTTTAAAAAATATCATGCATATTGAGGGCAAGAAAAAGTTGTTACTGTTTTCGACTTTAAAGAATATCATGCATATTGAGAGCAAGTAAAAGTGTTACTGTTTCATGATATTACAAGTAAAAGTTACTGGTTTCGACTTTAAAGGCATATTGAGGGACAAGTAAAAGTGTTACTGTTTCGACTTTAAAGAATATCATGCATATTGAGAGGCAAGTAAAAGTGTACTGTTTCGACTTTAAAGAATATCATGCATATTGAGAGACAAGGTAAAAGTGTTACTGTTTCGACTTTAAAGAATATCATGCATATTGAGAGACAAGTAAAAGTGTTACTGTTTCGACTTTAAAGAATATCATGCATATTGAGAGACAAGTAAAAGTGTTACTGTTTCGACTTTAAAGAATATCATGCATATTGAGAGGCAAGTAAAAGTGTTACTGTATCGACTTTAAAAAATATCATGCATATTGAGAGGCAAGTAAAAGTGTTACTGTTTCGACTTTAAAAAATATCATGCATATTGAGAGGCAAGTAAAATTGTTACTGTTTCGACTTTAAAGAATATCATGCATATTGAGAGACAAGTAAAAGTGTTACTGTTTCGACTTTAAAGAATATCATGCATATTGAGGACAAGTAAAAAGTGTTACTGTTTCGACTTTTTATCATGCATATATGAGAGGCAAGTAAAAGTGTTACTGTTTCGACTTTAAAGAATATCATGCTATTGAGGACAAGTAAAAGTGTTACTGTTTTCGACTTAAAGAATATATTCATATTGAGAGGCAAGTAAAAGTGTTACTGTTTCGACTTTTAAAGGTGCGACATATTCAAGTAAAAGTGTTACTGTTTCGACTTTAAAGAATATCATGCATATTGAGGGACAAGTAAAAGTGTTACTGTTTCGACTTTAAAGAATATCATGCATATTGAGAGGCAAGTAAAAGTGTTACTGGACTTAAAGACTTGAGAGCAAGTAAAAGTGTTACTGTTTCGACTTTAAAGAATATCATGCATATTGAGAGACAAGTAAAAGTGTTACTGTTTCGACTTTAAAGAATATCATGCATATTGAGAGACAAGTAAAAGTGTTACTGTTTCGACTTTAAAGAATATCATGCATATTGAGAGGCAAGTAAAAGTGTTACTGTATCGACTTTAAAAAAATAAACCGTAACCTGAGCTGAAACTAGTTTTTTGCGCAAGAAAGCAGACACTGAAAAGGAAATTCGCCTGACCTGCAAACCACCGCGCTAAAATTTTCTTAGTATTATAATTAATGAATTTAAAACTGATAGTTTCTCATCGACGATTCAATGTAAATTGTTTTGATTAAATTCTTATTACTTGTACAATAAATTTTATGTCAAAGATATGTAGATAAAAAAGATTATAAATAAAAACAATAAGGAAGTTACTTGAGGTCGTAGATCAAGGAGAGAATTAAGTTAAGGTTTAAGTTGCTAAGTCTTAAGTCGAGGTTAACTCATGAATTACGATGCTTAAGGATTTTCAAAGGGTAGCCATTGATTAAAATCACTTAAATGAAAATATTTCGAAGACATGTCTCTTTATTTAATATTAGATCTCCTTACATTCACATCAAGGCTGTATTGGTTCCATCTGAGATTTATGATCTTACTTGTACTATTTGTATAACTTATTTATTTTTGTTATTTTTTTATTGTTATTTTTATCGCCGCTCTTATTTAACGAACGTCAGTGAGGTCTTAACTAAACGAATAAATGGATATTTATTAAAACGATATTTTATTGTTTGTTTGTTAATTAGTTTCTTTATTTGTTTTTTAGTATGTCTCGAGATAACTGCCGTATAAATTGACTGATTTTGATCAAATTTGGTTAGGATGTAGTATAGTTATTACATGTCAAAGCTGTATAGTTTTTTAATAAAATTCGAAAAAAAAATTTCGAATCAAAATGAAAATTTTTATAAAAACTAACCTTGTTAATGTCCTTAACTCTCAATAATCACGTCACAATAATGATCCCAATAACATTCCAAAAATTTCAAAAATTCAAAAATTTTAAAAATTGGACTGACATTTTTTATACATGTACTACCTCCAATGGTTAACAAACATAAGAAGTTACATTATTTTATTAGAGTTAGTTCTGGTTTTATTGATTGAAATATACAACATTATGTAAACAAATCACGTTTATTGACGAATGCATTTGAAATTGCGTTTATATCGTGGCAGTATGCCACTTATATAAACTAGTAATATGACGAGCTGGTAAAAGACAATTATGTGGCCGGGAAGTGGTCCCCATCGCCGAGGCTAGGAAGTGGCAAAAAGGCCGAAGGCCTCTTGTTTTGGTTCATGCTCCAAAACTTAAGCAGTAGCACTGTAACTTGTTGCTGAATATCTCAAATACAATGCGCTGAAACACTTTAGAAATTAGGATTAACTGAGTTTTAAATTAGTGCGAATAATGCTGTGAAGTGCCGATATTGGAACGATAACAATCCTTTTTTTATAATCCTTAGGATAAATAGGCGAATTTCTTTATTTGTAAATAAATGAAAGCCATAGAGATACATTAAAAGAGGGGTTTTAGTGGTTGAATTTTGAAACATCGAAAAAGTAACCTGACCACCTTCGACTACCAAAATAATCAAATATACAAAATAAAATTACAGTAACATATATTAAAGAACGTTTAAAATACATATCTAAACATAGAAAACAATAATATTAATCTTGAAGGAGGTTTCAATAAGGGTACACAGAGCCCCTGAGATCCCCAAAAAGATGTTTCATGCCTCACAATGTATTGAGATAGGCTATGCCACCTCTATTATATAACTCTATGAAGAATGCAACACTATGCTTAATGCTGCCACCACGCTGTGCTAATAAAACCCAGTGCCTTCTACATTTATAAAATAAATATTTAAGTGGACACAATATATAATTGCGCGAGAGATTGTGTCAACTATTTATTTTTTCTAAAACTCGGTAGTATCAAATGATAAATAATAATGTGACAGAGCAATATTTTTAACCTGCCCTGGATGCATTTTACCTTGTACTGTACCGCCCTATGCAAAACTCTCAAATTATAATTTTACCTAAACTGTGTCGTTTAAAATTTGAAGAAGAAAAACTCCTTGTCGTATCTTCATCTAGTTATTATCGTCTTAATCACTGGAGAAGATTTTGAATTTTAAGTTTAATAGACGGAACATTTTCTTTACTTAATGTCATTATGAAGGTTAGTCTAAGAATAAACCCTTAATACCCTTCACATCCTCTAAATGTTTACATGAGGTAAACTTTATTAAGTTTTATAATGATAGTCCATAACTAAAATCTTCAACGTCTGTAACTAAAAACTTGGGTCTTTATTTAGAAACGCAAACTTCCTGCCGGACTAAATGGAAGGTAAACATTTGTAGAATCTTAAGAGTTTATTATAATAAAAGATAAATTAAGATTAACTAATAAAGAGATGAGTAAATTTAGAATTTTCCTTTTTTTGTATTATTCAGATGTCTATTAGAATACAAATAATGCATTGCATAGTAATCCTCTCTTGATACTTCAAGAAAATAATAAGTCTACTTCTAATCAACGGCGGACTGGGACAAAGCTCCAGGGTGGCTCAGTTCAATGGGGCCCATCAGAATCCTTTAACTCTCATTATAAATACATGCATAAATATATAATAATATATATATATATATATATATATATATATATATAATATATATATATATATATATATATATATATATATATATATATATATATATATATATATATACAGTTTGTTTCATATAAAGTGTCCACCAAACCGTTTTCCCACATGCAAATGCGCTAAAAAACCATTAAAGATAACTGACTAAGCTTAAAGATAAGTAACTAAGCTTTAAACTTGTGCAAATAATTGTTTTTAATTTTTTAGTGTTTTTAATGTTTTTAGTTTTTAATTTTAGAGACAAAGTTATGTACAACCAACTGGATAATTATGCGCATTTCTGCTGCTTTCTACTACTTAGGTTCTAAAGCATGAACAGAACCACGCAATGGGCATGGTTCTTGCATAAGCAAGAAATGGGCTGTTTAGCACGGAATAATTCATTGTGGCGATTAGCACATCGTCACAATAATTCATTTTTTACCATCCCGTTCTAAAATTATCAAATTTAGGTGATAATTTATCTTCAGATAATTTCTCTTTTCAATAGTACTATCTACTCGAAAAGATAGTAAAACAATAATCTCTAATAATCTGTTATTATGAATGCTTCTATCAAGTTTCAAACAAGCAAATTTCTGACCTAATTTACTTGCATGCGTATCACTAATCCAAACTAGGACATGACACTTTATAAATAATAAAGCACTAGTACTACTAAATTCCAAACTATTACTATAGGGAAGGCAAAAAATGAAGAGGGGGGTAAATAGGGCATAGGCAAATCAGATGGGGGACGTACACTTCTAGTATTTAGGTAAATACTGCTTCTATTGGTCTTAGTTTAGAAATTGTTATTAATTAAAAATAAATAATAATTTTTTTTAATCTTATACTAAACTTTTATCATCAAATTGATTTTTATATTTTATATTCTTGCTGACTCATATCGCTACTATTGCTGGTTATACATAATAAAAACGAGGCAACTACTGAGCTGGGGTTAAGTTCAACCACAACTTATCTGCACGTCATGCAAGGTCTACGTTTAATTCTTTTGTACTACAATTTATCAATAAATAATTGATTGATTGTAAACTGTTATTTATTGATTTTACTCACTTCCTTTGTTGTTATTTCTTTAAACTTTTTTAACTCAGTTATAACTTTATTTTCTACGAGCGATTAATTTATTATAAATTTATTATAAATTCTCAACAAAAGAATTTGTGGAGCAGTATTTTACTTGTTTTTTTTTACATATTTATTTATCTTATGAGCGGGTTTGGATGATCATGAATAAATAACAAAAAAGTAAAATTATTTAAACCATAACTTTAGCGTTTTTAGTAAACGCATAATCTAAAATTATGACGGGTGAAACAATTCAGATGCACCAAAATTAAATCCTAAAAATTTTGGGGGGGAAATATTGTCCTAGACTTTTTAGAATGCCCCACCCCCTTCTCATAGGGAAATAGTAATTATTTTGTGGGCACAGAATCGGAATATGCTAGAAAAATTTGGGGTCCAATTAGAAATTTCAAAGTTAGGTGACGTAGGGCGCCATTGAGGTGAGTACCCTAATGGGCACAACAAAAAATAAACGTAAATAAATAAATATCTTTATTTATACAACATAATTAAAAACTTAATAAATACATGTATATCTTATCTTTCTAACACTGTGTAGCCGCAGGAGTCAACTCGTGTGCGGCACTCGGTCTTTGTGTCGCATGTTGATACATTTTTATGATATAAATAATTACCTATGGTAAAATTGTTTCTTACTTTAATTAATCTTGATAAATACGTATATAATATGTTTCAAAAATTCGTGTTATACTAAAACGTGAAAACCATTTAATCTGGTTTTCAACCCCTGCAGGAACAACCTCAGATGGTAGAGGCAACTGTTACGCTTAAAGTGTAATCTAAAGCTGGCGATGATATATCTGACAATATCTTATATAAACTGAGAGCGTGGGATGCGTATGATAGATTAAAGAGATTTTCCTATAAACTATACTGGTTCATTATCTAGCTATATATATCTTTATATTAGAAGTAATATGTTATGTTGGTAGATATTTTATCAACCCTTTTGGGACCAATTTATTTTCATGTTGTAAGTTTATAGCTATTACATACTTATACTTATAACTATAGGGGTTTATATAAATTTTGGTGTTTCAAAATGGATTATGAAATTTATTTTATAAAATAATCTTATGAATTAATTGGGGTTTTCAGTAAAATTATTGTTTCGTTTTCAAATTAATATAATTGAGATCAAACACTTAAATAAATATAAACCCGGTGTATTGTTTTATAAGCACCAACATTGAACCCTTAAACATTTGGGGAAGATATGACAATATAACCATTATAAAACAAATATAACTATCAATATAACCGCGTTCTTGTAAATACTCAATATAAATAAATAAATAAATGTTGTTTATTACATATTAGCTAACTAATAATTAAAAACATTAAAATATTTATTTTTACGTATTTGACCTTTTGCTACTATAAATCAATTACAAATACTATACTACGGGCCGGTAGACTCTATCATTCGCTACGGAATATTGTCTTGGGGCTCTGCTACAGAGAACCACAAGAAACCTGTTGTAATTCAACAGAAATCATTTATAAGAATTCTTTCTAACAAAAAGAAAATTAGAACATACTGAACCATTATTTAAAACATTATATATATTGAATATAGACCAGATGATACAGACCTCATACCTATCTCAAGTTCATAAAAACATCAACAACATAGATGTATTGCTACATAGCATTAATACGAGAAGCATTGCGTTGCAGTCGTTAGCAGTACCGTTCTGTCGCACCAGCGCCGCACAGAGACACTGGTTCTATTATGGTATAGTATGGTTTAACAATTAACTTCAAGATATTATGTGCATAGAAAAAATAGAAACTTTTAAAAAACGTTTAAATGATTATTTAATGAAAGATTAAGTAACTAAAATAAAATTCTATGTATAGAAAATATATTAACTAATTGTAAATATTCAAAATAAAAATTATTTATATTATTTAAAAAATAATAATTAATAATAAAATAGAAAAGAATAAAATAAAAATGTATAATAATTATATAAAGTTTATAAGCATAGTTTTAAGTATTACATTAAGTCAACGCCTGTTCAGTTCAGGCCTTGGGGCCATCATGAACAGGCTAATCTTTGATGTTCATTATGTATGCTATGTAATTAATTAACAGTTAAAGTTACCGAAAAAATGTTTTTGGTAATATGATAACCATACATGGCAGACGACTACCTAACAAATAATTAGGTATTTGAACTTCCACAAGTCAACTTAGTTGTTGTAGACACCAATTTTATGGTAATAACTCCACACCATTAAGTTGAGTTAATCTGGTAGATATATTTGAAATGTACCACCCTGTATATTAATAAAGACAATCGGAACTTTATCAAACAAATAAAATCTCGACTTAAAAAGAGGGTCGTAACCCAGTTGGAGTATAGTACCAGTAAAAGCCACTAGATGTCACTGTCTGGTACGTTCAAGTACTGTATTGCATGCAGCCGTAAAGAAGAAAAAGAAGATATTAAGAACAAAACTTGTTTTGACTTGTTTCAGATATTTGAACTTATTCTACATTTTTATTACTAAATATTTTTCATATTTATTGCATTTTTGCTATTTTTCAACAACTTTACGTTTCAAGACTTTTCACTTTTTTCATCTTCTACCTAAGGTATATAGGACAAGTATTGATTTCACCCTAAAAATCCGAAACCGAGATCTCATCGCAGAACTACTCTATACTTCTGTATAAAGTATGATTTTTTGTGGTTCTGTAATTAACCTACGTTACTTCATACAAAATAACTCATCTCCTCGTGTTTAGGATGTTCTAAATGGTTTCCATCATAATGACTGTAAGTTGTAAGTGCGGATTAAAGTAATATATAAACCAAGTCGGGAAACAAATGCGATTTCTGTCTGACAGGCATTTAGTTCACATTTTGTCCACCAGGGAGTTGGCTCAAATTTTCCTTATAGGTGCAGCCATCTTGTTATACCCTTGTAAATGTAAACAAACTATTTACGGTACTCACTACTATTGTTTTTAATGCGTTGTTTTTTACTTTTTAGTATGAAATCTTTATTATATACATATAAACATTTCCATGCGGAGGATGGAAATCCTTTCACGTCCTATCCTTCGAAAGGGACGTTAAGCCGTGGTTCCGAGCCTGTGCGATGTCAGGTACTCGTAAAAGATCCCTAACCCTTAAAAAACCTGGGTTTAGGACAAATTTAGGACCCTTAATAGTAGTTTATATAAAATTATATAAATTCTTCTGCCTTATGGTTTCGAGGTAGTGTTGTTTTTTGTTAAAGCTATAGAAACGTAAAAGTAAAGCCACGGCTCTGTGGAATGGACACAAATGCCTGCACTAGGATTCATAAGGTAGAACACTATCTTCTATTAAAAGGAGTCAGCAAAAAGGGCCCAACAACGTGGCCTACTTGCTAGATGGTCTATCACCTCTCTCTAATTACTATCACTAATCTTTAGCAGCATCGAGTTAGGTCAGGTAGGATGATAGGTTAGGATGATTTTACCGTGATTTTATAGGCGTACCGCAATATATTTGATGCTACGTTATTTCTAAATTTGAGGACAAGCAAAGAGAGTACGAAGAGGTGTGGAAGAACGTAGCGAATCTGATACAGAGAAAAAGTTCTAAAGTACCCCGTACCCAATTATATTTTTAATTGCAATCGATTTCCGTTTTGTCATAATTACTATAAGTAGAGTAGAATAAAGTTGAAGAAAGGAATAGTAAAGTAGTATTTCAACTAATGTAACTTTACAATACAAGAAAATAATGTAGGTTAAACATTAGCAAGGCAGTCAAAGTCTTAGGGCCGCACCCTTTGCGTGTTTCTTTAACTCTTCTCTCAAATCTATTCTTAAAAATACTACATAGCAAAGTAGCAGAGCAACTTTGAGATTGACTGACTGATTTCAAGACTTTCCATGTGAAGTTTTACTTTAACTTAAAACTTTTAAATCAACTTAGATAAAATGTTAAACTCCATCCTAGATTAAACTTTGATTAATATAATCTTTTAAGTTTTTTTATAGTAAAATATTATCTTTGAAATTCAAGATGTTTAGAAAATTTCATACAACATGTCTGGGGATAAAAATAAAATAAGTTAATTATCGCGGGGAGGGATGTGTTAGTATAAGAAATTTGAAAGAATTTTATTAATTTAGGTCAAGGGTATTATTAAATTTGACGAATTACCCTAGCTGAATAACAATATTGTCCGCTACTTAGCTTAATTTTTAGGCAAAATTAATTTAAAGTAACTATTAATCGTCGAAAGCTTGCTAGTTGTTTTGAAGGAGATTTTGTGGTATAGAATCACCACGATGTTTAATAAAAAACAAACAAGAATTAAAAACAATTAACATATTGTCAACCACAATAGCATAAGAAAATTATAGCTCACCGGTTTCGACTTTACTCTCACCGGTATTATCAGAGCTTTTTACAGACACAGAGTCTGTAAAGAGCTCTGATGATGACGTAAAGTCAAAACCGGTGAGCTATAATTTTTTTATACTATTGTGTTTGACCATATATTAATTGTTTTTAATTATAGTTTGTTTGTTTATTAAACATCATGGGAAGCTTTCTAGTTGTTGTCATGAAGGTTAAAGGTATCCTTTAATGACAGGGCGAATTATTCAAATTATTATTAAAGTAATTCAATAATTATTTTTAAATAATTATTGTAATTAATTATTAATTAAATCATTCAAACAATTATTATTAAATTGGCTAAGTATTGTGTTTTCGATAAATTTGAAACCGGCAATTCACCTAAATTATCTGTTTCAGGTGTTTTTTAAGACCTCCTAAGTTGTTTCCACTAAGTTGTCTGTATGTGTGTGTCTGTTCATCATAGGTGTTCATCAGGGTGTTCATCATAAAAAGTTGAAACTTTAGGTCTAGGTGTGCTATTTGGGAAATATTTTTGACTTATTGAACCCGCAGTGAAGATGGCAAAAAATACAAAAAATCATAAAACGCCAAAATTGTTTTGATCGATTTGAAACTCGCCCGCATCTAGTCATGTGTCCAACAAAATAAGTCCTACAAGTATGCCAAGTTTAACCTCATTATCAGCGTTTGTTTAATTTTAATCCGATAACTTAACAATGTTTAGAAAATTGTAAAAAATATCTAAAAATAATCTAATTAAGTTTAAACTTGGAACAAGTGTATCCCTTTACGCAATAAATATGTTAATTTTGTGTGTTTACGACTAGTATATCCACTGTGTTGGCAAAATCATTAAAGTTAAGCATCATTGAGCGAGGTTAGCGCCTGGATAAGTGACCGCTGGGAATAAAATGTATATATTTATAAACTAAAGACGAGCGAAGCGAGTTTAAAGATTGGTTGCAATACAAAGTTTGTATTTATTATATTCTGAGGACGAGCGAAGCGAATCTGAAGTAACGAGGATGATCGTAGCAAATCCGATGTGGTGAGGAAAAGTTTCGAGGTACCCCGTACCCGATTATTTTTGTTATTAGAATGATACATCTTAAAATGCCGGTCAGACTTTTAAATTATTAAAAGTTTTTAATAATTTTTTTTGTCTTAAGTGATACTTAAGATTTAATTTCTTCAAAGAAGAAGTTTGGGTTTTGATTGTAATTACCTAAAAATCTGGGTTAAAGCCGTTTAAACATTAATATCTGACATTGACTTTTCTTGTTCTACGACGTAATTCTGAACAACTGACGCTTTTCTAAATCTCAAAAGAAAACCGAATTTTCAAATTAAAGTGGTATTTTGACTATTGAAAGATGGGGAGGACAGAAGAATAGTAGCTCTAGTCTGTCAAAATGGTGGGTATCTAACAAAAAATTCTAATAACTCTTAAACCTTTCAAAACAGAAAGGAATAAGGTTTGCGGGAAAACCGGAAAACAGTTTCATTTTAAAAAGCCTTTCTGTAATTTTAAATCTAAGTGATTCTCTACTGACACAAATTCGACTAAACGCAACGGCAACAAAACTTGACCTACTTTGAAATTTAAAAAATCTTAACATTTTTCTTTGTTAAAATCTTCCTTTTAATTTTCAAGTTAAAACTGGGCTTTTTGTTCCTTTTATTTCAAGTTATTTTAGTAGACTGTTTTCTTGCTTTCTTTATTTGTGCTTTATTTAGTGTTAACTTCATCGCTTGTTTTCTCAACGGAAGGCGCTGGGAGCCGCTTTGTGGCCATATGGTTGTTGTCCTATAACAGTTTGTCATATAAGTGGCATACTGCCACGATATAAGCAAATTGCCAAATGTATTATGATAAATGGTATATGGTAAATGGTCCGGCATGCGGACCACCGCGCTAGATTTTTTTTTTATACAGTACCGGTAGAAAATGTCAATTCAAATAGAGACGGGGCAGTCTGAGGAATACAAAGAATATAGTGTCCACTCTTTAGAGTATTAATATATTTGGTGACAAACACTGAAAGGGTGACTGAATTTGGTGACAGACACTAATGCTAGTTATAATAGTCCATGAGCCAGGCCAAAAATATGTGACTCATTTTGTACTACTTCAAACCAAGGAAAAGCATAGTCTGCCTATCCAGAGGGGAGCCTTTCATATGAATGCGCATGCTCAAAATATTTTTAAAATTGCACTAATTCTAGTTTTCTTGTAATAAGTGTCTCCCTGTAAGTCGTGTGCAAAACATGGAGAGACTATGTTTTAAAGCTGATAAAGTTTCGTTTAAAACGAGTGTTTTTTCGTCAAAACGGATAACTATAAATAAAGTTATGACATTTGTTAAATGGCCAAAAAAATGCACAAAAAGTCTATATTTTTTTAAAGAAATTCGCTGACTTTGCATAAATTAACCATTTATTGGTGTTTTTGAAAGAGCTATAACTTTGGTTGTAGTCATCCAATTTTGATTATTAAACTCATTTATAGAGCATTTTATCACCTTTAAAAATGTCCTGTTTATGTTTTGCACACAACTTACAGGGAACCACTTATTTCAAGAAAACTGAAATTTGTGCGATTTTATACAATTTTGAGCATGAGCAATCATATGATGGGCTCCACTCTGGATATGCAGACTGTGTTTTTTCTTCAAAATTTAAGGTATATTTTCAGAAAAACTTGATTTGAAGTAGTACAAAATGAGTCACATTTTTTCAGGTCCGGCTTTTGGACTATAAGCACATACAGCATTTTTACTTGCTGATAGCAATTCAGATCAAGAGCACTAATTAGTGTTAAGAAAAAAATGATTTATTTTTGTTATCAGATATAATAGAGCAAGACGTGCATAATGATAGCTTGGTTAACATTACGTTTTTTTTAATAAGGTCAACTTATTTTGCATAATCCTATTGTTTTCTCTTAGACTTTACTTTGATTTAAGCTTTCCTAGTGATGCTATTAGATAACCCATGAAATATTGCTAAAAAGAGAACAAACGCAAGTGCGTGACTGTTGGGGATATGCTAAAGTAGGACAATATGAAGTTAGAATAAGCAATAGGGAAGAAGGAAATGAAGAATCGATAGAGAAAGGAGTATATTATAAGTCAGGTGTTATGCGGAAAAATAAAAAAATTGGGCCAATAGGCCGATGCAGGAAAGGTCTAACTAGAAATTAAGACAAAGACCCTAAAGGAGGTTAGGTGCTGGTTTTTGCACGTGGGGTAGAGTAAGGGTAATACACGTGTCAATGAGGTCACAGCGTGGTATACTTTCAGGACATCGACCCAAACATAAACATAATCAGCTGGTTAGGCCTACCTCCCCTTGTAAAAGGGAAAAAAACTTGGCGCAGCCTAGCAAACACTCGCTCAATTCATATTGATCCTCTTTTTTTTCTTTTTTTCCTCATTCCTTTTTTTTACAATACGAATATCGCATTTTTATAATCATAAGCAAATTTATTTAAATTTGAATATTATAAAAAAAATCAATAAAATAAGTAACACCCCCCTGTACCCCCTCCCCCTCTATGACCCAAACCTAATAAGCTAATTTTTCCTTATTTGGAAATTTGCCAAAATAAAGGTGAAATTTTTTGATAAAATTACGTTCTTTATGTAATTGGTTTATAAATGGTTTTTTTTTCACAATGGGCTTAAAATACTTAACAAAATTTAGACTTAATACACTAACACAGATATTTTTACCTTGCATTAAAGTAAAAATCCTTGTTACGATGCGCATCTCGTTTGCCACAAAAGAGCTTAACGATTTAAAATATAATCAACATGGACAGATTACGATCAGAACGTACCTAAAAGTACAAAATAAAAAAATGTAATCAGCTGTAAACATGTTTATTGTGATAAAAAATGCTCGTTTTAGGGCCATTCGGCCCATTAGGGTATTCACTCTGCAGGAACCACATTAGGAGGGTTGCCCATCTACTATCCTCTAAGAATTAATTAATGTTGGCGATATCTCTTTATTACAAATACTATCATAAAATCTTAGACAATATCTCGGGGTGCTGCTGATTCCGGACTTTCAGTGCCAAAATCGAGTGCCTATACATACGATCACGGCCATGTAGGCAGATTTGTAGTATAGCTAACACTATACGCCATGGAAATACGTCATTCTGCAACAGGAAAATGCGCCATTTTACAACAGTGAAATACGCCATTTTACAACAGGGAAATACCCCATTTAAAAAATATTGACTATTACACATTTTTAAATTTTAAGGGTTTTTTACTTCTTTTTATCGTCGTAATATCGTAAGAGAGCGTTAAAATGAATTCGTTGTTGAAATTCCACAGCTACTGAATTTTTACTTCGTAAGTTAATAGCGAACATATATATAAGTTAGAGCGATTCATAAAATTATAAGATAAAATCGAAGAATCAGCTACCGGCAATACTTGCTGTTGGATATAAATATCCCTGGACCGGTTTCGGCATAACGCCATCATCAGCAGGCGGGGCAACACTCGAGCTCTCAACTAATAAAGTTATATCAGTGATTTAACTTTTAATCTCAACGAGCACGACGAGCCCTCTGAAGATGATGGCATTATGCCGAAACCAGTCCAGGGATATTTATATCCAACAGCAAGTATCGACGGTAGCTGATTCATCGATTGCTTCTTCAACTTGCGGTAAATACCATTTTTTTAATTATAAGAAAAAGTTTGTTTACAACTGTCTAAATTATGAAATTTTACAGCCTTTTTTATAAATTCCTTTATTTTCTATGTATATGTAACAATAATATAATTATAATAACTTTAGAGCTTTTTGGACTATTATAAATTGAAATATCAAATTGTATAATATAATTATACAATTTAAGTCATTTTGCCCACATAAAAAGAGAAAACCCCTTGAGTTATGTGGGCATAAAATTTAAATGATTAAATCACGTGATACGTTGATGAAATCTAATATTCTTTTAAAGACACCAAGGTTGTGAGGAAAAGTACCGAGGTACCCTGTACCGAAGTACCCTGTACCGAGATACCCTGTACCGAAGTACCCTGTACCGAGATACCCTGTACCGAAGTACCCTGTACGGAGATACCCTGTACCGAAGTACCCTGTACCGAAGTACCCTGTACCGAGATACCCTGTACCGAAGTACCCTAATAATAAATAGCATACCACAAGAAAAAACAAAAAAAATTCAAAGTATACCAATAATGTTTTCAGGTAAAGAAAAATATCTTTTTTAAGGGCAAAATCAAAGATGGGGTTGACTGAAACGATTTACCATCAATCATCTTTGCTATATGTTCCCCTAACTTGTGACGTGTGGTTACGAACAGAGAAAAAAATACACATTTTATAGATGACGAGGCTTTTTGTCATACTTCAAAATATGATCGTGACCTCGAAAGTATCTCATCATAAATGTTGACAATCAAATTTTCCATTTAGAGTGTTTTCGCCCAAAGACCATGTTTTGGATCTTTGCTATTCGTATTGATCTCGACAAAAAAAAATAAATAGGTTTCGTGAGAGGTATCTGGTGCACCTAGAAACCTTCGTGAAAATACTCTGTCTTGTCTAACATCCTTATTACTTTTTCTCTATCTATACCGTAGGTATATAGAAAAAACTCAATTTCGGCATCGGAGGTCCTGGGTTCGCAGCCCGGGCTTTAAAAGATAATAATAATAAATATAATAATAATATTTTTTATTTCACATTTTAAAAACAATACCATTATATTCTTTTTTGCACTTTTTTAAATTTTTTTTTTAAAGAATTGTTGTTAAAGAATTTAGGGTGCTCTATCTTTCAAATGTGAGAGCCCTCGATAGTTTAAAAAAAAACTAGAGTGAGGGCTCTGCTTCTGGTATTCATATATACTTTGTAATTAAATAAAATTTGGTTATACAATATATAAATTGAAATATGAATAGTAGATATGAATAGTATTTGTATTAAAAAGATTTCGCCAACTTTAATTCCTCTTTTGAGGATAGTAAACGCGTCCCATCCCACCTGAGGTGGTTCCCGCAGGGTGAATACCCTAATGTACTGAAAGGCCCTAAAACGGGCATTTTATTTATTATTTTTATATTTTATATTGTGTTTGCAGTATAAACACAATATAAATAGAACTCTAAAACCGGGATGTCACCGGAATTATCCGTTTCAGGTGTTTTAAGGCATCCTAAGGTGTTTTCACAAAATTGTCAGTCTGTATGTGTGTGTGTATTTAATAATAATTACGGCTTGCCCCACAAAAGTACTACATGTGTATACAGAAGTACAGTATGTGTGTGTGTGTGTGTCTGTTATCATCGTAGCACCCAATGTATTTATGTTCCAGAGTAGATAGTATCTACAAAAATCAGTCTACAGCTGTGTAGTGTAGAGTAGCTGTGTAGAGTGTATCCATGAAATTTGGTGGATAATAAAAGTTAAGCAGCATTGAAAGTGGTCAGTGCTGCATGGGTGACTGCTGAGAATGGAACGGTTAAATTTACAATTTGCTATAATACTATCTATAGCTGAGTATCTAAAAATATTAAAAATTCCTTTAAAAAATTTGGTCGAAAATGTGACCAATCCACCTGATATTTGACAAAAATGTACATCAATAAGAAATAAAACGATCAACTAAATATTTTTGACTTTGGCCGCGTTTATATATATATATATATATATATATATAATATATATATATATATATATATATATATATATATATATATATATATATATATATATATATATATATATATATATATATATATTATTACTATGAATGTACTTACGAGATTTTTGTTGGACTTTACACGACAAATACCGGGGGTTGAACATAGGGTTGAACCCTGCGCCAAACCTCCTTATTGACTCATGAGGTAAAAAAATATTAACTCGAAAAAATGACCTAATTTTTTTATAGACATAATGAATATAAGCTTTCCTTCTATTTCTTTTTTCAGAAATAAAAGCATAAAACACAAAATATGTGGGTGTTAAAAACATTCAACAACTGATTTTTTCCACTAAAAGAATAAAAGGAAAAAACACTCCGAAGGACATTTATGAGAAGTAAACATGTTATTCCCAAACAAATCCTGACAGGATTTAAAAGTATGTTGTGAAGTGAAAAGAAATTACAACGACTTCGATAAAACATAAAGTATTATTTCTTTAAGATTCGAAAAAAAAATCAGATGTCTTAAGATGGTAAGAAAAAATAAAACTGAACAGAAGATATCATAAAAGATTATGTATCACAGATTGTAAGCGATGAAGAAATTGACTTCTTAGATAATGCAAAACGATAATAGAGTCTCCGCTATTCTCGTTTTAACATTACATGAGTGAACATAGCTCCTAAAAGAAAAAAAGAATTGTCATTTCTAAGGCTGAAGTATGTCAAAGAATAAAGCGTAGGATTGGATGTTGTTTTCCCATTTTCCCCATGGGATTGCATTTGATGACGATTTGGATAAAAAAAATAAAAAAAACATTGTGTCTCATTGAATAAATTGGATAAGTTTTTTTTATAAATTTTTGTAAAACATGTAATAACAAAATTTAAAGTGAATCGCAGTACAGAATTATAGTAGTACTGAAATTATACTATAATTAAAAAGTACCAAAATTATACTATTATTTCATTAAACCAAAATAAAACTATAATTGAGTATAAACTCACTCCTCGGTCTTCGCTATTTAAAAGTCTTACATGGCATAATAGATTTGAGAAAAAGTAAAATCAAATTCAAAACATCGGGTACAGGGTATCTCGATCAGATTTTCTACGCTCATCCTCCCTACTTTGGACTCGCTTCGCTCGTCCTAAGAATATACAATTCGTCAAATTTATACTGCAACACTTCTTCGAACTCGGTTCGCTAATCCTCAGATAGTAAATACATTCGTTTCATTCCAAGTGGTCAACCATCCAGGCACAGACCACGCTCAATGCTACTTAACTTTTCTGATCCAGCAAGAATCATAGATATACTTGTAATATTGAAACGAAACTTAGTGTACTCATTCATTACGTGATGGAATACACTTTTACCGAATTTCAACTTAATTGTATTATTTTCCGATTATTTACTAAGATATTTGATAAAAATATAACTAATGCTAATGAGATGAAACATGGCAAATTTCTTTGTCTTATACAAAACTACACGCGTGCCGAATTTCAATCTGATGGCATTATGTTTCCGCGTTGTATGACTTTATGAAATTTTCGGTGAGTCATTATTGCGGGTTAGTAACGTCATACAAAAATTATTATCCGAAAAGCATAACTACAGCGGTAGATTGATTTTTGTACAAAGTTTCCATTCACTAGCATAAATACACTGTGAGCTACGATGGTAACAGACACACACATACCGACAGACAACATTGTGAAAACCACTCAGTAGGCCTTAAAATCACCTTGAACGGATAATTCCGGTTACATCTTGGCTTCGGATTTTTTTGCAAACACAATACTTTTCTTATATACACTTTTCTTATTACATTAAAAGCTACCATGCTTATCAATCCATTTCTTGCTTAGGGTTCCGGTTTATGCTTTATAACTTGAGCAGTTACTCAATTATCAAGCACTACTCGTAACTCATTTTTCTGTAATATTCAAAGGAAAAGAACTAAAACCTGTAAAAAAACACCAAGTGAACATTAAACTAGTGCAAATAATGGTGTACACTGCCAATTTTAGAGGCATACTTTTGTATAACCAACTGTATAATCATGCGCATTCCCAAAGCACGAAAACACGCATTCCAAAGAAAATTCGCCGACATGTGGACCACCGAGCCAGAATGCTTTGGACTCACAATATCTAAAATCCCTGCAAACTATAACAGTAAGAGCAGGATTTACTTCAAACACCTGACTAGTGTTTGAGTAGTAAAAGCTAAGAAGTAAAAGTAATTAATCAAGCTGGTACTAATCTATATGAAGTAAATTTATCAACAATGATAGTAACATGGATAAAGTCGAAACTAGGAAAAAATAAAGAACTTAAGCCCATATCTAAATCCACTCGAAAACACTGAAAATCCTATTGGAGCTTTTTTTCTTTGCAAACACCTGTTGGTCTACCTTTGCTAATTGCTCTTCATTAAGCTTTTAACTTCCATCCTACTCTCGCATTATCCAATGTTATCTCTTCTAACAGGAAGAACTCAATAAAATTTTTTTTTCAACCGAAAGAAAATAAATTCAAATATATATGCATATTCTTTGAAGGAAAAACATTTAAGAAATGTATACCACTTAGATGAAATTCAAAGACAATGGAGGCTGTATATGTATTTTTCATTCATTAAGGTCACATAAAACTCTGCTAATATAAATTCCGCTTATATCATGCTTAATGTTAGTAAGAAATAAAATCACCAAGACAAGACAAGATAAACTTTTATATAAATATAATTTATATAAATCATAAATAAATTACGTAACATATTTATATCATGTCATTTACAGTAAGAATTACTTTAGGACATAGAAGAGACTCCCACACAAGTACTAATTATAGTAGTCCAAAAGCCGGACCTGAAAAAATGTAACACGTTTTGTACTACTTCAAAGTGAAGCCCTCCATATGAATGCGCATGCTCAAAATTTTAGAAAATTTTGACCACCCTGTGGGTGGTGTGCAAAACATGGAGAGAACATTTTTTAAAGATGATAAAATGTTCTGTAAAACGGATAACTGCAATCAGAATCATGGTTCTTTCAAAATTAATAAAAAATGGTTAATTTATGAAAAGTCAGCGAATTTCTTTGGAAAAATATTGGCTTTTTGTATTTTTTTTGGCCATTTAACAATGTCATAACTTTAGTTGTATTTATTCGATTTTGATGAAAAAATATTTTTTATAGACAATTTTATCAGATTTTGACAAAGTTCTGTTCGTGTTTTCCACACGACCTATACAGGGAACCACTTATTGCAAGAAAACTAGAATTTGTGTGATTTTCTAATATTTTGAGCAAGCGCATTCATATGAAGGGCTCCACTCTTGATGGGCAGACCATGTTTTTCCTTTATAATTAAAGGTATACTTTCAGAAAAATTTGGTTTGAAGTAGTAGGCTTGGCTCTTAGACTATAGTTATTTATAATATTGCACAGGCTCTAAAAAATCGTGTTACATTTGTATATTTACAAATTCTAAGCACTGAAATAAATCAGGTTTTCTCCCCGAATGATAAATGTGACATAGTTAATTTTTAATCTGAACAAATTAATCATTATTAGTGCCGGCGAGCAGCAAAGTAAACAGCAAACAGTCGGGAGACAGCGGTTACAGTTTTATCTAGACGTTTGTAGCAGAAGTTTACTTGAAACTCGGCGACTCATTTCTTAATTAAGTTAAACTTGATGAACATTAAGTAAAACAAATAACAATAATGACCAAATAATAATTTGAGATTCTGTAAAAAAGCAACACTGCTCATTTAATACTATAGTAAATAATCAAAAACAAATGCTCTAAACGCCAAGTCATGTTAAATTTGTATGTTTACATTACCTTGGGAAAAATATAAAATAAAAATGGGGAAGAAAAATTCTCCATGCTGAAGTGTTTATATTAACCTATATTTTTAGGAATCACGTTTTTCCTTCATTATTATTGTGTTTATATTTTCTCCTCTTCACATATAACATACATTTCCTTGTGTTATTTTTGTATGAGATCTATAAGACAATATTCTTGTATATAAAATCTAAGTTCGTCATGTACACCAATATAAGAAGTATGCTGAATGTATGAGAATATTTGTCTCATGTTATTGTTTGGTATGTAACAACAAGAATCAAATAAAATACAGATTGCGTTTTTATTATTGTCATATGTTTGAAGCAATTGCTGCACTGATATCTTTTTTGAACACTTATTTTTCTTAAACTCGAGAGTAACATTATGTGCAAATACTTTTCCTATATACCTACGGTATAAATGAGAAAAAGTAAAAAATGTTTAATTTTACGGAAACCCGCAACAATGACACAGCAAAAAATTTCAAAATTCACTAAAATTAAAAATATTATTGGATCTTGATCTAATCAATCTTGATCCAATATAAGCTTGCTTGATTGCATGAAACTTAACATACATATACAACATATATAAGGAAAAAATTCGGATTCGCTACGCTCATCCTTCCTACTTTGGACTCGCTTCGCTCGTCCTCACATAGTAAATGCTTCCGTTTCATTCTCAGCGGTCACCCATACAGCTCTGACCACGCTCAATGCTATACTCAAGTTTTATGATCCAACAAAAATTATGGATATACTTGTCGAATTGAAACAAAACTCTGTGAACTTAATTATTAAGTAAAGTTACACATCCGAAAATTATTAAGCTGTGGAAAATTCTAATAAAAAGTAAACAGCATTTGTCTTTCCACAACGATATCGTTATGGAAAGACAAATGCTGTTTACTTTTTTTTAAAAAGTTACACATTTTCTGATTTTTTATTTAAAAAAAAAGTACACGAGTCATTCAATAAAAATTGAACTAATGCTGATAATGAGATGAAACTTAGCACATATATTAGTCTCACACATAGCCACATGTGTGGAAAAGTAAAAAATGGCAAAATGCAAATTTATATATATAATTTTTTGACTAAAAAATATGGTTTTTGAATAATATATTTGGAAATCGCGGCCAGCTGGAGGCGCGGGGGTCACGAAGCTTCCTAGCAGCGCTGATGCTGCGAAGAGACCTGTGGCCTTTTGCATATTTAAAATCTCAAAAAATATGTCATTTTGCAGAAACCTTCTCATATTTTCTAGGCTTGAACTACCAGCCAGTTAGCTAGCTTGCTCTAGTTAGTTTGCAAGCCAACTAATAAACCTTAGTAGTAGTAGTAGTAATAGGGTGAATCAAAGCCAGGCAAATAGGCCTCGTAGTTGGGCCCCTTCATGCCAAACCTGATCCATTAGCCTATACCGCCTCTAGGCTCTAGGCCGCTTCTCTTGTAGAGAAGCTTTCTCTCTTAGTTGGAGAGGTATCCTCCAACTATTGGAGGATTGGTACATTGGAAGATATCTCCAACTAAAAGAAAAAAGGATCTCTGCAAGAGGCCTTATAGCGTACACAGGTCTCAAAGAAGGTAATATGCTTATTATGGTTTGTTAGCAACTTAATTTTAAGATAAAATTTACCAAAAGGCATCCTAAAGACATAAGACATAGGTTTAGTAGGGTCACATCTTCTCCAAACTTTACAACCGCACTTAAGAAAAAATAAACTATACTCTCTAGTATAGTATAGTATAACTGCAATAACAAATTTGTTAAGAATATTTAATGATACAGCATATCTTAATTTAAAACAGTATCAAGATTGCTTCTACAAAAAAGATAAAAAAGGTTCATGTTTATACTTGAAGTAAAAGTTATTTACCTACCTATGAGATTACATTGTTTTAATGTTATTTAAAGTTAACTACGGTGGTTATGTTATGAGACCACACTATGCATAAGTTAAGTTTGTGGTATAGCACAATATTACCTTCGTAGAAGGCTTTATAAGGGTATACTTATCTTCCTACCAGTGCTTTTTGGAAGTCTCCTAAAATGAAGAAGGAGAATCTTCCATGTAATTTGTCAGTCTCTCACTTATTCCTTAAGCCATAACATGGTAGCAATCTATGTTCCCTTTTACTTATATATCATAGTGTTTTTCCTTCAACTTTTACTACACTAGAAAATTTTCTTGACCTTAAAAGACACTTTTTCATCTTTAAGAACCTTTTAAATTATTATTTTAAGTCAACGTTTTCCCGCCCTTGGATGTAAAAATGGTATAAAGTAAAGAGGATTTTTGTCTTTTAGTGCCACATGTGATAATAAGATATATACACAGTTAAAAAAATTGTCGTAGACAAAAATATAATAACTTCTTTTGGAAAGTAGATAGGATTTTGTAAAAATAATGAAATAGCTCCTCGGTGGAAAAAAATTAGGATCTCTTGTTTAAAATAAATTAATTATTACTTTTCCTCATTTATACCGTAGGTATAAAGGAAAAGTATTGTGTTTGCGAAAAAATTCGAAACCCGAATGAAAACGAAATTATGCGTTTAAGGCGTTTTTAAGACCTCCTGAGTGGTTTTTGCAAAGTTGTAAGTCTGTATTTGTATGTGTGTGTGTAAAGACACACACGCATACAAATACATAAGTATCATATAAGATAAAAGTATCATCATAGCGCCCAGTGGATTTTTGCTAGAGTTGAAATTTTATACGAAAATCAGTCTACCGTTGTAGTTGGTCTATTCGGAAAATTTTTTTTATGACGTCATTAACCCGCAATAATGACAGCAAAAAATTCGAAAAATCATGAAACACGAAAAAATTATGCGATCTAATTGTAATTTGGCAAGCATGTTGCTAAAATAACATATGTCCAAAGTTTCATCTCATTATCAGCATTAGTTCAATTTTTATCGAATGATTTGTATAAAATAAAAATAAAATGGCCGTTTTAGGGCCAAATTTGATATTAGATAAGACCTCTGGGAATGAAACGAATGTATTTAGTATTTGAGGACGAGCAAATCGAGTCCGAAGACGTGTTGCAGTATAAATTTAACGACTTGTATTTCTGAGGACGAGCGAAGCGAATTCAAAGCTGGGAGGATGAGCGTAGTAAATCCGCTGTAATGAGGAAAAGTTGATTAATAAAGATTAATAAAGATCATTAATAAACTACTCATTCCGATTCATGTACTATCTTGCTTGCAGGAAACTGCAAAGCTTATGAATGAGTAGAGAACATAATAGTGAAACAAAAAATAATAATAGCCAAGCAAGACAAAAGAATAAATATTAAAAGTTGACACTTAATTTAACAATTTTCGTCCAAATAACAGAATCATCAGATCATAAAAAAAGAAACCTTTACTTTTTGAGTTAAATGTTGTGTAAGAGATTGGAAATTAAAAAAATTAGTTTTTATTTTTGTCTTTTGTTTTATATAATTTTGATGATATCGATGTATGGGAGGGGAAAGGACTTAGGTGATATACGATGTGGTTTTTATAATATTGGAGTCATTATAGGGTGGTGCGAACTCAGTATTAAATAAGCCCTTACACAAGCATTTTATACGTATTAGAGGTCTTTTGGATAACGTTGGCAGATTTCCCACAAAAATAACATTTTTCCGACCAATTTTTTTTATGAAATAACGTAATTTGTGCATGTGCGGCGGAAAACCTCAGCTCCCGTGTTATCTATTTTCTCATTTTTTTAACCAAAATATGTGATACCTTTCCTATCATCATCATTACATTCCATTTTTTATAACCTTAAACTAAAAATATAATTTAGAAAAATTACGTTTTAAAAGTAAAAACGTTGAGAATTGTTAAGAAAAACTAAGCGTAATCATAAATAGAGCTGAAAACTTCTCAAGTTATAAAGCATATACCGGAACCTTGAGCAAGTAATAGATTAAGCACGGAAACACGCATTCCAATGTAAATAAACCTGACATGAGGACCACCGCGCCAGAATTATTTTAATAATTCTATAAATAAATTTAATAGATTTTATGGGCCTTTTCTTAAGTACCTTTTTTAGTTCTGAAAACAGATGAAGTACCAAACAATGCAGGTGCCTGTACAAGTGCACGTGGAATGTTTCAACCCACTATTCTGTCTACATACAAAGCAAGTGTTAAAGTTTTTCACCTTTTTTTAATCATCTTGTTCAGAGTTTAATTAAAAATTAAACTCTAATAAAATAATAACTAATTAAATTTTTCTTACAATTTATAAAATATTAAATAAAAAATGGTACATCTTTAGCTTTAGGTATCGTATGTTTTTGTAATTTTTCAGCGACATAGTTTTTATTTTGTGAGTAAAAATTTATCTGCAATAAAAGTTAATGTAACTTAATTTTGTTTTAGAATGAAAGGTCGACAATTATTGTCAGATTTTCGTGTTTTGGCTAAGTTCGATTCAGTCGAATTGTTTTTCGTATTTTCAGAGTAGCTCTAAAAAGACTAGTTGTTTTCGTGACGGAAAAAGAACCACTTATATCGATTATGGCAAGGGCGGAGTAAAAAGATTTTCTAAGTATGTAATTATGAGAAAATTGGCACTTTGTTTGGTAATAATCTGTCTTATCACGATTTTTTTTCTTTCAAAAATACACTTTTCATCATGGGCCTAGTTTTTTCTATCTATGGTGAGGAAAGTATTTTCAGTGGAAAGATGTCATCCAAGTTTCAGGAATTTGATGAGGTTGCAATATTGGAACAAATTTCTTTAATTAAAATTTTCTTTTTTTTAACTAATTAAAAAAATAATAGAGTATAATTATTATACTCTATATGACAAATATACTCGTAAAATGGATCATGTGAATTTTTTTCCAAACTCAGTACTCTTATAATATTTTTACGGTGTAAACAATTAAAAGTAAAATCCTCAAATCCTCTCCTCCTTAATTCCTCAATAGTTATTTACAACCATCTTCCTAAATCCATACAATCCGTAGAAGGTAATACATTTTTGACGTCGCTAAAGCAATACTTGATAAAAGGATCATTTTATAAAATGTCATATTTTAAATAGTTAATAAAATTTTTACAAAATAATTAATTTTCTCATTAATTTTTTTTCATAATTTGGCTCAAAAGTCTCATCTTATAAGATGAAAAATTGATAAGAGCGTCACTTTAAACTTAAAAATAAAAATAATAAAACATAATTGTTTGATATAAAATGTTTCTAATAATTTTATAAAGTTTTCTAGTACAAAGAGGCCTCAACCACATCTGAGGTTAGCACAGCTCTCATTGGTGGTTAGCATATAGATATCTATATGAATAGATGTGCACTTTTTTTTTAAACATGCTAGCTTAAACTAATTACATTAAATTATATTCTCCTACAATTATTAAATCTATATACTAGCCAATAACAACACCAAAATATCTCCAAAAAAACCTTTATTTCAACCAGAGCCGGCTTTCCATCTCATGGTTATCATCAGTGCCGGAGAGTTAAAGGAAAAACCCCTAGTCTGACTTTTTAGGCAGAGTCATATAGCGGACTCAATATGACTCAGCAGATTGTCTACTATATAACTCCCTATAACTCCAGATTGCCCACTATAACTCTACCTAAAAAGTTAGATTAGGGTTCTCTGTCTTCAATTCTCCGGCATTGATGATGGCCTTGAGATCCAAAGCCGGCTCTGGTTTAAATAAAGATTTTGTGGAGATATTTTGGCGTTGTTGTTGGATAGCTGTGTTCGCTCCACCGCTCAGTTTTCTGTTAATATAAACATGTTAATAGGGAAACATCGTTCCATGATTGTCAACTTGTTTTAAATGATAGATTAGAGCATATATATTACTAGAGGGGCCATATTGGTTGAATTTTGAAACATCGAAAAATAAAGTGACCACATTCAATTATTCAAAATAATTAAATAAACAGAACAAAATGACAGTAACTGATATAATAAAATATGATAGATTGAGCTGTGGAGTGCTATGATAAGAAGAAATAAAACTAAACAAGTTTTCGTCTCTCCACTCATTATAATTACTAATAACAAAGCCGACTTTTAACCGTTAACGGTCATCATCAGTGCCTACATAACAAACAAAATAAATGAACAAGATAAAAAACATGAAGAGTTAAAAAATAAAACAAAAAATTACAAAACATAAAACATATCAAAAACTTAAAACAAAACCTACCGGTGATTATTAAAAAAGTAGATCAGTTGTCTACCAGTGAGTCTAATGGTACAAACTTGACTGAAGGACGGGGCGCCTTGACTATAGCTTGTACACACACAGAGTTGCCCCCACCTTCGCTTCTAGCGTTAAGGCACTTATCCGCGTCTTCGTTTAAAAAACGCTGGATTTCAAGCCTCTCTAAAAATTTAGTCCGCTACCTTTAGACATTTGATGTAGAAAAGCAACCTGGTGATGTTGATTATGGCCCTCCGTAATCGTGTGTTGGTAAAACTTGCTGTCCTTGCGCACAAGATGCTCTGCCAATCTGGTAGAAAAACTGCGCCCAGTTTGGCCTAAATAGGCGCTTTCACACTCACCACACTTTAATAAGTATACACCATTTCGGTCTCCCACCTCTACTTCATCTTTATATCGGGACAAGGTGTGGCGTAGTGCACCACAACTGCTATAAGCAACGTTGTGTCCATTAGCTTTGATGACTTTAGCAATTTTTTCAGAGACCTATTTGAACAATTTTCAGAGGCTATGTGTGAAAGCGCCTATTTAGGCCAAACTGGGCGCAGTTTTTCTACCAGATTGGCAGAGCATCTTGTGCGCAAGGACAGCAAGTTTTACCAACACACGATTACGGAGGGCCATAATCAACATCACCAGGTTGCTTTTCTACATCAAATGTCTAAAGGTAGCGGACTAAATTTTTTAGAGAGGCTTGAAATCCAGCGTTTTTTAAACGAAGACGCGGATAAGTGCCTTAACGCTAGAAGCGAAGGTGGGGGCAACTCTGTGTGTGTACAAGCTATAGTCAAGGCGCCCCGTCCTTCAGTCAAGTTTGTACCATTAGACTCACTGGTAGACAACTGATCTACTTTTTTAACTTTTTTAATAATCACCGGTAGGTTTTGTTTTAAGTTTTTGATATGTTTTATGTTTTGTAATTTTTTGTTTTATTTTTTAACTCTTCATGTTTTTTATCTTGTTCATTTATTTTGTTTGTTATGTAGGCACTGATGATGACCGTTAACGGTTGAAAGTCGGCTTTGTTATTAGTAATTATAATGAGTGGAGAGACGAAAACTTGTTTAGTTTTATTTCTTCTGATATAATAAAACGTTTAAAATACAATTTAAAACAGAAAATAGTGCGGAAAGCCGAAATCAATTGCATAACCTTAATTCGCTCTTGGTGGAGGTTTCAATGAGGTTACACAGAGCCCTAAAAAATGTTTCAGATCTTTCAATGTATTGAGATAGGTTATGCCTCTTCTAGTATATATCTCTATGAATTGGAATATGAAAACAGTGAAAATCATTTAACTCTATTTAAGTAGGGTGGACATGTCACGTGATGACTCGTCCGGAGAAAAGTCCTTATGTCCTCTTCAACTAGATCTGTAAAAGCCACTCGAGACTACTCACTGCCATACTTCATGTTAAATATAATATATATTTTAAATGGATTTTATTTTGTTAGTACTGTGATACATGAAAAACACGTTTGGGGTAAATGGACGACTTTTGGAATAAAAACTCTCAATAACCAGAAACTATTTTTTTCTCATTTAAAATTCAGTAAATTTCTTAAAAATCTACCAATAATCGAAAACTAAATTTTTTCTCATTTAAAATGCAGTTAATTCCTTTAAAAAAATCTCAATAATCAGAAACTATTTTTTTCTTACTTAAAATTCAGTAAATTAAGTAATTAACTGAATTTAATAATCAGAAACTATTTTTTTTTGTTTTAAAATTTAGTGATTTTCTTCTATTCAGTATAAAGGTAAATTGAAGCCCTGGAGTTGCTTCTAAAAATATAATCTAAAGTATAGGGACTTCTCATTTAATTATACGAACGTCAGTGTTCTTCATTAGAGAGCTAAATGGCACGATATTTGATTTTTTCTTTGTACGACTTTGTACGGTTTTGATCAAAATTTGGGTAATTTTTTTAATTACCCTAATTTTTTAATATTTTTTGCATTTTGCGAGCTCAGCGAGCTTGTTCGCTTACATTTGCATGTATATTTATAGCATGCCAGCGAGCAAAGCAAGCTTTTTTCCACTCATATGTATATATTTATGGCAATCTATCGAGCAAAGCAAGCCCAATTCAATGTACCTAATTATATATTTTTGTATTTTGCGAGCAAAGTGAGCCTCTTTAAATAGATTTGCGTATACAGACTTCTAACGAAAGAAGCGAGCCCTTCAAATATACCTAATTTTATATTTTGGGAGCAAAGCGTGCCTCTTTAAATAGATGCATATACATCATTTTAGCATGCGAAGTAAGCCCCTTTTTATAATTATATGTATATATTTAAAGCAATCTAGCAAGCGTAGCAAGGCCTTAAAATGTATCCAATTTTTTATAATTTAGCATTTTGCGAGTGAAGTAGCCATTATGTATACATTTGCATGTATAAATACTTCGCATTTTAGCGACCGAAGCAGGCCCTTCTTTATGCACCTATTTTTTTATGTTACCGTTTAGCGAGCGAAGCGATTCTCTTTTTCTACAATTTTTTATATACTTATAGCAATCTAGCGAGCGATATTTGTATTTAATCAATAAAGAATTAATTTATTATCTTTTCTATCAGGTGATAGCTTTTAAACCGGGGTCACCTTTTAATCAGGGGTATCTATGTTTCTGGTGATATCTTTTAAACTGAAATCATAATTTAAACAGGGGTATCTATTTTTCTGGTGATATTTTCTAAACCGGGGTCATCTTCTGGTAATATATTTTAAACTGGAATCATAATTTAAACAGGGGTATCTATGTTTCTGGTGATATCTTTTAAACCGGGGTCATCTTTTTATCAGGGGTATTTATATTTCTGGTGATATCTTTCAATCCGGGGATATTTAAGTTTATCTAAGTCAGTAAAATAGATAATATAATTATCGAATACTATAGAGTTTTCTTTTAAGTAATTTAAGCTATAAGAAAAGCATACATCTACCCCTCATTTTAAAATATAATTTAATTTTATATACTACAAAAAGAAAATTTATTTACTCTCAAAATTTGACTACCAAAAATCTATAAAGCAATCCAATCACTATCAATAATGAAAAAGAAGAAGAATAGACTGAAAAGAAAAAAAAACTCCTGTTCATTATTCACTATTCTATTCAAATTTTCTTGAAAAAAGGAACGGAGAAGGTTATTCGGTAGGTTTGTTTCCTCTTCAGGATATTTCATTCTTATAGAACCAGGATCCTTTTAAAATCTCATATAATACAGTCCTTTCCCACTTCTAAAAAAATATTTTCTTATTCTTTTTCTCTTATCTAAAAAATTTAAAAAAAAAAGAAAAATCACGTAAATATTATACTTTATTTAAACTTTTTTAAACTTTTTGATAATATACTTTTAAGTTAACAAGATTTGTTTTATATATAGAATATTTGTATAGTACTATAAATTATTTATTGTTTGGATAAAGATGATATGTCATATCAATATTATTTAATTATCTGTACGGTAATATGTAGTATCGTTTGTACTGTAACATTTATACTTTAGTATAACCTAGTCAATGTATAAAAATAATTTATTTTATTAAGAAATTTAATTTATAGATGTAACTTTTAGTTAGATCCGTAGATTTAAAAAAAATCTGAATCTGGAAAAAATAATAATAGATTAAATAAATTCTTATTTTTACATTTCCTCATTTATAATATAATAATAATAACCATTTATTATAGCAAATACAAAAATTATAGAATAAATATTTTCTTGTAATAAAATATACATATTTTTATACTTAAATTTAACTTTTAAACTCATGAAAAAAATTATTAAAAAAATCTTTCTGCTATAAATCGGCCTGAGCCGTGGTCACCCATTTATACCGTACAGGAATAAAAGAAAAGTATTGTGTTTTCAAAAAATCCGAAATTGTAGTTTCACCCGGAATTATCCGTTTTAAATGTTTTTTTATATCTCCTGAGAGGTTTTCACAAAGCTGTATGTATGTGCATGTGAGAGTGTGTGTTGGATGATATCATCGTATCTCCTAGTGAATTTATGTTAGAGAGTTGAAACTTGGTACGAAAATCAATCTTTAGGTCTGGAAAGTATTTCTCAGTCTGAAACTTATGTGCTAAGTTTCATTTCTTTAACAGTATTAGGTTGGTTTTTATCAAATAATTTGTATAAGTTTTTAAAAAATTGTAAAAAATCGAAATCTAATTGAGTTGAAATTTGGTACAAGTATATTCCTCTATATAGCAAATAACCATAGTAAATTTCGTTTTAATACGACAAGTGTATCTTCCTTATTGTTGGATCATAAACGTCAAGTAGCATCATGCGAGGTCAGTGCCTGCGTAGGTGACCACTACGCAGGCACTCCACTATTTGTTATATGGAGTATAACAAATAATGTATTTACTATCTGAGGACATGCGAAGCGAGTCCGAAAACGTGCTGCAGTTCATTTGGCGATTTTTATATTCCGCGGACGAACGAAGCAGTAAGGATAAGCGTAGCGAATCTGATAAGTGATGAGGAAAAACCCCCGCACTTTATTTTTTAGTAAACATGAGACCTTCAAATGCCGTTTTCATTCGGTTTAGATTGTAAAAAACATAGTAAATTACATAAGAGCGATAATTCCAGGAGTAGAAGGTTGATCTCACTGAGATATTATTACTAGAAAGGCCAAAGTGGTTGAATTTAGGGACATAGAGAAAGTAACCTGACCACCATCGACTATCAATATAATCAAATTAACAGAACAAAATTAAAGTAACTTATATATTAACACGTTCAAAATGCTCATCAGAGCACAAACAATGTACGGGAAGTTGAAAACAATTGATTTAATATAACCATAACTCACTCATGGGGGAGGTTTTAATGAGGTTACACAGAGCCCTTGAGAGCTTCAAAAATGATTTTTCAGGCTTCTCAATACACTTACAGGCTATAACACTTCCAGTAATGCATATTTCTATAGTTAGTCCTAAAACATGTAATGAGCAATTTGAAATCTCATTTTCTTATCGAATGTTTTATTTCATAAAAAAAATATTTGTTAGTGATACTGATACTCTAAATTAATCCTAATTAGGAGCTTGTTTCTGGCAATTCTCAATATTCCTTACCTTATTCTTCGTGTACCAAAATATTGCTTACTTTGAAGATAGTAATGAATAAAAAAATTGCTTATGTTTGTTGCAGCTTGGGTTCTGGGATGGTGGATGTGTAAGACAGTACCGTATGTACAAGGAGTGTCAGTAGCAGCTTCAGTATATTCATTAATTGCTGTTTCACTTGACAGGTAAATTTGATTTATGTAGTTTTAAATAATATAAGAAATGCATACCTAATCCTTAATCCGCTATAAAGGGAACAAATAAAGTAAGAAATGCATACCTAATCCTTAATCCGCTATAATGGGAACAAATAAAGTAAGAAATGCATACCTAATCCTTAATCGCTATATTGGGAACAAATAAAAATGCATACCTAATCCTTAATCCGCTATAATGGGAACAAATAAAGTAAGGAATGCATACCTAATCTTTAATCCGCTATATTGGGAACAAATAATGTAAGAAATGCATACCTAATTAATCCGCTATATTAGGAAAAATAATGTAAGAAATGCATACCTAATCCTTAATCCGCTATATTAGGAACAAATAATGTAAGAAATGCATACCTAATCCTTAATCCGCTATAATGGGAACAAATAAAGTAAGAAATGCATACTTAATCTTTAATCCACTATATTGGGAACAAATAATGTAAGAAATGCATACCTAATCCTTAATTCGCTATAATGGGAACAAATATTGTAAGAAATGCATACCTAATCTTTAATCCGCTGTATTGGGAACAAATAATGTAAGAAATGCATACCTAATCCTTAATTCGCTATAATGGGAACAAATATTGTAAGAAATGTATACCTAATCCTTAATTCGCTGAAACGGGAAAAATGTATTCCTATCGAGAGAGCTAAACTCTACAGAGTGAAGGGTTGTACTTAGTACCCTGGTTTACAAAACTCCCTCGATTATATGACAGCACGAAAAAATATCCTATGGATGAGTCAATTATACTTGTTTTAAAGAGGTTGGATGAGAAGCTGCTCAAAATTTGCTGTACATTCCCTGTGGGAACGAAACTCTACTCTAACTTTATGATGTTTTTTGGGTATCACACCGATAAGAACTATTGAAAAATAACATTTTCCGGCATTATCCTCACCTACTACCGTAAATGTATGAAACGTCACCCGATGAATCAAATCAGCGTTTTCTAAAATAATGCTGCTTCTTTCGCTAAAGCCCCTACCATTATCCTACCATTTTTCCATTTTGAAAGATTATAAGACATGTTCGCAGACAAAATTGTATGTGTTAATATCATTACCTTATGCAATTTTTTGTCTACAAATACTATTTTAGCTTACCTTAGCTTTAACAAATTTTCTTAAAAAATTAATAAAGCTAGTAATGTGTACTTTCGTCAAACAATTTTTAGTTTAGTTTAGTGGTAGTTAAAAATCAAAATATTTGATTTTAAAGCTTTGAAGACTACTGAATGACAAAATTATGTTTATCTAATGTGTACCTTCAATATTTGAGGATAAAATATCTTTCGATCTTCCTAAGAAAAGTTTGTTAAAAATGTGCCCTTGTAGTAGCTCAAACTTCAAGTAAAATAATATTACATTTGACTCCTAACCACTAATTAAGAATTAACCATCGTCCTAATTCAAATCTATTGTCTTCTTGTTTACACAAACTGTTAAACTTTACTGGATATTGTCAAAAATATATCTATACAAACATACATACACACACACACACAAATATAATATATTACATACTCTTTTAGATTATAATAATAATAATGCCCATTTGAGGGCTTTTCGGCCCTTCAGGGTATTCGCCCTGTGGAAACCACCTCGGATGGGTCACATCTACTATGCTCAAAGTAAAGCATCTTTTTTCAACAAATTCTATTCATAAAATCCTGAGAGCATAGCCCGGGCTGAGAACCCCGGACCTCCGGTGCCGAAGTCCAGGACTATACGACTGCGGCTACGGAGGCAGATTGATTATTAATAATAACTGTAACAAATAAGTTGAAGATCTTGGTTAGAAATCTTTCCTGTGATATTTTAAGAATCAAACTTAGGATATTTAGTTAAAAAAAGTATAAAAACAAAGCTTCTTTGTGTAGAAACTTTTCAAACTATATATCTGAAATTTATAGAAAAAGACAAAAAGTTTTATTTACTTAAAGAGTTTAGTTTGTTTGTAAGTTGAATTATAGTTGTTTTAGTTTGTACTAAGAACTAAGCACTCGGCGAAGAAAAGAATTTGAGAGTTAAATTATCGTGTAAACTATACTTAATAATGATGTCCGGTGTTCATGCAACAGATCTTTGCAATTCATTTTTTTTTTTTTGAAAAATGATACTTTTATTTTTCCTTTTTTTTGAACTGGGAATTTTTTCCTTTTGCTTTCCTTATTTTAAAGCAGGGATAAACATCATAATGGCGCTAATGAGGTATTCCACCGACTTGTGTACAATACCACCTAATAACAATTACTTAATTTCCCCCCTCTACTTCATTGTAAGGCACCCTCCACGTCATTGTAAGACACCCTCCACTTCATTGTAAGCCACCCTCCACGTCATTGTAAGACACCCTCTACGTCATTGTAAGACACCCCCCACTTCATTGTAAGACACCCTCCACGTCATTGTAAGACACCCTCCACGTCATTGTCTTAAAGTCACATTCAAAGGTAGAAATCTCCTCGGAATATGCGGATTACGCGTTCCCTTATATCTACGTTTTAGAACAAAGAGAATTTACAAAAATTATTTTTTTATACAAATCGTACTCAACTGATTTAGATGACACTAATAAAAATATTTTCTTAAAAAAAATACAAGAGACCTTCGACCACTTGGCTGCTCTGAGGCGTCAGCACTCGGGGCTGCTTCGCGACCGCATGGTTGTTTTCCTTTATCAGTTCGTTATATTACTAGTTTATGTAAGTTACATACGATAAAAGAAATTTTCAAATGTATTAGTCAGAAAACGTGATTTGTTTACAGTATATATGTAAATCAACAAAACCAGAAGTAATACTGAAAATAAATTTTTACATCGTATTTTTGTTAACTATGCGTAGTACTACCTGCGTAAATATATTTTAGTCAAATTTACGCGCATATTAAGATTTGAGTTTTTTTAATAGCTTTGCTACAGTCCATAATTTTTGAACTGCTGCTATGCCATTCAGAGCAATAAATTCGGATTAAAATTTTAAACATTATGTAAAGGAAATTACTTATAATGTACGCGTATACATTTTCGACATTATTAAATATAAAATGACGCTTTTGAGGTGGTGTGTGAATAACGCAGTGACTATGTTTTGTCTCATTCAAAAGAGGTTTTAATGATTCTTGAAAAAATTGCTTAAAACAAAAAAATGGATCGAAATGAAACTTGGTACAAAAATCGACCTTGTTAATGTCCCAAACCCTACTGTCAAAAAAAATATGTGTGAAACCATTAACTTACAAACTTTTGCATTAACTTGCAAAAGTTTCAAAAAATCATAAATCTTCAACATGTTGTTTGATAATGCTGGCATTTAACACACATGTACTCATAAGTATGGTTAACAAAAGCATAGTTGACAATTTATCAGCATTAGTTCCGGTTTTATCGATTTACATATTAAACAGAATGTAAACAAATAACGTTTTTTGACTAACAAACTTGAAAATTTGCTTATATCGTTGTAGTATGCCACTAATATAAATTAGTAACAACAAACTATACAGAAACTATGCAAAATTAACTACAACAAACTGACATAAAAAAATAACCATGTAGCCGCAAAGCGATACCCAGCGTCGAGGCCACGTAGCGGCCTAGAGGCTGAAGGCCTGTTGAATTTTTTTTGTACACTACTTAACTTTTTGTATTCTTGTGAGTAATGAGGGGTTTTCCCTTTTTGTTAATTGTTATTAATAATTTAATAAATTTTAACCTAAAGTTTTTAAATATAATCATTGTGAGACAAAAAACATATAGTTTATTTAAGTGGTTACTCTAAAATATATGAAGTACTACAGTACTTCATATGGTATAAAAATATACTTGACTTTTTTTTATAATCCTTATCTTAAATAAAAGAATAGGTTTTTATTTGTCCTGTCACCACTCAAAGGTTTATGAGAAGTCTTTTTTATTTTATATATACTGAAGTTTTGTTTATCCTTTTTTTATTCTTCGGCTGGAACAATTTCCTAAAGAATAATATGACGACCTTGAAGAAAATTCTTAAGTTACTTAGTAAATCTACTTAACGTAATGTATACTTTTTATTTTTCCACTCTCGACAGGAGCAAATAAACAAAAATGTTTAAATAGTTTTTACATGTATAAATGTTTGATCAAAATATCTATGTATTGCTTTTCTTCTTGATTTTAAGTTGGGTAAAGCAGTGTTACTTCAAGAAAATTTAAATTTACCTTTCCTCAGAACTAAAGTAATATATAAAAACGGGTACGCGGAACCTCCGAACTTTTCCATATTACATCGGACTCGCTACGTTCATCCTCCCTACTTCTAATCCCAGTAAGGATTTGCTAAGCTCATCCTTACATCAATATAAGTTGTATAGTTCAGGTAGGATCAGTTATAGAGAACACGTAGAATAAGTAGTATAGTCAGGGAGGATGAGTAGTATAGGTCAGGTAGGGATGAGTAGTATAGATCAGATTGGCATAAGTTCTATAGTTCAGGTAGGGATCAGTTATAGAGAACACGTAGGAATAAGTAGTATAGGTCAGGGAGGGACGAGTAGTATAGGTCAGGTAGGGATGAGTAGTATAGATCAGATTGGCATAAGTTCTATAGTTCAGGTAGGGATCAGTTATAGAGAACACGTAGTAGGTATAAAGGGATGAGGTATAGTCAGGTAGGGATGAGTAGTATAGGTCAGGTAGGGATGAGTAGTATAGATCAGATCGGTATAAGTTCTATAGTTAAGGTAGGGATTAGTAATTTATAAATAAATATCGTAGTGATGATTGGTATAGATCAGGCTAAAACGAGAAGTATAGATTAGGTGTGATCAGCATTGTCAATGTTAAAATTTCGGACAAATGATATCTTTTTAACTAGTTATGTAACTATCAAATTTTACTTCTCTAGCTCATAATGTGTAAAATGTCTTTATATAACAATGATGAAAAGCAAGCGAGTTGTAATAAGTCTACATAAAAAACAGTTATATAAACCTCTTTAATTTGTCCCTACAATCGATTCCAGTCGCTGAAACTCGCCCTTGAAATGTGTAATTCTGTTCGCTAGGTCTTTAAAAATTGGAGTGGGGTAGTTCTATTATAGAATGGGTTTATATTTGACCTTCTGACCTTTTATAAATGTTTATTTGGTTAAAGAGCAATAGCCATTTTTGTTAAAAGCAAGATTAAGCAAGCACAATGCTTCAAACTTAACTTTTTACGGATTTTCTTTATGCGAGCTCGGGGAATAAGTGTGAAATCGAAGCTTGTAACGGAATATAGTAGATTATGTAGGAAACTGGCAAATATTATTTGGTCGGTGTATATTTTCTTTTTCACGTAAACTTTTCTACTTTGACTTATTTATACCGTAAGTATATAAGAAAAGAAATTGAAGAATTAGCTACCATCAATCCTTGCTGTTGGATACATAGAGGTATATACTAGAGAGGGCATAGCCTATCTCAATACATTGAGAGGCCTGAAACATTTTTGGGCTCTGTGTAACCTCAATGAAATCTCCTTAAAGAGTCCAACGTATTGCTCAAAAAGGATACAGCTCAATGTCTTGCTCAAAATTATTTTCCGGATTACACCACTTCACTTGAAGATTCGTATTTGTTCTAAGTTTTAACTTTAAAGTATAAACACACTGGGAGCTACATGATAACAGACACACACCTATAGAGACAGACAACTTAGTAAAAACCACTCAAGAGGTCATAAAAACTAAAATCGCTGTTTCGGATTTTTAGTGCAAAAAAACTTTTCCTACCTACGATACAAACGAGGAAAAGTGATAATGAAAATAAACTTGTAACTACGCAATGTTTGTAGGGTCCCTTATCGCCTCTATTTTACGGCCTTTAAATATGACATTTATTTATTTCCTGTGTTTCCACTATTTCTTAATTTTTAGCCATGGAAAGAAATAATGCCACAAATATTGTACTCAGGGCAATAAAATCCTAATCCCTGTAGCTTATCGCTTTAGCCATAAAATGTGTATTTTGTTTTATTTAATTACGAGTAGCTAGTTCTGCTACTCGTTTATAAATGAGTAAAAATCAAAAAAAATCAAAGAGCGCTAAAAAAGTAATAACTCTTTTAGCGCTCTTTAATTTTTTGACTTTTACTCATTTATAATCTTAGTATATAGAAAAAGTATTGCGTTTGCATTAAATATCCGAAACCGGAATGCCACCAGTTATGTATAAGTCCAATAAACTTGCCACAAATGTGGCAAGTTTTATTTTATCAGTATTAGTTTAGTTTTTATCGAATAATATTATTCTATAATATAAAAAAAATATATTAATAATATATTCTATAATACTCTTATATCAAAATTTTTACTCAATTGAATTAATTGTTAATATATATATATATATATATATATTATATATATTTATATATATATATATATATATATATATATATTATATATAATACGATTTTTAAGAAATTGTTCAAATAATTCAATAGAGTAAAAATTTTGATTTAAGAGTATTCCTTTATGTTATAAATAAGTATACTATAAGTTTCATTCCAATAAATAAATTTTATATATTCATATATGAATATATGTGCATATTTCAATGAATATATGTTGATATATATGTCGCATATTCATATGAATATATGTCGCATATTTCATATTAATATATGTCGCATATTTCATATGAATATATGTCGCATTATTCATATTAATATATGTCGCATATTTCATATGAATATGTGTCTCATATTTCATATACGTCTAACACATCTACAATTTTTGTTAGATCACTAATGTATAGCAGCAGCTAGCAAGTTCAGTGCCTGTATGGAGGAATGCTGGAAATAAAATGGATTTTATTACTGTCCGAGGACAAGCGAATCTGAATGAGTACTGAAATATAAATTTAGTGATTTCTATAATCTAAGGACGAGCAAAGCGTGTCCGAAGTACTAAGTAATACTGAGTAAGAGTTCCTATGTACCCTGTACGCAATTGTTTAGTTCTTGGACAGGGTTTAATAATTATAATTATTATTAAATCTGATAATGCAACACAACTTTTTATTTATATTTTATTTCTCGACTGACTATATAGCAACATTTCTTAACAAACTTTACTAACATTTTCAGTGCGTTTTTGTTTCATTTTATTTGTTTTTTGTGTATCCTGTCATGCAAGGCGTGGCTAAATTTTCTTCAATATGTTTACTCTCTGTAGAAGCAACTTGCAAACAGAGATTAATGGTTTTTGATAAATATAATAATAAAAAGACTTATGTTACCTAATAATTAAATTAAATATATTTAAATTAAAGGGATTGGGAAAGGATTTAAAGAGAAAAGGTGAGAGGTAGAGCAGAAGAAAGACTTAGTGGATGAGTACTGGGGCGTGGTGTACAAGAGGAGCGTGGTGTACGACAGGAGCGTGGTGTACGACGGCATGGGTCTTGACTACAGGTACGACGGGAGAAACGACGTGGGTCTTGACGACGGGAGCAACAACATGGTGTGTTCTAACAACGGGTACGGTGTGGACGATGGGGGCGGCCTTTACTACGGGTACGGTGTGTACAAGTGGAGCTGTCTTAACTACGACGGGAGCAGCGTGAACAACGGGTACTGGGTGTACGACAGATGTCCTGTGGAATGATGTGTGAGAGGTAGCTACTGGAGCTACTACGGCAACATGTCCTGCATAAGCTATAGCTAATAAAGCTGACAATACAACCTGTAGACAAAACGCATCAAAAACATTAGACAATTAATTATATGCTTCTAGCAGACTAAAAACCTACAACAACAAATATATTTCTAACAACAATATATTTCTGTAAGTCCTCAATAGCGATAGCTAGAGTAAGGACTCAGTCACCACTCTAGAATATTCTATATATAATATAATATATATATATAATATATATATATATTATATATATATATATATTATATATATATATATTATATATATATATATATATGGGGGGGTGAATGGGGCTTAAATTGTTATAATAAAATGGGTAAAAAAGGATAAAAAAGAAAGTTATCCAAAACGGTCAGTTAGTAAAAGGTTTGTAGGTGTAAAAGGTTTCGTAAGGTTGTCCATACAGTATATAGATGTACGTATATATCCATTATCCATACATTATAATTTGCAGTATGCAAGTTGCAAATGAGATAATTATGTGGGTATAATTAGATAATTATGTAATACTACAACATGTTTTAAATAAAATTTAAATAGTAAATAAATATAAAACAACAATGAATGCAATAAATATGTATTCATATTTTTATTGATAAGAATAAAAAAAATTGTACATGACCAATCGTCGCTTAAATTTGATAAATAATATTACATAAAATTTAATGTTTTTTGACAGCCAAGTAGTTAAAACAAATAAATAAAGAAAGCTTAATCAAATTTAACACCTAAGAATTAATTTAATTTAATTTATATAGAAAATAAATTTTAAACTCTATACAACTCAAACTAACAATATTTGCAGCGATTACTTAATAGCAATATATATATATATATATATAATATTATATATATATATATATATATATATATATATATATATATATATATAAATTTTATGACTAATGTCTAAAAGATATACAATAAAACAATAAAAGGAAAGGACAGTAAACAACAAATTAGATATTTGTTGTAGTAATATCCGTCAAATAAATATTATTCTAACTCACTCGGACAATCACAAGAATTAGACTTAATTTATTCTAAATACCTAAAGTCATTACCACATTTTTAACAGAATAATTAGCTCTAAACTAGAATTTGTTGTTTTTCTGACAATCCTTGAAAACTTGCAACATTGGTGTACGAAACATTACAGTTTGTAGACGCGTTATGAATTTATAATATTTATATCTGGTATGTGCTACCCATACTCCGAAAAAAAAAAACAAACAAAAAAGTTTATACAAACAAAAGCGTGGTTTTAAAACATGACCTCTTACAATCTGCCTTCTTGCAGTTTTGTTTGAAAGCAATTTTTTGCAGTTTATTTTGAAATTTGACTCCTCCCTTCTGTTATTGTTTTTAAGTTTTTTTTTCCTCGCCGCCGCAAAACTTTTTAGAATCTATTTTATCATTCACATTCCGTATTTGCAAAACTCCGGAAAACTACAATTTTATTACAGAACGTTTAACGTCTGTGGAATTTTAGATTTCTATCATTGATAATGTTGTCATATTTTGCATTATAGTCAAAGTTTAAGAGACAGAAATGTTTTAATATGATTATCAAATTAGTTTAATATGATTTATCAAATTATTTAAATACATTCAATTAGTTTAAATATGATTTATCAAATTATTTAAATACGATTATCAAATTAGTTTTAAATACGATTATCAAATTAGTTTTAAATATGATTTATCAAATTAGTTTTAAATATGATTTATCAAATTAGTTTAAATATGATTTATGAAATTAGTTTTAAATTTGATTCAACCGATTTTGCTGCAAAACATTGAAAGTTCACTCAATTGAATCTGTATTCTGTTAATTCAGTTAATAAATTATGATGAAAAGTTTTATTAATTTATAAATTCATTTTATACTTGCTATATTTCGTTAGTATAATTTTTATGCTGTATTTGGGTAATTTTCTTTATTCTTCCTTTTTTTAAATTTCTTGTTAAATAGATAGCTGGAAAAAGGATAAGAAAATGTCTCCTTAAGTTAATGCTAAGAATTCTGTTAGGCTGGAGTTTAAAAAGGCTGGTGGAAGGAGGTAAATGTTCTTTAGGGGCGGATTAAGCAAGGGAGTGGGTGTATTTCTTAAACGTCGTCATATTAAGCTTAATCTGGTACCATTTATCTGGTCTCCTTCTTCCTAACCCGTTAATTATCCCTTTTTTAGCTTTCCTATAGAGTTAAAAAAGGATGGAAGAACATCTTTTGATGACGCTTAATAACATCATTTATACCCTTATTCTTCTTCTTTATTTATTAGCAAATTCAATATGGCGGGTTATATAAAGTTTGGTAAATTACACTTATCTTAGTGCTTAAAAATATAACTTATCAATAAGATTATTTAGTATTTTAGAGTAAGTCCAACTAAAAATCATCAACTTTACTAAGCAAAAAATATTTCCCTAATTACTAATTGACATATTTAATTTAAATATTCAAATTGTATATTAATCTGGTTGTGTTTATTTCTCTATCTTTTTAACTTAATACTATATCTAACAGTTTTTAAAACAGTTTTTTTCCCGAAATCTTCTCTTTTTTAACTCCTCCCTTACCACCCTTATCTAAGTTTATAATAAAATTTATTAAAGAAAAAGCTATTAATAATAGCCAACATTGCAAAATTAAATTTTCATTTTATTCAGTTTATCTGTACTACAAAAATTAATAGAACGAAAGAATAAAAAGTCTCTCCACAGTTATAGATTTTATTAAACTAAAGCAGAGCGCTTTCGACCTAACAGAGGTCTCATCAGTGCCTATTAACAAATAAGACAAAAATGTCAAAACACACTTATACATAAAAAATTACAAAATATACCAAAGAAAACAGATAAATTACAGAAATGGAGTGATAAATAATAAATAAATAAATAAAATACAAAAAATATAAATAAATAAACCACTTTTATCTCGGCTCAACGGTAAAATTTCTATTTATTCATTTAATTAATTTATTTATTTATATTTTTTGTATTATTATATTTTTTATATATATTGTTTATCACTCCATTTCTGTAATTTATCTGTTTTCTTTGGTATTTTTTTGTTTATTTATGTATAAGTGTGTTTTGACATTTTTTGTCTTATTTGTTTAATAGGCACTGATGATGACCTCTTGTTAGGTCGAAAGCGCTCTGCTTTAGTTTAATAAAATCTATAACTGTGGAGAGACTTTTTATTCTTTCGTTCTTACGATGGACTCCATTTATGCTCATTCTCAAACATACAAAAATTAAGTAAAAAGTACAATGAAATGAAAAAAAAATCTAATGTAATAATTAATAACAAGTTAATAACCAAGCTCATCTACCATTTACAGAGTGACGAAGTGGATTATTGGGAAAAGAGAGGGGGAAAAGAGGAACACGGTCAATATAACAGATTAGGACTGTTTGGTTCCTTAATTTTTAGTTTCCCTTAAAATCACCTCTTAACATCAGCCTATTTTGAGAGAGTTGCATTATTTTTTTTTTTATATTTTTATTTATTTAATTTTATACATTTACTTTTATTAAAATTAAATTATATGTTATATAATTAAATTTATTAGAATTTTCATTACTTATTTTTTTTACTTACTTCATTACATTAAAATACGTAAAACATTTTTTTTTAGCGTTACACAAATATTTTTAATCTAAATTGTACAATACTTGTTAGGATTGCTTGTTTAAAGTTCTTGTAATAAGCGTTAAAGCTATATTTAAATTCTTGTAATAAATTTGTAATTTTTTTTATTTATTTATGAAATTTACTTATTATTCTATTTCTAATTAATAAACGATTACTTTTAGTTAATCGTTGGTTATTATTTTTATTTATTTTTGAAAAATACCTATTATTGTATTTTCTATTGAATAAACGTCACTTTTAGTTAATATATTTATGGTTCCTAATTCCCGCTTATATTGTCTCTCAGAGCCAAAAGGAAAATTCAAAACAAGCATCCTACTTAATTTGTTGGGCAAAATATAGATGGCATACTGCATATAATTATACAATTTTCTAATTTTTTATCTCCTTTCTTTCGTGACAATGATATACAACATTATTGTACATTGTAAGTTAAAATTGAAGATAATAAGAAAAAGAAGGAAAGAAAGTAGTAAAATAATAGTTAAAAAAAAGATAAGAATAAGGAAGAAATAAAAAATAAGATTGGCATCACGTTTTTCCCTTCAGATTTTTCTTTGGCTCGAGGACACGCTTGATGTCTAAAGGAAAATGAGAATAAAAATGGGATAAGAAATGTTTTTTATCCTTTCCTTATAGTCAATCTATTCAAGATGTAATCACATCTTCATGATACCAGGCCTTTCTTTTCTTAACAGTGTCATAGGAAGGTCGATGAACTTGGGTTAAAGGCAAAACCTTGTTTAAGAACTTGAGTCGATACATAGCAAGATTGTAACTGTATAAATTGGTCGGATAAAAATTATCCATTGCCATTTCTATACAAGAAATAGTTGAATTCCGTCTCTAATTCCTCTGTGCAGCTCAAAGCGCAAGCTTTAAATCAGAGAAAGCCTTGTTTAATTATTTTGTAAATATTTTGTATTTTACTAAATAAAAGCATTATTATAAAAAAAAATATAAAAACAATAATTATACTATTATAATTCCAAGTTACTACAACCAAAATTGGTAACTTCATAAATTAGAATTATACCTTAAAATAGGATATTACAGATAAGTTATCATAATAATATTATATAAAAATATTTAATGACAATGAAACTATAAAAATATAACACTTAAGGTAAATAGATTAAGCAATAAAAGAAAAAAAAAGTTTTACCTTAAAATAAGTTAGTAGTTATCTTAAACAATTTTTACCTTAAAATAAGTTAGTTAAGTTACAGTTTTGGATTATATTTATTTCATTTGCGATACTGAAATATTTTGCAGATTTTCGAATAAATTATAATCTTCTTATTATTTATAATTGCCTATAACTGACCTGATTTATTTATATTAACTTGTATAAATCGTTTGTAAAAAAATAATCAAGTACAACATTTTGTTTATATAATATATATATATATATAATATATATATATATATATATATATATATATAATATATATATATATATATATATATATATATATATATATATATATATATATAATATATAATATATATATATATATATATGTATATATATATATATGTATGTATGTATGTATGTGTAACATGCGTTTATATTTATATATATACAAATGCTTGATGAGCTTGAGCGTAAGTTTCGTTATTAAAACTATGACTATCTTTGTATGAACTTATTTTTACCCCTTTTTCACAAAATCTTATGAAAAATAAAGGAACTCATTATCGATTGTTTTTTTTGTTCCATTCTTTTCGAATGAAAAATCACATAAAAAATTTCTTGCAGATGTTATCAACTTAAAATTTGAATGTAACGATTTAAACATTAGGCTTCCTTCCAAGGTACCCTACTTTACATCTTTAATGCTATAAATTTCTCTGGCATAAATTCCTACAGCACTTGTGCTATATTTTTGCAATATCTCTATATAGAGATTTTTTCTAAATAGAGAGGAGGTTATAAAAAGATTACGTATGCTGAATATATGAGTAGTAATTTTTTTTATCTTAAAATAGTCTGTAAGTTATGTGATATAAATTTTTTGCTAACCTATGTATTTTTTTAAAAATATGATTATACATTTAGTATTGTTTAACAGACCAATAAGAAATTTTAAAATATTTCCGACTAGAAGTGTTAAAATTTACTTTAAAATCGACTTACAATTTTTATGTACTTTTTTTCAGGGATTTATAAAATAATTATAAACTTTATACATTTAATCGTTTTTAAATTTAATATTTGTTCTACTTTTATTGTTTATCCTTTTTTTTTTTTTAGTATTTATAACTGTTAATTTAGTCAACTTAACGTTTATTTGAGAAATGTACTTACGAATTTGTACATGGTTGGGGTTTTTTGGTTTGAATCCTTAATCTGCGGAAGGAACTGATACTGTGATGCTGTAGATTGCATATCTTGAGTATTTTATACCTTCGAGTGGAGTGGGGAGGAACACCTAGAACTTGAAAAATAATCAACGATACCTCAAAGACTTCATATTAGTTATATAATTATAAATTTCAATGTAGATGCAATAACAAAAATAGTAAAGGGCTCATTTTTGTTTATTTATTGCTAACGAAGAATTTGCCTTAGCTGTGTTATTTCATAAATAATTACTTTTTATTACTAGTTCCGATAGATATATATAATTTTAAAACTCAACTTTTTAAATCCTTCTTTGCTTAAAAATTTTGTTTATTTACAAAATAATTATATATGTACCATGATAAAAATGAATTTTATGTATATAGGTAAACAAAAATCTTTTATGAGCGTATATAGGTTATAGGTATATTTTTTTTAAATTCGGTCTTATAAAAATAATTAATAATATTAAAATGTATACATCATTTTAAAAATTTTTGTTTCTTTTAATCTTAAACTATTGGGTTCTTCTAAAGCCTTGAGATACGATGTACTATGGCCAAGGAAAACATCGACTTCTGAGAAGTAATCTAGACCTTCCTCAATGTTTGACGAAATTCGCAAAATTAGTATAAATTTAGTCCAAATAAGCCAGTAAATTGTCAATAGATTTTAAGGTTGATATTGACTATTTTAATTAGTATGATATTGACTATTTTAAATGTAATTATTCCATTTTATTATCAGTAAAATGGAAGTTCAATGGTTCCCAACCTTTTCTGTTTTGCGACCCCATTTCAAAAGAGTCAAGAAGCCTGCGATCTCATTAATCGATTTTTTTAAAATGCTATTTTTAGGAAATATTTATATTAATTTTTTTTTAATTTTGTACTTGTACAAAAGTTTTTGAAATAGTTTTATTTTACTATCTTAAATATTTTATTATACATCATTATTATTATGTCGGCTCGCCCAGAAGAAGTACTTTGTTAGTTCCCAAGGCTTTCCGAGAGAGGTTACTAACATTTTGGTTCCCGAGGTTTCCCGAGGAAGATTACTTACATTTTAGTTCCCACGGCTTCCCGAGAGAGAGTTCTATCACTTAAGCTCCCGAAACTACCCGAGGGAGATTTCTTACATTTTGGCTCCCGGTGCTCTGCCAAGAGAGATTACTAAGGATTTAGTTCCCGAGACTTCTCGAGGGAGAATACTAACATTTTTTGCTGCCGATGCTTTCCGAGAGAGATTACTAACATTTTGGATCCCGAGGTTTCCCGAGGAAGATTACTTACATTTTAGTTCCCGAAGCTTCCCCAGAGAGAGGTCTGTCACTTAAGCTCCCGAGGCTTACCGAGAGAGATTACTATTATTTTAGCTCCCGAGAAGGATAATCAAAGACCTAAATGAAATTATGGTATTCATGGTATTATTTTACCATGAATAGTAAAATAATACAAACAGACATTACAAAAAATAAGATAATTGTAGTATTCAATTTAAAATCATTGAACCATTATTTTAAATGGTTTTAAAACTAAGACATATTTATTTTTTTAAGTGATTACTCTCTTTCTCTTTTTTATTTTTTTATTTGTCACTCCCTCTTACTTGGCACATACATTTTCTGTTTAACAACAAACATGATAAATCCTTTAAAAAATCTGCCAAACTCTACAGATTTAGTTGATGAAAAAAAGATCGTATCTGTGAAAGCAATAATATCCCCAAGCATTCCTACCCAGGAAAACTGTCTTTCCGACCATAGACTGAAAACATTTCTTTCCAAAATATACAACACTCAATAAATCCGATTTTCAAAACCACACTGAAAATTAACAATTCATTTTAAAAAATTGAATAGTTGATAATTATGTATAATCAGAAAATTAAAATATAAATATTCCTTAGTTGACTTTATTGTTTGATGTCAATGGCTTTGGATTGAACATTTATCAGGCCAAAGGAATATAGAGAAAGCAATAATATTCACTCTTATATCTACTTACTGTATTAAAAAAAAGTTTTTATCGTCTTGATTGGCCTATTGTCTTGCTTTTTTTCAAATGTCTCAATCTATATCCTTTGAGGAAAAATACTTTGTTATGCTAGATAAAAAATTATATCTTGGGCGTTTTTTTTGTCGAATTTTTGAAATTGTATTCGACATTCTAAAATTTAAATGATAAGTATAGCAACTATTTCACATTGTTGACAAAAGTTCACATTGGTCACATAAGTTTGTATACATCAATTGGAAATGAACTGCTAAACATTCATTTTTAAAACGACGACTCGACTGTCATGAAAACAAAAGCCTATGGCAGAGGGGGCCGCTACGCGGCCACATGATTTATTTACTCATACATTATTACTCATACTTTTTTTTATCATCCTGCCACGATAAAAGCAAATTTCCAAATTAAAAAAAAAATGTAAAACATGATTTTTAAATTGTGGTACCTCGGAACTTTTCCTCATCACATCGGATTCGCTACGCTCATCCTTACAACTTCGGACTCGCTTCGCTCTTCCATAGAATGTAAAAGTCGTAGATGTAGTAAATTTTTACTTTACTGCATCTTCGGACTCGCATTGCTCGTCCTCACATAGTAAATAAATCCTTTTTATTTCCAGTACCATCCAAGCACTGATCAAGCTCGATGCTGTTTAATTTTTATGATCCAACAAAAATCTATCATGGATATACTTATCTTATTGTAACAAAACTTAGTGCACTTATTCATTACGTAAAATCGGTGTACACTTGTACCGATTTCCTACTCAAATAGATTATTTTCCGAATTTTACAATTTTTTAAAAAGCGTACACAAGTCATTTAATAAAAATTGAACTAGTGCTGACAATGAGATGCCACTTAGCACATATTTGCCAAGTATCATCTCATTACCAGCATTAGTAGCAGCCAAGAGACCGCTCTTAGCTGCTACGCGGTGTCGATTCTGAAGCCGCTTCGTGGACACATTTTTGTTGTGCTATATATAAGTTTGTCATTCCTATCTAGTTTGCCACTTACATAAGTTTATATAAGTGGTATACTACCGCAATATAAGTGAATTTCTAAATGTATTTGTAAGAAAACGTATTTGTTTCTATTTGTCAATAGAAAAAATCAGAATTAATGTTTACAGTAAAATTTAACTTTGAACATGTGTTAACCATAGATAGTAGTACACTAGTAATAATATTTTAGTATATGATGGATTGAGCTGTGGAGTGCTATGATAAGAAGAAATAAAACTAAACAAGTTTTCGTCTCTCCACTCATTATAATTACTAATAACAAAGTAATATTTTTATTATATTAATATTTTAGTCTTATCAGTTCAATAAACTTTTTAAGTTTTACGATTTCGATAAAGATAAACTATAACTATCTTTATAACTGAATAATGATGAACTATCATTAAGTTTTATGATTTCGATAAAAATAAAGATAGACTATAACTATCTTTATAACTAAATAAAGATGAACTATCTTTAAGTTTTATGATTTCGATAAAAATAAAGATAAACTATAACTATCTTTATAACTAATTAAAGATGAACTATCTTTAAGTTGTTTAAATTTTGTTTAAGTCCTTATTGTAGTTTAATGACGTCACATATATTTCTTAAACTATAGAGTTTGGGACTTTAATGAATTCAATTTTGTAACAAGTTTCACTTCAATCAGATAAAACGTTCGAAAGTGAAACATAAATCTTGTACATACAAACATATACATATATGTTCTCAATCAGTGAGACCTCCCCCTTCCAATAATACACCCCCCTCCCCCACTTCATGACCCTAACCTTATTAGTTCACTCTTCCTGTTAAAACCAACAAAATTATTAAGAGTTACCAAAAAATGAAGGAACATAAACATTGAGAGTAGCTAAACATAAATAATCGCAACAAATTCAGATTTCACAAATATCTTATTATTAATAAATATAACTTATTAATAATTAACGAGGATATACTACCTTGATATAAGATTTTTTTTATATGTCAATAGAAAGATTTGGAATTGATGCTGATAGCAAAATTTAACTTTGTACATGTGTTAACCACAGATAGTAGATATACAGTCCGGATTAACTGTTGAAAAGAGTAAAAACAATCGGAAAAGTAAAAATAAACTATTAAAAACGAAACTATTAATGGAAAAAACAAATTTTTGTCTTTTTTTTAAACAAAAACAAAAAAATACAAAAACAAAAAGAATTAATGGACTTAATAAAATTAAATTTTTTTTAATATTTCTTACTTAAATTTCTGATATTTTGTTTCTTTTTCATTGAATTTTTATCAATACTTTAAAACTTTTCTCGTCTAGTGCTGTATATAATGTGAAAATATTGTGTTCTTTTTATAAACGGAATTAAACTTTCTTATAACAAATAAATCGTTCATTATTTTGTTTTTAATCCTCCCACACACTTCTAAACCCATTTTAGTAAAATTAGTGACTTTTCAGGAAAACTTCTGGAAACTGGTACTAACAACTGTCCTAAACTAGAATTGAATGAAAATAAGATTAAGAACCAAACTTGTTCCTTCTATATTCACTCTTTCCACTCTTTAACTCCTAAATGTGTTAAAACTATTATAAATTATATATGACAATCTTTAATTCTCATAATAATTTTACTTTTGACTCAACAGGTTATAATATCAATTATCAACACTACCAGTATCACAATCATGAATGAAAAAATAAATAAACTGTGGTTTTCACCAAAGAGTTAGAGCTTTTGTTTTACATATTAATTTGTAACAATAATTAGCAAAAATAGCTTATAAGTTTATTTTTAGCTTATGATGATTTATTACTGTTATTATCAACCTTATTTTTAATAAAGTTAATTTTATAAAAATCTTACATAGCAAGTTCTGGCAAAATTACAATTTTCCTTGGAAAATATTTCTATTTGTTTACTTTAATTTCGGTAAGATTTATAAAACTCTATTTGTTGAGGATGTTCTTTTTTAAAAGAAGAATGTTCTAAGTAAAAAGTTTTTTTGTGGCAGCAACATTTTTTCTGTCTAAGAATAGATACTTTGTGAGAATCTGGATAATAAATAAAAGTTAAGTTAGATTTTGTGTCTTTTTAAGTTTTGAACTAAAAGTTGGCTTGAGGTAAAGACAAAGGTAGACACAGGAATCAAATTGTCAACTGAAACAAACTTCGGCTATCAGTTCATTTTTTTTTACTTTTTTTTATTTATTTTTTTTGTATACAAAAAAAGTATTGTGTTTGCGAAAAATTCCAAAGCCGGGATATCACCGAAATTATCCGTTTCAGGTGTTTTAAGGCCTCCTGAGTGGTTTTCACAAAGTTGTCTGTATGTAAGGGTGTGTGTGTGTGTCTGTTATCATCGTAATCCCTATAGTATAATTACAATAGAGAGTTGAAACTTTGTAAAACGATCAGGCTACCGCTGTAGTTGTGCTATTCGGAAAATACTTTTTTTATGACGTCAATAAACCGCAATAATGAATCAGCCAACTTTTAGGAAAATCATAAAACGCGAAAAATTTTGCAATGAGATTAGTATTTAGCTCGCATGTAGCCATGTATAAGACTAACATATTATGTGCCATGTTTCATCCCATTATCAAATGACTTTGTACTTTTTTATAAAAAAATTAAAAATCGGGAAACAATCCAATTGAGTTTAAATTTAGTACAAGTGTACACTCGTACGGCTTTGGTTCTGTTAAGTAAGTACACCATGTTTTGTTTCAATCCGACATGCATATCTATGTTTTTTTGTTGAATCATAAAAGTTAAGCAACATTGAGCTTGGTCAGTGCTGTATCGGGTATGCTGAGAATGAAACGGATGCATTTACTATCTATGGGTGAGCGAAACGAGTCTGACGCAAGGAGGACTAGCGTTGCAAATAAAATGTGAGTAGGAAAAGATCAGTGTACCCCGTCCTAAAATAGTCCTACAATAAATCAGTACTTCGAAACTTGATAAATATATATTTATTTATCTATTAAAGAGGTAATATTTATCGAGAGTCGAGCTGTACATATATATATATATTATATATATATATATATATATATATATATATATATAAACCACTTAAAGCTTATTCTTACTTACATACATACATACATACATACATACATACATACATATATAATATATTATATATATAATATATATATATTATATATATATATATAATATATATATATATATATATATATATATATATATATATATATATATATATATATATGTATGTATGTAAGTAAGAATAAGCTTTAAGTGGTTACTTTATTTACGTTTAAGGAAAAGTAGTATACAGGCCATTAAATAATGCCGATATGGAGACATTTAACAATTAATTTGAGACAAACATTTGAGGTCAAAGATAACCATCTAATTGAAATACTGAAGCTTCTCAGCGTTTATCACATACTTTTGTGTTTGGATTCTTATTTATTGCATTTAAATGATCGCGTAAAAATGTTCACTGCAACTGCGTACAATGGAAATACTGGTTTCCTTTAACGTTTAATTATACGATCTTGACATTAGATTTGACGATTCAAGGGCTTAGTTTAGAGAATCAAGTTGTAAGCGGTTTGGGATCAAGGAGATTATACTCCGATATACTATAATTATCTTAACTACCAGATACTATATCTTAACTAACCGTAACTATTATTTGACTTACTACTGTGTCACTATTTTTGTATCTTAAATGTTCTATTAATTTTTACTTTTCCTCATTTATACCGTAGGTATATAGGAGAAGTATTGTGTTTGCAAAAATATCCGAAACCGAGATGAAACGAAATTAAGCGTTTCAGGCGTTTTTAAGGCTTCCTGGTTGTTTTTTGCAAAGTTGTCTATCTGTATGTGTGTGTCTTTTATAATCGTAGCTTCTCTGAAATTGCTACAGTATGGTACCAGAGAAGTGA
>JACMZG010001914.1:24269352-24366852 GCA_018340805.1 Microvelia longipes | reverse complement strand
ATGAATGCGCTCGCTCAAAATATTAGAAAATCGCACAAATTTCAGTTTTCTTGCTATAAGTAACCACTTATAGGAAGGGTCGTGTGCAAAACACGAAGAGATTTTTTTTAAAGCTGATAAAATTTTCTACAATTGGGGAGTTTTTTCATCAAAATTAGATAACTATATACAAAGTTATGACGTTTGTTAAATGATCAAAAAATGCACAAAAAGCCAACATTTTTTTCAAAGAAATTTCGCTGACTGCATAAATAAACCATTTGTATAGTGTTTTTGAAAGAGCTATAACTTTGGTTGTAGTTATTCGATTTTAATGGTTTAACACTCGTTTTATTGGAACTTGTATCAGCTTTAAAAAATGTTCTCTTCGTGTTCTGCTCACAAACCTCAGAGAACCACTTATTCCAAGAAAACTGAAATTTGTGGGATTTTTTAAAATTTAGAGCATGCACAATCATATGGAGGACTCCACTCTGTATTGGCAGACTATGCAATTCCGTTTTAATTTATGGTATATTTCCAAAAAAGTTTGGTTTGAAATAGTACAAAATGAGTCACATTTCTTCAGGTCCTGTTCTTGGACTATTGTTATTCTGATTATGATTCTGATATAAAGAAAACTAGTCTCTTATAAGTGCCCTTATCACCTATGTATTGTTATTCTATTATTTAACGTGTATGACTTCCTCTCATTCTTCTATACAATTATTGATCTCAGAGATGTATTCTAAACTACTTTAAAAGTCTTTAGATACAAAAATCAGGTACGGGCTACCTGTAAATTTTTCATCACTTTGGATTCGCTTCGCTCGTCCTCAGAATATATAAGTCGTTCAAAAATTATAATTTTATCCAACAACATTTTGTGTGCTTTTATCAAAGTACTTAATTGTACTACCTGCTGGTAATGATCATTAAGTGTATGACAAAAACTTTATTAAGTTATTGCTTTAATCAAGTAGAAAAAAGTTTTTCTATTTAATTTTGAAAATGATAAGAAAATCCATGGACAGTGTTAAATACTTTTCTACTTTTTGCTCTGTCGTTTAATTATCACCTTCCTTATCAATGATTACACTAAGCCATAATGTCTTCCAACACCTTAATCCTAACCTTTGCCAAATCTAATGATCTTTAAATACAACTTTTAAAATAAAGGAAGAAAACAATCTGATTAAGCAAGTTTTAAAAAGGAAAAGAAAACACAAACCACCCTGCTTATACCGTGCTAACCAGCCATTAAAAAGTAATTAGGGGTGAGGGGAATGAGGTTTTGTAGTTGGCAAGGCCTCCGTTGTGGCTCCTGGGAGCGCTGCAAGACTAACGACCTGCATATTATTATATAATGTCTCAAACCTCGCATTTCTTAGTGTGACATCGAAATATTTATTACTTTTTCTTACTCCTCCTTTGGAAGGAAATAGTAGATTTTTCTTAACCACATTTATATTATGGCAAGAATCTAAAGTTTGAATTTTTGACAATTTCAAAACTTGATTGTGAATTTGTTTTATTTATTTGAATTTGTTTGACAAATTTAGCGAATTTTAAAATAGCGAATATAAAATCAACAATATATAAACAAAAATCAACCTTTTTAATGTCTCAAACCCTATAGCTTATGAAATAGGTGTGATGTCATCAACCAAAAATAATGACCCCACAAACATTTACAACAAATCTTCAAAATGTGCACTTATAAAGTCTTCTTAAGTTATCATGTCTCATAACATGAGACAAAATATCGTACACATATTCATACATATACATACATACACACACACACACACACACACACACACACACACACACACATAATATATATATATATATAATATATATATATATATATATATATTATATATATATATATATATATATATTATATATATATATTATATATATATATTATATATATATATATATATATATATATATATATATATATATATATATATATATATATATATATATATATATTGTGAGTGTATGTGTAGGTTTGTATGTATATATGTATGGGATTTCGTTGCAAGACGATTCTGTGGTACTTTCGAACACTTTCTCGGATCGATATAAACTAAGTACAAAAATCCACCATGTTATTCCGAACCCTATTGATTTTGATGACTTAGTTCCTTAAGTCATCAAAATCAATAGGGTTCGGATTTTCGTGATTTTCCAATCACGAAACTCCAAAAAGTTGTTTAATCGAATTGAATTTTTTTACACATATAGCACATGTATATAATGTTATATACATATGTATATATAATATATATTATATATATGTATATAAAGTAATCTTTTGTTATCAGTATTAGTTTTGGATTTATCGATTGGCATATGAAACGTAATGTAAGTATGCCAGGTCTCTTAGTTTCTATTTGTTAATATCCAAATATAAATGTTACCATGATCGTTAATTATAAATAAATGATTAAATTTAACTTTATAGTTTATTTCTGACTCATAAACCCTTATTTAACTTTATAGTGTATTTCTGACTCTTAAACCCCTTGTTTAACTTTATTATGTATTTCTAACTCAAAAACCCTTTATTTAACTTTGGACAGAAGCTCAAATATGTTAAGTGACTGGAGCATGCCAAAACTCTAAGAAAGGTCCATACAAAGTTGTAGATATCAAATCTGAAGTTGAATTTAATAGCCTAGAGAGGGTTAAATTAACCTCAGAGGTGCCTCAGGGTTCTGTTTTGGGACCTATTTTATTTCTAATTTTCGTCAACGACTTACCAGGAAGTTAAAATTGTGAAAAATCAATCCTTTATGCTGATGATTTCTCGGCTGTTACGTCAAATAAGGATGGCTCTTAAGCAGTGAAGCAGGCTAAATCTATGATAGCTAGTATTGTAGATTGGTCATTTCATAACTAACTGGTAGTGAATGAGCAGAAAACTCATTGTATAGATTTTAAAGGTATAAGTACCTAAAAGAATGTTGACATAAATCAAATTAATACGGCGAAATAATAAGGATTACATAAAGGAAGTCAATTAATTTTTAAAACTCACGTCAAGAACTTTCTAAGTTCTTGACGTGAGTTTTAAAAATTATAGGTCTATCTTCGAAAACTTACTTACCCCGTACTTAACTGGCTTCAGACAAATTAGAGACTCTACACTTCGCTCAAATTGATTCTCGACTACTGTATGGTGCTGTATGTTGGTTTAACAGTTCTCATAGAATTTTTATCATGCAAAAAAAGATGTCTAGAAATTATTAATAAGAAACATAATAGGTCTTTTTGTTGAGATCTCATTAAATTATCTAAAAGTATCTTGAACTACTGTTTACATTTTAGAGCTGATTAAACTTTATTGAAACAATTGTTATTTGTTTAAAAATAATAAATGATGTCAAAATTATGAGACTATATATAGATATACTATCGATAAGTACTACTCTATATATTTCGATAAATCTCTGAAGATACCACTCTTTTAAGATATTAATTTGAGTCTACTTCTTGATATACACTCGAAAGATAAAAATCGATTAAGATAATTAATTTGAGTCTACTTCTCAATATACACTCTAAAGATACAAATCTTAAGAATTATTTGAACTTCTCGATAACACTCTAAAGATACAAATCTTTTAAGAATTATTTGAGTCTACTTCTCGATATACACTCTAAAGATACAAATCTTTCAAGATTAATTTGAGTCTGCTTCTGGATATACAGTCTAAAGATACAAATCTTTCAAGATTAATTTGAGTCTGCTTCTCGATATACACTCTAAAGATACAAATCTTTCAAGATTAATTTGAGTCTACTTCTCGATATACACTCTAAAGATACAAATCTTTTAAGATTAATTTGAGTCTACTTCTCGATGTACTCTCTAAAGATACTAATCTTTTAAGATTAATTTGAGTCTACTTCTCGATATACACTCTAAAGATACAAATCTTTTAAGATTAATTTGAGTCTACTTCTCGATATACTCTCTAAAAGTACAACTATTTTAAGATATTCATTTAAATCTACTTCTCGAAACGCTCTCTAAAGATTCTACTCTCTAAACATATTAAATATGTTATCCATAATTTTAGACAGCCAACAATACAAACGATGTTTTAACTTATATTCAAATAATATTAATGCAAAAGATTTTTAATCTTAAAAGACATTTTTCCGTCTCAAAATTCTATTATAAATCCAAGTATAAAACAATAGGAAAAAAGGTTTATCATAAAATATCTCGGAAACCCCAAACCATTTCGCATCTGCTTCAGAGTTATTTCATCTTAGATCCTAAAGCAATAAGTTTATCCAATGGTGTACGTCAATAGATACTAATAAAATCATATATCATTTTAGTTTAAATTTATTTTAATTATGTATACAACACTGTTAATGATACATGTAAAGATTTTTTTTAGTTTGAAGTTATTTTAATTATGAGTTATTTATTACAATAACAATGGTGTATTGTGTTTTAAAAGATTCAAATGCTGATTTTTTTTAAATCCTCAGTATAATGTACTTCTTATAAAAAAGCTAATGGTCAATTAAATTGTAATATCTTCCTTTAGAAAAGAAAAAGATAAATTTTGGTAATTTTCATTCCCTAAAAATAATAAACTTAAAAAAAACTTAAAGAAAAAAGACAAACAAAAGAAGAACTCTCCCTTAAAAAATAAATAGAAAATGGCTTCAATTTAGATTTTTTTTATTAAGAGTACATTAGAAGTGGTTTTTATATAACTTTATTTTATATTATGATTTATTAGAAGCAATTCTTCTTATATATTTGCTGCGTTGTTTTTGGTGAAATATTGCTTTAAGATTTTTCCTCAAGACGATCCGTCTAACTTTGTGTTCTATTATGTTTTGATACGTTTAACTTACCGTTAGATTTTAATTATTTATATTACCACCCATATTTAAGGCTCTAATTGTTGCCTTCAGAAAAATGTACTCTATCCTGGTAATAATGCTTTTTAAATATATATCTAAGTCATCGTTCTACATTTGCCATGTACGTCAGTCTTTACCCTTAACTTTTCTCCCAAACTGGTTGTAATAGGAGATAAGAATGTTATGCATATTGCATACTCCACCAGACTTTGGGAACTAATTAGACTACTGGTAATTTTGCATACTCCATCAGACTTTGGGCACTAATGAGACAACAGGCCACTTTGCATACTCCATCAGACTTTGGGAACTAATGAGGCAACAGGCCACTTTGCATACTCCATCAGACTTTGGGCACTAATGAGACAACAGGCCACTTTGCATACTCCATCAGACTTTGGGCACTAATGAGACAACAGGCCACTTTGCATACTCTATCAGACTTTGGGCACTAATGAGACAACAGGCCACTTTGCATACTCCATCAGACTTTGGGCACTAATGAGACAAGAGTCCATTGTATTACGAAATTTCGCTCTAAACACATCAGAGGTTAATTTATGGTGAAATACTAAATTATAGATACCATTAAAAGAAATATGGGATATTTTGTTAATTTTACATACATACTCCAACTCTTTAGATTCCGTTTTTCCAACAATTCCTTAATTGGCATTAGAAAAGAAATTATTCAGGTCTAGCTATCCGACCATATTTAATTCATTAACGAAACACCATCATTTTTTTATTAATTGAATCTTGACAAAATACCAACAATGTTTAATAGGCATTAAATGATTTCGGACTACAAAACGCATACTAAGTTCAATTGCTTTTCTAGCGAGACCAGATTTATAGAAATCTTTTACTTCAAAATCTAAACTCTACTTTTGGTTGCAGATAAAGTTCTTAAAGATTGGTTAAAATTGTTAAACTTAAAAGTACTTTATTAAGATACTATCAGTTACCAGAAAACAAAAAGGGAATAATAATAAAAGTTAAAATAAAACTTTATTAAGCCTCTTGGGAGTCTAGCAACTCTTTTGGAAGAAACCACAACAGTGTCAAAAATAAGATAAAAAAGAAGTAAACTATCTGCCATCTAGTGGGAGATAGAGGAACTAAAAGAGATGGAGAGAAGCAGTTTATTTTCAAAAGGATCAGTAGTCTTCAGATAAAAAGTAATAATAAGTTTTAACTTACACAGGATTAACTTCTTATTTTTCCTTTCTAAGCTTTAAGGCTTTGGGTGAAACGGAATCAGGATGGTCGGTTTTAACTTCACTTCAAGCCGTTCTTTGTAAATAATTCTAAACAAAATGTTAAAAAAGAAAATAAAAAAAATCACTAAGCTCAACATGACTTATTCGTACTCGCTTCGCTCGTATTCAGATTTTTTTTTAAATAGTTTTATTTCCAACACTTACAAACAATTCACAACAAAAATTAAATTGCATATATATGCATTGAACACGGCACTTCATTAGACTAGATGATCCCTTCTTTTAATATTCATAAATCACCACTTAATGTTTCACTCAAATCATAAAATTAAATGGTAAATAGATCCAAAAAAAGAAAATAGGGGTTCACATGAACTACAGGATCATAAGCATCATATTAATATAAAAATTGACCAACAATAATATGGTGACTATTTAGTTGTTGTGGTATAACTGTGGCTATCGGAAATCTCCCACTTTAAATGCGGAGTGCCCTGAGTTGTGGAAGAATATCTGTGTCTATCTATACTCAACGTACTCAAAACATCATTCTAAAAACTTGTATGCCAAGTGCTTAATCTTACTTCAGTAGGGTGTTTTTATTTTATTTATAATATATATGTATACAAATACACACAATATACTATATATATATATATATATATATATATATATTATATATATATATATATATATATATATATATATATATATATGCATTCATACTCACACAGACACGTACACACAGATATATGTATAATATATATATATATATATATAATATATTATATATATATAATATATATATATATATATATATATATATATATATATATATATATATATATATATATATATATATATATATATATAAAGATCGCTCCTGTTAGCTGGCTAACTAACCTTTTCTTGTCTCGCATGACCATCTTTCTTAAGTATATATTCTTGGTCTAATGGTCTAATACATTTAAAAATTCTCTAATATTGTTGGATTATAACGATTATTAATACGACAACCATTTATAATACAAGACAACAACAATGCAGCCTAGAAGGCCTATTGTTCCTTATTTTAAAAATTTGAAACGACAAACGTGACAGGTCTTTAATTTGATTAAAACCTGACTATAAAGTGCGATACTAGCGCTATTATAACTCTCTATACATTTCTATAAATAAGAGAACTCAGTCATTCAATGTTTAAATTAACAGTAATGTGGTAAAGGGTTGAAATTGTTGTTGTAACGATTAGATTCTAGTAAAGGGAGAGCTCTATTTGTCGCTAGTTTTATAGCGGCTTTGAAATATTCGTTTTTATTCTCTCTTTTTTTTATCCTGAACTTGAGTTGGGTGAAGTCCCGTGAGAGTAACCCATCCTACGGGGTTTAGTATCCCAGGAGAATTTAACCATGGCTATCCCATACCTACATTTTACTATTCTAAACTAAAAGTCTCTACTTTTTTCTCTTCTATATCTGCCAGTAGTTTTAAAACTCTAAAAAGAGATCTGCAGTACCCACTTTGCATGTCCAAATTCCAACCAATTCTTTTTTTTCTTTTCCTAAAAATACCTGGTATACTACTTTGGTATACAAATCGTCGAATAAAGTCATTCACAAATTAAACACATTATCCTCAATTTTATAATTTAATCTGATTTTTAAACAATTTTATCATTTGATATGCTGTGAAAGGGACTTGTGGGTAAAAAATATTTCTATAATGTGATATCATAAGGACAGGTTTTTAACTTTGTGAGCATTTTATTTTTCATTAATTTCACCAGCAACACGTACAGTCATTTTTACGTTTTCTCATTATATAAAAAGTATTGTGGCAGCTCTAAAAATCCAAAACCGGGATTTCACTTAAATATCCGTTTTAGGTGTTCTTTAGACTTCCTAAATAGGTTTTAGGCGTTTTTTAGACCTCCTAAATTGGTTGTAGGTGTTCTTTAGACCTTCTAAATTGGTTTTAGGTGTTCTTTAGACCTCCTAAATAGTGTTTACCATGTGTTTACATTCTGTATAGGTGTGTATCTGTTACCTTCGTAGCTTTAGTATAATTAGCTAGGCAGTTAAAAAAAAAAAAAAAAAAAAAAAAAAAAAAAAATTAATGTCTAGGTCTAGTGGTGATATCTTGGTGGTATATCTAGTGGTCTATTAATGACAGCAAAATTTTCGAAAATTCATTAAATGCGGCTAAATGTTTCCACCAAATTGAAATCTATAACTATATACTTATATATTGAAACCAACGAATGCACCAAGTTTCATATTATAAGCATTACTTCAAATTTTTTATGTTTTTAAAATTTTTAAGCTTCTAAAAATAATCCATTAGACCTGTCATTTGGTACTAACGTATTCCTTGAAGTGGTAAAATTATTAGGCGAAGTTTCATTGCAATACTCCTAATATCTTTTGTTGGATTCCAAATGTTTAGCAGGATAGAACGAGCTCAGTATCTGGTCAGGTGATCACGGGAAATAAACCGAGAGAAGCAAGTCCTAAGTAGTAAAGTATTGACCGTAGAGAGTCTAATGTGGTGAGAAAAATTTCTGTGGTCCCCCGTACTTAAGTTTTCTAATCATGGTTTACGCATTTCTCAATCTACGTCTAAGATTCTTTCAGATTCTCGCTGCCATAGAACTTCATCGCTGCCTTGCGTTAGATATTTTGCGCAGGTTACGTTTAGGCTCATCGGTGTACCGGTGAGTAACATCAGTGACACCAAGTACTCTTGTCAGTTTCTTTGTACAGTATATACAGTATATACGAGAGTACAGTATATACCAGTATATACGAGAGTACAGTATATACGTATATACGAGATACAGTATATACCAGTACGAGTACGTATATACCAGTACGTATATACAGTATATACAGTATATACCAGTATATACGAGAGAGTATACCAGTATATACGAGAGTACAGTATATACGAGAATGCAGTATATAGCAGTATATAAGGGAGTACCGTATATACCAGTATATACGAGTGTACAGTATATACCAGTATATACGAGAGTACCGCATACACCAGTAGTATACCAGTATATACGAGAGTATAGTACATACCAGTAGTATACCATTATATACGAGAGTATACCGTATATACCAGTAGTATACCATTAAATACGAGAGTACCGCATATACCAGTAGTATACCATTAAATACGAGACTACCGTATATAGCAGTATATACAAGAGTAATGTATATACCAATATTATAGTAGTATATACGAGATTACTGTATATACCAGTTAGGCCGGAAGGAATTTCTTTTGGCAGCAAGTCCCCCGACTTTGTGTTAGCTGGAGACAATTTAAACGAAGATCAAACTTACCTCGGATAAAACCGAACAGACAAACATAGAGTCTTACAGTCTACCACTTGAGAATTAACTGGTACATATACACATGTGGACAAACAATTTAGTAAATACAGTTAGAAAGTCTTAAATACGCTATAAGCGTCATTTTCTGATGATAAAATTCCTGAAAATTCTAATCAATTTAATTTAATTCAGATAAAATCTCAGTTTATAATTTTTATTGCAAACGCCATAACTTTTTCTATAAACCTAAAATGAAAAATGAATAAAAGTCAAAATGGGATTTAGAGAACACGTGGCGCTATTCAACACGTAATGTAGGTTTGGATTACATTTAAAATTATGACTTAGTCCCTGACCTTTGCTAATATACAAATTATATTTAGACAGACCTACATTTTCATTAGCTTTTCATTTAGGTATAAAAACTGAACAGAAACAGTGACAATTTAAAATTAGATAGAGAGTGTAGCAAGTGAGTGCAAAAAAGCAAAAAAAACGTTTGTAGGTAAAAACCCGACGTGCTTCTCACTTAAAAAGCGGAGGGTTTTTAGCTATACCACTAGAAAGAAGAGAATGGTGGTAAAGTGGTAAAAAGTACCCTCTCATTTTGAATAAAACATTATTTTTTTCTGGTTCTATACTTCTACTTTCAAGAGGTAGCGAGAGCTCCGAATTACTTTTCCGACAGCCTTTTTTCCCCACTTTTTATTCTTTTGTAAAAATGGAAAAAAACAAAAGACTTGTACAGAAAAAAAAGTACATTTTTAAGAGCAGGTCCATATTAAAGAGAAAGAAAATGAAATGTACAAGTGAGGCAGTAAAAAAAAGGGAAAATTAAAATTCATTACTTTACTCCTTCTAACCCCTCCCCCTCTCAGTTTTAACACACAGACATCAACGTTGGAAAAAAGAGAGTTGCTCCAACAAAACATTTTTGTTGGAACAACAAAAATGTTTTTAACTTTTATTTCAGCATTGAAATGCAAAATTAACTTGAAGAAGTTGGAGATTCTTGTCGAAAATTATCCTAGTGAATTTGAATTAATTAGTGTTGACAAATTTTACTTCTTAAATCAATTTCTTACTACAATAATTATTTAAAATTTAATTAAGACCTTTAAATTATTCAAAAAATTCCCAAGTACTACCGAGTAGATTTATTTGTAATAATGTTTATTACAAATAAACACACACACACACACACCACACACACACACACACATATATATATATATATATATATATATATATATATAATATATATATTATATATATATATATATATATATATGCATGATCAGTAAGTCCCCTTTAAGAAACCTCCCCACTTTCCCGAATTCCCCTACCATGACCCCAACCTTATAAGATTTTTTTTAATATTCACTAAAAATAAGTTATTTTGTACAATATTTTTCCTACCTTCAAATTTAGTAAAATTGGCCGACAAATATTACATGATGCAATGAGGATGCGATAGTTTTGTTTGTAAATGGGAGGGTATAGTCAGGTTCGATGACGAAAAGACTTCATATCATCTGTTTTTAAATTTAAAACAGTAAAGGAAAGCAAGTAAAGGATGGGACAATACACTATGATCAGGTTCCAATAAGCACTTGAAAACAGAGAAGGTAAGGGCTAAGGTTAGAAGAGACTTGCTGTCAAATGGTGCCACAACTCTCACCTCGCAAGAGAACACGATGTTTCGAAGAATGAAAGATTTTAAAAGTTAATTCCTGAAGATCCCAGAAGCCAAGATTAACTGATGTGGGAAAACGTAAGGTCTGTTTTTAAACACTGGATTCAAGCAAAACTTATGGGATGCAGTCGAAGAAGAATAGGACGAAAAGTAGATCAGTAGTCTACCAGTGAGTCTAATGGTACAAACTTGACCAAAGTCAAGTTATCATAGATCATACTGATCTACTTTTTTAATAATCACCGGCACTGATGATGACCGTTAACAGTTGAAAGTCGGCTTTGCTATTATTAGTAATTATAATGAGTGGAGAGACGGAAAAAACTTATTTAGTTTTATTTCTTCTTATCATAGCACTCTACTGCTCAATCCATTATAAAACCTCGAGTATGTAAATAAATAAATAAATATATTATACTCATTTTATGTGGCATAAACTCTAATTAGATAATCACTGCACATATATTGTCACTTATTAATTTCCACCCCTTAAAAGAACCAATAAGGTATGATATTCTTTTATTAAAATTGCAAGTTAACCAATTTAATTAGAAAATGATTCAACAGCTTAACGTGTTTCAACAGTTAGATTTAATGTTGACCCATAACAGATTAAAATTTTAAGAAAAAAAGTTATAATTTATGAATATTAAGCGAATAAATAAATACGGAGTTAATGTTGTTCTTTCTACTTTATCATATTTGTGTTTTTTCTCTCGCTAGGTTTTGAAACTTGTTGCTTTTGGCTCCGGTTAAACTTGTTTTGTGAAATGCTTTCCTGATTAGAAAGAATAGACTGTTTTAGGGTTAAGTGTAAAATTGACACATTATATTCTTAATAAATGATTGTTAGCAAGGATCATTAATATAGGGTATGACGAGATAAGGAAACGGTGTGTAGCTTTATCCATCTTGTACTCATCTGATAAGGTGAAAACATCTGATGAGTACCAGATGGGTGTTGATTTTATTCATCAAGGTTTTACATCCTCAGCGGTGAGAAAATCTAGCTCACCACCTCGGCGAGCTGATGACTCTTATCATAACCTAACATTGCCTTCTTTCGTACGTTTTTATTTAAAAAGTTATTTCTTTAAACTTAAGAATCTTTGGACTTAGGACTGATTCAAGTAAAAACTATCACACCTTAAAAACTATACTAAAACAAACCACGACAATTAAAAACAAAAACAACAAACAGCATAACCTGACAAATCTTCAAATGGGAAGCGATTAAGTGTTACTTTATTAATCTGATGTTTTACCTGATTAGTTTCCCCCACCCCTCACCAGATAAAATATCATGTAAAACGTCACAGAAGAGTACCTGATGGATAAAGTTACACACCGAAACTTTACTGAGCTCATAATCGTATTATCAAATAGAGAAAGAAAGGAAAACTTACCTCCCTTAGCAAGGTTATTGCAAAAGGCACGAAATGCAAGTTACATAAAAAGCATAAGTGGAGCATACATTAAAACTGCTGGGCTAAAAAACACTTTATATTACTAGCCTTTATGATTTTCATGAAAATATATATGAGGAGGAAAAAAATCAAATTTATAAAACAGTTAAAAAGAAAAATTATATGACTTTTGACTAGTTGCTTATAACCTGCAATAGAAAACCAACTGTCGGAAGGTAAATTTGCCCTTCAATTTAAGACCTGCCCTCTTAATGTAATGTATGCAAGAATTCGCAATTTTTACTAATCATGTGCAGTTTGTTTGTGATTGATTCTTTTCTATTTTTATCCTCAACGGGGTCACAGTTTTATACGGCAAACGTAAATTTTTTTTTAGGATATGACTTTTTTTCCATTCTCTCAAGCGAAGAACATACAACGTAAACGCATCTCGAGTTCGGATAAAAAAATGATTATAACCTGAAAAAAACAAAAAAAAAGGTGAGCGAGATTCTGTAAGCGCCACCTAGTACAGCGGAAACAAGAGAAGAAGATTCATTTAAGAAAATATTGATCATATGCCGTTAACAACTTATCTTAGTTAATTTAAAATATCCAAATAAATCAATTCCATTCACTCTTCCTAATTCCAGTTCCGAAGTTTTTGATGACCCTGAGGTTCTACGAACATGTAGAGCTAACGAGCCGACCTCTATCGAATATACCAAGTCATCTAAAGATTATATTACTAATTTTATAAATATAACTTTTAAATTAGACAGTTCATATTTAGCTTCCGTGTTATCTTTATTTATGTAATTAGTTTTACATTAGTTTATCGAGGTGTTTATTTAGAAATAATGATCAACATAAATCTAATATTTATTTATTTCCTGATAGGCGTTTTTGGAAATTATTTGATACACTTTTATTGCATACAAGTTAGATTATTTTATTGTATTTTTATTGGATATAAGTTAGATTATTTTAATTTACACAATACCATTGTGCGATACACCTAACAAGTAATATTTTATGTTACATTTGGAAACTGTTCCATCATTTGATTGAACATTGCATCTTGCCTATATTTACTTGGTGTCTCTTGCTTAATTGTATTGTGTCAACTATTCATATTTTGCAAAACTCGGTAATATCGAATAATATATATGTTGCTTTCCAAGCATGATGACGGTAAGAGAGCACCGCTCGTCTTTAGTAAATGATTAACTTAATGTTCTTTGGAATTTTAAGTAAAGAGCACAATGAGTTTTGGCTCTGTTGGCGCCCTGATGAATTTAAGTGGAACATGACATATTTTTGAGCCACCAACAATGACTACCGGAGTTGTAGCATATATGTAAATAAATAAATAAATAAATATATATATATATATATATATATATATATATATATATATATATATTCATCCATTATTACATTAACAGAAGAACGACAAAAATCAAATCAATAATAAATATTTTTTTACCTCTTATCTACTAAAACTTTAAAAGTGTTTCTTTTTTGTCGATTTTCAAAGAACACAGCCTAAAAAAAGTTTAAAAAAATAGATCACGAGGTGAAAAGAGTGAGAATTCACTTTACTGGAATAATGTATTAGCGAGAACAGAAAGGGTCTGGTACTCTAAATCTAAAGGTAAGAAATTCTAGAAACCAAAGTGAGCTGTAAACCTCGAGCAGAGTCTTTTTTTCTATCTTTTTCTTTTCCAATTCGACAGTGACAAATTTTTATGGTGTTGGGAGAAAAAAAAGTTTTAAGGAAATATTTAAAGAAGGATACGTTTATTAGTTTGATTGAAAATGTCATGAATTATTGAGTGTATTTGTTTTTAAGAATATTTGTTGCATAGAGATATATAATAGAGGAGGCATAGCCTATCTTCATGCATTGAGAGGCCTGAAACATCTTTTTGGGGCACTCAGGGGCTCTGTGTAACCTCATTGAAACCTCCTCCAAGAGCGAGTTAAGGTTTTATTTCTATTGATTTCGGCTTTCCGCACATTGTTTGCGTTTTGATTTGTATAATAAATGGTCTACTATATATGTTACTGTATTTTGGTTCTGTTTATTTGATTATTTTGATTTTATATTTTGATTACTTTGATTATTATTGAGAATAATAATAAAATAGAGAAGAATCCATAAAAACATAAAAACTGCACATTTTTGGTAAGAACTGTGCAATAATAATATTAACTGCAGATCCTTTAATTTAGAGGCAAACTAAACTTCCGATGAAAGGTTTTGTATGTTGGTATTGTAGGTTACAAATAGATACTGAAAAGTCATTTACTTTATCAGCCAGTGGTGGTTCCAGCCAATCATCTGGGAGGGGGGGATCATAATCATAGAATATAAATGAGGAGGTCATATCCTTCCCCATTTCAATATCTATTTATATTAAATCTCAAATCTTAGGCTCAGTACCAGGAATGAGAACAGTTGAGTATAAAGCAGACGAGCGAAGAGAGTTCGGAGGGGTGAAAATGAGCGTTGGGAATCCGATACAGTAAGAAAAAAGTTTCGAGGTACTTCGTGCCTGATATTTCAAAAAAATCTTTTAAAACTTCGAGATCAATAAATCAAGCTATTAATGTCTTTATTGAAACCAGAACAAAGTTCTAATACTTATCAAAACCAATTAATTTTTATCCTTAAGAATTTGTTTTGACCCAAAAAATACTCTGTCCAAATTATAACGTAATAAAGTAAAGATCAAACACTAGATTAATAGGTTTTCATTAAGATGTTTATAAAACCCTGTTTGGGAGCATGAAATTTTTATGAACTATAAATACACTTGCCTCTAGAGCTATATAAAGAAGTCTTCAATGTCAGCTCCTTTGTTAATGTTTGATAATAAAAATAGTCTATTGTTATCTAATAAAAAAAAGTGGGTTCAAATATCCTTAGAAACATTCTTTTTTACAAATTGATAGGGATATTTTTTTAAGGGATCAATAAGTTAAATGGATTAAGGCCAAAAGGGTTATTTTGAAAAAAATTAGATACTGTAATTATAGGGAGCATAGAGATATATACTAGAGGGGGCTGAGAGACCTGACACATCGTTTTGGGGCTCTCAGGGGCTCTGTGTAACCTCATTATAACCTCCTTCAGGAATGAGTTAAGTTTATAATAAATCAATTGTTTTATTTACTCTTCCCACACATTGTTTGTTTTGATTTGTATTTTTAACAATGTTCTTCTATATAAGTTACTGTAATTTTGTACTGATTATTTGAGTATATTTATAAGCGAAAGTGGCCAGGTTACTTTTTCGATGTTTCAAAATTTAACCTATAGGGCCTCTCGAGTAATAATACCTCTATGATAGGAGTAACTGATAGCAGTGGTAGTTTCTGGGAGGACACGCCCTCCTCCAAATCCCAACAAATAAATATTTTTTTTTTTATAATTTACTTTATTTTATACCTATTCCATACAGATGCCTTTTTTTAAAACAAAACTGTGAAAACTTAAAAATAATTGACATCTTAACGGTCGACGTACATAAGAAGTTGAATAAAAAATGCAATCAAACAAAGTCAGTGTCGTCTGACGTATTACATTTGAGTATTAAACCTAAAAGTCATAAGTGAATTCAAGAAGAAGAGAAGGAAGGATTTTACAAATGTTTATCGATTAAAACGAAAATACCCGGTTATTTTTTAATTTTATGCCTTATTTTAATGCGAATAATCAAAATAATATGAGCGTATCACGAGTGTTCACCTTCCGGCGAAGAAAGAGAAACATCTGACGATCCAAATCCTAAGATTCGTCCATCAACGTCAAGCAGTTGAAACTGACAGAAACATATCAAGGTATTCTGCGATTTCGTTTAAAAATAAAGACATCGTCTAAAGCGATGTAGAAATAAATATTTTATTTATGTTGTACAAGGTGAACCAACCTGCCTCCTAAAGCCGAAACTGTGAAGTTATTGCTGGCCCATCTAAAACAGCTTATTCCAAGGGAGTTGGACCACTGACTCTCTACTGTAATTTCTACATCACTAACACCATCTCTCCCTGAATCTGCCATAAAGGAAATTAAACAATTTTGAAAAGATTAAAGCTAAGAATTGTGGACTCCACCCCGTAACTTTATATTTCCATATTCTAACTTCTCAGGGACTTCAAAAAAGAATAAGAATAAGAATAAGAATGCTTTATTGTTTTTTTTAAAAACATAGATATAAAATAATTTATAAAACCAACTTAACTTAAAAAATATTATTTAAGGAGATAAAATTAAGATCATACAAAAAAAACAAAAGGGGGGTAGTCAAAAGTTATTTTTTTTAAGGAAAAAATACTTTTGTTCTTCCCTACCTCCCTATAAAAGGCACTACTAAATAAATAATTCCGGCGCGGTGTTCCGCTGTCGGGCGAATTTCAATTAGAATGCGTGTTTCCGTCCTAAACAACCCATTTCTTGCTTATGCAAGAACCTAAGCAGTTTCTCAATTGTCAAGCACTGCTCGTAACTCATTTTATCTGTATTTTCCAAAGGAAATGCGCTAAAACCTTTAAAGATAGCTGACTAAGCTTAAAGATAAGTAACTAAGCTGTAAACAGTGCAAATAATAGTGCGTACTTCTAATTTTAGAGGCATAGTTTTGTACAACCAACTGGATAATTATGCGCATTTCCTTTGGAAAATACAGACAAAATGAGTTACAAGCAGTGCTTGACAATTGAGTAACTGCCTAGGTTCTTGCATAAGCAAGAAATGGGTTGTTTAGCACAGAACACCGCGCCGGAATTATTTATTAATAATTTCAATTTATTGGGCACCTATAAATGACTAGCATATTCTTAATGTAGTAACTATATTTAATTTGGTAAATATATTATGTTAAAACGGAGAAGGATATAAGACCTTCTCATATAAATTCTATGATTATGATCTCCCCAAGATGATTGGCAGGAACCGCCACTGGCTGATAGTAACAGTTACCTCGTCTGCATGATATGTTAAACACTGGGTTGAAATCCAGATTGAATCCTCGACACCGATTTTACGAGGGTTCAACCCCCGTCTACTCGGAGTAAAATCGGTGTTGAGGATTCAACCTGGGTGTTCAAGCCAGTGTTTAACACATCTTGCAGACAAGGTAAATATTGGGTTGATATCTGTGGATGTATTATTTATACTACCAAGCTTTAAAAAACATGATTAGTCGAGTTCAGGCTCTCTCAGTGCATTGAGTAAAAATACATTTTGTAGTGTTCACCATACAGATCGTGGGAGATCACTGAATATAAATTGGTTCCCACCAAAAATTTGTGGCGGGAAAGCGCTGCTACCATTATGCCAAATCCAAGGGGATAACTCAGTATAAGGGGTAGTTAAATAACGCTATGAACATTGTATGAAATAGAAAAATAGGAGCAAACTTACCTTCCCTAGAATGGTTATAGCTAAAGGCGTGAAACGCAGGTTATATATTATACATTTATTTATACATTTATTAATACTTTTAAATTACTGTGGAAAATAAAACATTTAAATTACCGTACGATTTTGAATAAGCACCAGTGGAGTTGTTCTTAACAAAAGGAACGAAGAAAAGAGTCTCTCCACAAAACAATAATTTATTCAAAGCGCTTTCAACCTAACATGAGGCCATCATCAGTGCCAGATATAACAGAAATAATAAATGTCTAAGAGAAAGACATTAAAGGTAAATACAAGTTAAACTGTGGAATTGACAGTTTTCCTTCTCTTCTTTTTCGACTCGACGATGTCGGTAAGTCGTAATAGTGTTATATATGGCACTGATGATGGCCTCATGTAGGTTAAAAGCGCTTTGAATAAATTATAGTTTTGTGGAGAGACTCTTCTCCTCGTTCCTTCCTCATCCTAATTATTTAATTTAAATTACCTTTGCAAAATAAATTACTGTTTAGTGCTTGTTTACATCCTGCAATAGAAATTTTTTTGTCAAAAGGTAAGTTTACCTCTAAATTTAATATCTGCTCAGTTAATGAAATTATTACAAGCTTGCGTTGTTTGTACAAAGCTTGCGCAGTTTGTTTTTGACTTATATTTTGTAGTGGATCCTTCCTTATTTTAGTATTATCCTCATCAGGATTACTTTGTTATATGGCAAATCAATTTAATGCGTCATCCCCTTTACTTAAGAATCTTGGCCAAAATTAATTTTGCCCTTTATTTTGCGCACAAAATATTAAACAAACTTATGGGTATCATAATATGTCATAACATAATTTGATGTAATAATAATTTGTAGTTCTATACTCTATTGATGTAACATATGTGTAATCGAAAACTCAGTGTTCGATTACAACTAGGAAAATTATTTTCTTTAAAAAGTGTTTTCCTACTAGTTTTACTTTTTATCATTTATACAGTAGGTATATAGAGAAAGTATTGTGTTTACAAAAAAATCTTAAACAAATATTTCACCTGAATTATCCGTTTCAGGTGTTTTTTTGACCTCCTCAGTGGTTTTTACAAAGTTGTCTGTCTGTATGTGTGCGTGTATGTGTGTCTGTTATCATTGTAATATCTCGTATTAATTAACCGGAAATAATTACTCAGCAAAAATGTCTAAAATTCACAAAACACAAAAAATGTTTCAATTAATTTTTTCGTATAATATCGATCAAAGTCATAAAATGTTGTATAAGGAATGTGATAAGGGAAAAAAATGTTCTAAGGATTTAAAATTTGTCACGTATGTAGTAATATATAAGACCAACATTAGTGCTAAATTTCATCTCATTATTCAGTATTGGTAAAATTACATTTTGCAGCCTTAAAGACAATTCAGCAATGACTAATTTCTCAGCAATGACTAATTTCACAGCAATTTGATAAAAATATCCCCGTTTTATTTATTTCTCCACCATCTATGCCTTTTTATTTACAACCTTGTGAGAAAATAATCTAAAACCTTGTAAATAATTCAAAGTCATTATTGGGGAAAAACAAATGCCTAACAAGAAACATTTATAGAAACGAAAAAATTCATAAGTAAGCTTGAAACCTTGGAGAGAAAATGTTAATTCTTTCATTTTACGATGTTATAAAACTTTAAAAAGAATAATTATAGAACCTAAGGTATTAAAGAAGAAAACTAACTCGAGATATGCAGGTTAAATTACAGCAAGAATTTTATTTAAACTCGGGTTTAAGGTCAAAGGTCACAGAACATTAGAATACTTAAAAAATTTCTTACACCCACATGGTTTTTCCAAGACTTAATGACAGGAAAAGCTGCTCTAGAAAATAATTTTGAATTTCTATATACTGTATTAATAATTTCCTTTTAATTTCAATATTAATTGAAAATAAATTATGTACATGAGTCGTATAGGATTGACGCAAATGTCGCGGGGCCCCTCTTTTATTCTACCTCCCAACCATCTAGCACTAATGAAGCTAACAGATATTGTAGAGGTCATTGGTATAGACGTATACATATATACAAGCATATAATCGGCGGACAAAAGCCCCCCCCCCCCTCTTAACTTTCTAACCATAAGATTTAAATAAACGGAACCTCGGATACTTTTTCGTGTAAAGAGAACTTCTTTGGTGGTGTTGTAAACTTCGGGTGTGCAATCTTTCTCCTCACATCGGATTTGCTACGCATATCCTCCCTACTCCGGACTCGCTTCGGTTGTCCTCAGGATATATGTCGCTGAATTTATACTACAACACGTCTTTGGACTCGCTTCGCTCGACTTTAGATTGTAAATACATCCGTTTCATTCCCCATCCAGGCACTGACTGGAAAATATCATGATTCAACAAAAATCATGGATGTACTTGTCGTATTGTAACGAATCGTGGTGCACTTATATGTATATTAAGTAAAGGTATACACTTGTACCGAATTTCAACACTATGGGATTATTTTCCGAATTTTACAATTTTTTAAAAAACGTACACGAGTCATACGTACATATCATATCATACGTACATGATATGGAACTTGACACATATGTTAGTCCTATGCATGTCTACATGCGTGTTTTATAATTTTTCGATTTTTTTGTCGTTATTGCGGGTTAATGACGTCATAAAAATATTTTCCGGATAGCATGACTAAACTAAGACTGATTTTTGTTTTAACTCTTTAGTATAAATACACTGGGAGCTACGATCATGACAGACACACACACAACACATACACACACATTCATGCACACACACATACAAATTGAAAGACAACTTTGTGAAAATCACTCGGTAGGCATTAAAAATACCTACGGTATAAAGGAGGAAAAGTTATTTGAAGGTAGAATTTTATTGGGCTTTGTATTTTCTAGAAATGAATACAAGACATTTTGTTCCGGGCATATTTTTGTCTAAGACCGCTATTTAGGTGAGATTAAGTGCCTTAAGGTTAAAAATTAAACATTTTAACTCAAAATTGAAGCTTTTTGGGTTAAAATTAGCACGTACATATTGTTTAAAAATCAGGTGCAAGGTACCTTGAAACTTTTCCTCACAATTTTTCTCGCTGTATTATTATATCATTTATCATACAGAAAATATAATTTTTAATTCTAAAGGTCACCCATCCACCTACTGACCACGTTTAATGCTGATCTACAAAATTTAAACCGATATACCAGCTGTACCTAAATGGAACTGATACAAAAGGTTGATTAATTTTTTTGTTCAATCAAGACAACATATTATGCGTTTTAGTTCAATTAAATGTCCTTATATGCATTTCAAAAGAAATAAACTTAAATATAATTTTAAATTGATAAAAGTCAGTTCATATGGCAGCAAATCCTATAGTAAAGGATAGCATGCTTAGAAAATGAGTTACAGTGAAAACTCGGGGAGAAGTTTTCCTTTGTCAACTAGGTGGATTTTCCGATTTGTAATCATTTTTAGAAACAAAATCCTATACATTTCGTTCAACTAAAATTGAACTAATGCTGAACATAAGATGAAACTTGCCATATTTGTTAGTCTAACAAATAACTACATACGGGCCAAATTGCATATCGATAAGATAATTTTTCCCTGCTTTATAAATTATTAAAATGTTTGCTGAGACATTATTGATTGTTAATGACGCCATTAAAAAATTATTTATCAAGTAGGACAGATAGAACTTGAAGATTGATTTTCGTCCCGAGTCTATTATGATAACATAAACACACACACGTGTCCTAGCAGCATTTCCTACATTTTTTTCTGGCATATTTTTCTTGCGGGAAAAATGTTACCAAAAAAGAGGGAACTGCATTTACGTATGAAGACAGCGGTCTGTCAACAGTGTTGGACTCAGGGTTTGCCTCATACTAACTAAAACTCACTCCGCGAAACCCTTTAAACCTAGCCTGGAACCGTTATTCATATTACTTCAGGCTAAACGAGGAATGTAGGAAAAGCATTTCCTACATAGCCTATGTGTATTTGCCTGTTGCCTGACAAAAAACTGTACTCTTTTATCTAGGTCTACAACGTATACAAGGTACGAGTTACAAGGTACAAAGAGGAAATTATCTTGAACTAAATAAAATGGCCCTTTAAATACCTTTTAGGCTTTTAAGGTTTGTAAAAATAGGGTGATAGTAGGAATTTATAGTGGTTATTTAAATTTGTATAACGTAGCAACTCATGTAGCAATTGTAAAACAAGCCATTGTTTGGTAACTGTAAATGATTTTCAAGTCAATAAGACATCTCTCAATTTGTCTTGACTTCACCCTGCTTCTTTTCTGTGCTCTAATGCTTGTTACTTGGAGTTAAAACACTTTTCTTAAAGGGTAGTTTCCCTTGTCTGGCACCATTCCAAAACCCTCTTTCTTTTGGCTAGTCTTCTAATAGAGAATAATCAGGAAAAATCATTTTTCCGCTTTTTTTTATGTTTGTATAGAAAAGATTTTTTATGATTGAAAGAATAATAGCAAGCATTTTATCATGAAATTCAATATAGCTGAATACTTAGGAGTTTGATCATAAAAAACTTTTAAACTATAATGATGAAAAATCGAACACTAGAATGGATTGAAAATCATTTGTAAGAATACATAAAGAAATAAAGATACAATAAATAATCATTAATATTTAGAATTAACTTAAAATTCAAAATAAAATATAAAATAAGGTGTATGAAATAAGAAATTAAGAGAATATATCTAGTCCTATTATCAAGATTAAAAATATCTAAGGATAGAAATTTGGAAAATAACGTTAAAAGACCATGGTTTTGGTTATAATTACAGAACGCTTCGCTAGACAGTATGCAATTGGTGTGGTAAGGAACTCATTCCACTGTCTAGTAACAAAATACATTATTTGCTTCAGTAAAGGAAGTCCTCTACCTGCGGTCAAGAGGAGGAGACCTTAATTAAAAAATTCTAAGTAGATGATAATTTTAATATATTTTTTTCTATGAATTTGACAATTTGACTTATTTTATTTTTTGACTCGTGTTTTATAGGTTTTTAATATTTTTACTTATTTGTTTATTTATTTTTCCCTTTTTTAGCTCTCTCTTGCTTGTCTGATTTATTGTAGTATATTTGTTGTTAGGCTAGCACTGTGATGGCTTCTTATTAAATTGAAAGCGCTTTGCTTTTACAAATATATTTTTGTGCAGACTTCTTCTTTCATTAAGATAAACTTCATTACCACTCACCTTGATAGTAATGAGGGGGAGGTGATAGATCACCTAGCAAGTAGGCCGCGATGTTGGGCCCTTTTTGCTGACTCCCTGAGACAGAAGATAATGTAGGTAGAACCTTATGAGTCCATAAGGTTAGCATTTTGCGTCTAATCCACAGAAAAGCGGTGATTTTACTCTAAGTTTCTATAGTTTCAACTTGAAAACACCACGTGCCCCACTGCTAGAGTGGGGCACGTTGGGCTTTCAGGAAAGCCTGAAAGCCCAGGCTTTCCTACTCTCGAAACTATAAGGCAGAAACATATATATATTTAATATAAACTACTATTGAGAGTCCTAAATTATGCTTGAACCCAGGTTAATTAAGGTTTAGGGATCTTTTATGAGTACCTGACATCGCACAGGCTCGGAACCACAGGGTGAACGTCCCTTTCGAAGGACTGCACGTGAAAGTATTTCCATCCCTCACATGAAAATTCTAGAGGTCCTGTGTAGGATCGAACCCGAATTCTCTGTGTGGCAGACGCACGTGGCACGTGCTAATCATTATACCCCCTACCGCTCACCTTACTTCTGTAATTTGAATTCGATGTTTCGCTTTCAGTGTAGGGGGCGTATTGTTTTAAGCATTAGTTATGCTGAACTTTTAATATCATTTGATACTACCGTGTTTTGCAAAACATGAATAGTTGACACAGTATAAATGTGTGAGATCCTTATGGAATGTAACGAAAAAAATGGTATGCCATACCAGGAAATTTTTCTACATTCGTCATTATCGATGGCTACTACATAATGTAGTTGTAACGAAACAGATTATGATATAATATTATGTCGAGTCATCTATAATGTCAGCATAGGATTTTGGTTGATACACAATTTTATTGAGTAAAATTATTATTTATTTCATTTAAACATAATATGGCACTTCGAAATTGATGTTAAATCCGTCCGTGATCTAATATTTATCTTGAGACAAAAGGTAAGAGAGAAGACTGCTTAATAATAAATCATACTTGTTTAGCCTTTCAAACAACTCACAATGACTAACTGAATTTAACAAAAAAACCAGTTTCAATCACACTTATTTAACGTATTAAATGTTCGATAAAAATACTTGGTACATATTTTATCTTAAACAATAAATCAGTGCTAGGTGTTAGGAGACATTTGTTACTTACATGTTAGTCAGTAACAAGCTTCGGATTGCCTTGACTGATATTTATAATTCTTAGTATCGGTTTCGATTGATCTAGATTCTTTATTTGTAAAAATTTCCATTGGTGGTGCGAGACTCAAGGAGTTTCCTCGTGGAATCACATTTATTTTAAAGCAAGGATTTTTGTGGAGCTGACAGTTATAATATTTATAACCAAGGGTAACATTAAATGTTCCGAGTGAAACATTTCAGATGCGACAACATTAAAATCCATAAAAATATGGTAAAACATGGTCCTAACCCATAGAGCTATTATTACTAGAGAGGTCCTATAGGTTAAATTTTGAAACATCGACAAAGTAACCTGACTACCACCTTCGTTCATAAATAAAATTACAATCACTTACATAGCAGAACGTTAAAAATACAAATCAAAATATAAACTATTTGCTGGAAGCCGAAATCAATTGTTGCATTATAACTTTAACTCACTCTTGAAAAAGGTTTTAATGAGGTTACACAGAGCCCCTGAGAACCCCAAAAAGATGTTTCACGACTCTCAATGTATTAAGATAGGCTATGCTCTCTCTAGTATATACCACTTTTGGCAACCTAGAAAAATTAAATCAGATAATACCATAATATTGGCTGCTTTAAAAGCTCCATTAAATCCTATGACATTTGTCACCAATATAATCATATTCCAGTATTTATTAACCCAGATTTAATTAGGCATACTCGTACATAATGTTTTTTTGTTTTAAACAAAAAACTAGGATGTATGTCTAACGATAGCTTGGTGAGAAATCAAAGGAATATGTTGATATTGAAAATTAGTACGAGTGTAATGTATAACAATTTTATCTATAGAGTTTTGCAAAACAAGAATAGTTTCAAGATGTAGCATTGCATTTTGCTTGTGACATTTCCAGGTGTCTCTCGCACAATTATATTGTGTTAATTTTATTTATTGATTAATATCAAATGGGCGCAGTAGGAGAAATACCATAGGTTTCCATTTTGTCCAACTGACTGTACTTGGCGACAGTGACGCACGTATGAAACCTGTGTTTGTTGGGTTAAGTTAGGCAAACGAGAAGAATTAAAATTGGACTCGAGGAATTAAGAGTCCTTAAGAATTCATTAAAACGGTATTCCAAAGATTACCGAATGGTTTTGAGTTCCTTAATTATTTTGTAATTAAGGAACTCAAAAAAATGTGTTTTACATATCAAATAGAGTAACTCCATCTTTGACTTCCTTATATAATCTCCAATCGCTTATGGTTAAACCATTTTTGGTCTTTGCAATGATGTTTTAACCATAAGTATTAAGGTAAACAACCACAACAATACCGGTACATAAGACGCGAATTTATTACTTCTTTTCATATAAGAATTAAAACTTTAAGAAATTTTATTCTGTTGAATAATTAATATTGCTGACGTCAAATATCGCGGTCAAGGGAAAAGACTTCTTGAAAGTCATCTATAAAAGTTGAACTTGTGACTTGTCTGACCAAAGTTAGCTCACACATGTCAAAGTCAAGGATTTATCTGTCTAGTTAAGTCTGTCTGGCGTAATATATTAAAGACTTTTTACTTTTAATCATTCTTTATGGACTTAAAAAATTTAAACTCTATTTTAAATACACCTTATTTACATTTTAGCTCCATCTTAAAGTGGATTCTAGAATTAAATTTTGTAACATTATTAAATTATGATAATTATTAAACATTTAAAAGTGAAATAATTTGTTTTTAATTATTAACTTGATAAGCATAACTTTATAAGTTTATAAAGTCATGTAGAACTTGACCTATCGCAACAGGAGTGTGAAATATAGGTTACTTATTTCTATCACGCAATATTAAAACCGAATGAAAATGTTATATTTTAATGATAGTAATAAATAAATAATAAATAAATTGTTGTTAAGTGATAGTAAGATTTAATGATAGTACACAATAAATAATTACATGGTAGACAATACTAATTGACTACCATTGATTATTTCTTTTGGTTTGCTTTCTACAACTATTTATTCATTTTAGATATTTTATCGTGACAATATATAAATAATATATATATATATTATATATATATATATTATATATATTATATAATATATATGCATGATCAGTGAGTCCCCTTTAAAAAACCTAATGATGATTATTTTTTTTGAATATTCACTAAAAAAAAGGAATCTGGGTAGTAATTGTGTACAATATTTTAATATTTTAAATGATACCTTATGACTTATATATATTTAGTATTTAGAAATTAATGACTTAGTATATTCAGAGGACGAGCGAAGCGAGTCCGAAGTAGGGAGGATGTGCTTAGTGAATTCGATGTGATGAGGAAAAGAGCCGTGGTACCCTCTACCCCATTTTTACTTATTTATCTTAATTGATTTTCAATCTATTATCCTTCAATTTTCCTTTACATATTTTAAATTTTTAATAATGCAAGTCCAAAAATAATGTTCCGTAAGACTTTACTGCTGTAACTTTTTATGGCTTTTTCTAACTTTAATTAAGCATTTGCTCTTTGTCTGTTGCAGGTAATGAGTTAACGATGCCCTAATATATTTTTTGCGTAAGTTAAACATTAATTTTATTTTAAAATGAATTTTTGTTTCCAGCGAATTTTCAAAGGAAATCACGTTAATAACGGTATGGAAAGGGTGATTGGATGGGATCAACTCCCCCTATCCTTCTGTATACAATTTTTTTAATCTGACGTTTATAAGTGGTACTTTCTCTGTTATTTTATTTATTCTTGTGGGTGAAATGTATAATTTTTTTTTTTTTGGGGGGGGGGGAGTAGGTACTTTGCATCCTCAAACAAGTTGGTGAAATCTGTTTTTTTATCGTCTGTGACAGTTACTTAGTTTTTTATTGTCAGCGACAGTACAAGTTCCTCAAATGTCTACATGTCTACTTCACGGGCGCTTGTTAGTTTATTACAAGGTTGGCCATTTTTGGCTTCAGAACACAAGTCATTCATTACCTTAACCTTATTTTAAGGAATTCATTGTCACTAATACTACTAAATTTAAGATTTTTTTTAAAGTGGTTGCTGAGTCAGCAAAATTGTAAGAGAGTCGGTAAAATTAAGGTTTAAATTTTTTCGCCGGGGAAATCATTTTATTATGTATTTTGGAACGCTGAATTGAATAAAACCGGTTCAAAGTTTTTGCCTGTTTCGATAGGTTTTGAGGCTCTATGTTGAATAAAATTGATTCGAAGTCGATAAAACTACCAAGGTCAAAGTTTTTTTTATTATTAACTGAAAAAAAACGGTAAACCATAAATTAAATCAAGTAAGGTGTCGTTTGCTGTGTTTTTGGGGCTCTGGTTGAATGAAAACAATCCGGTGTCGCTACAAGCACTTAAAATACTTACAGCCAGGATGACAATATTCGAAATCTGGAACTTAATGACAGGATAATAATTCTGGAGCGAAGATCCTCATGCTGGGCAAATTTCCTTTGCGTAAGATCCATTTCAGGCTTACGTTTCCAGTTTACTATTTAACTTACGTTTCCAGTTTTACTATATTAACTTACGTTTCCAGTTTTACGTTTACTATATTTAGTTTACTATATTGCTTACGTTTCTCGGCTTATTACTATTTGTGTTTGCATTTTTCAAAGGAAATGCGCTGAAACCATACATAATTAGTCTGGATATTGGAGTGCACTCCTAATTTTCAAAGTATGAATATATATTTTTCTCATGAATATGTAATGTAAGTTTCTAGATTGATAAAAGCTGATATGCTGTATGCTTTTCCATTACGTTCTTTAAAAATAAATAATTTCCAGTACTTTAAATATGGTCAAAAACTAATTATCTTTTGCTTGAAAACTTTTCTTTTGAAAACTTTCCAAAAAAATCTAATTTGTAAATTTTGTTTCTGAAAATTCGCTGCACAATAAAAAGGAGGATTTGAATGAGAAATGTTGCCGTTTTTATTAAAATTGTTGTTGCTTCTTCTCCGCCTTTTAATTCCTCTTTATAAAAACTTTTTTTTCTAGAAAGGTGGACCGAGAATTGTAATCGGTTTAAGCTGAAAATTCATTTCCAAAGCCAGCTTCTTTTTTTATCTTTCTGCATATATTTGAAAATTCAATTTGTATTAAGAGTTAGGATGGAAAGAATCGTTGTTTAGGATTCGGGCTAGGACCTTAGAAGTGGACCCTGGTCAATCTCAACCCTTAAATATGTTTAAAGGCTTTTAGTGAATATTTGTTCTTTAAGCCAATGTTATTTGAGCCTTTTACAAAATACCTCTAACATTTTATTTTTCTGAATGATAATCATTTCTTTTATTTATTTTTTAATACTTATAATTTTTATACTACAATTCTTATTTTTGCACTTTCCAAAAATTAGAAAACTTTATTATAAGAATTTCGATTATTTATTTGATAAAGCAACTTAAACAAGGATGATAATAGTATATCTTTTTAGCAAACTACTAGCACCCCCCTAGTGGAAATTTTAGGAACTTCACCAGCGGCAGAAAAAACGACGAAACTGTTGCAGACGGTAAAAAAGCATTTAACCTACTTTACTAAGGATATAAAGTGCATAGTTTATACAGTTATCCGAAAAAAAGATTTTTATTATAGTGTAGGTGCAGTGAAAAGTTTTCGTAATGAAAAAATGGGTTTTAGCTCTGTTTTTAGGCTCTATAAAGTTACTTTTTCATAGCCTACCGCTGAAAATAGTTATTAATACACCAGAGGGAGTAAAGGATGCTATTATGTTCCAGAACAGTTATTTTTTTGGTCAGGCCCCCCTTATTAATTTTGAGGGTGGTGCCCAATAAATTAGAAGTATCTGTATTGCTTCAAACAATTTATTTTCGGCCTAAAACGGTTATTGAGCCAATAAATAATTTGTTGGTCGATCCCCCTAAAAACTTTTGGTTTGCCTCCAAGAATTTGTCAAGGATACCGCTCCAAAAAAATGTAAAAATACCCACTCCCATAAGATTTGAGGGCTCTAAACCAAATTATAGGAAACACTTTCTACTCCCAAGGGAGGAAAAGTTACTTTTGAATCTTAAGGGAGTGAAAAGTATATATATATGTGTATATAACTTTTCTCCTTTGGGAGTAAAAAGTGCTTCTTTACTCCCTAAAAACTAGTCAATAAACTTCAGTTAAGGGATAAAATATATCATATTATAGTTTATAAATGTATTTTATAAATTTATAATAAAATATATATTTTATTAATTTATTTTATAAATGTATTTATAAACTATATTTTGCACATTAGTATTTTTAAACCAGAATTAAACATAGATATGGATTATTTTATCCAAAATTAGACCTTCTTCATTCTTTTCAATTTTATTAGTATTTTAAATATTTTTAGATCAAATAACGGTGATGTTGTTGTAATGTTGTAGTGATTTAAAAAAAATATACTTTAATTAATTTAATATTCAGACATTGTGCACCGTTAAAATTTTAGTACTTATTATATTTAAATTAAATCAGACAAGGGACTGGTTTTAATCAAGTTATTTAGTTTGGAAGAGGTTACTGACCTGTCTTTTTTGGATTAAGGTGTACAGTAATTAAAATTTTTGCATAATGAAAGTAAAAGGGTTTTTTAAGTAACACAGATATTTACTGTTCCGGGTCAATTTATTGAAGAAAAATCTTAAGTGGGTATATAAGGGTATACTTCAACTTTTCCCATTAAAAAATATATATACCACACACACACACCACACACACACACCACACATATATATATATATATATATATTATATATATATATATATATATATATATATATATATAATATATATATATATATATTACGTCTCCACCAATCTCGGGATAAGGTTATGAATAACACAGCTTTACATGAAAACTATATATTTATTTCTCGCCAACGTTTTCGAATTTAACTACAATTCTTCATCAGGGCCCTTTGCAAACACAAGATAACATCAATCTATTTAGATTGTGTAAAATGAAAAATAGATAAATTAATTAAGAATGAGCAATAACAAAAATAAACCAAGAAATTAGAGAACTTAATTTAAATATTTTATATAAATAAATAAACAAAAAAACAAATATATATATATATATATATATATTATATATATATTATATATATTTAATATATATATATATATATTAATATTGTATATATATATATATATTATATATATATATATAATATATATATATATATATATATATATATATATATATATATATATATATATAATATATAATAAAAAGTATTGTCTTTGCACGAAAACTGGGGTTTCACCTTAATTATCCGTTTTAGGTGTTTTAACACCTCCTGAGTAATGTTAACCTATTTGTTTCTCTGAATGTGTATGCGTGTGTCTATGTATGCGTGTGTGTCTGTATCTGTTATCATTCTAGCTCCCCGTGTGTTTAATGCTAGAAACTTATTGCTACAAAAAAAATTAGTTTAAGTATAGTCCGCAAAAGAAATTATTACATCATACAAATTTTCGAAAATCTATGAAAAACGGAAAAATTGTTCAATCAATTTGAAATTTAGTCCGCATGTAGTCAGTCATATATAGGACTAACGGACGAGGCAAGTTCGATGCTAATTAATGGCATGAAAATGCTATTAATATCTACTAATGCTATTATTAGCTTTAGTTCAATTTGATCGAATAACATGTTATCGCAGAATATAATTGTGCGAGACTAATTTGCATGTTTTTCAAAATTCGGTAGTATCAAACGATGTATAAAATATGTAATAAAAATGTATACTAAGTTTCATTTCACTGTGGATAATTTATCTCATTTTTTGTTGAATCACTTTTGTTCAATAGCACCAGCATTGAGAAGAAAAGTTTGGTTTAAAGTAGTACAAAAGAAGTCACATATTTTCAGGTCCTGCTCCTGGACTACTAAGGTTGCACGTGATCGATTTGTTATACCAACTTAAAAAAAAATAAACTATAAGCTCCTTGCAACAGAATTCATGGCTAGGCCCTTCGTATAATACTATCCCAACAAAAACACTCCGTGAAAAAAATGCAGCCAAGTCTTGCGTAAAAAGTTATGATATGATAGTTTATACGCCAAGTCTATTGATTCCTTGTTTAAAAAGATATAGGTGTTTATTTAATATTTGCAACGTATGCGCTCAAAATCCTTACAAAATTTAACAGTAAAGAAATTTCTGACACGCAAGAACGCAGAGGTAAAATTAAGTTATCATGAATTTCTTCCTCAAATTAATATCAATGGTTCAAAGCGTCATTTGAAATGCTTCATATCTTGCATATGAGCCAATTTTTTGGTTCATGCGTTAAAACTTATCAGTGACCCATTGACTTGTACCTTTTTTTCTGAATGTTTTTATCGTTTGCTTAAACTAAGATTTTAATAAAATAAGCGCAAAGAGCTAATTTAGGAAAATAAGGGAATATTGAGTTAAAAGTCAATGACTTACTGATAAGGCTTTCACGTATTACCCAAAAATCGGGTACGGGGTACCTCGAAACTTTTCCTCTACACATCAAATTCGCTTCGCTCATCGGAGGATAAACTATTTGCCAAATGAAATACGTTTAATGTGAATACAACCGTTTCATTCTCAGCGGTCGCCCATACAGTACTGACTAAGCTAAATGCTGCTTAACTTTTATGATCCAAAAATAATTATAGATATACATATTGTATTAAAACAAAACTTAGCGTACTTATTTATTACGTAAAAGTAAATACTTGTACCGAATTTCAACTCGATTGGATTGTTTTCCGATTTTTACAATTTTTTAACATCGTACACAAGTCATTTGATATAAAAATTGAACTAATGCCGATAATGAGATGAAACTTGTCACATATGTTACTCTTATACATGACTGCATGCGTGCTTAATCTCAATACGATTGCATAATTTTTCTCGTTTATGATTTTTGATATTTTTGCTGTCATTATTACGGATTAATGACGTCATAAACAATTATTTTCCGAATAGCATAACTACAGTGGGAGACTGATTTTTGTACCAAGTTTCAATTGTCCAGTTTGAATACACTATACGAACAGACAAGTTTGTGAAAACCACTCATTATGTCTTATAAACACCTGAAAATGATGAATCCGGGGTTATCCCGGTTCCGGATTTTTTTTCCAAACAAAACTTTTCCGAACGGTATAAATGAGGAAAAATAAATAATTAAATACTTATCTATTGATTAGCAAAAAATCAAGCATTACAACGGGATTTCGCTGGGCTTGCTGGCCCCGCGCGAGTTATATGAATATATAAAATAATTATTATTAAAGCTTTTGAGGAGGAGTAGGTCCAAAATAATACAAAAAAAACTAATTTTGCCAAGCTTTCGATATAATTTTATCGAAAGCTCGGCAAAATTAGTTTTTTTTATATTATTTTGGACCTATTTCTCCTCAAAAGCTTTAATAATATAAAATAGAGGTCCCTACTAAGTGTTTTGTCTTAAAATAATTATTTAATTTAAATAACCTGTTAATTACTGATTTACACGAATTATACTACAAAGTCACTTAATTTGTAATCAATCGAGGTTATTTACTTCACCTAAGATCCTAATCATCTTTATTAATTACATAAGCTGCGTAAAATTTAATGACTTTAACCTTCATCATAGATATTATGTATGTCACTAATTATTAAAATAAGCTCTATAGCTCTCAAATATTAATGATTATAAGTTTGTTACGTTTTAGTTTGAGTATTTATTTTTATAAGTAATTTTTTTTTCAAAAGTATCCGTTGATTAAAATTTTAATGAAAATTGTGTTAAAATCGATTATTAAAATTGTCACGTAATTAATCTTGATTAGAAACCAATCTTTGAATATATACAAGGTCACTAAATTCAACGTCGCGTAGTCCAGAGGTCAATGTCAAGTACTTCAGTGAATTTTATAAGTTTGAAAATTACTTCGAGACTTTGCTGGTATACTATAAAGCTTCCATGCTAATATTAGAACAATGTAGACACGGAATATTAAATCCTTGACGGTATTTTCCTTGACTTTCGTAAATGTCTTTAACGTAAATAAGAGTAGCATAGGTAAAATGCACTTTTTTGGAACGTAAAATGCACTTTTACTTCTTTGGAACATAAAATGCACTTTTACTTCCTTTGGGACATAAAATGCACTTTTACTTCCTTTGGGAAATAAAATGCACTTTTACTTCCTTTGGGACATAAAATGCACTTTTACATCCTTTGGAACATAAAATGCACTTTTACGTTCTTTGAGACGTAAAATGCACTTTTACGAACTAGGCACATAGGCAGATAAAATTTAGATGGTTATTTACATTGGTTAGATAAGAAAACAAAGCAGGGTTGGTGCGATACTTTTGTGTTTTATCACAAAAGTGATGAAACTCCCCCTCCTTCTATACCCTCCCCTCTATTCTTTCCTAATTTTATATCACAGCTTAAAGTCATCATTGCTATATATATATATATATATATATATATATATATATATATATATATATATATATATATATATATATATATATATATATATATATATATATATATATATATTATTATTATATTATTATTAATTATATATTATAAAATAATCCTAGATAGTGATTCAGACATTGAAAATACGCCGCCAGAATTTAAACTTTTGACCAACGAGGCTATCGAATGAAGTGTACCGGCAAATTATTATACCTAATATAATTGTGCGAGAGACACCTAGAAAATGTAACATGCAAAATGCAATACTACATCTGGGAACTATTCTTGTTTTGCAAATCTCTGTAGTATCAAATGATAAAATTTTTATACATTATACTCGTACTGATTTTCTTCTCTGAGTTAAGGTTCTTATACCCCACACCAAACCCATTTGTTTCTATTACTCGACTAACTCTCTCAGATACAAGCCCCATATATGGTATAGAACACTAACCTTTAACTTCTAATGTAGAGCCATCTTCAGTACCGATTGGCGCTTGCTTCCTCTTGTATCTTTGAATAGTTTTATCTACTATAGCAGCTTTATATCCAGCAGCTATATAGAAGCTTTTTATTTAGAGTATTTTTTGTGATATATTTTTTACTTTGTTGGTTAGGCACTAATGATTATCTCTACAAAAAACTCTTTGGTTTCACTACTTTCTCTTATAGAACTTTTTTAATAACTAGAATAAAATGACTTATAGTTCTATAACACAATAAAAAAACAGCGTATCACTTAATGGTAGCTATATATTTCAGCCAACTCTGTGGCCATCTTCAGGCTTTAAAACATAAATCTTAAGAACTATACATATCATCATTTTAGTTGATTGTGATATGTATAGTTCTTAAGCCTGAAGATGGCCACAGAGTTGGCTGAAATATATAGCTACCATTAAGTGATACGCTGTTTTTATTGTTATATAGAACTATAAGTCATTTTATTCTAGTTATTAATAATGATTATCTATGTTAACATTGAAAGTTGGCTATGTCAAATATATATCATAAGTGGAGAGACTCTGTTTTATTTCATTACTTGAAGCTCCACTACTCATTTTTCAATATTTAATTTTTTTACGTTAATTGTTTGTAATTATAAGATAATAAAGTTATAATGGACGTATTAGTCTTCGTTTTCATTGAAACCCCACTCTATAGATTCCTGCAATGACGTCATGTCTTTCATGAAATGATAAGGTTATAACCTCCCACTGCGTTTGATTTGTTTACATCGAATTGAGTCACCTAACTCAATCAGTTTGGTCTAGCCTTTAGAATAATACTTTATATAGAAGGAGCACTACTGATAACACGAAAGCCGGTTGACTGGTGCAACTAAGTAATGCTGCCACCCTAACAATATACCATTTTCTAAAAAAAATTGGCAATACTTCCGGTTGCTGAATTATTTATGTTCTATTATTAATTAATGATTGATTATTCATAAAATACTAATATAAATATCGGTGTATTACAATATTTAAAGCATTTTAAATTGTAGTTTAACGTATTTATTAAAATTATATATAATAAGTAGTCCTCGACAACTAAATGTAGATTCTTGTATTCCGCCACCCTTTTGCCATCTAAGACCAGTTTTATTAAATACTCAGCAGGTGTTTTAAGTTATTATATTTGTTCTTTACGATCTTTCTTCATTAATAGATATTTATGACAAATATTTAAAATAATGTTTTGTTGTCAGGTTGGCAGCATTACTTAGTTGCACCAGTCAACCGGCTTTCGTGTTATCAGTGGAATTACATTGTGTTTACGGTCCTGTGCTCCTTCTATATATAGTATTATTCTAAGGTCTAGCCATTAGTTCAATTACCACGGTTTTATTTTACTTTTGAGGAAAGCTAAATTGACTACTAAATTTTCTAAAAATTCAAATGCCACTTTTAATGATTGACAAATAAATTCACTAATGGAATGATAACTACGGTTCCACTCAATATTCATGGCTTGGAAGCATAAACATAAAAATTAGATCTGCCTCTATACTTTCATAAGATGAATCCATTTAGTAACTTGTGATCCTTGAATCCAATGAGATCAAATATATCATATTTAATATTAATAAACATGCTAATAAATCAAATTATTGTATCGAAAGAACAATGTGAAATTTAAATATAATGGCGCCTACAATATTACTTTGGCACTCTGTTAAGGTCCTTTTTTTGTTTCCTTCTTACAGTGGATTTATTCGAATTAAGTTTCATGATTTTAATAAATAATCAACACTATTTTAATAAATATAAGAACGAAAAGGTTTCTACAAAAAATAATGAAGAGTAAAATACGTAGCCGCTTGTGTGCTCTCAAATTTATGTCTATCAAAATTGTCCATCTCGAATTGATGGCAACATTTTTCCGCGTTTTATGATTTTTCGAAATTTTCGTCGAGTCATTATAGCGGATTAATGGCATAAAAACACTGTTTTTATGTCATTTTTTATGTCAACTACACCTATAGACTGATTTTCGTGCAAAGTGTCTACTCTCTAGCTTAAATACACTTAGGGGCTGCGATAACAGACACGCACACAGAGACAGACAGACAACTTTGAGAAAACTACTCAGGAGGTCTTAAAAAGACCTAAAACGGATAATTCCGGTGTCATCTCGGTTTCGGATTTTTTGTAAACACAATACTTTTCTTATATACCTACGGTATAAATGAGGAAAAGTAAAAACTTAATAGCGAAATAATTATAATATTAGAATATAATAGTTGAAAAAATAATATTACTTATAGTAAAACAGAATAGTGAAATAATTATAATAATAGTAGAATATAATAGTGAATTAATTATAATAATAGTAGGATAAAATAATAATAATAATAATAGTAATAAATAAGTATAATAATAAAAAGATAATAATATTAGAATATAATACTAGAAAGAATAATACTAATAGTAAAAATTTATAGTGAAGTAATAGTTATGTTAGAATATAATGGTAAAAATATATTCATACTAGAATATAAATGTGAAACAATTATAATATAATTTAATATTATAATAATAGTCATATTAGAATATAGTGAAATAATAATAATAGAATATAATAGTAAAATAATAGTCATATTAGAATATAATAGTGAAATAATAGTCATATTAGAATATAATAGTGAAATAATTCATATTAGAATATAATAGTGAAATAATAATAATAGAATATAATAGTAAAAATAATATTCATCAGTATAAAATATATATATATATATATATATATATTATATATATATATATATATATCGGTACTGAGATTTTTTTGTTTCATTTCGGGGCTGGACAATCTACTGACAAAGTTTTAAATCATTATAACTCTTATAATTTGTAAGCCTTCATTTCTGATGAAATTTAAAAGTTTATTTTTAAAATCACTTTGATAACGTCACGGGATGTCTGGTTACTAATTTCACCAATCGTTCTGTGTTATTAATTATAATTTAAAATGGATTATTTAACCATTGAAACAAAATGTGTTAAAAAACGGGAGGTGACAAAACTCTCGTATAAAGGTCACACTTCAACATAGCTGAAATAAAAACATCAATTTTTTCACCTCGAACCAGTTCAATAGGAAGATACCCTTTTTAAAAGCTTTTTTCATCGCCCACACGTTCTAAAATATTACTGTTTAAAAAGACTCCTGGTTTCAATAATTTATAACCAATAGTAGAAAACCCCTCAAATACCATAACGTAGATCTTTATTAATCTATTATTAATTCTCATCGAGAAAAACAAATCTATCTGAATAATTTCCATTTTGATGAGTAGGTGACCTTTAACATAATATCTTTAAAATTTCAAGCCTGATTTAGTATATTATGTAGGTTTAATTAGATTACTTATTAATTGTTAATGTACATTAACACATGTAATCAATCCATAAATGTAATAAACGGATCCATTAATAAATGTAAAATTTATTACATATTATTTAGAGTATTTGTTTTTATATTTCTATCTTATTATTATTTGTATTTTAAATATCTTTTTATAATAATTTACTTCCTGTACCTCATTATTCAGTTTATTCTCTTGTACCGACATTTCAACATTTTTTTAAAAAACGCACACAAGTCATTGAAAAAAAAAATGAAATAATGCTGATAATGAGATGAGATGAAACATGGCACATATGTTTGTCTTTTGCATGGCTACATGCGTGCCAACATTCAATTGAATTGTATTATTTTTCCGCGTTTTATGATTTTTCGTCTTTTTTGCTGAGTCATTATTGCGGGTTAATGAACGTCATATACAAATTATTTTTCGAATAGTACAACTACAGCAGTAGGCTGTTTTTTTGTACAAATTTTCAACTCTCTACCATAAATACACTGGGAGCTACCATGATAACAGACTCACACACACATAAAACTTTGTAAAAACCACTCAGGAGGCCTTAAAAACACCTGAATTGGATAATTCCGTTGACATCTTGGTTTCGGAATTTTTTGGAAACACAATACTTTTCTTATATACCTACTGTATATATGAGGAAAAGTAAAAAATGTATTATTTTTCTTGTTTATCTTTTATTTCTTTTACTATTGATGTTTTTATGCTTCTAGGATGCATTATTCTTGTTTATCTTTTATTTCTTATATTTTTGTTGTTTTACTTCTAGGATGCATTATTCTTGTTTATCTTTTATTTCTTATGCTATTGTTGTGTTTATGCTTCATGAATGTATTATTCTTGTTTATCTTTTATTTCTTTTACTATTGATGTTTTTATGCTTTTAGGATGCATTATTCTTGTTTATCTTTTATTTCTTATATTTTTGTTGTTTTACTTCTAGGATGCATTATTCTTGTTTATCTTTTATTTCTTATATTTTTGTTGTTTTACTTCTAGGATGCATTATTCTGTTTATCTTTTATTTCTTATATTTTTGTTGTTTTACTTCTGGATCATTATTCTCTTTATTTCTTATGCTATTGTTGTGTTTATGCTTCTTGAATGTATTATTCTTGTTTATCTTTTATTTCTTTTACTATTGATGTTTTTATGCTTTTAGGATGCATTATTCTTGTTTATCTTTTATTTCTTATATTTTTGTTGTTTTACTTCTAGGATGCATTATTCTTGTTTATCTTTTATTTCTTATGCTGTTATTTTTTTATGCTTCTAGGATGGCATTATTCTTGATTATCTTTTATTTCTTATGCTGTTGTTGTTTTTAAGCTTCTAGGATGGATTATTCTTGTTTAAGATTGTCAAATGATAAAAAAATGGGACATTTTTCTCGCATCATTAATTTCAGTTTTTTCTAAATCCTACCTGTAGCTTTCTTCTGACACTTCCTTAATCTTTCTTTTGTTGTAAATTATTTAAAGAAAGTTTTGTGGAAGAGTCTGTTAGAGGAAAAGACTTAGAAAAGTAGAGGAGTTTATGCTACTATTGTCTGTAGCCACTGTCTGTACGACTACTATCTACTGATTTGAGAAAAAATACCCAGAATAATAGGAGAGCCTATGCTACTACTGACTATTCTAATAATATCTATACTCAATAGATTATTCAGTGTTTTATTATTTTTTGTGTAGAACTCCATACTGCCTAGGTTAAGAATAAGAAAAAGACTCTACAAATACTCTTAAAATGCAATATATTTCGACTGTTACGTCATCTTCAGGCAATATCACAAACAAAGATAAAACTCGCATAATAACTAAATACTAAAATATGAATTAAAAACTAAACGGAAGATTAAACGGAAAACAACGGATAAGATTTGTAAAGAAATAAAAAGGACAGGAATAGAACCAGCTTTATACACTAATCATAATATTAGGAAACTTCTTGATAACTCTACGATGAAAACAAAATTCTCTCCTAACACGCAGAGTGGAGTCTACCAATTAAAATGTTCAGAGCCAGGGAGCAATGCAGAATACATCGGAAGGACTCTTAGACCAGCCAAAGTTAGATGGTCAGAACACATTGCAACGAAAAACAGAATAGCTGGCCTGAGCAAAGAAATTGATGAGCTGAACAAGGGCTCAGACAACATAGATCACCTGCTTAATAACAACCCATCTGTCAGAAAGACCATCTTAAAAAATAAACTTGACAAACTCATTCTGTTAAAGCAAAAGAAAACTAAAACTCTTCATAGATATAACAAAAATTCAGCTTTTGCAAAACACCTTATAGATGAAAAACATAATTTTAAAATAGAAAATGCCAAAGTCCTACATAAAGAGAGTAAACCTTTAAGACTTAATCAACTTGAGGCTCTAGAAATGTATCTTTCTGCAAAAAATCCTAATGTGCTAACTTTGAATGAGCAGGTAGAGGTGTCCAACTCTCCACTGTTTAAGCTGTTTAATCAGATGAGCAATAGCATAACCTGACTCTGAAGTCCCCACCCTACAACCTAAGCTAAGCCAAAAATAACTCTACAAGTGATCTCCTCCTAGTTGTGTGCAATTTTTGGACTTTTATTTTAGTTTTTAATTCATATTTTAGTATTTAGTTATTATGTGATTCTTATCTTTGTTTGTGATATTGCCTGAAGATGACGTAACAGTCGAAATATATTGCATTTTATAAAGTATTTGTAGAACTAAAGTCTTTTTCTTAACCTAGTCAATATCTATACTAGTTTAAAAAAAACATTTAGAGAAGTGGGGGAAAGTTTGCGTATCCCTGAACTATAGAATTCTATAGAACCGTATAATATAGAATACTATATAACCGTGTACTATAGAATACGTAGAATAATATAGATTCGTGTATTATAGAATACTATAGAGCCGTATACTATAGAATTCTATAGAACCGTATACTATAGAATACTTAGAATACTATAGTACTGTTTACTGTAGAATAATGTATAACTGTATACAATAGTATACTATAGAACCGTATAATATAGAATACGTAGAATACTATAGAACCGTATTCTATAGAATCACTATAACTTATTTTATACTTAATTGTTTTAATATTTTGCCTATAGCAAAAGATATTTGAATTTAAGTTAAATTTTATCCCCTACCCCCTTCACTATAAACCCGTAAGAGAATAACTTCATACAATTATTCTATACCCTATTGGAAATAAAAAAATATCAACAGGTGTTCAATTAAACAAAAATATATATTAACAGTCAACAAAACAGATTATAATCTTAATCTAACTAAATTAATTAACGTCTGACAATAATCCTCTGTAGGGAATCATATTAATTAAAAACAAACTAAATATAAAAAGTTTCGAAATAATCCCCTGTGCTAACATTTCGAGGCATGATGACACAGTTCTAGATGTGCAATGTAAACGGCTCCACGACACGCTATATCACAATTATGTTTTCCCTAAGATTTAGCCCCAACTTGGAATATCAGTTTTAAAAACAATTAATATTTAGCTTTACATTACTTATGTTTGTAATTTGCTCGCATTAAAACTTTTTGAGTATGTTGACTTATGTTGAATGAAAGTTTTTATTTATTTATTTGAAAAGAAATTATTTTCTTGAGTACTTGAATTTGCATTTGCTTCTGTTTATTCTTGATATGATCAATTTATTATGTTTATTCTTGATATGATCAATTTATTATGTTTATCCTTGATATTATCAATTTATTATGTTTATTCTTGATATGATCAATTCATTATGTTTATTCTTGATATGATCAATTTATTATGTTTATTCTTGATATGATCAATTTATTATGTTTATCCTTGATAATATCAATTTATTATGTTTATTCTTGATATGATCAATTCATTTAATTTTTAACGAATTTAATTTTGTTTTTAATTTTTGAAACTTTGAATATCTAAAAAATATTTTTAAAATTAATTTAATCTTACTGAGAACAATTTCTTCTAGTAGAGACAAAATAATTTTTTCCCTAAAATATACACTGAATTCAATGTACCTTAAATTATTTACAGGATGCTATTCGATGATCATAAAATTTTTATTTGAGCTGCAAATTAATGAGAATCATCTACTTAGGACGCAATTCATATTTTTCTGACGAGCAAAGCGAGTATGAAATTATAAGAATAGACGAGAGAAATATCCAAGATATCCGATTTTTAAATCGGATATCTTGGATATTCTTGGATTTTGTATAGGCTTGTAACAAACAAAATATAAAATTTATATGGAATACTTAATAAGTGTTTCAAGCCATAATAAACTTTCGGACTTGACTTAAAAATGAATCTCATTTTAAATAATTAAAATTAAGTTTAGGTCTACTTAAGTCTGCTTTTAGTAGTTGTATTTATTTGTAGAAATGACTTTGCTAGTATTCGAAATTCATTTTATCTTCTGAACCAATAGTTAGATTTTTCAACTTCGACCAAAAATGAAGAATAAATAATACTTTTAACTTCAAGAAGTTTATTACTAACTAACTTTTCTTTTTAATATTAGTTTAACTTGACAAAACTTTTAGAGATAATGTGGAAAGTAAAAATTAATCAAAATATTTAACTTGTTCTCATTTTAAGAAAACTTAAACTTTTTCATTTCAGCCCTTGACTTAAGAACATCATTTCTGTTAAACTTATGGTCTAAAAGATACCGATAATTATATCTGAAGGGTCTATCTTTTGAAGGAATATTAGTTTTCGTAAGGGAAAAATCTTAAAGGTTTATAATTAGTAAAATCTTATCTTGAGGTAGTTGATTTATCATGGAAGTTTTTATGTGAATAGATGTTATCAATATTTTCATTTTACGTTGGTGGTTATAAAATAAAGACGACTCATATTATTTTTTTAAAGTTAAAAAAGTTGGAAACTACCAGCACAACTAGAACTGTAGTTTGATTTTTGAGTCATGTTTATTATTATTCACTCTCTAGCATAAAAAAGAGGCATTCAGCCTCTTTGCCGCTCTACGGCGTCGGCGCAGGGGGCCGCATGATGTTGCTCTTTATCAGTTTGTCATATTTAAGTCATATTTATCAGTTGGTTTGTATAAGTGTGCATACTCTTAGTTTTTATATAAGCGAATTTTCAAATATATTAGTGAAAAATCTTGATTTGTTTACTTTATGTCAATTAATGACATTGTTTTGTTTGAAATATATATAAATCAATAAAACCAGAATTAATACTGATAATAAAATTTAACTTCTTATTTTTGTGAACCATGCATAGCAGTATGTGTTCAAAAACTTTCAGCTCAATATATATACACTATATGAGGATTAGTGATTTTTTGAAATGTTTGTGGTGACATTATTGTGGGTTAATGACGTCACACATATTTCATAAAGGGTCATTCCATGTCAAATCAACACAAAAAAAGTACATTTTTGGATTTGATGTCACCGATTTTAATATAATTTGGCTGACAGGTAGGCACCATAGAAGGAAGAAAATATCCAGATTTTTGGCTCATTTGGTGCAGCCATATTGCCGCAGTAAGGTGGTGAATTTTCCAAAAAATGTGATTTTTCAACTTTTCTTTGACTACAAAAATGGCTATATCTAAAATTCTGCAAATGGTATGATTATTATTTTGGTGGCGCTTATAAGTTTAAACTTAGCCCTTTCAAATAGATTCTACATACTTTAGGATAATTAGTCACAAGTTTTTATTAAGAGCAAATTAATTTAAAATAAAAATGCTAATATCTCAAAAAGCGCCTTTTTAAAAAATTTTGAAAACATTCCTAAAAAGAGCTTAAACTGTTAGTAAAATGTCCACTAAGTTTCATTTTGGGACCGCCATGGGATTGGACACAGTAGCGCATAACCTGTGTCAAGGTATGTCAAACTGTAAAAAAGTTAAGATTTATCACATAATCATTGATAGAAATTACAAAAAAGTGACTTTTTTACTCTTTGACATTTACCTGTGTCTATGTGAGTGTGTGTGTCTGTTAAAATCGTGGCTCTAAGTGTATGTATCCTAAAAAATTGAAACTTGGTAGAAAAACCAATCTATAAAAATATTTCTTGTATGATATTACTAACCGGCAAAGATCATAATGACTCAGCAAAAACTTTTGCGAATTTTCGCTGAGTGAATTACGCGAACATTCTTTTTTAATTTCATTGATTATTGTCTACAATAAATGTATTTGACATAGTGCTCATACTGGTTAGAGTGACTTGTCAGTCTTGATAGGAGGAATCACCCAATGGTGATGCTCCTTGGCGTGGTAAGGAAAATGTTAATATTTGACTAATAATTCAAAAATTTAGCTTAAACTAAATTACTGGAATAGAAATTGAATTTTCCGAAATGCTTTGCGTTTTTACATTAAAGTTAATATTGATAATAACAGAAGGATTTTAAATTTATTACTCATGTAGTCAATGAATGGTAAATAGTATTAAAGAAAGATAAATAAACGGTTATTTATTTATTTATACTCGTGTAGACATGTATAGATCAATAAACATCCCAAGTTTCATCTTATCATTAGAATTAGTTTATTTTTTTTCTTTTTTATAAAACGTTGAAGCTTTGTTACATTTATAAATGTTTTGTAAGCAGAAAACAAAAAACAAAAAAAATCGCTAAAAGAAGTGGATGTAATTTTCCATTATATATTTGGTGTAATCTCACGTTACAATATGTGTTCTAGCTGGCTTAGCTCGGTCGTTGTCGTTGTCATAACCCCCCCCCCCCCCCCCCCTCCACCCACCCCCTCCTCTCTCACCCAGCTATATATCCATATACAAGTTATTTTAAGCACCATTTAAGTTTTATTGCTGTTTTTTTTAAAAAGTTCTTTAGGGCTATGTATGATGCCTCTTCTTTTTCTTTTTGTACATTTTTTTACCCACTAAAAATACCAATTAGAAATTCAAGTTTTGTTTTATATTGCCCTTTTACCGAATTTTGTTTGACAAAATCCGCTAATGGAGTTAGTTGCGTAAAGGGAGTTACAGTGTGGTTCAAATCCGTTTTAGAGATCCCTTAAAAAATTCTTTTGTTGGGGCAAAGTTTTTTGTTATTGTAGATGCTAAATCAATTAAAACCAGTTCGGATTAGATTCAACTACTCTTGAGTTATAAAAAACGTGGTTAGTGATAGATAAACTTAAAACGCAAATAGAAAACACAACTTTTCGTGTACGTAGTTGAGGCATTATTGGAACCAGAGTCAATATGAGCACTCAAATTACTAAAGAGCCGAATCGTTGTTCCTACAATTAGTTTTAAGCGTTTTATTTACGCAATTTTTTGTGTTTGTTCGTTAACAGAAGGAAAACGCGACGATGAATGATCATAACATATTAATAATTAGCATTAATTGAGCTTAATATGAGTGAAAAAAGACAATATTAAAATACGTACAATTAATAATTAAACGCATGCTATTAACATGAGCATTTCACTATTTTTATTTTAAGTGCGTCATAGCATAAGCAAGAAATCAAGCATTCTAAAGTAAATTCGCTCGGCTTGCGGAACCCCTCATTAGAATTTTTGAAAGTAAAATGTATAGTTAGGAATCGTTTTGGAATAGAAAGTAACGATTTTGATGTTTGTATGACGAGACCATTATACGAATCGATTTACTTCGCTTTACGTTATCATACATTTATTAAGTAATAATATCATAGTACATATCTTGTAATACTTGCATGCAGTGGCGTAGCCAGGGGGGGGGGGCTGAGGGGCTTCAGCCCCCCCCCGAAATGTTTACATAACCTAAACCCGCAATAAATGTGTGAAAAAAGCTATAAAAAAATATATAAAATAATAAATTAAATAACATATATTTTTTAACAATAAACTTATAATATAAATATCATAATATATCAAATACATATATAAAAATAGAAAGATATACAAATAATTTGAAAACAGTGAACAATACAAAGTAAAGTAGGCTTGTCCGAAATATTATCTCGAAGTTCCAATTACGACATAACGGTCAGTTAGGTCTTTCAGTAATAACTGTGTGACCTGTGCTTAGAATAATACTATACATAGAAGGAGCACAGGACCGTAAACACAATGTAATACCACTGATAACACGAAAGCCTGTTAACATGATAAATCCATTTTTTAACCATCAAAATCGGTCCAGTAAAACCGGAGATACAAATGTTGAAAGATTACCGAAAAAACATCTAAAAAGCATACATTTTTGTCCAAAAACGCATAAAAACCTTAGAATGTCATGTTTTCCCATATTAACATGTTTAAGAATTAGGCAGACTTAAAAATCATGCATATTTTGTTGAACTGCAGGTAATATGGAGTTGTTCTAGAGAAAGAAGTCAGCACAGCTCTAATATGTGATGACTTAATGACCGGCATATAATGCTCAAAGATAGGTAAAAACTTAAATTGTAGAAAAATACACTTTTTTCGGTAATCTTTCAACATTTGTATCTCCGGTTTTACTGGACCGATTTTGATGGTTAAAAATGGATTTATCACATTTTTAATAAACTTTAACACATAATTAAATAAACTTTAAAAAACAACCCTTTACATTTTTGGATAAAATCAATAGGAACACCGTTATTGGGCTAAAACAGAATTTGAGTTCATTTTATTTTAAAGGGGCCCCGGGGCTAATTCCCTTATCTGAAACGGCAGACCACCTGATTCATTATCAGGGAGCCAGAATAAGTCGATCTAGTGGGTTAAACCTTTGGGGCTAGACGGTAACGTTTTTTGCGTCTGGCTCTTGGACTATAATATATGACTTATAAAAGTTAATTTCAAATGGAACGTAGGCAAAAAGCGAGAAATTAAACCACGCCTACTTAGTTGAAAAGTAGGCCTGCCGCAGCGCTAGCGTCGATCGGAATCCAAATTTTCCCACCATGGGGTCGACAGTCTTACTGCTTAAGTATCTATAGTCTCTGGTTTGTACAATCCGGTAAATGACATGTACCCCTGATGTCGCGGACTATTTCAAAATTTACTTAATATAATATTATAATAAAAATTAAATGTTTTATTAATTTTACGTTATAAAAAATTGTAATACATTATGTGCAAAATATAGTTTGTGTTTTATAACTATGTGTATTTTATTGATTATATACTTTACCAGAAACAATTTATTTATTTATTTAATATAAAAATAATATTATTATTTAATAATAAATAAAAATAAATAAAAACAAACAATGTATACATTGTAATCTTGTCTATATTTTAACGGTATATATATATTTAATACATTAAAAAAAATTTAATATGTATATATATATATATATATATATATATATATATATATATAAATTTATATATATATATTATATATATTATATATATATATATATATATATATATATATATATATATATATATATATATATATATATAAAATTTTTAACATTCAGCCCCCCCCCGAAATTAAATCCTGGCTACGCCACTGCTTGCATGTACTATTTTTTCTCATAGGACGCTTTATGTTTGGCATTTTATTTACTTTATATTAGGAAGTATATTGGATATTTGTGCCATGAATATGGTACCCTTTTATCGTCCTCAAATGCTCCTTGAGCAGAGGCAATATCGTAACCAATGAAGGTGTACTGAGGTGCGATTATTGCTAGTTGAAAACTTTAATCAAAATAATTAATAAGAGAAATATTATCTTAATAATCAAAACAATTAATAAGAAAAATATAATTTTTATAATCAAAACAATTAATAAGAGAAATATAATTTTTATCATCAAAACAATTAATAAGAGAAATATAATTTTTATCATCAAACAATTAATAAAGAGAAATATAATTTTTATCATCAAAACAATTAATAAGAGTATATTAATTTTAATCAATCAAAACAATTAATAAGAGAAAATATAATTTTTATCATCAAAACAATTAATAAGAGAAATATAATTTTTATAATCTAAACAATTAATAAGAGATATATAATCTTAATAATCAACAATCAAAACAATTAATAAGAGAAATATTATCTTAACAATCAAAACAATAATTCTTAATAATCAAAACAATTAATATTATCTTCATAAAATTAAATTGTATATATTAGCGTGAGTATAACTAATATGGTTTAATTTGACTTTTATAAACTTGTATTTAATAATATTGATGAGTGCTTACGTAAAAACATTGAGAGTGGCAAAGTTTTAAGGGTCTTCATTGATTCCTATTGTCTCAGGTTAGTTTAATGATTAATCATTCCTCTCTATTATTATAAAAACCATAATAATAATTTTATAGATTTACCTTGGTTTTTTAGTAAAATAAACTCGTTAATACAAGTTACATTATCTTCTTCACTTCGAAAGTTTCACAAAGCATTAATTTAGTAAAAACATTTATTTAAAGTTTATCGTTTATTCTTGTAGTTTATCATTGAATTATATTTCATGAAACAATAATATATGAAACAAAATATACAACCTCTAATTCTTCTTTTAGAGAATTATTAATGCTTAATACTTTTTTTCTGTTACACTGAAAGATTCTTTTTATTATTTTCATGTGGTTAATTTTAAGCTGTTGTTTTTATTAATGTCACCTAATGATTAGTCATCAATTATTACTTATGTTTTGTTATTAGTAGGTTTTGTTAAATTTTTTTTCTTTTGCTTCAGTTATTGAATATATTGTTGCACATTTGTTTACCTTACATTTATAATTCTTTTGTTGGTGTTATTGTATATACTGTTGTACATTTATTTACCTGACAGTAATATTTTATTGCAAAAGCTATTGTATCTATTAATCTTTTGTTGCACATTTATTTACCCGATAGTAATATTTAGTTTGCTAAAGTTGTAATATCTTTTGTTGCACACTTATTTACCCGACAGTAATATTTTGTTTGCTAAAGTTGTAATATCTTCTGTTGCACATTTATTTACTCGACAGTAATATTTCGTTTGCTAAAGTTATATCTTTTGTTGCACACTTATTTACCCGACTGTAATATTTCGTTTGCTAAAGTTATAATATCTTTTGTTGCACACTTATTTACCCGACAGTAATATTTCGCTTGCTAAAGTTATTATATTTATTTTTGCCACAGTCATTTCTAAGCGTGAGAGCACTTCTTCAAACTGTACTTTTAAAGTACCTTTTTCGAGTTCAGGACTACTTGACCGAACAGTGCCGTTATTGCTTGGTGTTGTCTAGCTAATTACTAGTACTGCTGTCTGTATAACAGTGCTGTCTGTATATTAACATTGTTTAACTACTACAAACAATGAAAAACCAAAGATTTATAGGGAGTCACAATCGAAAAAATTAGCAAGTGAAATGGCTGAAGCCAACGTCGTCGCAAATTTTATGTTGCTTGAATTTTCCGGTTTTTATCCACGATTTTTTTCGGTTTGAAGGTTACTTAGGTTGATTGTTTCGACTTTGGACATGTGTGTGAATAAATTTATAATATATGTATATACATGCATGTATACACACACACACACACACACACACACACACACACACACATATATATATATATATATATATATATATATATACGTATATATATATATATATATATATATATATATATATATATATATATATATATATATATACATATTTGTGTGTGTATGTGTTGTTTAGTTATGACTATTATACTAATAATATCTTGCATATTTCAGCCCTATAAATGGTCTCCCCATGATCAAAATTCTTCTATTTTCCTGAAAAAATGTGGAGAGACGACATAATACCAATTTTCATTTTTGTGGAAATCCCATGTACTATTTAGTTTTTCATACTATTTAGTTTTTAATATTATTTAATAAGTGCTCCCATAAACTGAACCAAATATATTTTAGCCTGTATAAAAACCATTTTAAACCTGTATAAAAACCATTCGACAAAAAAAATTCTTAAACAATAAAAATATTTATTTTAAAATTACATTTGTTTAAACTATAATTATATAAAAATACCTAGATAAACATTTTATAAGATTATAATCGATTTTCATTGGAATATTCTGAGGTTTTTTATATGGATTCCCTAAAACGAATTGAATTGACGATAAAAAGTTTTAACTCCATGTCTTCCTATCGATCAACCATTAGCTTAACAAGAACTGAATATTTTCCTTTCAGTGCTTCCAACAATAGTAACAATTGCAAAATAGAAGTCTAACTGATAAATGCTATTTTTATTTTGTTGAGTTTGAGGCTTATACCCAACTGAACATTTGTTGAGTTATGGGCAAAGATGTACATTTATAAATCAATGTATTGGATAACATAATAATAGTTTTGGATGTTTAGTATGTTAATCAGGGGCAATGCTGCAGAAGGGCCTGCTTTGCAAGCCTCTACAGAGGGGGCGCATTCAGTGGCGGACTGGTCATTGAGTGCGAGGGCGGCATCCCTTGGGCCCCTCAGCCAAAAATAAACTTGAAAAATAAACAACGAAAATAAAAAAATAGTGATTAACATATTTAATATTAGATATGCTCATATCACAAGAGTCAAAGGGGCCCAATTCTGTAAGATAGGGCCTAAAAAGCTACTAGAGACAATTTTTTTTAAAGTACTTAATTTGTTTCCTAAATTTAAGTCCTTTAAGGACCCTAAAGCTTAAACATAAAATGGTTTACGTAAAAATTTCATTTAAACGAATAAACTTTTAAATTTTACTTAAGTTTATTTTACACTTAGTTATTTATTTGATTTACTTAAGTTTATTTAAATAAAATAATATCATTTGGTTTAATTTTATTCAGTATGAAATTAAAATAAATTAAATTAGCTTGCTATAATCATTAATACTACTCTAGCTAATTGTAGACTCCTCTGAGAATCATTATTGGACCCCCTCCCTCCCCATTAAAGGCCCTTGAGATGTAGGTTTGGGCCCTTTTAGGCCAAACCCTCCTTGGGCCTTTTTGGCTCAGTCCGCCACTGGGTGCATTTGTAGAAGAAATGAATTAATTCCGACCTTCAATAATTCTGACCTTCAATTAATTCCGAATAATGTAATGTGAAGTATTTACCAGAGACGAGCGGTGCTCTCTTACCGCCATCATGCATGGCAAGCAAAACATATATCATTTGATACTACCGTGTTTTGCAAAACATGAATAGTTGACACAATATAATTAACACCTAGGAAATGTAACAAGCTTAAAGCAATGCTACATCTGTGAACTGTTCCATCATTCGACATTGCTTTTTTGCTTGTTACATATCTAGGTGTCTCTCGCACAATTATATTGTGTCAACTATTCATGTTTTGCAAAACACGGTAGTATCAAATGATATAGTATCTTAATTACCTAAATATCAGCGAATTTTTTTACCGAAATGGAAAATTTGGTTTGAGTTTCAGCTCGACCCAAGAAGTTTTAATTATAGGGACCTATCATACCTTCCACATTTTAAAAATGAGAAGCCTCCAGCCTCTCATTTTTATGAGAGGTTGGAGGCAACAACCATGTGGTTGCAACCACATGGTTGTTGTCTTATATCAGTTTGTCATAAGATGGATTCACCATACTGCGGTAGCGTATTGCGGGTATTGAGCTCAACCATAAATTTATTAATTATCCGGTTAATGCTTTAAAACTTGAGCAGTTAATCAATTATTAAGCACTACTCGTGACTCATTTTTTCTGTATTTTTTAAAGGAAATCCCACCTCTATTCCCCCTCCATGATTTGAAACCTCGAAAAATTGTGTAATCACACTGTAGTATACTGCTATGTTCGGTAAACACCAATACGTTAAATTTTATTATTACAATTAGTTTTCATTTTATCGATTAACAAATTGAACCCTACTTAAACAAAACGCGTTTTTTACAAATACATTTTAAAATTTGCTTAAATCGTGGCAGTATGTCTTTTACATAAACTAGTAATTTATATATATATATATATATATATATATATATATATATATATACATACAAAAAAGTTTTGTTTCGAATAAAAGAAAGCATTTTGTCTTCATTAAAGTATTAAACAGGAGAAATTTGGTTGGAGCTTGATATCTTGATTGCAACCATGTGATTGTCGGAGGAGCTTACAGTCTTCGCCTGTAATTTGTTTTCTAAGCTTTCCTTGGCTTCTCACTCAGGGTTTCATAGGGTTTCCTTCTGATTAATCAGTATTAATGACTTTACTGTTGCCCTGAAAATCTCTTTTGAAGGTCTTACACATTAATTCTTCGATACTCCCCCTCCCTTGAAGTTTTTGAGAGTAGCTCTAGTGGAGGGATTTAGAATGCTTTTCCGTTTCAGTGGCTTTGGTCTGGATGTTTTGGAGTTTTTCATACAGAAACTTTTGTTTTATCGTTGTGCATTAGTTAGCTACAGTTTGAAATAAATTGAAACCTTATTTTTTTGTAAAATTATTGTATAAAAAGCAATTTCAAATATATCATGTAAGACTTACCAGTTTTATTATCTTTTTTTTTTAATTACTTCATTTTTTTTGTTCCAATGAGTGTACCTATTGGATCAGGCTAGTATAGCAAGCCAAAACTTAAATGGGGTGAGGGGCAAAACCAATCCCTGATTAGGCCATGTATTACACACCTTCAGAATTCCGCTGAAAATTATTTTGTCAGAGGGGCCCTTCCTTGGCTACGGGGAAATTGAACTTGGTTTACCTTTTTATTACATAGAAGGATATATTTTAATTGGATTACTTCCAGATTTTTTACATTTTTTTAAAAAACGCATACAAATCGTGCGATAAAAAATTGCTACTTCTGATTGTTAGCGGAAGTCTCTTTATTGTTCTGTTCCATCATTCGACATTGCTTTTTGCTTGTTACATATCCTAGGTGTCTCTCGCACAATTATATTGTGTCAACTATTCATGTTTTGCAAAACACGGTAGTATCAAATGATATAGTATCTTAATTACCTAAATATCAGCGAATTTTTTTACCGAAATGGAAAATTTGGTTTGAGTTTCAGCTCGACCCAAGAAGTTTTAATTATAGGGACCTATCATACCTTCCACATTTTAAAAATGAGAAGCCTCCAGCCTCTCATTTTTATGAGAGGTTGGAGGCAACAACCATGTAGTTGCAACCACATGGTTGTTGTCTTATATCAGTTTGTCATAAGATGGATTCACCATACTGCGGTAGCGTATTGCGGGTATTGAGCTCAACCATAAATTTATTAATTATCCGGTTAATGCTTTAAAACTTGAGCAGTTAATCAATTATTAAGCACTACTCGTGACTCATTTTTTCTGTATTTTTTAAAGGAAATCCCACCTCTATTCCCCCTCCATGATTTGAAACCTCGAAAAATTGTGTAATCACACTGTAGTATACTGCTATGTTCGGTAAACACCAATACGTTAAATTTTATTATTACAATTAGTTTTCATTTTATCGATTAACAAATTGAACCCTACTTAAACAAAACGCGTTTTTTACAAATACATTTTAAAATTTTGCTTAAATCGTGGCAGTATGTCTTTTACATAAACTAGTAATTTATATATAATATTATATATATATATATATATATATATATATATATATATATATATACATACAAAAAAGTTTTGTTTCGAATAAAAGAAAGCATTTTGTCTTCATTAAAGTATTAAACAGGAGAAATTTGGTTGGAGCTTGATATCTTGATTGCAACCATGTGATTGTCGGAGGAGCTTACAGTCTTCGCCTGTAATTTGTTTTCTAAGCTTTCCTTGGCTTCTCACTCAGGGTTTCATAGGGTTTCCTTCTGATTAATCAGTATTAATGACTTTACTGTTGCCCTGAAAATCTCTTTTGAAGGTCTTACACACATTAATTCTTCGATACTCCCCCTCCTTGAAGTTTTTGAGAGTAGCTCTAGTGGAGGGATTTAGAATGCTTTTCCGTTTCAGTGGCTTTGGTCTGGATGTTTTGGAGTTTTTCATACAGAAACTTTTGTTTTATCTTTGTGCATTAGTTAGCTACAGTTTGAAATAAATTGAAACCTTATTTTTTTGTAAAATTATTGTATAAAAAGCAATTTCAAATATATCATGTAAGACTTACCAGTTTTATTATCTTTTTTTTTTTAATTACTTCATTTTTTTTTGTTCCAATGAGTGTACCTATTGGATCAGGCTAGTATAGCAAGCCAAAACTTAAATGGGGTGAGGGGCAAAACCAATCCCTGATTAGGCCATGTATTACACACCTTCAGAATTCCGCTGAAAATTATTTTGTCAGAGGGGCCCTTCCTTGGCTACGGGGAAATTGAACTTGGTTTACCTTTTTATTACATAGAAGGATATATTTTAATTGGATTACTTCCAGATTTTTTACATTTTTTTAAAAAACGCATACAAATCGTGCGATAAAAAATTGCTACTTCTGATTGTTAGCGGAAGTCTCTTTATTGTTTTCCAATACAGGCTCTTAGTCAAGGAGTGGCCTCTCTTACAGTGTACTTGTTGATATTTTTATGAGATGAAACTAAGCACATATGCTGCTCTTATATATGACTGCATGCGTCATATATAAGAGCAATAGTAATAATAACAATAATTTCTTGATGAAATTAATTATTGTTATTTATAAGATCGGAATCAACATTAGTTTTATTTAAACAAATGTTTCTACTAACTGAACTATCAGTACTAAATGACTAAGGAAACTATCAGTGCTAAACGACTAACTAAACTAACAATACCATATAACTAACTAAACTATCAGTACTAAATGACTAACTAAACTATCAGTACTAAATGACTAACTAAACTAACAATACTAAATAACTAACTAAACTATCAGTACTAAATGGCAAACTAAACTATTAGTATCACTCACCTTCAGAATTCCGCTGAAAATTAAATGACTAACTAAACTATCAGTACTAAATAACTAACTAAACTATCAGTACTAAATGTCTAACTAAACTATAACTAAATGAATCAGTAATCTAAGTACCTATGCAAGTTTCTTATCAGGCAAAAGTAATATTTTAAAAATTACTTAATCTTAAATAATTTTTTATTTCTTCTACTATCTTAAAACAATATTATTTTAAAATTGTTTTAAAGTGTAAAAATAGAGCTTTATTTTCACTAACATTTAAGCCCTTGGTGTTGATAGGGAATAAAGGGAATTTTTTGTCCCTAGGGAATGTCTATGCATCAAGTCATGGTGGACTGAGGAAAGGGTTTACCTTGTAAGAATACTAAGCAGGTGAATAAAGCTACTTTCTGGCCACGTTCCACCCCTTCCAACGTCCTTCCTCAACAAGAAAGATATTTTAATATATTTTTTAACTGATAGTGTTTCTAACGTTTCTTTTGATAGTAATTATTTATAGCGAATTTTCTTTAGAAAAATCCGATAATGAAGTGGTGGGTAGCATGGCGGGCGTTGGACCCGGAAGTGTGTCTTTAATCTCGGAAAAAATACAAAACCGTAGGTATAACGTATAAGAATTTCAAATAAATTATGAAACACGAAAACATTTTGCGATAAATTTGAAATTTGGCACACATTTAGCCATTTATAAGACTAACATATGTACCTAGTTTCATCTCATTATCAGCATAAAGTTAAGCATCAAGGGTGGTCAGTGCCTGGATGGGTGACCTCTGGGAATGAAAGGATGTATTTTCTATTTAAGGACAATTGTTCAATAGTTATCAAATGAATTGTGTTCGTTTTTTAAAAATTTATATAATCGGAAAAGAATTTAAATGAGTTGAAATTCAGAACAAGTGTATAACTTTGTGTATTAATAACTAAGAACACGAATTTCGTTTGAATACAAAAATTATATTTAAGGATTTTGTTGGATCATAAAAGTTAAGTAGTATCGAGCGTGGTCATTGCCTAGGTGAGGGACCGCAGGAAATTAAATAAATGTATGTATTGTATGAATTTCGTTTGAATACAAAAATTATATTTAAATATAACTTTTATGATCCAACAAATTTGGTAAATTTTATATTCTTTATATCCGATGTGACGAGGAAAAGTTTTAAGTTACCCCGTACTCCATTTTTTTATAAATTAATAAATAAGTTAAGAAAAGTTTTGAGGTACTCGTACTGATTTTTTTTTATAAATAAGTTAAGAAAAGTTTTAAATTACCCCGTACTCCAGTTTTTTATAAATTAATAAATAAGTTAAGAAAAGTTTTGAGGTACCTCGTACTTGATTTTTTTTTATAAATAAGTTAAGAAAGTTTTAAATTACCCCGTACTCCATTTTTTTATAAATTAATAAATAAGTTAAGAAAAGTTTGAGGTACCTCGTACTTGATTTTTTTTTATAAATAAGTTAAGAAAAGTTTTAAATTACCCCGTACTCTATTTTTTTATAAATTAATAAATAAGTTAAGAAAAGTTTTGAGGTACCCCGTACTCGATTTTTTTTATAAATTGATAAATAAGTTAAGAAAGGGTTGGAGGTTCCCCGTGCTCGTTTTTTTTTATAAATTAATAAATAAGTTAAGAAAAGTTTTGAGGTACCCCGTACTCGATTTTTTTTTATAAATTGATAAATAAGTTAAGAAAAGGTTTGAGGTTCCCCGTACTCCATTTTTTTATAAATTAATAAATAAGTTAAGAAAAGTTTTGAGGTACCTCGTACTTGATTTTTTTTATAAATAAGTTAAGAAAAGTTTTAAATTACCCCGTACTCCATTTTTTTATAAATTTATAAATAAGTTAAGAAAAGTTTTGAGGTACCTCGTACTTGATTTTTTTTTTATAAATAAGTTAAGAAAAGTTTTAAATTACCCCGTACTCCATTTTTTTATAAATTAATAAATAAGTTAAGAAAAGTTTTGAGGTACCTCGTACTTGATTTTTTTTATAAATAAGTTGAGAAAAGTTTTAAATTACCCCGTACTCCATTTTTTTATAAATTAATAAATAAGTTAAGAAAAGTTTTGAGGTACCTCGTACATGATTTTTTTTTATAAATAAGTTAAGAAAAGTTTTAAATTACCCCGTACTCCATTTTTTTATAAATTAATAAATAAGTTAAGAAAAGTTTGAGGTACCTCGTACTTGATTTTTTTTTATAAATAAGTTAAGAAAAGTTTTAAATTACCCCGTACTCTATTTTTTTATAAATTAATAAATAAGTTAAGAAAAGTTTTGAGGTACCCGTACTCGATTTTTTTTTATAAAATTGATAAATAAGTTAAGAAAGGGTTGGAGGTTCCCCGTGCTCGTTTTTTTTATAAATTAATAAATAAGTTAAGAAAAGTTTTGAGGTACTGCGTACTCGATTTTTTTTATAAATTGATAAATAAGTTAAGAAAGGGTTTGAGGTTCCCCGTACTCCATTTTTTTATAAATTAATAAATAAGTTAAGAAAAGTTTTGAGGTACCTCGTACTTGATTTTTTTTTATAAATAAGTTAAGAAAAGTTTTAAATTACCCCGTACTCCATTTTTTTTATAAATTTATAAATAAGTTAAGAAAAGTTTTGAGGTACCTCGTACTTGATTTTTTTTTATAAATAAGTTAAGAAAGTTTTAAATTACCCGTACTCCATTTTTTATAAATTAATAAATAAGTTAAGAAAAGTTTTGAGGTACCTCGTACTTAATTTTTTTTTTTATAAAAAGTTAAGAAAAGTTTAAATTACCCGTACTCATTTTTTTATAAATTAATAAATAAGTTAAGAAAAGTTTTGAGGTACCTCGTACTTGATTTTTTTATAAATAAGTTAAGAAAAGTTTTAAATTACCCCGTACTCCATTTTTTTATAAATTAATAAATAAGTTAAGAAAAGTTTTGAGGTACCCGTACTCGATTTTTTTTATAAATTGATAAAAGTTAAGAAAAGTTTTAAGTTACCCCGTGCTCGATTTTTTTTTTATAAATTAATGAATAAGTTAAGAAAAGTTTTGAGGTACTGCGTACTCGATTTTTTTTATAAATTGATAAATAAGTTAAGAAAGGGTTTGAGGTTCCCCGTACTCGATTTTTTTATAAATTAATGAATAAATTAAGAAAAGTTTTAAGGTACCCCGTACTTTATTTTTTTTTTATAAATTGATAAATAAGTTAAGAAAAGTTTTGAGGTACCCCGTACTTGATCTTTTAAAAAAATATTAAACCTACTCTTATGACATTTAAAAACGTATAAATTTCATTTAATGAAAATTGAACCAATTCTAATAATGAGATGAAAGTTGGCACATTTGTTGTTTTAGTGCAAAATTTATACAATTATATTTCCGCGTTTTATGAATTTCCGAAATATTTGCTGTCATGATTGAATATTTATGACGTCATCAAAATGTTTGGAAACACCTAGAATGAATAATTCAGTTAAATTTCCGGTTTCGGTATAAATGAAGAAAAGTAAAAATATGCTCTACCTTTAATAAAATACTACAGATATGTTCTTAACAATTTGATTTTAATAAAAACTAAATGATATTTTGAATTTGGGTTTTCACGTTGTATTATTTGGTTTAAAAACAGATCTAAATAAGAAGAGGGAAAAATGTAATAAATTATAAAACGGGTCTTGAAGAAAGAGTCCATATATTTTAACTTAGGTTTATGAAAAAATGAAAATCTTTAAAGGAGAAGAAGGATTTTCATCCCTATCTTGCCGCTCCAAAGAATTTATTTTGTAATTGAAATGTTACATTTGTTACAATAATTCAAAACTTCCAGGGAAAAAGTCGCTCATATTGTTTTATGCTGAAAAAGAGGAAAAATACTGTCTCTGTATTATTTTTTACTTATGAGGTTTTTGGATTATCTGGGCATGCATATTTATTTTAGTTATTTCAGGTTTCAAGTAGTAACTATCATTTTGAATTTGAAATTGAATGCTATGTAGTTATAATTATATTAAAGGAGCTATTAATTTTTTTAAAAAAAATTCAATATGTTAGTGGTAATAATGACGGGTAGAATATTTTAGATGTACCAATATCAAATCATTAAAATTAAGGAGAAAAGATGGTCAATGGATAATTACAGAGTATAATGAAAGACCCCTTCCCTTGATAAAAATACGCTAGTCAGAATTTACCAAATAGTTAGGCTGCGTAATAGATAATCTAGGCATAAACTGAAATACCGAATTTCCAAAGTAAGTGAGCTAAAAATTCCTCCCTCCCCCCATGTCCAACGAAAGGGAGGTTTTAGCGATGTTCCTTTGAAAAAAATCGCTAATAAGATGACTCGTGTTGTGGGGGCGACCGGGAGAGGCTCCAAAATCCGTTTTTCGTGGTTCCCTACCACGAAAAAATACGTTTGCGAAACTGTATATACATACACACACATATATGTATATTTATATATTTATGTGTACGTTTGTATATCTAGCGGATTTTTGTAAGTACTTTATCTCTCAAACGGAATATTATTTTTAAATCAAACTTGGTACAAAACTCAACCTTGGGGAGGACACAAAGCCTGTTGAAAACCAGGTTATTGTAACGTCAGTAACTTGGTTGCTAAGTCAGCGTAATATTCAAAAATTCAGCAAAATGTGCTGAATGTATTTTGGGTATTTCGGAGTGCCGAATCAAATAAAACTTGTCCGGAGTCAATATAACTATGGTAACTTGACCAAGAAACGACTAAACTAAAGGTCTTTAAAAGGGAAAAAATAAATAAAGGTGGCATTTTTTCCGTTTATCTAGATTAACAATCTAGTTAAACCAGTTTATGCAACCAAAAACCTATATTGTAATTTTAAATAATTTTTACTAATTGATTGTCTTTCTTGTTTCAGATTTTTAGCCATTTGGTGGCCATTGAAATGTCAGATCACCACTAGAAGAGCTCGATTCATGATAGTGGTGATCTGGTTGATTGCTTTGACTACAACTATTCCATTGGCTATTTTCTTTGATCTGGTGAGCATCACCGATGATATTTCAGTTTGTATGGAAGTCTGGCCCTCCAACCTCAACGGTACGCTGTACTTCCTTATTGCACACCTGCTGTTCTGTTACATCTTACCTATGATTCTCATCTCCATGTGTTACGTTCTTATTTGGATCAAAGTCTGCAAGAGGCATATTCCCGGTGATACCAAAGATGCTCAAATGGAAAGAATGCAACAAAAGAGTAAGGTTAAAGTTGTTAAGATGTTAGTGGTGGTGGTTATTTTATTTGTTGTGTCTTGGCTTCCCCTTTATCTAATATTTGCTAGAGTTAAAATGGGCGGTGAGCTGAATCAGACGGAGGAAACACTCATCCATATGGCCGCTCCTATAGCTCAGTGGCTCGGTTCATCCAATTCCTGTATCAATCCCATACTGTATGCTTTCTTTAACAACAAGTACAGGAGAGGTTTTGCAGCTATTATTAAGTCTCGCAAGTGCTGTGGTACTCTGAGATACTATGATGCTGTGGGCAGAGCCAACTCGTCTTCAACTTCATGGAAACAGAAGTCATCCTACTACGTCAGCAACAATAATAACAACAATAACTCTACTAGGAGACAGAACAGCCAGGACACCGCCGTCTCTTATATTTCTAATAACAGCGGTGTGTGAGACAAGTCTAGCAGGGGTATGCTGGTTTGACATATTGGATTAGCGTTGTCCACCATACAGGAGGAAACGCTTGTTGCTCTAGCGCCCCATGGCGGCTATACTACTACCACTACTGTAACTACAGCAACTACCACTACTGCTACTAGCGTTAACGGCACAAGCACTTGACTACACCAACCCACCACAGGGTAAAATTATATAATTGTTGTTAAGGTCCAATAAAATAAAATATATAACATTGTTTTTAGGCAGGCGTACTGCATAACAAAAAATTAATAAATATAGCCACTAAATAAATTTTCTCTAACATAGCTCTTTTTCTAAATATCTAAATATATAAAACAAATATAATAAGAAATAGTATAAATATTTGGGTTTTTAAATTGTATCGAGAAATTTGTTCATAATTACTAATATTTTAGAAATAAATTAATATTTTTTTTAACTGTTGCAAAGAAGCCATAACTAAAACAAAAAATGCACAAAGAGCTCATTAGGCACTGTTTTTTGCACTTAACTATGAAACAATTAATTTTAAGTGCTTAAACTTTTATATTGGTTTTCCACAAATGAAGTACGAAACCAAATATTAACTGCTTGTGTAATTTTAATCAGATAACTAATTTTTAAATTTATTAAATGTATAAAATTGTTATGACAACAAAAAATTTTTTTGGGGAAATTGGTAATTCACAGCTTTAACCTGTTTAGATACAAGTCAATCTCATTCAAAGAAATTATTGAATGTTGGCTAAGTTGCTTTTATAAAATTTATTTAATTAATTAATTTGTTTCTAATTTAAATATTTTTGACTGTTTTAATTGACGTTTGCTGTGCTTTTATGTTTGTTTTTTATTTTATTTACATTTTAATTATTTTTTATTCTATATTTTACTTGTATAATATGATTTACTTTTTAATACATTTACTCAATAAGTATACCTACTGTAGGTCTACACTTTTTGCTATAATTATTGTTATAGTTATTTAATTTTATTGTTTTGATACCTTAAAATTATTTATTATTTTCTTGTTAAACCTTAAAAATAAGTTTTTAAAAAATGAAATATGATAAATAGGTGGCTTACTAAAAAAAAATAATAATAATAAATAAGAGCTCTTGTATTAACCAAAATAAAAAGAAATTTTTATTAAAAAGAAATTAGTTTTTTACATGACAATAAGTGTTTTCTTTTTTTTATATTAACTGTTTTAGATGTCAAAATAAACGCTTATAAATAAAAAAAAATTGGTAAAAATTAATGAAAAATATTTATGTGATTTTTTTTTTATTAAATGTAAAAACCATAGAAGAAAATATTAAAAAAAGCCTAGACGTTCTTTGTAACATGAAAATTGTAATTTAATTGTTTTACATAGAAATAAAATAAATAGGTTATTTGGGAATGAAGTAATATTGAAATAATGTGTTTAAGCAAAAATTTATAAAAAATTGTAAAAATGAAAATTATTTAAAGAAAAAAATCTTTTTTATAATTGATCTGAGTGCCCTTTTAAACCTGGTGATAATAGCTTTATATATAAATAAATAAAAATATTTACGATTATAATTATAAAGGTATATTATTTATTAATAAAAATTATTGTATGTTTTATTCTAATAAATTTTATTTTGTTTGTAAAATTCCAATACAAAACTTAAATTTACATTTTTAACAAAATATTTGTTATAATTTAAATAAATCTGGTTTTAAATAAAAATTAATTTAAAGAGTAAAACCTTTTTAATTTTTTTTTCATTCAATATAACTTTTGTGAAGTGCATGAATTATTGTGAATTATGACATTATGTTTAATTAATAAAATTAATTTATACACTTTTGTTATTTTAAGTATGAATCACACTTGAATTAACTTATAATAACTAAGTTCTATAAACATTTCACTCAAAAAAATCAAAACTTGTCCAAATTTATATTAACTTATAAATTTAATTATAAACTTATGGTGAAATCAAAAGTATACTTTCAATAAATTGAAGGGTTGAAATAAGTTGCTCAAGATTATTTAAACAGAAAATAAGAGGGTTTCAAAAATATCTTGGTAACCCTAAAAATAGGATCCCTGAATCCTAGTTGTAGCTAAATTTTATTGAAATCAAAACTTGCTTGAATCCCATTCTAGACAAAATTTCAAAAATCTAAGATCACTTCTTTCTTTATTTTAAATGTGCCTAAATAAAGACCGGGTTCAAATTAGGATGCCATCTGAAAATTACAGTAAAAATCATACATTTATAAAGCATACTTAAAAATAATCAGGTCCATTAAAATCATCAACATATATTAGTCCGACAAAAAAGTGTTTCTAAAATGTTGCCAAAAAAGTTAGTCTTAAAAAAAATTTCAATTTTTTTTTTTTGGAATCTTATAGTCATGTAAGAATCTCAATTCCATCATATCAGTCCAACAGATAATAGTGTGTCTAATAATGGTTGAAACCTTGTAGGTATCTGAATCTCAATCCCAACATACATGTCCATTGAGGGAATGTCAGGAGGGATATTATTGGTAATAATATACTCATTATAGCCAACAGTTTTAAAGAACCAAGCCCTTGTTGCAACACTTTTGGATCTAAAATCAAAACATAGTGCAGTACAGAATCGAACCAATTTATGTGACACTTCAATGTCAATACAAATTAAAAATTTATGAAGAATCACAATCATGGAATTACGATATCTTACCTATAATTAAAAATATCATTTTTGTGCACTTTATCTATCAGCAATATGCTGTAGATCAGGGATATACAAACTTTATATCCCGTATAAGTCCCGTAGACCCCTATTGTAGATAAATGGTACTTGGCAGACCTCTTACTTTTACTCATCGCTAAATTTTTCTAATTTTAACATTATAAATTTAAGCTTGCTATAATTTGCAACTTATGAAAGAGCTTGAAAATGAGTTTGTTTGTTTGATCTCATAAACCTTAATCAGATTCAATAGCTTATACATAAATCGCTATAATAAACTATAAAAAATTATTACAGTAAACACTTATAATTTTTGAAGGTCCCTGATAAATTGCTATGACATGCACAAAAAAGAAATTTCTTTTGTAACCTTCATTTTGTCTGAGTTGATAAAATATGAAGGAAAATTATATTTCCAATAAATAATAACTCTAAATAAAGTAAGATTTGGACAATTATTTTTGGCCATTTTACTAATAACAAATAATAAATGTAGATATTTATGTTGTTAAAAACTTGGATGATTATTCCTTGATTTCTAAACAAATTTAAAACATTCACGTATTAACAAACGACCTCATAAGGTCATTTTTCATTTAGAAATTTGGCAAAAGGATATTAGAACTGATAAATGTTAAACTGATAACCAAAAGTAGGTAAAATGGATGATTTATCAACCCTAATATTATCACTGTAAAAGCTAACCACCCTAATTAAATAATTGTTTAAATAATATGAGATAAAATTTTGGACAAAATAAAATTTATTGAATAAAACATTTATATTATTATTATCTTTTGTACTTAGTAATAATTTTAAAATAAAAAAAATTGGGACGATTAAATTCGTCATTTTCTTAAAATTTTCCATCCCTATTTGACTTTTTTTAACCCTTATTTGGATGTGGAAGCGAAATAACTAAATATAGGATTAATAAATTGGTAAAATATATTAAGGAATTTTAGAAAAGAGTAAATAATTAATAAAGGCAGGCTCCTTAGATTTTAATTGTTTTTTTATTTATTTATTAATATTGGATTGAAAATACAGGTATTTTTCATCCATTTTTTTGTTTATTTTTTATTATTTTAGATACGTAGGTATTTTTTCAATGTAAACCATTTTAAAGGTTATGTAAATATAAATAATTGTAAAAAATAGTAATTGTAATTTCTACAATAAATAAAAAAATATGGGATGGTGTCTCCATATTTTTTTAAAAAAAAGTGGAAATGTTTTTGGTATTTTGATGTAAAAAAATAATAATAATAAATAAAATTTACGCGCAAATAATAAAAAAAATAATGTTCACGCTTCATTTTTGTAAAACAAAAATTAGAATTTATTTTTTAAATGAAACAGATTGCATGTGTATAATTTATAAAACTTAAATGTTTTAATGAAAATATAATGTAATATTTACAAAAATATACTTCTGAATATATAAAGATTTTATTGAGAAAAGCAAAATATATGATGATTTGGCATTATATAGCCATCAAATAAATAAAAAAGCACAAATCTTGAAATTATCTAATTATTTTTTAGTAAACACCCCCTACTCCCCACCTTTATTTATATTTTTAAAGAGTATTCAACGAATCAGCAAATATCGCATAAATTGAATTGAAATAAACTTGTTCATTAACTTTTCTGCTTTTCTCGAAAGCTAATTTATTATGCATCTAATTTAATTTTCATCTATTCTGTAAAAAAAAAAATATTTATAATCAAATAAAACCAGAAATTAACACTGACAATTGATTATTTTCTTATCATCCTCAATATATTCTAAATATACTTCAGAGAGTTATATCAAAGCCAGCTAAAAGTGGTTTTGATTTACTCTTTCAGCTAAAAGTAGTTTTGATTTACTCCTTCAGTTGAAAGTGGTTTTGATTTACTCCTTCAGCTGATAGTATTTTTGATTTACTCTTAGATAATTTAATTTAGATAATAACTCCTAAAGTGTCAGTAGATAATTTACAGAATAGCTTTTGTTCATCTTAATATCTGATTTTATAAAGTTAAAAAGATGATTATAAATTAACTATTAAACTAAGAAAAGCCAGATTAAGTTTGTATATATATGTATATGTAAATAAAACAAATGCAATATAAAATATGTATAATTGATTGATTAACCTTAATTTGTTTAACAAAATAAAATTTCTGAAAAAAACTGAATCAGTATTCCTGACTTAAATGAAATCTTTTTATTTAAAATGAATAAAAGTAAAACTGTAATATTAATAACTTTTATTTTATTTATTTATTTGTTTTGTTGAGATTGGTTGTAAAATGAGCCTTACAACCTTTATAAATAAATTTTACTTATTTATTAGAAGATTATGGCTAGATGAAAGTAATATGAAATTATATGAATACTATTTCTATTTATAACATTTTAAATTAGTAGCAGCACATTTCACATGAATAATTATTATAGATCTATTTTTTTGTCTGAACATCAGATATGACTTTTCCTAAAGTTTGTTCAAACGACAATAAAAGTAATTTAAACTCTAAAAATTCATACATTTTGAGGTTGAGTGAATTTTTAACATTTTTAGTCATTTTTGTGGGTTATTGACGTCATAGGCATTTAAAATAAACAATAGGGTTTAGGGCATTAACAAAATCAATTCTTGTACATGGTTTGAAAGGTATTTTGTTTTATAGTAACCTCTAGTTACAAAATTGTTCATGCATTCATACACACACAAACACGTACACACAGATATATATATATATATATATATATATATATATATATATATATATATATATATATATATATATATATATATATATATTATATATATATGCATGTATAAATGCTTTCATATTAATGACCTCATTTGAATTATTATCTTTAAAAATTTGCTGATTACAGTCCATTGATTAGTTTAAAAATCTCCAAGGTCATAAGCATTTTGGGGATTGACCAATGAGAAAAACTGCTGCTAACCCATCACTTGAAAAGAGAAAAAATCCCTACCCCTTGTAGGGAAATAACCTCCTTCTTGGCCACTTTGTTTGTGGTTCTTCTTGTGCTTACATTGTTTTGAAAACTACTTTCTAATTAATCATGAAAATTATATTATAAAATAAAACTACACAAAAGAAATATAAAAATATCGTCAAGAAAACATGGGTAAAATAAACTGATTTGTTTTCAAAGTTTTTTTCTGCTCCCTTTTTGTAGCAAATTTTTTTTAGGATCGGCGGTGCCTAATCTTGACCTATCAAGAATTAAAAAATTTGAGGAAAAATATTAAAGCTGATTTTTACTTACAATATCAGTTTTCATATTAACTATGTTCAGACAACAGAATTTAAAAATGAATTGGATTAAGAGAAAATTTGATTGTTAAGTCCAAATAGAGTTTTATGGTTCAATTTTTAGTTATTCTATTCACTGTATTCATATCATAGGCCTAGAAAAAGTTCAATAAACTATGTGAGAAGTATTTCAATATTAAAATCTTAAAATTGTCTCAATTTTAATACAAATAAAATCAGAAGAAGAAATGTTTTTACACATAATTTGAATTCAGGATACTACTTCTCAAACTAGACCATTTTATATATTATTAAAAATTGTTTTTTCCTAATAATTTGGTGATAATATCATGGTTTATTATTTAACTCTGAAACAACTTAGAAACAAAAACATATTTAGATAGAAATCTATTAAAGGACAACTTTGATAATAAATGTCTATAGTTTTTCCTCATTTAAATGAAACTATTTTTTAATAAAAATTAAAAATTTTTGTGTGGATATTTCATTGTTACATAATATTTTTATTTTTTAACTCTGATTAAAAATTGGCTAAAATAAATTAAAAATGGTCAAAAAACTGATTCAGTTTTGAATTACCTTAATTTTTTATGATTAGAGTAATACTTGTCTTAAATTTAAAAGTATAAATTTAATATTCATATAAGAAAGAATCTGTGTTTTACTTTCGTTGCTGTGTTTAAAATAATAATAAAATTAAGTGAAGTATATAATAAAAATGGACTTAGAGTGTATGTTTAATTGTTGGTGAAAATTAATTAATTGTGATTTTTATCAAAATAAAGATTATGTAAAATTAATTTTAAAGAAAATATTGAAAACATGAAGAGAAATGAGTATATGATACATCACATGGGCGTAGACAGGGTTACCTTTAGGGGAGGCCTGGGCCCCCCTAAAGGTAACCCTGGCTATGCTTATGATACATCATTAAAGCTTGTAAATTGTTAACATTTAAAAACATCAAAATTTAAACTTGGATGTTTTTGAATTTTGTCTAATAGAGGTTTGAAAGCATTTTTAGAAATATCAAAAGCTTTATCCTTTTTATCTCGGTTCCAAAAATCTTGGTTTCAAAATAACTTATTTGGTTAATTAGCTAAGTTGCAACATTAAAAGACATTATTTCTTAAATGATTTAATCTTTGTACCCTTTTCATTGATTTCAAACTCTGTACTAATTGCATGTATAGCCAAAATTTAAAAAAATATTACATATAGATTATCTGCTACCTTCCATCTAAGCATAATTTTCTATTAAAATTTGTTTAAAATTTCTTGCAGTCTGCTGCAAAAATGGTTAAATTTCTTTCTTTTCACCTTGATTTGCTTGAAGTAACCTTTAGTACATGACATTCAAGCTATTTTGAGATAAAGAGTACCTAAAATACTTAATTAAATATGCAACTCTTTAATACCAATTTTTATTGATAAAGATAAAAATTAAGAATCTACTGAAAAATATTTTACTTGCTTTAATCCTGACAAATATAAATAATACAATTTTATCTCTATAAATGATTGACTCTAAAAAAAGAACTTTCAATGGACTTACAACCAGGGGTCAAAATAAAATAAAATATTACATTCTTAAGTATAACAAATATTAAAAAGAGTAAAACAAATGATGACGCTTAAAGAATTATATTGATACGAGGTAAAAAAAAATTTAAAACAAAACATTTATTTTTGTTTAATTCTAATTTCTTTTATTTTACAACGTATCAATATTTTATTGATTAAATCTTTTCATTAATATATTTATTTAAAAAAGATACAATCAAAAATATTATTAAACAAATAAAAATATATTTATAATTATTAAGATATTTAAAGACTTTATCCTTTTGCCCTACAAGAAAAAATTGAAGATAATATCCAAGAAATGAAAAAAAAATTGGCCCATTGATGTCCTTAAATCTTATATTTTTAAAAGATTGGGAATCAATTTGAAATTTAATTAATAAATATATTTTAAAAATTATGACAGTAATGATTTTGGATAGAAGTGAGTCCATAATATGTTTTCCTAGATCTTTTTTGTTTTTCATACTTATCACATCATGTTTAAATTATTAAATAAAAGTCATGAGTTGTTTTATTCTCATGTTTGTTCATAAAACTCAGAATGAGTTGTTTAAAATGATATTTTTTGTTGCTTATTATTGAAATTTTCGTTAAATTCTTTGTTACAATTTTTTTCGTTAAATTCTTTGTTACAATTTTTTTACATTATATTAATAAAAATTTATCTTATCCTTTCTTGACTCAAGATGGAATAATAACATCTTCCCACTGGCATTGAGGATGACCTGTGTTAGTTGGAAAGCCAATTTTTGTCGTCATTAGGATGGAATTTATTTGTGGATAATTTTTTATAGCTTTTTGTATTCCATAGTAACTGTAACAGCGGGTTCACAGTAAATTTTTATTTAAATTAAATTTATTTATTTATTAAATTCAATTTGGAAAAAATTGATTTTAGTTATATAATTTTTTGTAAAACTTAATGTTAATATTGTAGAACTGAAGCCAATCTTTTTCCAAATAATTATGGAGTTCTAGTATAAAAATGTTTTAATTTTAACATTATTTGTTCCAAAACTATAAGTTACCGTAAAAAAAATTAAAGTTTCTGCTAAACTTAAATTTAAGCTATAGATACCATAGCTTAAATTTGAGACTTATTAAGAAATCAAAGTTGAATTTAATGTTTTTTTCCTTAATAATAAATATTGTTTTAAATATGAACATTTCATTAATTTATATAATTATAAAACTTAAACAATGTTGATATTTAATAAGTTTAACATATTATTGGACTTTAAAACTTCTTAAAATAATAAATTACTTAAAAATGTGAGATCGTTTTCGATCATATTAGTATGGTGGTTGCACCAAAGTACTTGAAAAATTAAAATTATTAATAAAAAAGTTATATTATATATTATACATAATTAATGATAACATTTCCTAAAAATTATAAATAAAATATTACAAAAAAGATGAAAAATAATTATCATAAAATTGTTATACCTTTATCACATATATCTGTTTTTAATACCCGTTTGTTATTTGTACAAATAAAAGGCAAGCGGCCTCTTGTGTTTCTAAACTATAATATTTGTGAAAAACATTAGATGAATTATAAATGAAAATTTTATTTTGTGTTCTTTTTGTTTTCATTATATTAAAATAAATATAATTCATATTAAAAATAATACATAAATATATTGTCCGCTGTCTTAAAAGTTCAAATATTTTGTAAAAACAAAATTTAAAAATACTTAAAACCATTATTGATTTTTAATTTAATATAAACCTTTAAAGGGTGTACTTTATAAATGAAGTTTACAAGTTTGGTCATTATACACTATGTTTACTTCTCAAATAAATTAGTTAAATATTCCTAAAGAACCATGACATAAAAAATCTGTCATTATTTGCCACTTTTAACTTTTGTAAAAATATGTACTACTTACTTTCATAAAATAAATACATCAAAATAAATGTAATACAACCCTTATTTTAAATTATTTTTATTGAGATAAAACTTATTAAAGATTTTAATAATGCATTAATATTTATCTACTGACTTCATTTAAAAAGATGTAAATTATTTCGTGAGGACATTTTTAAGACCTGTTTTGCAAATAAATAATTGTGTATAACAATTATTTCTTTAAGACCTGTTTTGACTATAAAATATTTATATTTCTTATATAATTAAAATATATGTAATAAGTATATTTTTCCAACATTTAAATTAATTAAAATTACATTTAAATAGACAATCATGTGTGAAAATATATAAAAAATGCAAATATTACTTGAATTAACTTTTGGTTAAATATTTGTTGTATAAATTTATTGATTTCTTAAAGAAATAAATCCTTTATTAATTAGGAATGTTGTAAATACAGATAACTATTTATGTAATAAAAAGTAAATTTACTTCTAAGAAACTCTAAATAGTATATAAAAGTATACTAAACTATACTATTATTAGATATAAAAGTTGTCAACAATATAATATCATTTAAAATTTTACTTTCTCATACAATGTCTTTATATTTAATAAAGATCAAATACACAACTTTTACAAAAGTATAAATTTTAACAGAATGCTTCGGTATTTTTTTCAAATTCAAAAATTTTACTTACATAATGCAACATCATGCATGGTGCATTAAGCAAACATTTGAAACTATAGCCTATTAGAGCTTTTGTCTACTCTAGCTACTTGTCCCGATATTCTCTTGTAGCCTATCAGAGCTTTAGTACACCCTAGCCAGTTGTCCCGATTCTCTCTTATAGTCTATTTAGTGTTCCTCTCACTCCCTTGCAATTAGATTTCACTACTGATATTTTTTCGATTTCGCCTTCAAAATACACACTTCTATAAAAAATTCCACCTAAATCTACTTTGTCAGGGGGCCAAATTTTTTCCAGTTGGGTCATGCCCCCCTGGCTCCTATCTGGCTACTGGCCTGGTGCTGGAGTTAGCTTAGGTTTTGATATACTCGTCTGTACTTTTAAAAGCTTGTTTGTTTCTTGTGTTAATGTTTATTAATAAGTCTACAACTCCAGGCTTTATTCTATTTCATTGTATCATTTTATGAAAACAGAGGCCTACTTCTGAACTTACCGGAAGACAAGTCAAGCAGTCTTCTTCAGATTATTTGACAATGAATTGACGTTTTGACAAAGAATACGTCAGGAAACATCATTTTAAAAATGGCCCTTTGGTCAGATCAATCTGATTTGTTAGCGCTTGTGAACATTAGGGCCCACTCAAGCCAATATAGGCTATAGCTTCAAGCTAAGCTAACCACTAATTAATACAAATAAATGGGGATACCAATGCATCACGGAAGTGTATCTTTCTTTTCCTTAGATCAATAAATTGTCCAGTTTTGACTCATATCAAACAAGATTGTCAAATCTGTTATGTAACCAGCCAATAATAATTTATTTATTTTTTTCCCACAAGAGTTTGACTTTGTCTAGCAAATCTAACTTCTTTCATACCTTGAGTTATTTTATTAATTTAATATGTTTAATTTCAATGTATTAACGAAAAATGAATATATTACAAAAGTTAATTCAGTGTTTTTATATTTATTTTTAATTAAAACATGTCCTCAGAATGGAACAATTGTTTAAAAGACATTTATGAAAAACAATTATTGTATGATTAAACATTTTTGTATATTAAATCTCAAATTATAATCTCTTTTTGACAAAATATTAAAATCCCTAATCACAAATTACCTCTTTTTATAGTAAACAAAAATATACATCTTTATATCATAAAAATAATTTGGATACATTAAGTTAATTGGGCCCATGGAGATGTAAATATATTCTTTCTCACTATATCTTGTTGATTATTAAATAAAAATAATCTTTGATTTAATATTTGTTTAAAGTCAAAAACTGTAAGCCGTATGAAGGTGCCCTATTAACATGTATCTAAAATTATTTTTAATCAAAATATTTAAATTGTGTGAATAAATCTTTATCTTTAATATTATCTCAAGAAACAGTTATTTCAATAAAATTGTAACAATCTTCAATATGTATTATTTTTATTTTTAATGTTTCGTTTATTTATTTACTTATTATAACAAGATTTTTTTTTTAAATTTATAATAATTGTAAACCCAAAAAGTAATGTTCTCCTTCTCTCATGTCTTAAATACCTGAAAAAATATTAATATAAAAAAACAATAAGGCTCCTATAAAAGAAAAATAAAATGAAATTAGTTATATAGAGATTTATATTATAGAAAAAATATATATAGTTAAGAATAAATAAAATTTGTGGTTCAAATAAATAATAAAAAATAATAATTTGACAAATGGTTAAATATAAATAAATGTTTGTGTTTTTGATAGGTAACTGTGTTTTTCTATCTTAAAAATGCATGTAATAAAAATTAATTAAAAAAAAAGAAACAACCATTTTCCAATAATTAAAAATAAAATTATTTGAATCCACAAATTAAAAGTGTTTACATTAATTGTAAAGGTATGTAATAACATTTAAATGTAATGTTTATTGTCTTTATAATTTTGTTATTTTTTAAAATAGCTGAGATGAATTCTGAACTGTTTTTATTGATATTTTTAGTGTAAGTCGTATTGTTTAGTTCTCGATGTAATTAATAAATCTCATTAATCCATTTGAACTCATTATTTTAGTTTTTGGATTAATATCAAAATAAATGCCTAATATGTTATACTTTATTTATTTATTAATGAGATCCTCGATAATAACCCTAAGGTTATCATTAGTAACCTAATTGAAACGTTATCATACAGACTAATTCTATTAAGCCTGACTGTTGTTCATCCTGGTTACCAACAAAGGGTACTAATAATAATAGTATAACCAAGGTACTTGGTTATACTATCAAGTAGCAATAGTTATATTTAAATGAATCATAAATAACGCTTTTTGTCCTTCACTCATTCAAAACCATTTTGTTCCTTTAGTTTGAGATCTAAGTTTTAGTTGCATTGTTTTTAGCTAATTTTCTAAGGGAAATGGAGCTAATAAGGTTTTTTTTATTTAGGAAGCTTACTGAATTAGTTAATTATATCTAATATTGTTCTACAAATTGTTGAAATTTGTGTAGAAGGCTGTGAATTCTTTTTGTATCGGATAGACAGACTGATCAGTGAGCAAATGATTTTATTTTATTCAATTTTCTCCTACAATTTGTATATTAAATATTTTTTATCTTTAATTATTCAACAATTTTTGTTTATTGAAAATGTTTAAACAAAATAGATAGCGAATAAAAAATTCGGGAAATCTTGACTTCCCCTACTTCGTGTACAAAAAGTTATCAAATTTTTTTTACATATATGTTCAGAATTTTGTCTCATTTATTAAACTAAAAAAATTGTCTCTTATCAAGTTTTTTTACTAGATGAGTGTTTTTTAATCTGATGTATACTTAGAAAATCGATTTAAATTATTAAATCAGAATATTTTGAAAAAAAAGCTGTTACACTTTTAAGGCTGATTTAAATGCATTGTCGAGAAATTTGAAATTAAAAAATGTATTTTAAACTTAAAAGACATGCTTTCATCTTGAAAACTGAATTGATGATTGGTGTTATTTATGAATATAATTTTCTGATAATAATTATTACAGTTAATCGTTTAGTTTAAAAATCCCCAATGGCAAAAGCATTTTGGATGCTGCCAACCCCTCAATTAAAAAGATTAAAAAAATCCCTACCACCATAGCCGTTGCTGTAGGGAAATAACCTTCCCGGCAATCATTTATTTTGTTTGTGGTTCTTCTTTTGTTTACATCGTTTTGAAAACTATTTTCAAATTAATCATAAAAATGATGTTATAAAATAAAACCACTCTAATAAATAATCTAATCTAATCTAATAAAACGACTTAAAAGAAATGTAAAAAAACATTGCCAAGAAAATAGGGGGTAAAATAACCTGATTTGTTGACATAGTTTTTTCCGACTCCCTTCTTGCAGGGATTTTTTTCTTTAGAATCGGCGGTGCCTAAACTTATCTTTCAAGATTTTTAAAGTAGTCTATAAACTGTTGAGATAATATTAATTTTAGCGATAATTAAATTTTCTTTTTAAATCATTAGTATAAGAAAAAAAGGTCAATTCCTAAGTTTTTATTATTTATAAATATGGATAAATTTAATAATTTTAGTAACTTATTGTTTTTACTTACAATAAAATGTCCCTTATGTTGTTTATGATAACATAATATATATCAATTGATACTACAGAGTTTTGCAAAACATGAATAGTTGACACAATTATATTGTGTCATTAACATAATAATTTTAAGAACAGGAGTAACCCTCCGGAGATAATGATTTCACTTGTAAACTCGGCATTTATGTTTTTTGAAATGTTCACCAATTTGGCAAGCCTGGACATGCAAGACATGCCTGGACAAGTTTTCTGCCTATATCATGAAAGCACGATATTTTGTACTTACCGTGTATCATAAAATTGAATTTATAATCTAAGCAATTTTGTTATAAAATGTAATCAAATAAAAATTGATTTAGAATCTGAAATTTTATTTAAAATCTCTTAATATAAATATTTGGATTTAATAATCAGTGCTTCAACCCTTTTATCAGTCTTATTAGTTTAACAGTTTGGATGGTTGGTTATAAAAGCAAATTCCTTATTAAACCAGTAACATTGTGTTAAAATGTTACTGTACTCTAAATTGTATTTTTTTTTAAATTAAAGGATGAGATACATGAGACTAACTTAATACTCAATTTGAACAAATATAAGTTTAAAAACTAAAGGATGACTCAATGAACTTATTTATTTAAAATCTTAGGAAGAGTTTAATGTTCAGTTCAGACTGGCAGGATTTTCTTAAGATAATCAGGAAGTTAATTATTTATTGAATTAGTAGTTGTCAAATGTGTTTGAAACTAGCCACAAGTCGCAATTTTGAATGTACTAATTAGACTGCTTCTATAGTGTATTGAGTAGTTTTTGATAATTAGGTGCCAGTCTTAAAATGGTAGAATTGTCTACACCTTTTTACAGACAAAAAATTCTTAGTTCTAAACTTGGCAATGATGGTCTTATAATATAAATGAGTTTAAAACAAACATTTCATTAATCTATTGAAGTTTGTTAAATCATTAGTAATGCTTTACTTCATCAATAAAAAGTTACACCTCGTAATGTTAAAATTTCTATGATGTCACTTCAACTAGGGCGATTAATTTTGACACAGTTTTAAGCAGTGTTTTCCCACCATTATTACAGAGATCTCCCGCAATCCGAGCATCAAAAACTAATAGTCATACCATAAGTATATGGTTCACAATCCATTATATATTACTAACTTTGTGATATGAGCTAACTTTAATTCAAAACCAATTAAAACCCTTGCACACCTGCCTGTTATTATTAGAAAAAAAAAACAATTTTTTGCCTCTGCTAAATTTTGTAGAGGTAAAATTTAAGGTGAAATTCAAAAGGAGTTACAAATATCTTTCGATCATAAATACTTTTTATTTTTAGGACTATTAGTTTCTTTTTTACAAATTAATTTATTAAAATTTAAAAACAAATAAATTATGGAGATCTTCTCACACCTGTGTTACAACTAGGTTCAAAAAGTTAAATGCTTGCATGACTTGCACCATCGAGTAAAACTAGCTGCTGAGAAGCTTTTTTTGAAAACATTCATCTTTGGAGGATACAGTCCCGAATTTCTATTCAATATTTGTTTTCAATTTTTAAAGTTATTTAAATTATTTGTTTTTAAAAAAATTTTACAGTAAAATAAAGTAATTTCAATAAAGTTAGTCAATTAAAATTTGTAAAAATAAGCCAATGGATGAAGTTGATATGACACTAACAACAAAGTAAGCCCAAAGGTTAGCATATAGTCGTCTTTCTAGTTCCACCAAGTATATTGATTAATTTGTAAGGTACATGAGAGTTCTTGGTCCCCATACCTAGAGGCCGAAATTTGTAAAAGTTGTTTGCCTATATCCTTAATACTCCTTTAAATTGTTTAAAAAATATGTTAAAGTAGCATTCGTTTGAAAGGACTTTAAAATAATTTTAGAATAAAATTTTATTGAAAAAAATGCTTTTATAACCAACTTAAAAAATGAATATAGTTTAAATAAATAAAACTGTTTATTGTTTTCCTATTGTTTTTCGTGTTTACTTACATGTAATAAACAAAATATATGTAATTTGTAAGTTTTATAAACAAAATCAATATATATTATAATATTTAATTTATTTTTTATTAAAAAAAAATCCAAAAAAATTATTTAATATACACTTTAAATGTAAATTAAATGAAAACAAAAAAATGTATCTGTAGAAAAGAAAGAAAAAAAACTTAAAATAATTTTTATTATAAAATAAATAATAAGGTGGGGTATATAAATAAAATTGCGATGTTGGAATAATTTTGTTGAAGAGATGGTGGAGTAAAATCTTAAAATTGATGTTAAAATATTGGTAAATAAGTTTTGCTTTAATGTGATCACAACGTTTTAAAAAAAATAACTAAATGATAATAAAACAATATAACTTAATATTGTTAGTATTTGTCTTCATTATAATTGTTACTATATATTTAATATAATTGATAACTTATTATCTCCTGTTTAGTATCATTAAACCTATTATTTAAAGTTTTAATTATTTAGGTTTAAATACCATATTTAATTTTTATGGTTGTTAGAAATCATTCAAAAAATTTATAAATTATTTTAATTTTTACATTTAATCCTACTAATTAATTTATTTTTATTTTTTATTAATTATTTTATAAAAATAAGACGTTTAATTTATTTGTTTGTTTTATAATAACTATTTTAAAATGAGGTTTTGTAAAAAAATCATAGTATAATTAAATTCATCTATTTTTAGTTTAAAGTATCCTTACTTATTATTTAGATGGATACTCTAAATAATCGAGGAAACACAGCCTCTTCACACTAGACATTTAATTTCACTCAGCTGCTTATTATTTTATAGACACTAAAAATGATAAGGGAATAACAGGTCTCCACTATACAAGTAATTTAATTAGGACTTGAAGGCAACACTGCTAAATTTGCCTACAATTTTTAAATTTAACCGTTTCACAAGTGATTTTTAAATCGTCTCTTCACTTATAACCTTTGACTAGAACATAATTATTTTTTTAAGTTTAGTAAAAACTAAAAAATGAATTTAAAACAAGCAATTTCCCGATCATTGAACAAGGCTTTCTACCAAAAGTTCTAAAATTATAATACGAGAATACTAGAAAAGTTAATTAAAAATTAATTATATACAAGAATTGTGCACATCCATTCATATAAATATCAAGAGACCTGCGCTAGCTACAGATGTGGTTAAGGACTCTTTGAACTCAAAAAATTTCAAAACATCTTTAAGAACAAACAAATATTTTTTTAAGATTATTGAAATGATTGAAGTAATGCTAGTTTGATATACCGTGTTTGATTAACCCCAAAAGCATATCAGTTCTTCCTTTTATCAGACTTAATTTTTGTGCCAAGCTTCACTGAAGTTGGATCAGCTGTTTGAGCTGTAGCATGGAGGCAAGAAATGTGCACATACATACATACAGATTACAGATACAAGACCAAATTTGTTTCATTCTTGACCTCTATCCTGGTTTTCCTACTATCCAAGACAAATAGTGAAAAATAAGTTGTCCGCTAAATAAAAATTTAATAAATATAAAAACATCCAATACTAAAGATATTTATTCTGAGCGCCCACATAATAATAATAATTATTAACACATGACACAGAAAACCAAAGAATAACCAATACACAAGGTACTTTTTCTGATTGTGCCACATAATAATAATGAACAACATATTAAACCAACAACAATTATTACACAAGGTACTTTTTCTGAGTGGCCCACAATAATAATAAGCACAGCAATTAAACCAAACAACAACCATTACACAATGTACTTTTTCTAAGTGGAACCCACATAATAATAATGACACAGCAAATTAAACCAAAGAATAACCAATACACAAGGTACTTTTTCTGAGTGTGCCCACATAATAATAATGACACAACATATTAAACCAAACAACAATTATTACACAAGGTACTTTTTCTGAGCGGGCTGAAATAATAATATTGACACAGCAAATAAAACCAAACAACAACCAATACTCAAGGTACTTTTTCTGAGTGAGCCCACGTGATAATAATGACTCAGCAAATAAAACCAAACAACAATTATTACACAAGGTACTTTTTCTGAGTGGGCCCACATAACAATAATGACACAGAAAAAAAACCAAACAACATCCATTACACAAGGTACTTTTTCTGAGCAGGTTGAAATATTAATAATACCAAATAACACAAATAATACCAAAGAACAACCAATACATAAGTGAGCCAAGTGGCCCTGATAATATTTTTATGAGTAACATTGATGTTGATCCATTTTATTTCAAACTTGTTTTGACTGATGAATAAACCATGGGTCTTAGCAATTCATTTCACATGATCAGGTTTAGGTACACTATGAGTTTTAGCATTACCCAATCGTGGGTTTTATGGAAATATTTTATATATAAACATTTGATTTTTATTCTAGCAGCATTTGTAAGTATTGAATGTCTTTGAAGAAAGCCTGTTTGCCTCTCTGGATACTATGAACATTATGATTGCCTTTTTATTATTTTTACTAAATATCTACATTGAATATTACTTAAAATTAGTAAGGATAATATAAAATTTTCTAGTTCAGGAACTTTTTTTTTTCTTTTGGATAAATACCTCTATTTTTATAAAAAAAAAACCAAAAACAAACATAAACAATACAAATAATTGTGTACTAAATTATAAAAATAAATTATTGATCTTGACTCACAACTCAGCATCATTATGATCTTACTCACTCACGAGTCAAGATCATTATGGATCTTGACTTGCTTACAAGTCAGAGTCATTATGATCTTACTCGCTTACAAGTCAGCGTCATTATGATCTTACTTATTTAAGAGTCAAAATCATTATGGATCTTGACTCGCTTACAAGTCAAGAGAGAACATATTTTATCTAGTATTTAAACTGTTTCTTCCAGAAACTGAACGAATGCTTAATCTTGAAAAAAACAATTTTTCAATAAATTAATTTTATTGCTCTATTATTGATTATCATTAATGATGCCATATCAATAGTGATTCTTTTACAATTTTATCTACAACTACTATGGTCACTTTTTTTAAAATTTATGTACCACATATTTTAACTCATTGTGTAAATTTATTTACGGTAAAATATATAAAATTATGATATTGACACTATTGTATAATGTGTACAGAATTGTTGGGTAATTTTTGGTAAAAATAAATAATTGTGAGGGTTCAGTAAATACAGTGAGTTTGTGAACGATGTAAAATATTGTATGATTTATTTAATAAAATGTTCTTTTTTATTTAATCTATATTATAATTATTATTATCAATTTAATATTTAAATTTAATTTATTGTTAATATTTTTTATAATTAGAAATATTATCATTTGAAAAAGTGTCTTGCTCACTAGCTGTTTGACTAAACGTTATAATGACATAAATTTAAGTTTTTTTTACATTTTACATAATTCGTGGGATGATCATTATGAATTTTTGTTCTTTACTTATTCTCACACATTTACAGCCTCTATTGCTATCAAATAAATAAAGTGATAAAAGCTTGTTCATAAAGATAAAATAAAAATTAATTAAAAATCAAATAATTTCAAAAATGTGCTGATTTAAAAAATAAAAAAAAATATAAATATAAATACTAATTAATAACTGGTTGAGGGATTAAATTCTAATCCCTAATTATGCCAATCTATATTTTGATCATTCCAAAAATAATTTTTAAATTGACTTAGAGTCATTTTACTTATTTATTATTTTTTAGCTTATATTATAATAAGTTTATTATATACCTGTTAAGATTAATAAGTATTTGAAAATTTAATAATAAATTCTCAATTTGTTCAGTTATTAATCGTTAATTAAACAAATAGAAAACTTTAAAGCTCCAATTTTAAAAAAAATGTTAGTGGTTTTTAGACTTCATGAATGAAGATACCTTTTTATCCACAAATTTATAAATTTAATTTATTCTTCATTAATATATATATATATATATATATATATATATATTATATATATATATATATATATATATATATATATATATATATATATATATATATATATATATATATATATATATATATATATATATATATATATATATATATATATATATATATATATATATATTATATATATATATATATATATATTAAGGTATTTATTTACTTTTGCGTGTGTTAATTATAATAATATAGTAGATATGAAATGTTTTAAAGATATCAATCACATTTCCAAAATGAATTTAGTATCAATTATTCCATAAAGCTAATGGATTGATTATGTGTTTTATTAGCAACAAATGGTAATATTTGGTTTTTTCCTTTTTTCTTGCACGCACTAAAAAACGATTTTACCATCATAAACCAACATTATAGAAATTAATTAAGGTATCTTTCATAATATAATTATATATTAATTATTTTTCTTTGATATTATTGTGCTTATTTATTTTTATGTTGAATAATAAAACTTATTTAACATCCCTTTGTATAAAATATAGCCCTTAAGTATTGGGTTAAATTACTGGATATAAAATTCCCAGTTGATTTTAACAGGTATATTTTTTTGAATTTTAGTTTTTATATAAATAATTTATATTAAAATATATAAATTGGAAGTAATGACAAATATTGGATTTTATTGAGATTTGGGTGGTTGAATGGAATGTATTTTTTCATATTGTTGATATTATATATTTATATATTATTGAAATTATAATAAAATGTAATGTTATCTTTGTATTTTGGAAAGGAGAAAATGATTGAGAAAAATTATATGAAAGATGGCAATAAAGAAAGGAAAAAAATATTGCTTTTTTAGTTCCATTAATTTTATTATTGTGAACATTATTTGTCTAGTGTGCTATTTATAGAGAGAAAAGTTTGTTAAAGTTGGGAAATCAATTTTTCTGTTCAGCCAAGTCATGACTCTGTTAAATTGAGAGACAATCATCAGCTTCATCTCCTTGGCGACGTGCCAGCTGTGGAACAAGTGGTATAGCTTACATGATGGATTGAGCTGTGGAGTGCTATGATAAGAAGAAATAAAACTAAACAAGTTTTCGTCTCTCCACTCATTATAATTACTATTAACAAAAGCCGACTTTCAACCGTTAACGGTCATCATCAGTGCCTACATAACAAACAAACAAAAATGATTCTAGATAAATAAAAAAATATATAAAAAAAGTTACAAAACATAAAGCAAACGTTAAAATTTAAAACAAAACCTACCGGTGATTATTAAAAAAGTAGATCAGCAGTCTACTAGTGAGTCTAATGGTAAAAACTTGACTAAAGGACGGGGCGCTTTGACTATAACTTGTACAAACACAGAGTTGCCCTCACCTTCGCTTCTAGCGTTAAGGCACTTATCCGCGTCTTCGTTTAAAAAACGCTGGATTTCAAGCCTCTCTAAAAAATTAAGTCCGCTACCTTTAGTGATTAGGTGAAGAAGAGCAACCTGGTGATGTTGATTATGACCCTCCGTAACCGTGTGTTGGTAAAACTTGCTCTCTTTGCGCACAAGATGCTCTGCCAATCTGGTAGAAAAACTGCGCCCAGTTTGGCCTAAATAGGCGCTTTCGCACTCACCACACTTTAATAAGTACACACCATTTCGTTCTCCCACCTCTACTTCTTTCAGGACAAAGTGTGGCGTAGTGCACCACAACTGCTATAAGCAACGTTGTATCCATTAGCTTTGACAACTTTACCAATTTTCTCAGAAAAAAGAAAAAGGGCTCCTAGACTTTATGGTGCTCCTAAAATTCAAAAGGAAGGTGTCCCTATTAGACCAGTGAACCCATGTTGTGTGTCACCAACTGAAAAATTGTCAAAGTTTTTCATTAAAGATGTAAGTAGTTTAACTAATTTTAAAGCCAGTGATGCAATACTTAATACTGCTGCTTTTGTCGATAAGTATCGTGATGAGCCAGACTCTGCCATCATGGTATCTTTTGATATTAAAGACCTTTTTACGAGCATTCCGCCTTTAATGTGTTTAGTTTTATTAAATAAAGTTTTAGACAGGGCTTCAGTCGATGTACAAATAAAGCACGAAATTTTAGCACTAGTTGAACTATGCTTTCAGCAAAATTACTTTATATTTGATAATGCATTTTACGAATGTAAAGAGGTGTAGCTATGGGGTCCCCGTTATCAGGGTTATGTGCTAGAATTTTCTAGCATTATTTTTACATTAAATTTATATTAGACTACAAGAAACCGATCCTATGTACGGTATAGAACGCCAGGATTTAGATGAATGAGGTGGCATTTCAAAGACATCAGACTCGTTTATTCTGTCTAGAACAGCCTTTTCTTTTTGTCCACCATACGTACCATATACTCGAGTACCCGTTCTCAACCGCTATAGAATTTATTATATGCTATATTCTTTATCATATTCAGGAGGTGAGAGAGGAATATTTAAAAGTCTGTAAGGAAAGTAAAGTAAGGCTGTTCTAACCGAAATTGAAAGTGGTGAGGTTACTCTTTCGATTTTTTAAAATGAAACCTTTAGGGCCCCTCTAGTAATAATAACAACGTATCCCCATGAAGTATAACAACCAACGCCGCGCAGCGGCAAAGTGGCCGAAAGCCTCTTGTTTTATTTACAATTTCGAAAAAAATTAATACCTTCAACATAAAGTTTTAGCTTATGGGTAGATAACGCCTCTAATTTTGATAAGTATACTAAAACACAAAACACTTCTGTATTGCTGTAGAAAAGTAGATCTTGTTGCGGTTAAGGTTGTTGATGCTTTGGTAGTACATCACGTTTTTTCGACAATATGCCACATTTGTCGGCATTTTCATGTTTGATAATAATGATAGGAAACAGTTGTTAAAATAATTATTGTCTTATTATCTTTTTAGCATAGAATAAGAATATCGTTATTTTAAAATCATTATATTTCAAGGTTTTGGTCTTAATTATTGTGGCTTTTTTTGGCGAAAAATACAACCGCTGTGGTTTTATACCAACTATCAAGAACCTACGTATATAAACAAAAACATGTCTGAAGAGAAAAGTAAACAACAACTTGTTGATGAAATAGCCAGATTAAAAGAAACTTTAAAACAAAGAGAATGTACAATTGAGCATCTTTTGCAGCAGGTAATTTGATTCTTTATTACATCGTTATTATTATTACATTCACATAACATATTTTAAGTTTTTACTTTAATTACTAGGTTTTCTCATACCAGAAGTATGTATAGGATCAACAAGTGAATTTACTCGCGTATTTTGAGGTGTCAAAATTAGTGCCAGTGTGAAATGAAGAAGAGGTTTTTTACAAATGTCATGTTGCCTACTACAGTCTATCGTTTGAGGTTCTTCTTTTGTTTACATCGTTTTGAAAACTACTTTCAAATTAATCTTAAAATGATATTATAAAATAAAACTACACATAAGAAATGTAAAAAAACATCGTCAAGAAAATACAGGTTAAATAACCTGATTTGTTTACATATTTTTTTCCCACTCCAGGGATTTTTTCTTAAGAATCAGTGTTGTCTAAACTGACCTGTCAAGATTTTTAAACTAAACGATAGACTGTAGTGTAGTACATTCACACTCTCTTCTAAATCTATGGATCATATTTCAGTGGGGTAATATTAGCTGTATGAACCATGCGGAGGGAATCCAATCGCATACGCTAGAACTAGGGAGATGGCATCAAAATGGATTCTCCAATAGGCTGTATGTATGTACCTTTAGTGGCGATTGTATTTAACAGATACCCTTCTCGTCAAACTTTTATTTTACTTTATTTCACATAAATATTACGGTTTTTCATCAAATAACTTTTGGAATATATATTTTTTTAGTGTAACTTTATTATTATGCGAAGAAATCACAATTTAATTAAATATATTTTTGTTAATTTCCTTATAACCAAAAGTGAACCTTCACCATAAAATACTTAATGTTTTGTCAGGATCAGTTACCACGTTATCTGACTTGATTGACTAAACAAATACAGTACAAGAATCTTATTGTATTTAATGCATATGGAATACAATCACCTGTTAAATACAACGTACACCCCTGTGTGTACGTTGTAACTGATAAAGTTTGTTTTAAGTGTTGTAAAAATGAGAATTTGGAGGTGTTTCAACTCTCACCCTTTAACCTTAAGGGTTGATGGACTAGATTTTAATCAAGGGGAGTCTAGTACAATTGCCATGCCACCATGCAGCGCCACTAGTACCTACTGACTACTTTTTCCATCCATAAAATCTGCTAATATGTATTAGCCTGGTGGCATAATAGTTGAACTAGAGTTCTCTTGACTAATACATATTTTATACCTAGATTATTTATTTTTTTAGCTTTTAGAAAACACAAATGAGGTAAGTGTTAAAAAATATAACCTGTGTGAATAAAACTTTTGTTCTTAGCGCTAGATTCAGATTTAGTCATTTCAATGTTTTTACTGAGGAGGATATTTAAAAATCCTTTTTATTTTAGAGTGGACTTTCTCTTATCACTAAATTGCAACTTAGTGATAAAGGAGTAAAAATTACTATTATTTCCCAGAGCAGTTAGTTGGTTTCTAAGGCATTAGCCAAGGGATTCAAAGTATTCAACTTCTGAGGCAGAGCCGAGGGAGGTAATTGCGAGGGGGGAAATAGCATTTTACTCCCATGGTGCTTATAAGATTTTATCTACAGTTGTTGATTTTATTTTAATACGTTATACTTTTCATTACACACCGTCAGGAGATAAAAATATTTTATCATAGCAGTCTTTCAACATTGTGGAAAATTTTGTAGTTTACTTAGTGCTTTGAAAATCCAAGTTAGTTTATTTTTTTTAAGTTATTTAATCATTTTATTTGTAATTTGGTCCAATCCTAGTATTCTTTTGGATTCAGAGTTTATGTGATATCTTTTATTTCTATGATACTAGTTAGTTCAGCTGATGTATTTTCCTCCCTCTCAAGGAATATATGTGTGTTCTTTATTATAATCTGATTGTAGGCTAAATTGCTTTGGTAAAGATTTACCATAAATGTTTACTTTCTTTTCATTGTCAGTGAAAAGAAACACTTTACCACCTATGTCTCTCTTTTAGGGGATATTGCTCTCCTTGTTTAGGTTGGTGACCTGTTTTCATAGGCTTTGATATTTTCCTCCCATAGGCTGTTTGTCCATTCAGCTGTGTTATAACCAAGTTTTCTGTTCAAACAATTTATTTTAGCTTTTAGCTAAGGGGCAATAATCCTTGTTATGCTCTTTTCTGATTTTATTTCTAAGATCTTTAATGATATTTATATCTTCTGACAAAATTGGTGTGTTTATATTTATCTTTTTTGTTTTGGTACTAAGTTCTGTGCTCTCCAGTATTTGCTCAGTGAAGTCTTGGATGTATTTTGTTGCATTATAAATATTCACTTGTTGTGGCGCCTTAAGATTTTTTTTTTAAAATTATTAATTGGCTTCAAAGCATTCCCAGTTGATGAACTTTCTTTCTTTATTTAGCATTTAAGGTTGTAATTTTTTAAAATTAAGTAGGACTTACTTTTAGGAGAAAAAATATAATAATAATAAAAAAATTACTCTTTTGTAAATAGGACTGGTCTATGATTAGAATTTAATTTGTTTAAAACATTTGCCTGAACATAAATCCTGGTTTATGTTCTTTTGTAGAGCTGTTTAGAATACATCAGAATTTCGAGAGTTTTCATGAGGGTAGAAGGTGGGCACCTCACTTCCCACCATTGATATGTCTGTGTTATTTAGAAAAGACAGTTATAAATTATGGTTACATTTCGGTTTGGTATCCTAGATCCCCGTAAAGTCCTCTGCTGAAATAGTTGAGTACCGTAGTTAAATATTGTGTCCATATCCTGTTGAATGATATTTTTACCAAGTTAGTTTCAGCATGGGTTGCTTTATCTAAAACTTTGACATTTTGCTTCTAGAGTATGTAGATGATTCTGAGAAAGCAAGTTGTATTGAATGTCTTCTCTTAGACACTTAGTTGTACCTCCTTTCCTTTGGATTATTCTGTTGTTACTGATAGTGTTATAATTAATTAAATTAAAGTTAGTGGTTTTAATAGGGGTTTGTTCACCAGAGCAATGCGTATATTCTTCCTGTTTTGCAGGTCATTAAAATCAAATTGAATCTTCTTGATATAGTCCACATTACAAAGGAGAATATTTTATGTCCTATTGCCTGTACTATTTAATTAATGAAGGCTAGTAACTGTGTAATAATACTACAGATAATTTTTTATCGTATTTTTTTTATTTATTTAATAAATGTTTAATTGCAATTTAATTGTTTGTAGAATCAGATTTTCTTTGTTATTGTTTTTGGGTATGATTCGGTTTATTACTGTTTGTAATCCCGAATCAGGGTACGATGCACCTGGTACTACTTACTCGCATTGGTATCTTTCTTAATACACATGCAGCCTCTATAATTTGTTGTGTGGCTATCTCCACAATTTTCTTCAGATATCTGGCACACCAGAGGATTTTGTTACAGTTTGATTTTAGTGATTGTAGGCTTGACACCTATGACATTGTATCACTGGTTTTGGGGTGTCTGTAGAATTCAATCCTAATCTTATGATAAAGTATTCCTATATTAAATATCTATTTAGCTTTTTCTAGGGTGCAAAAAGATTGGAAGGACTTCCTTTTTCTGGCCTTCAAAATGTCCAACCCTGATAACTAGGAAATTGGCTTCCTTTAATTCATCTTATATGGCCTCAGTAGGTGTTTGTTTATGTGTAATTTCTAAAAAAAAATTATTTCTATTTACAGGTTCCAGCAAAGCACTGTCTCAGTAACGAAGAAATTAGCAGATACAGCAGACAAATGTTTGTAGACATTATAGGTGTAAATGGTAAGTAAGCATTTCTTGAAATCAAATATTTATTTATAAAATTATTTATTTTATACATCGCCTTCTTCTCATTTAATAGATCTTTGACAAATGTACACAAATAATTCAATAAAAACCTTATTAATGCTGATAATAAAATGCATCTTGGCACACATGGCTACATGTATGCCAAATCTCAATCTAATTGTAACATTTTTCCGTGTTTTTAAATTTTTGCTTGAGTTATTGACGTCATGAAAAAATTCCGTTTATCACAACTGTATTAATAGATTGATTTTTGCAGCAAGTTTCAAGTCTTTAGCATAAATACAATGGGAGTTACGAGTTTCTTCAACATTTTTTTAGTCACTATTGACATTTATTAATGACCTCATAAAAAATAGTTATTTATGCCATAAGGCTGAGAAGTGTGTCTATATGTCACGGCAATTAGATTTACCGACGAGCGAAGGGAGTCGGGAAAAATTGCCAAGACATAAAGACATTCTCAGCCGGATGGCATACACTATTTTTTTCGAGGTAGCACTCATTAAATAAAGCACTCATTAAAAAAAATCAAAAAATAGCATTCATTAAACTGAGCTATATACTTAATTGAAAAAAAAACAAACGTCCAATTATTATTAACTCCATATTATCGCCGTCATTAAATTCATCCATAGCTTCACACTTTTACTGAAAAATGTAAAAGCTTTACAAATAAACACACAAAAATTGTCAATTAGAACACCTTTTGAAAACGAAAAAAAATTAGTCTACGAACAAAAACAGAAACAAAATGAACGTTTTTAAATAAAGCTCATGAAGGTTTAACACAGATTGTTTTTTGAACACGCTACATTACAGTAATGGCGGCAACATATGAATTACTTTTACGTCCTAGGAGTTTTTTTACATTCATTATTGTCCTCGGAGGTGAAAAGTACTAAATAACCTCCTATAACAATAATGATTGGCTTCTCATCCTAAAAACGATCCAATAAAGTGCTCAATTACGTACTACCTCAAAAAAAAAAAAAAATATTTTCTGACTTGCCCAACTATACCTATAGAATGATTTTTGTACAAATTTTCAACTCTCTGGTATAATAATACATTATCAGCTACGATGATAGCAGACACACACTCACACACACACTGGTGTGAAAACCACTCCGGAGTCCTTAAAACACCTGAGTGACGTTCTGGTTTCAATTTTGTTTGCCTAACAATACTTTTCCCATATACCTACAGTATAAATGAGGAAAAGTAAAAATGTTTGTTACTATTTTCTCTAAATCTAGCTGTAGTAACTATAAATACCTCTAAATGAGGATAAGGTAGTGATGGATTTGTGTTCTTAAGCCTAAATGAAGATATTACCATAAAAATATGGTAGTGGCAAAATAATGTATTGTACTTAGAACTCCCCCCCCCCTAGAACCCAAAAGCCCAATAAAAGTATACTTTCCAGTTTACTTTGTCCTATATTTTGTAAAATTTGGTGTTAACTCCTATCAAAAAGAAGTCTCTTTTACACAAAGAAATACCTTAAGTTTCGTTAATGTGTGTTTAATGGTTCAAAATTTAAGAGGACAGGAGGGAGATTATTTGTCCTCCCTGTATATTTTCAATGTAGGTTTACTAAAAATAGTAAAATTTGTCAAATTTAAAATTTTTAATTGTTTCTGTTTGCACAGAACAGCCTTTTTTATGAAAACGACTCAATCATATAAGTTTTTATTATTTAGCTTATTGAATGGGTTTGTTTTTAATTTATTTTAGGACAAGAAAAAATCAAAAGCAGTAAAGTGTTGATAGTAGGCTGTGGAGGACTTGGGTGTCCATCTGCTCAATACCTGGCTAGCACCGGAGTAGGTAATATCTTTTTTCTTAATAACATTTAAGTGTGAAATAGAAACATCACTAGAATGTGTTCTTCAGCTCTCTTCCCAGCAAATATATGAACTCCCAGCTGAACAAAAAGATCAATTTTTTTTTGTACGCCGTACAAAAAATCTCTTCTTTGTACAGAGGATACAAATTTTTCATTTCACATTCTGGAAAACAGGGAACAAAGTGAACCTAAACTCCCTACTTCAGAAAAAACTGTTTTTAGCAAATTTTTGAAGAAAAAATGAGCTTATGAGGTTGGGTTCCTGGAGGAGGGGTCACTCACTGATGAATTTAGCTATGACTAGGCACTAAATGCTTTAATCTGAGCCTGGTTTTGTTTAAACCAGAATTAAAATATGAGACACATTTTTAAAACAAAATCTGGATCCCAATGCTCAGGTCAAAATACAGACCGTTAGACGGATTTTTGATAGACGCACGTTTTTCTTGTTAAGAAAAATAGCTTAAGGTGAGTTGGCATAAATATTAAATTCATGAAGATATATCTATTAGTTTTCAACTCTAACATTGCGGTAGTTATCTGGGCTCTAGTTGGTTCCCACCAATAATTCTTAGCAGGAACACACTGCTACCAAGTATGGTTAAATAAATTCTCCTAGTCAATGTGACATCATAGGGATATAAACATTACGAGGCGTTACCTTTTATTAATTATGTTAAGCATTACTAATATTTAACAAACTTCAAGAGATTTGTGCCCCTTCATAAAAAAAATATTAGTTTTAATAACTCATTTCCATATTTTTATTTTGACCATTCAGTGTTGCCCAGTTTAGAACCAGAAAACTTAGTTGTCTGTAAAAAGATGTTGGCAATGCTACACCTTTTTACATTTCCTTATTTATACTGTAAGTATATAGGATAAGTATTGTGCTTGCAAAAAATCCGAGACCAGGTTGTCACCTGAATAATCAGTTTCAGGAGTTTAAAGACCTCCTGAGTAATTTTCACAAAGTTATCCCTGTCTGTATTAGAGTCTGTTATCATTGTAACTTCTAATGTATGCTAGAGAGTTGAAACTTTCTACAAACATCAATCGATTGGTGTAGTTGTGCTCTTAGTAAAAGTCTTGTGTTTGGAAAAAAAAAATTGGGAGCTCTTAATTCAGATTTCTTCATATTATAAAAAAATGTTAAAATTTTCATATATTTTTAAGAAACCCTAAAATTTGGAGCCCCCATTGCCCCCCAAGGAGCGGTCATAGAGTAAAGTGTCAAAGGGCCAAATGTAGCTCAAAGCTTGCTTTAAACAGATCCGTTCATATTTTTCCTGTAGTACAAGCCAGAACCGAGTATCAGCTGCTTATCTGAAGGTCAAAAATCACTAAATTTTAGGGTTGGAGGACCATAAAAGTGACCATAAAAAAAGAACGGGTGACCATAAAAAATTTATATTGGTCATTTTTACTCACCATAGATATGGTATCAATAGCAAAATAATTATCAAAATCTATTTTTTTTAGCATCCAAGTCTGGGACACTTGATATGGATTGACCCCTGACTAACATATGTGCCAAGTTTCATTTTATTATCAGCATTTTTTATAATATAATAAATAAATAAATAAAATTGTTTTATTTCCACCAAAATAAAATACAAATACAAATTACATAAATATTATTTTACAATATTTGATTATTTAAAAACATATTGTACAAATATATTTGTGTTTAGTTAATAATTTGGCGAGGGCCTCAGTAGGAGTTAAAACACCTAGAGCGAGGGTCCTGTCTCAAGATAGTGCACATTTATTATAAAATATTTTTCATGTATATCAATGTTATTAAAATTATTATTTATGTTAGTTTCATTTTGATAATTAATTTAAAAAACACGTCGTTCATTGTTTAGTATCTCAAATTTTTCTTAATATGCGATGCTTTAGGTACTTCATTAAAATATTGGTCAAGAAGGTATTGATTAACAAGTTTCTTAAATATGTCTATGGTTTGACTTTGTTGTATTTTGATTGGTAGTTGATTATAGTATAATGGTCCAAGATATGATGCATGTCTCTGTTTTCTTTCAGTTTTACATAGTGGTGTTTGTACAAAGTTAGTCAGTTGAGATCTTGTTTCATAAGTATGTTTTAATATATCTTTGTTGTCAAGTTGATAGTATTTTATTAGAACTGCTTTCTTAACTAATAATTCAACAGGAAGGACTGTAAAATCACTAAAAATTTGTTTGGACGAATACCTTTTTGGTTTTTTAAGAGCTATTTTGAGAATTGCTTTTTGGGCAACTTCGACTAACTTGAGGTAAGTGCTTGGTGCACTTCCCCACACTAATATACAGTAATTAATTAGCGATTCAGTTAAAGCATGGTACATAGTTTTTAATACTGCTTTGCTTGCAAAATCTCTGATTCTTATAAAGCGTACATAGTTTTCTTATTCTTTTAATTATAACTTTTATATGTTCCTTCCAGCTAAAATGTTGATCTACAATTACTCCCAAGTACTTAATTTTGTCGACTCGTTGAATTTCATTGCAATTACAGTTTAAGTTAAGTATGTTAGAATCAATTAAGGTACAAAGTGGATCATGAAGTTTTAATTTTAAATGTTGGGGTGGTTGTCCGCGTTTGTCCAGGGAAAAAGTCATGTATTTTGTTTTTTCAAGATTCATAGTTAAACTGTTTTCATCGAACCACGTTTTCACCTGTGCCATACCACTTGTTGCCTTAATAAATACTTGGTTCCAATTGAAACCTCTGAAATAAAGTAGAGTATCGTCCACAAAGGATATGAATTGCATGTAGTTATTGTTTAGATTAAGTAAACTATTTATATAGATAACAAATAACCAAGGCGAAATAACTGTTCCATGTGGAGTTCCACAAGGTTATCGTTTCTTTTTGACTTAAAATCCCTTCAAGCTTAGTTTGTTGTTGTCTGTTTTCTAAATAACTTTTAAACATTTGATAACACTTGCCCATTATTCCCACTGATTTTAACGCATTTAACAATTTCTCATGAGAAACAGTATCAAATGCTTTTTTGACGTCTATGAAAATAGCCATTGATTTCATGCCTTTATCTAGGTCATTGATTATTTCTTCAGATAACTTATACACAGCATCTGCTGTACTTTTATTTTTCATATAACCAAATTGGTTGTTTGAGATAATGTTATTTGATTCTAAATGCTCGACTAATCTATACTTAATACATTTCTCAATAATTTTTGATATATTTGACAACAGGGAAATAGGGCGGTAATTTGAAGGATCTGATTTATCTCCTTGCTTAAGCAATGGGATAACTATAGCTTGTTTTAGTAAATCTGGAAAAACTCCTTGGTTAAGACAAAGATTACTTATATAAGTTAAAGGTTTAACTAAATTGTCTATTGCCTGTTTTAGATATTGGGATTTAATATTATCGATACCAGGAGCTGTGTCAGAATTCAGACTGTTTATATGATTTTTTATTTCTTTTTCTGTTACTGGTTTGAATGTAGAAAGTGGTACTAAAAACTCAAACTTATCTATATTTTTGTTTGTTTTTTTGGTGACTTTGATATTTTTAGCTAAATTTACTCCTACATTTACAAAATAATGATTTAACTTATCAGCTATTTCTTTGCAATCTGTAAAAGGTATTATTATTATAATTAAGTTCAGTTATATTCGTTCCACTACCTTTTTTCCTGTTTAAGCATTCATTTATAACTTTCCAAGTCTGTGCTGAGTCTGAGTTATTTTTCGGTAATCTACTTTTAAAATAGTCTGCTTTAGTCTTTCGAATTAATTTAGTCAAATAATTTTTGTATTTTATATACTTTTCTTTTAATTGAGAGTTAAAAGGTTGTTTATCCAGGGTCTTCTTCATCTTGTCTCTAATTCTTTTTGATGTCAGTAAACCATTAGTAATCCATGGTTTTAGTCGTTTATTTTACAAGTAATTTTAACTTGTTTCGTTTCTGTACAGTTGTTTATATGTTGTTGCAAAATTTGTATAAATGATTGTGTGGCTTCCTGAGCTCTAATTATTGTGTATAAATGACTCCAGTCTATCTGTTTAAGTCTTTGCTCCAGTGCTTCAGTATTTACTTTAGTATAAGAGAAGTATTTCTTTGATTCTACTCCGTTATTGGTATTTTTTATGTCTACAGAGATTCCTATAGGATAATGATCCGACACCTTGTTATGTAATATGAAAGGAAAGTATTTAAATTTTTCATTGCGCTTGAGGAAATATGATCTATGCAAGAAGAAGTGTTATTTTCTTTTCTTGTGACACTATTAATACAACTAATAAAAGCTTGAGAGTTAAGTAAATTCAAGTAGTGGTTTTTAGAGTTAGAGTCTTCTAAAAGATTTAAGTTCATATCTCCGGCTAAAATATGATTCGTATATTTGTGCTGGTTGAGAAACGTTTCTAGGTTAACAAAAAATTGTCTAATGTAATTTCTGAAGACCTATAAATAGATGTGACATGAACTCTTCATTATTTATTTTTAATTTAAGTAATAGACTGTTACATTCTAAAATAGGTCTGTTAACTATTTTTGTGACTTCGATATTACTTTTACAGTAAACTATGATTCCTTCAGCTCTATTATTTCCCAGATCAAAGTAAGCATTGTATCCATCTAAATTATAATAGCTGTCATAATCTTTCAGCCAGGCTTCTGTTAATATAATAACATCCATGTTTCTGTTTAAGTTATTTAGTAGCAATAGTAAACTATCATAATTTTTGTTTATTGATCTAATATTTGTATGAAAAAAAATTGTACTCTCTTTCTTAATACAACCTAAGTCATAATTTGTAATTATTGAGGTGTTCGGATCATTTCTATAGGAATCTAAATTATCTAAAAACTTAGAGTTCATGGCATTACTGATGTTACTAGCTGATTTATACAGTTATATAAGTATGAATTTATTATATTTAATTCTAATGTTTTTGTTATATTGGAAACCACATTTGGAACGTAATTGATAGAAGTGTTTATGTCAATAAAACCTAAATTACTGAGTAAGTTTGACCCAACTTGACTAAAAATACTTTTTATTTGGCCTATTTTTTTAATTTTTACAGTTAAAAAAAAATTCTATTATAATAAAACCTATTTGATTGAGATACTGAGGCTGCTTATCCTATAATAAACTTAATTCCGAAATTGATTTAATATATACAGGGGTGGTTCCGTCGTCTTTTCTCATAAGTATTTTTCCATTGGTGTACCAGACGTATTTATAATGTTTTTCTTTACCTGCTAATTTAGCTTTAGACAGAAGGTCTTTTTTTCGTTGAGAAAGGTGTTCTGAGATGAATACTCTCCCATCCTTGAAATTGGCGCTAACTTTTTTCAAGTCTAAGCCTGGTTTTGATGACTTATCTGGAGAAGCGTTTTTCCTTTCCTCGGTACAACTCTTCCTATAAGCTTTTACCCACCGTTCCTTCTGCCATCTCCTTAAGAATTTAACCACAATTGGTTTAGGAACATCTTGGCGGAATGATCGCATTCTATGAGCAAAGCTTATATCTTCCTCTTTAAACTGTACATCTAAAGCTTTCGCCACTGCATCCAGTATAGCAGGCACTTCTTCTTTCGGAGTTTCTGGTATTCCGTTTATAATTATGTTGTCCATTCGGTGATACTGATTTTGTTCCTCTATCTCTTCTTTTAACATTTTATTTTCTTCTGATAGTGATTTAATAGTGCTTAGAACGTCCTCGTATTTATCGTTAATAAACTTCATTGATAAGGATAACTCTTCAACAAAATTCTTTAAGGTTTCCTGCATAGTATTCTTGTAGTCTTCTAACATAAGCCGTAATTCAGAGGAAATGTTATCTGGTAAGTTAAGTCGAGGCATGGGAGGATGAGGGAACGCTTTTGTTGCACAAGATGTGCATTTCCAGATTTTCTTTGCCTCCTTCCTCATAATGCTAAACTTTTCCTGTGATATATTGGCACAGTGGTAGTCATATTCATTTCCACACTGAGAACATGTTAGAAAATTTTCCTGTGCTCCTTTATGTTCACAGGCTTTACATTGACGAACCATTTTTTAATTAAGAAAGATATAAAATTGAAAAAAAAAATATTTTGAATTATATAGAGTATTAAGTAAAACAAATTTATTATTTGATTAAAAGAAATTATGAAACTGTTGCAAATCTATCAGAGTTTAATTTTGATGATGTTAACAAAAAAACAAAACTATTTTTAAGAAACTATTATTGTAAATATTTAATGCTGATTGTTAAATCATTTATTTTTAACACTGTTTGAAATATTTAATTAATAATTACCACGATGTGCACTGTAAGGGATCTTGAGACGAATATGAAATGAGTAGTTTTTTTTAATAGTAAAAAAATCTGAAAATAATCAAATGGAGTTGAAATTCGGTATGAGTGATTTTTGTTGGACCATAAAAGTTAAGCAGCATTGAGTGTAGTCAGAGCCTGGAGGGGTGACCGCTGGGATAAAATGGATGTTTTAGTATCTGTGAACTAGTGAAGCGGGTCTGCAGACGAGCAGTATAAATGTAATGACATGTATATCCTGAAGACAAGCAAAGCAAGTCTGAAGTAAGGTGGGTTAGCATAGAAAATCCGATGTTACGAGGAAAAGTTCCAAGATACCCTGTACTTGATTCATTGTTTTTATTCATTAGGAACTGAAATTTTTGTTGATAGGAACTATTGGATTGATTGATTATGATGAAGTAGAATTGAATAATTTACATCGCCAAGTTCTTCATACAGAGCAAGGTATTGGCATTGCTAAGGTTGATTCACTAGCTGCAGCTATCAATAGGTAAGTGAGTAGGTTTCATGAAGAGCTCTATAGCTTAGAATTATTACTAGTAGTATAAAAAAGTCTCTAGGATGATCCTAAATTAGCAACTTACCTACCAAATGACTTGACTCCTTCCATTTTTCCTATATTAGCTTTTATGATCCAACAAAAATCATAGATATACTTGTCATATTGAAACGAAACTTGGTGTACTTATTAAAAACATTTTACCATTACCAAATTTCAATTCAATTGGATTATTTTCCGATTTTTTTAAAAATATACACAAGTCATATGATAAAAATTTAACTAATGCTGATAATAAGATAAAACTTGATACATATGTCAGTCTTATACACGGCTACATGGATGCCAAATCTCAATCCCATCGCATCATTTTTGTCAATATAACCAGTAATATGTCAAACTGATAAAGTAAACCAACCATATGGACTTGTACTATCTTTAAACTCAAGTGGTAACAATTGCAGCTACAACATGGTTTGTGACATATTTTTTTGAAAAAAATTATACAAGCCATTAAAGATGAAACTTTACACAGAACATCGTAAAAACTACTCAAGTTTTTGTACAAAGTTTTAACTCTCTAGCATAAATACACTGGGAGCTATGATGATAAGTGACACATACACACATACAGACAGTCATCTTTGTAAAAACCACTTAGGAGGCCTTAAAAACACCTGAAACAGATTATTCATTTGAAATCCTAGGCTTATATTTTTAGTGCTGTCACAGTACTTTTCCTATGTCTTCTATATATATCCTATACTTATAAATGAGGAAAAGTACAAATGTTTGGATGCTAATGTTAAATTTTGTAAATTAGATTTATAATTTCGAGGAACTATTTATTATTTTATAATTTAATTTCCAGTATATTTTATGATAAAGGTGTTTGTTAAAAAAAATAAAGAAGCTAAAGGTAGCCATAAAATAAATATGAAAATAATGACTTATTGAAGAATTAAATTTAATGAACTGTGAGAAATATTAATTAGGAATATGAGATAATGAAGACAGCAGTCCGAGTTTTATTTAATTAATATATTTCACATCAGAGCTTTCGCACAAGCGATGCTTGGCATCAGTCACAATTGCAGGATGCCAAGCATCGCTTGTGTCAAAGTTCTAATGTGAAATAAATTAATCAAATAAAACTTGGACTGCTGTCTTAATTATCTCATAATGACTTATTTTCATTATTATTATTTCAGGTTAAACAGTAATGTTATAGTTGAGAAGCATAAGATACAAATATCAAGCTCCAATGCTTTAGATATAATAAAAAGGTACGATATCATCATAGATGCAACTGACAATGTAGCTACACGATACTTACTCAACGATGCTTGTGTGCTAAGCAGCAAAGTTTTAGTGTCTGGTGCTGCTGTCAAGACAGAAGGACAGCTCACTGTTTATTGTTATGACAATGGACCTTGCTACAGGTGTTTATTTCCTCAGCCTCCTCCTCCATCTACTGTATCAAATTGTGGTGATGTTGGCGTTCTTCCTCAAGGTAAATTTAATTTTACAATTCATTTATCTTTACAATTCTTTACATTTATTGCTTATAAAAATGGGGCTATGAAGTGGGAGAAGTGTTTTTTTAAGGAGGTACTCGCTGTTTGCTAGTAATGAAGATGAGCTTAGCTAATCCCAACAGGTAAGCAAAACTCTTTAAGTAACCCGTACTTAATTTTTTATTCTAATTTCTTTATACTTAATTATGTATTTATTATAAAGTATAAAAGTGTGTGTATGTAGATGTTTATCCCTCAAAAACTCTCTCGCACAAAATATTCTTTCAGGAATAGTTTAAACAGTGATAATGAAGATAAATCTTTTTGCTCATTAGTGTTCAACACAGAATCATCTTGAGATGGCAAATGAATTTCTAAACCTTTCATAGCCTTTTGTTTTCTGCTG
>JACMZG010001914.1:24246754-24269342 GCA_018340805.1 Microvelia longipes | reverse complement strand
AAATAAATAAAATGTGTGTAGACGGTAGGAAGAAAAGTAGTCTAAATACAGCTATATGTGTAATTGTAACTTTAAAACTTGACTTAACAACTCAGAGGTTGTAGACGTGTTTACGGATCTCTTAAGTCTAAAGAGCGGGAATTTCAAAATAGTTTGTTCTAAGTGAAAAATTCTTCACTTCTTCGATTCTTCCTGAGGAATTCTTCACTTCTTCGATTCTTCCTAACTTAACTTAAGATTGTAGACGGGCCTTTACACTTCTTCGATTCTTCCTGAGGAATTCTTCACTTTTTCGATTCTTCCTAACTTAACTTAAGATTGTAGACGGGCCTTTAATTCCTTGTCCATAAACTGTCTGAAGAGTGGACCGACTAGGAATCCCCTATCTAGTTTGTCTCTCTGTAGTACTATATTCCTCTATGAGTCTACCTATCTAGAGAGGAGCCTTTCATATGAATGAGCAAGCTCAAAATACTAGAAAATCGCACAAACTCCAGTTTTCTTGCAACAATGGTTCCCTGCAGTTCGTGTGCGAAACATGAAGAGAAAATTTTTAAAGCTGATAAAATTTGCTATAAAACGAGTGTTTTTTCATCGAAATTGGATAACTACAACTAAAGTTATGACATTTGTTAAATGACCAAAAAATGCACAAAAAGCCAATATTTTTTCAAAGACATTCTCTGACTTTGCATAAATTAACAATTGTTTTGGTGTTTTTGAAAGAGCCATAACTTTGGTTTTATTCATCTGATTTTTATGAAAAAACATTCTTTTTATAGAACATTTTATCAACCTTTAAAAAATGTTCTCTTCATGTTTCGCACATGAACTGCAGGGAGCCATTGTTGCAAGAAAACTGGAGTTTGTGTGATTTTCTAGCATTTTGAGCTTGCTCATTCATATAAGAGGCTCCTCTCTAGATAGGTAGACTATAATTTTTTCTTCATAATTTAAAATATATTTTTTAGAAAAAAATGATTTGAAGTAGTTCAAAATGAGTCATATTTTTTCAGGTCCGGCTCTTGGACTACTAGATTCTTATATCCTTCTTTTTTGTCATCCTTGTTTATCACTATTACTTTTTAATAAATGCTCTGTATCATCTGAACCTATTTTAAGTTTACTTTCTTTTGCTTAATTCTTTATCATTCCTTCGTGCTTGTTTTTTCCTCTCTCTTAAGAAACAAAAAAATTGGTGGAATGTTTGATGATGCATATTTTGTATGCTAGGGAGAAATTCGGTCAACTCAGAATCAGGTACTTGTCAAAATGTTTCTTTAGTTTTATCTATTTTATTCTTATTGTAATAAATTTATTTAAATAAATGAATAATTTATTTATTATAATAAATAAATGATTTGCTTGTTGCAGTTCCTGGAATCATAGGTGTACTTCAAGCTCTACAAGTAATACATATTATATTAGGAAATAAATCTGGTGTACTTTCTGGTAGAATGCTCTTATTAGATGGAGAATTGACTGAATTCAGAACAATAAAGTTAAGGAAGAAATCACCATCATGTGGTATATGTGGTGATAATCCTATTATAAACACTTTAATTGATTATGAACAATTTTGTGGATCACCAGCTAATGACAAGGTTGGTCAAAGTTTTTTTGAATACCCTCATTAAAGGTTAGAAATTAAAAACCAGATTTTATACTGCTGTAGTTAGTTGAAATCTCCAAAGTATAATTTCATTGAAACTTTTATTTGTAGAGTAAGAAGTTCAAATTGGAGGAAAATGTTAACACTGGCTGTGTGTATGTAATCAAATGCATATTTATGTATTAAAGTTTTTAATTTTAAAAATGTAAAATTACAGTCTATCGTTTAGTTTAAAAATCCCCAAGGTCATAAGTATTTTGGGGATTGACCAATCAGAGAAGTCGCTGCCCACCTCTCACTTATAAAAGAGAAAAAAAGGCCCTACCACTATAAACTGACAACTATGTAGAAATTGGTGATTTCTAATAGAGTGTTGTGCTGTCATTGGTGTGTTGGCAACACTGACTAATGACAAGGTGTTTTGAACAACCCTGTATATAACATGGGGATTTTAACAATGAGGCAATGGAACATCTGAAATATTCTTTGTAAACAACTCTGTAAATAACATGAAGCTTTAAGCAATGAGATAGTGGGAAATCTGAAATGTTCTTTGTAAACAACTCTGTAAATAACATGAGGTTTTAAGCAATGAGATAAAGGAACATCTGAAATGTTTTTGTAAACAACTCTGTAAATAACATGGTGCTTTAGGCAATGAAACATTGGAAAATCTGAAATGTTCTTTGTAAAAAATTCTTAAATAACATGGGGCTTTAAGCAATGAGATAGTGCAACATCTGAAATGTTCCACTGTGTAATTATTATTGTTATTTCTGTCCCCTATTCTAGGAACGAGGAGTTAAGATACTTAAAAGAAGTGAAAGAGCTACTGCTATAGATCTCAAAGATGTTCTTATTGAAAATCCTGATGCTAAATTAATTGATGTGAGATCTGAGATTGAGTTTAACATGTGTAGGATACCTTCTTCTGTTAATATACCATTAGAAAGCATTGATAAACAAGCTGATCTAATCAATAGTTTAATCCAAAGTAATCCTTCAAGTAAAGGTAATTATTTTATACATGATACATTTTATGAATAATACATATAATTTTACATTTCAACCAACAGAAAAGCTAAGGAGAAATAGGCTTTGAGAAGAACTTTAAGGGTTGTAACCAAAAGAAAGCTGTATACTTTTGATTGAAAAATTAACACTCCTACCTTTACCTTGTCTTTATTTTTACCATTTACTGTAGTTTGTTTTTTAATAATTATAGTATATTTAATATTTTATGTAAAGGTAAATACAAAATTGGAAATATTAATAAATTATAAGTCTGACTAAGCATGCTTGTTATTTTTATATTTTTAAATATCCCCTGCGTGTTTAGGTGCATTATTTTTGAATAATCTACCTGCTAGTAATAAACAAATTCAATAAACTGCCTGAATTATAGGTTTTAGGTGTTTTAAGACCTCCTAAGTGGTTTTCACAAAGTTGTCTATGTGTGAGTGAGTATGCCTCTGTTATCATTGTAGCTCCCAGTGTATTAATGCTAGAGAGTTGAAACTTTTTACAAAAATCAGTCTATAGGTGTAGTTGTGCTTTTCACATATTTTTTTAAAGACGTCATTAACTCTCATGTAATAATGACTCAGCAAAAATGTCAAATAATCATAAAACACTGAAAAATGATGCGATCGGATTGAGATTTGGCATCCATGTAGCCGTGTATAAGACTGACATATATATCAAGTTTTATCTTATTATCAGCATTAGTTAAATTTTTATCATATGACTTGTGTATATTTTTTAAAAAATCAGAAAATAATCCAATTGAATTGAAATTTAATAATGGTAAAATGTTTTTAATAAGTACACCAAGTTTCATTTCAATATGACAAGTATATCTATGATTTTTGTTGGATCATAAAAGTTAAGCAGCATCGAGCATGGTCAGTGCCTGGATGAGTGAGCGCTGGGAATGAAACAAATTTATTTACTTAGGACGAGCGTAGCAAGTCCAAAGAGGTGTTGCAGTGTACATTTGATGAATTGTATATTCTGAGGACAAGCATAAGGAGTCTGTAGTAGGGAGGATGAGCTCAGCCAATTCCATGTGATGAGGAAAAGTTCTGAGGTACCTCGTACCCATTGTTAAAAATCTAGAAATAATTCAAATGTGTTTAAATTTGGCACTGGTGGAAATGTAGGTTTATTAATATGAATACAAAGTTTTATTTCAATATGGCTAGTTTATTTTTAGAGTATTGAGTGTGATCAGATGGGTGATTACTCAGATTAAAACTCATCCCGATCTTCCTTGTCTAAGGATAAGCAAAGGGAGACTGAAGATCTACTAAATTATAAATTGGGCGTTTTTATTTTAATATTATTTTATTGTTATTTAGCAAATCAGAAAGGTGAGGTACCCCCAAAAACACCTCTATGTACCTGGAATCACTCCAGGTGGGTTTCAAGGTACCCCATTCCAGATTTTTATTTTTTTTCTAATTAATTGTTCTTCCTTTACTGGTATCACATCTAGTTGTTTCTTTTTTCAGTATTTGTAATCTGTAGGAGAGGAAATGATTCTCAGCTAGCTGTGGCAAAATTGAAGCAAACATATCCGGAAACCAATTTTGTCGATATTTTAGGTGGTTTACATTCTTGGGCTAATAATGTTGATCCTTCATTCCCTGTCTACTAATCTAAGTACAATTAAACTACATTGAAACTTATATTTGCACTTGTGCTTGACAAAAGGTAACGGAGTATGTAAAGTATTTAGTTAAAGTGATTGTAGATTAAAACTAATAAATAATTTTCTACATTTAGGTTTAAAGGTGAGATGGTGAAACTTCTGATGAACTGATTTTTATAAAAATTATATATTTAAGAATTCATATGGTTACAGTAAGTTGTGAAAGGGGATGAAAAACTCTAAGAATGAATATTTTTAATCTAGGATCATTAGCTACAATGGGTATCATTATTTTTCTTTCTCTATCTCCTCTATACCAGATAATATTATTATTTGTTTGTTTAACCCCTGATGTAATAAGCGTTTATGTTGACAAATTATTGATATCATTTTCCATCTAACTCATTCTAGTAATAGTTCTGATTAGGTGATAATGAGCTAGAAATCTCCGAAAGCCCTTTAAAATGTTATCAACCCCCTCCAATTCTGTTATCCAAACAACCTCATATATGTAATTTCCTGATGAAAATTTGCTAAGACTAATAGAATTAATTTCTTTACTTGTGTTTGTTGGGCAGTCAAATGAACTAATGAAACTATTTGGTATTAACCTTTTGAAAGCTGTTACCAAGATTTTCTAGCATGAATTATTATCACTAAAAAAAATTAAGGACAGCTGCTTTTGTTAAGGACATCTTAACTAGCAGGTGAGTAGACTCTACAAATTTTAATATATCGCTTTTCCCTTTTCATGTTTGTACTAAAAAAATAAATAAATAAAGACTAATAATAATGATAAAAATAATAAAATATAAAACTGTCGAATTATTAGAATTCCACAGTTAGAGGATCTGTCCTGCTAATGATCCAAGTTGTCAAAGCTGTGTACACAGGAATAAAAAAAGCAATTTGAGCCAAAAGTAATAATTATGATTTAAGATAAATGATTTATGAATTTTAGATCATTTAGAGTTTGTTAGATGTGTTAGAATACTCCAAGAGACCCACCCTCAAAATCAAAACATATGAATTTCACTGCAAACATCCCTAGAACTAAAGTAATACATAAACCAAGTAGGGAAACAAGTGTGATGTTTGTCAGAAATTTATTTGTTTTGATTTCACAGGTGGATCTCTTATCATACTCTAACCTTAAGATCACACCACAATACATTCTTAGTTTTCTTGAAAGGGGTGAATTTCATTTCATTCTATTTCATTCATAAAATTCTGTGAAATTATAAATAAATAAATAAAAAATTCAATTTTCTTTATGCTTCTCCAAGACTGACTAGTATGGCAGTGGTTCAATTATCCTCTTTGCGTAAAAGAAGAATCGAGAGTGTTTCTTCCGTCACACTGTTTGCTTTCCACAATTAATCTTTAAATAACATTATAGTGACAGATTATTGTTGTTGTTATTACATTATTTGTTCAATTAATGTTATAAAGTAAGCAAAAATAAAGTAATATAACCAATTATTTTTGAAAATAAATTATTTATTTTTGTATGCAGTGTTTAAATATTTATTTGGTAACTTGTTTGAAGTCTTGAAAGTTTTATTTTTCAACTAGCTTTTACAGTCTGGGTTTATACTCATACTTGTATTCTTCCCTGAGTAGTGTTTATCAGGAAGTTGACGTAAAGTCGCTGCAGCTGTTTCTGGTGTTAAATCTCTTTGACTTTGTGCCAGCATTTCATACCTACAAGCAGAATTAGGTGATCTGAGATTTACTTGACTGGTAAAGAATACATATACTTAAGTGTCTGTAGTAGTAGTAGTAATAATAGGGTGGGGAGGCGAAGCCAGGCAAATAGGCCACGTTGTTGGGCCCTTTTTGCCAGCCCCGATAGCCTTGACGTGGATTTCAGTTTTTTTTTTATATACAATAAAAACATATTTTTTCTAAAGAGTGTTTTTCACCAAAAACACTTAAATATTTAATACTTTAGAAAAAATATGGAGGAACATTCAAGTAAAACGCTTTTACGACCGAAGTGAGACCGAAGACATGTTTCAGTATAAATTTGTCAAATTGTATATTCTGAAGACGAGCCAAGCGAGTCCAAAGCTCTGAGGTACTCCGTACCCAATTTTTTAAGTTAAATTTAGTTTTAGTAGATACAGGCAATATCTGGTATTATGATTTTTTAAGGGGGGAGGGGATTTTTAATCATGGGACTTAAGCCCCTGGCTCCATATGGCATCCCCTATGCCATATTTTTATAAAACAAACGTTAGTAAATATACTCATATTATGTGTCAATTTGCTGACTTATGATCTTAGGTATCACAATAATTACAAGTACTTACCCAACCATAAATTTCTTTATTGTAGCTGATCTGAGTAGAGGTGGATAATACATTCCATGGAATATCCAATGATCCACATTTTCCTTGCGATATTCACCAGTTGGAGCTCCTAAAAATAAAATATAATATCGTAATACCTGGTTATACCATTTGGCAAGATAGATTTTATTCTTAATTGCAGTCTCTATCTAAAATCTATAATGTTAGATAACTCGATTTTTTATCAAGTTACCTTATTGTGATTTGTAATAATAACTAATTGTGATTTGTTTTGGCAAATATTAGAAGGTTGTAGATAAAAAGTGAAGGTACTGTTAGTATTTTTAAATCTCTGAAACTATTTCAACAGGAAGTTTGTTGGTAAATTCAAGATATCATCTTGATAACTTGCTTTTGTAGTAGAAAAATTTGCTCAACTTCACAATCTAATACTGTATGAAACTCATGAATGGAAGTTAGAAAAATAGATCATTCTAAAGACCTCTTTGCTGACTTTATTTTTGAGACTTCTTGTCGTATAAATTACTGAAGATAAAGTTTAAGCCAGGTAATCAACATGTTTATTTTAACGTAGTTGGGAGCCCCAAGCGATACCTAGTATGTTTAATGTCAAGAGCTGAGTTTTATCCTGGTTTAATGTGAGTTTATTAAGTACCATTTCTTTGCTGCCATTATCATTAGTTTCATACTGTCTTTCATAAGTGATTCGTTTGGGACTTTAATTAAAAAAGAGGAGTCATCAGCGAAGAGTTAGATGATTTCAAATGAAGAGTAGGAAAAGAATGGGTCCTAGTTAAATCTTTGTTAAATTTAAATATCAATTGAAGTTAAAATAAATGTAAAATTATAATATGCTGCTAAAACATTAAATCAAATCTTTTTCAGAGATGGTAAACCTAGATATTTAAAGAAGAAGAATACTCAGAATTAGAATTACACTCAAACTGATTTTTAACTACAGATTTTTTATTTCTTTATCTAGAAATTAGCATGTTGAATTGCTACTAGCACATGACATTATGAGTGTGGTGACTTACCAGGGGTATTATTATTTTAAAATATGCCTTTTATTCTTTTGCCAGATATTTCTTTGGTCCGGTTACTAGATATTTATACATGAACTCTCGCATATGTGTTTAAGATTTGTTGGCTTAATAATACCATTATCTAATAAATGTAATATGTCTTTGGTTTATACAAAAGAATAAAATAAATATAGAATGTTGGAATATATAAGAGCATCAGATAGATAGTGGAAATGAACTTAGGAGAAGACCCTGCAATAATGTGCTGATCTGTAGCGACAGCTCTGAAACTAACCCTCTTTACTATAACATTCTTCCAACTTTTCTAAGTTAGTATTATGAAATTATATTTTTCTTAGTTACCATTTTAACTATACATCTATTTGAAACTGGTCATTATTATATAAAGAAAATATTTTGAATTTTCGTGAAACTTTTTTATATTGAAAATATAAATTAGTTTTTTTGCCAGGAGTTGTGACAGGATTGCATTCTCATGGTATGGTGAAACTACCAAATTACCTACTAGCAGTCCTGTTAACTAGCTATGGAACTAATATTTTCTTGTCTGTAATAATAAATCCTAGGGCCATCTTTCTTTATCTATATATATATATATATATATATTATATATATATATATTATATATATATATATATATATATATATATATATATATATATATATATATATATATATTTTGGTTCACACAAAATAAATTTTGTATACGTCGCCAATAAATAACTTGAAAAAAAAAAATTTTATTAGACAATCAAAAATTTAGTTACTTACCATGCCATCCCATTGAATATGGAAATGAAACTTCAAATAAATTATCATATTTGATTGTAATAATTTTCATAGCTAAAGCTAAACTTGCTATTTGACATCTATCCAAGTCAGTGAATCTTCTAGCATGGAACCTTGGTAATATCATTGTTTCATACGGCCAGATTGCCCAAAAAGGAACAACAACTACCCAGTCGTCATTCATGTATACAATCCTCTCCTAGAAATCAGTAAAATAGATCAAATTATTTAAATTTAGAATTATTTAAATGTAGGCTCTGCTGCATGCAAACACATTCTCTACGGCTCAGCTCACATAGGAGATAAATATTTTACATACATACCCCAACTTAATATCTTTGATTGACAATTAAACAAAGACAGCTAGTAACTTTTTAAAGTTGGCAACACTGACTGGTGATAAGGTTTTCATTTTCAAACAAAGAGACTCATACTTAGAGGGCAACACAGTGATAAAGGATCTGGAAGTGAGACAGCTTCCATTAGGTACCATAACGGGACTTACTCCTACAAGGGTCACCTTAGAGAGAGACTCGAAAATCACCACACACGACCGGCATTTCTCAGTTACATCATATAAAATCACTTTATAGAACACAGGTTAATTAAAGAATATATGCTGTAAAAAATAATTGAAACTTAATTTAAATTCATTTTACTTAATTTAAGACAAAGCAGTAGAAAAATAATCTGATATTTACTTTGAATTCTAATTATTATAAACAAAAATGACCAATGTACAGTTACGGCACCTAGCTGCCCAAGGATTGATAAGAGCTGTTTTATCTTCCCTCTAAATTTTAGTCTCTTTGTTTTCAAAACAATGATGTAACTATAAGGAGAATTCGACAAAAAGTTAATTCATTCAAAGCAAAATTTATGCGTTTCAGTTAAATTGTATGTTTTTTATATTTATTTCAAAACAAATAAACTCTTAAATATAATTTTCCGTTGATAAAAATCAGTTTATATGAAAAATCCTATTGTAAAAGATAGGATGTTTAGAAAATTATTTGTGGAAGGAACTCAACAAATTCCCAATGGGAGCTGTTAATGATTTTTTTTAAATACATTTATTTCAGAAAAATTATAAATGTCGCTTATATAAAAAAAAAATTTTTAAAGAAAAAAATACTTTACTGAAATACGGCACTCTATGGATGTATCTATTAAAATTTCTATTCCAATAATATCATTAAAAACAAACTTACCTCTTTATCAATTTCTTGTTTCACATAATCTAGAAGTAAAGGTCGATTATATTTCTTGTAATATTCTAATTGATTCAAATCTTTAATCCTTGGTTCGTTGGGTATAAAATTTGAAGCCCATATCTGGCAGTGAGGGTGGGGGTTGGAGCAGCCCATGATTTCTCCTTTATTTTCAAATATTTGAACCCAATTATACAATTTACCTAATTCTTCCATTTGACAGAGCCAACTAAAACATATTAACCTTAATTAGGATACAAAATTCCTTTACCTTATTTAACTTTGATAAATTATTTAAGGTTTTGAGGAGGAATAGGTTCAAAATAATAAATACAACTGATTTTGCCGACCTTTCGATATAATTTTATATTTTTCAAGGCTTAACATAATAAATAATATAAAAAAAACAGTTACATGGTTACTAACAAATAGATGTTTAGACAATAGATTGTTTGTTATCCAAACGTCTATTTGTTAGCAACCTTGTAACTGTTCTTACTTTTCCTTATTTATACCATAGGAATATAGGAAAAGTATGGTTTTTGCAAAAAATTCCTTAGCCAGGATGCCACCAGCATTATCCGTTTCAGGAGTTTTTAAGGCCTCCAGAGTGGTTTTTGCTAAGTTGTCTATCTATGTGTGTGTGTGAGGGTCTGTTATCATCGTCGCTCTCAGGGTATTTACGCTAGAGAGTTGAAATTTTGTAAAAAAAGCAGTCTATCGCTGTAGTTGTGCTATTCGGAGAATAATTTTTTTATGATGTCATTAACCCACAGTACTGACTCAGCAAACATTTTGAAAAATCAAAAAACACAGAGAAATGATGCGATCGGATTAAGACTTGGCACATATGTGCTAATTTTTATATCATTATCAGCATTTGTTCAATTTTTATCAAATGATTTGTAAACGTTTTTAAAAAATCTGAAAATAATCCAATTGAGTTGAAATTTGGTAAAAGTGTATCCCTTGACGTAATAAATAAGTGTAATAAGTTTTGTTATAATACAACAAGTTAAGCAGTATCGAGTGTAGTCAGTGCCTGGATAGATGACCACTGGTAATGAAACAAATGTATTTACTAGCTGAGAACGAGTGAAGCAAGTTCGAAGACGTGTTGCAGTATAAATTTAACGACTTGTATATTCTACCAAGGCGTTAAATTTGCGGTTTATGACTAACATGGCACATATTTTAGTCTCATACATGGCTACATGCATGCCAAATCTATATTCAATCGGAACATTTTTCAGTGTTTCATGTTTTTTCAACATTTTTTAGTCACTGACATTTATTAAAAAAAATATATTTTCTGAAAATAAATAAATAAATAAATAAACCATTTATTTGCATTAAATATTTTACAAGATACATTTTTTTTTTAATACTAAGCAACTTACATGCAAAATCGGCAATTAGCCGTGGTGCTCTTTTTAAAAGAGAGATTGGATGGTACATCCTAAAACTTAACCTAATTAATAATAATTATTTAAACATTTAATTTTTAGATTATTAAAACTAACATAAATAACTAGTAAGCAACAAATAAATAACATAATCACTACATCATACATACATACTTATCATATATATAGATACAAACATTCATATATTACACACATACACATATACATACATACATACATATACATACATACATATATATATTTGTTAAATTAATTTTGTAATAAACCTTTTTTGTAAATTTGACCCATCCTTGCCCATTCCTGTCTATCTTTGGCTACCCTCTGCCACGTCTCCTCTCCACAGATCCTCTTCATTTCTTCATCCCATCTTACTCTAGGCCTTCCTCTACTTCTCCTTCTTTCTCTTGGGTACCATTGTATTAGTTTCTTACTCCACCTTCCATCCTCAGTCCTTACTATGTGTCCTGTCCAACCCCATTTCCTTTCACTAATAATACCAACAATATCTTCTAAACCTGTCTTCTTTTTTACCCATTCGTTAGTTTTCCTTTTCTTCTACTTATCCTTAGCATACACCTTTCCATACTCCTTTGAGCTACTCTCATCTTCTGTATTACACTGTGATTTATAACCCAAGTCTCCGCTCCATATATCATTACACAATTATATAACCTTTCTTCCACGCCATGTCCACATCCGATCTAAAAAGGTGCATGTACTTATTAAAACTGGCCCAACCTAATGATATTCTTCTCCTAATCTCTCTTTCTTCTCCATCTCCTTTACTTGATATTATCTGACCTAGGTAGATGTACTGTTCAACTTCTTCCACCGTGTCTTCTCCGACTGATAGCTCAATGTTTCCTTTGGTATTAAATGACAAAACTTCGACTTCGCAGGATTAATTTTTAAACCTATTTTACTGCATTTTTCCTTTAGTTCATTTAACATGATTTTCGCCTCTTGCACATTCTTACATATCAAAACATAGTCGTCTACAAAGCCAATTCTATTGAGCCACTCCCCATTTATCTTGATCCCATATCCTTGCCAATCCAGCTCGTTTGCGTTATGTTCCAGGGAACCCACAAAGGTTTTACATGAACTGACGTCTCCTTGCCTTGTTCCTCTGAGCACACGGATAACTTTCTTTCTTTTTCCAAGCTTTATTTGCAAGTTGGTGTCATTAAATATGTAACAAAATATATCAATTATTTCCTCTTCAACTTGATCTTTAACTAAGGACTCAATAATTTTACTTCTAAGTATGCTGTCATAAGCCTTCTCGAAATCAATATATAATAATTAACTCAAACTTATATTCCTGTGCACTTCTTATTATTTGCTTAACAGTTAATATGTTATCTAAAGTGGAGAAATTCCTTCTAAAGCCAGTCTGATTATATGAAATTGATTGCTCTATTTTTGACTCAATTCTCTTGTAATTACTGTCATAAAAATTTTGTAAACTGCTGATAAAAGACTTATAGGTCTGTAATTGGCAATATTCAGGGGATCGCCCTTTTTAAACAATAGTATCAAATCTGCTTCCAGCCATGCCTTAGGTACAACTCGCTTCTCTAAGCATAAGTTAAACAATTCTTTCAGATAGTCGACTATTGTTTCACCTCCATACTTTATCATTTCGTTAGTAATGTTATCAGGCCCTGGTGCTTTTCCTTTCTTAAGCTTTCTGATCACATTCTCGATTTCATCTCTTAATATTGGTAGCACATTCATACTCTCCTTTGTTTCATCATTATTCACATTTCTCTTTAAATCTATATTTCTTAAATCAGCCAGTTCCATATCATCACAGCTGTATAATTTCTCATAAAAAGAATATACTACTTGCAATATTTCTTCCTGACTATGCTTTGTGATTCCTTCCTCGTCCTTCATTGCCACAATCTGATTATTTCCAATTTTCTGAGTTCTCCAGTACTCTTTTATGCTACCACCTCTTTTAACAACTGCTTCAAGTTCCTGTATTTTTTTCTCTTTGCTCCAAATCTTCATACTATCTCTTAATTCTTAGATATGTTTCTTAGCTCACTGATATCTCCGTTTTTCTTTATTTTTCTTCTTTTCTGGAACAAACGTCTAATATTTTTAGGAAAATATTTTTTATTCGATCTATTATTATTATTACTTGATATCTCTTTCTGGATACTATCATTTGCACTTTGTAAAGCAGACACAATATGTTGTTCTTTTTCATTAATATTGGATCCCGTAAAGTTGTTATTTTCAATATTATTTTTAAAAAAAGTTTCAAACCTCTTCTTTTGATCTTCATCTAATTCTAAATGTAATATTTTCTTTTTATTATTTATTTTTCTTAAACTGCTTAGTCTCTAGTTTCAAAACCGCTTTAATTGGCTTATGGTCACTCCCTATATTTATTTTAGAATCATTTTCAACGTCCAAAATACTAATTTGTTTGTCTACAAGGAAGTAATCGATCTCATTTCTTGATACTCCATCTGGACTAGTCCAAGTATACTTTTTGTCAAATGGCTTTTTGAAGAATGTATTCATGATATAAAAATTGTTAGCTTCCGCAAATTCTATTAACCTAATTCCTCGTTCATTACGCTGTCCTATTCCATACTTTCCCACTGCTTGGGAGTCTTGTTTGTTTCCAACCTTGGCGTTCAAATCGCCCATAATAATGGTATATTTACATCTGTCTTCGTTTATGGCTAACTGTAGGTTATTATAGAAATCTTCTAAGTCATTATCATCAGAATTAGAAGTTGGCGCGTATACTTGCACAATTTTAATTCTACCCCCACCATCTTCTTTCCCCATATTCCAGACTATTTTCGAAACTCTGTGACTATACGATTTATACATTTTTATATTTTTCATCGACTTATTATTAATTAGGAAACCAGTTCCTCCGATTCTACCTTCCTCTCCATTATAATAGAAATCCACATCAGACCCTTCAATATTTATTAATCCTTCACCTCTTCTTCTTACCTCTGCGAGTCCCATAACATCCCACTCTACTCTTTTTAATTCCTCTAATAATTCAAATAGCTTTTCATCTGACTTAAGCGTTTGGGTATTGTATGAATATAATCTTATTTTTCTTTTTAACTTCTTTTTAACATAAATTTTGTTTTTTCCTTCTCCAGTCACCACCTTATCACCGTTGCCTTTATTCCCTTTTTTATCATTATTTTTTTTACTTTTAATGTTTTTATATTTTTCATTTTTTTCTTTGTAATTATGAGTATTTACAACATTTTTATTAAGACTACTACTATGGGTATTGGTTTTCTCTTTTTTATCATTTTTCCTATCTTTTTCATCAGTAACATTCATAAATTTTATATTGTTAATATCTTTTTCAATTAATTGCTATGTATTGCTGGTTTCTTTTTGAGACAACGTCTCATCCTTTTGTTGACCAATGTCATGAATAACTGCCTCGGTAGTTATCTTCGTTGTAGTTAAATCAGTGATATTTGTTTTGCCTTGTTGAATACTACTCGCTATTTGTGCACTTCGATTTGCTTCTATACTTTTCTTGGAGAACAAGAAATTCGAAATAGATTGCTGAACAACGAAATTTGGCTTTTTCTTAGAGCCCAACTATATCTATAAACTGATTTTTAAACCAATTTTCAACTCTTATCTCTTTTATAATTATTCATTATTCATTCATAGATTTTCAACTCTGGCATAAATACACTGGCGGCTACGATGATAACAGACACACACACACATAAATTCAGAAAACTTTGTAAAAATCTCTTAGGAGGCCTAAAAAACACCAGAAAAAGATAATTCAGGTGTTATCCCGGTTTCGGATTTTTTGCAAACATAATACTTTTCTTATATACCTACGGTATAAATGTGGAAAAGAAAAAATCATTAAATTTTTCTTAACATTATTCTCTTTAGAACCTTGAGATCATATGAACAAAGATGGGAGTTGGTGGCGACAAGATTAAACTCAGTCAACAGTGCTTCAAGAGCCTAAATGTAATAAAATACATAAATATTCATACACAAACAAATACAGTATATGTTAATTATACAGAATATATACATTTATCCTGTACATTTAAATGGTTGCCTTAATAGTCCAAGAGCCAGGCCTAAAAAATGAGAGTAATGTTATACTACTTCAAACCAAATTTGTCTGAAAATATACTTTAAATTATAAAGGAAAAGCATAGTCTGCCTATCCAGAGTGGAGCCCTTTATATGAATGCCCTCACTCAAAATACTAGGAAATCGTTCAAATTCCCATTTTCTTGAATAATAAGTGGCCCCAGAAGGTCATGTGCAAAACTTAAAGAGCATATTTTTTAAAGCTGATAAAATTGTCCAATAACGAGTGTTTTTTTTTTGTCAAAATCGGATAACTTCAACTTACGTTATGACATTTGTTAAATGGCCAAAAAATTCACAAAAAGCCAATATTTTTTCAAAGAAATTCGCTGACTTTGCACAAATTAACCATTTCTTTTTGTGTTTTTGAAAGAACCACATCTTTGGTTGTAGTCCTCCAATTTTGATAATTAAACACTTGTTTTACAGAACATTTTATCAACCTTAAAAAAAATGTTCTCTTTATGTTTTGCACGGGAACCACTTATTCCAAGAAACATGAAATTAATGGGATTTTATAAAATTTTGAGCATTGGCAATCATATAAAGGGTTCCAGTCTTGATAGGCAGACTATGATTTTCCTTCATAATTAAAAGTATATTTTCAGAAAAATTTGGTTTGAATTAGTAAAAAATGAGTCACATTTTTTAGGCCTGGCTTTTGAGAGTTATGTATGTCTCATGTAAAGGTACTGTTAATAATCTGGAGTTCCTATTTATAAATAAATAAAATAATAGCAAAACTTACGTTCCTATTACATTAATAATTTCTTCAACAGTCATAGTGGGAATGGTAACATTCGATTTAGGGTGAAAACAAAGCACTCTACATTTCCCGATAGCACTTGCCATCTTAAATAAAGGGTTATCTGATGGAGGAGGTGTTGGAGCATTGTCCTTAAGCGCAGGGAAGTCGTTGTCAAACACATAAGTCGATTCGTAAAGAGGATTTACCTGTAACAAACACTGATCAATAAGAACCATTTTTTCCTTTAATTTGGACATCGTAGATAAAAATAATTGGCATATTAAGCTCAAACTTAATATGCTTATACAATTATAAAAGGCAAACATAATTCCATCCATAATTATCTGGATAATTGATGATTTTATTGTTTGACATATGTAATGTTACATAAAAATCATGGTTTTTGACAAATAAATTTGGTAATTTGCTAATATTGTGTCCGTATGCCACACACTACAACGGCAACCTTATACGGGACAACAACAATAAAGAGGCCAAGACGCTGAATGCTTCTTGTTTAGGTTGTAAAAATGTGGCTTTTTTACAACTATTTTTTTTTTATTTTAACAATCTTAAACAAAATTTGTCATCTGTTCATTGTGTCACAAGCAAGATAGATGATTCTTAGATTGTATCTTACCTCACCATTTGGTCGTGTCACTCCAGGACATAATGGGTTGTTTGGATCAAAATCAGGAATACTGTCAGGTTTTAAATCTTCTTGTTGACCTGCCCACGGTCTCTGGAGTCTGTGTGGAGATATTAGAACCCATTCTCCTTTTAAAGGATTGTAACGGTTGTGTTGGTGTTCTGAAAAAATATTTGAGCTTATGTTCAAATAATACATTTTATAGCATTTCATTCCGATATCCATCGTTTATATAAGAAATAAACATTTATAAAATTAATAATACTGAGAGTACTTTCTACTAATGTAATTATGATTAGTTAATATATATATAATATCACTGGGGATATAATATATAGTAGAGAACTGGAAGATCCCTACTATTAGAGGTCACTCCAAAATAGTGAATGTAATTCAGAGTCCCATACTATCTATGAACTCTAATTACATGACCACTCTCTACTCCTATGAAAAACCCTCGTGATAGTTTCAATGGGGAACCACCTGAATCCTCTGGTGACACTGTATGGTATACAAATAGACTGTGGCTCTGGGAGTGGCATATATGAGGCTCATGCTAATCTCAAAACCTCATTTCCTTAAGGAATGTATGCCACAGTGTTTCAGGGAGAAATATTTGCTATTAACGCCTGCCTAATAAAAAATATGAAAAAGAATCCTAATCAGACATCTATAAATATTTTTACTGATAGCCAAGCTGCCATTAAAGCTCTTGGCTCATACAGAGTCAACTCTAAGCTTGTCTGGGAGTGCTTACAAAACCTTCTGACCTTGTCACTCAACAATGATGTAGCAATCAGATGGGTGCTTGGCCATAAGGGAATTGAACGTAATGAGCAAGCAGACATCCTTGCAAAAAGGGGTCTGACACCACTTATGTGGGCCCTGAACCCATAGTAGCCATAGCCTAGGTGCAGGAGGGACTTTAGAACAGTAACTGGACTACTGACTGGTCACTGTCACCTCCATACCATTTGTATGTTTAAAGATAACCCAGGGTGTAGGCTTTGTGAATCGGAAACCATAACTGCCTCTCACATACTTCTGAGATGTGAAACCCTAGCCTTTCAAAGGTTTTCCAACTTTGGTAGCAGCACTCTCACTAAGCTTGACTCTACTACTGAATCACTGGTCAAAAAGATCCTAGACCTAGCCAGGGAAAAGGATTATTTTGACCTGGCCAATTGAGGGGATTGTTCAATAGACTTCCAGTCGCAGTGCAAATGGGGTCTATCCTCGACTCCAACCCCAATAATTAATAATAATATTATTATAACTGGGATACTTCTAAAAACGAAATTAGATTTAATAGGAATGAATTTCTTCATAATCAACAGAGAATCAAGTTATAGAAAAATTTGACAAAAATACCTTTTACATCAAACTCCATTTGAAAGATGGAATCAAACCTCTTAACATTAATTTAAAATACTCAGTACAAAATACACATATGTCAAAAACTGATAACGCCACTTCACTACATTTTAAAAATAAGAAACTATGTACTAAAAGCGATTAAAAATTAAGACCTTGGTTCTTTGGTTTTATCTTTGTGACAAGTTGTTTCCACTAAATTTAAATAGACCATGAATTTGTAGAAAAGTCACAATGAAGACTTATTTTGTTAATACTATAAATTGAACAACAAACATCAGATAACTTTCCACTGAAGTAGAAGTTACCTAATTACTAATTTAACATGACTAAACTTAATTTTAGCAGAAATTTAAATCATATTAAGCGCCATTTATTTTAATCTAGGTTACCCAGATTTATTCGGCTGATCATGGAGTTATACTACTAGATTAAGCATACCATGTCTTGTACATTGAGAAGCCAGAAACATAGGTTTTCAGGTTATAATAAATCATACTCTATCTGCTTTTGTTTTCTATTAAAAACTTTCTATTATATAAGATACTGTTTTTTGGTTATATTTCATAAAATCGAAGGTGTTTAGGTCACTTTTTCGATGTTACAATAGTCAATCTACAGGGGCTCAATTGTAATAATACCTCTATGGGGTAGATTGCATTGCGAAGAGGAGTTGCGGGTGCAGTAAAATAGTTTTTTTTTAAATAAAATGACTCCCTTAGCGGGAAGAAAATCTTTAGCATTTAGAAATAATTAATAAATAATATACAGACATTTAAAATTATTATAAACAAATAATGTAAACTTACGATTAAATTCTGGCTTAAAAAGTGAAAAATCGCCCTGCTTTGTGAATAATTGAACCCGCATTACATTAGTGTCCTTGATTCAAATTCATTCTTGATTTCCGTAACCTAAATTTAACCTTGTTCGTGTAAAATAACCTTCCTTTGTTATTTTTTATGTCTCGTCCCATTATTTTAAAATTTAATTAATTTTTGTTATAAGATTCTGTAAAAATTGTTAAATATCTAAAATGTAATACCTTAGTTATATATATAAGTGTAACTGAATGTGAATTAATCGCGTTAAGTTGAATAATTAGTGTTTCAAAATATGGACCAGAAAACTGATGATAATTTAAATGAGGTAAGTTTTATTTATACTATTTATTTATTTTTTTTTTTATTCCTTAATATCTTAGTCTGGTGTTAGTCTTTTATGGCTATTTTTTTGTTGGATGATAATGCAGAAGTAATTTATTTAATTAGTTTTACTTTGGTACCTTAAATGTTATCAAAACTAATGCTATTATGCAATTGTTATTATTAAGAACTAACGATGTATGTGTAATTCGTTTTAAGAAATCTCACAGGTTTCAGTACATAAAATAAATTTTTACAATCTTTTAATTATGTTGAATTTAGGATGTTATACTCCTCACGCAATATCATCTGACATGGTCACATGGCTAAAAATCAGCTGGAAGGGAGAAAATACAACGCTTGTATCACAGTAAAAAGTAAGAATAAAGTCCCTACAGCTACAAGGTGGGTGATGTATAGGTGAGAGGGGGGGGGAATGAGTCAGGTTTTTTTATCCACTCTTCAGCACTTGAGATCTCAATCACATCTTATCTTTTCATTCAAAACAAACTAATTTTTAACTAGATTTTTATAATTTCTTTTTACTTTAACAATATCTTTACTTTTCCTCATTTATACTGTAGGTATATAGAAGAATTATTGTGTTTCCGAAAAAATCAGAAACAGGTATGAAACCAGAATTATCCGTTTCAGGTGTTATAAAGGCCTCTTGAGTTGTTTTTACAAAGTTGTCTGTCTGTTATAATTGCAGCTACTAGTGTATACAGGCTAGAGAGTTGAAACTTTGTATGAAAATCAGTCTACCGCTGTAGTTGTGCTATTCGGAAAATATTTTTTTTATGACATTAACCCACAATAATGACTTAGTGAAAAATTTGAAAAATCATAAAACTCGGAAAAATGATACGATCGGATTGAGACTTGGCACACATGTGGCTATTTAGAAGACTAATATATGTGCCAAGTTTCATCTCATTATCAGAATTTATTACATTTTTATTGAATAACTTATTTACACTTTTTAAAAAATTGTAAAAAATCAGAATTGAGTGTAAATTTGGTACAAGTGTATACCTTTATTTAATAAATAAAGTACAAAGTACACTAAGTTTTGTTTGAATACGACAAGTATATCCATGATTTTTTTTGGAATAATTAAGCAGTATTGAGCGTGGTCAGTGAGTGACTGCTGAGAATACATTTACTATCTGAGGACGAGCGAAGCAATTCCAAAGATTTGTTGCATTATAAATATGGAAAATTATATATTCTGAGGACGAGCGAAGTGAGTCTGAAGCATGGAGGATGAGTGTAGCAAATCCAATGTGATAAGGAAAAGGTCCGATGTACTCCAATTTTTTTATTATTGTTATTTCATAGCATTCTTAATTACTTAATCTGAAAAATGAGGTAAACACAAAAGAATTGCAATAATTATATAGAATTAATAATGTAATGACGTAGAGGCAGATAAAAAAAGTCCGATATCAATTTTTTGTTAATCTCGAAATCGTCATGGCAGTCACCTTCATATCGGGTCCAAAATGAAATTTTTTGACCAACAATAAATTAAAGACATTTATCTTTTTGTGACATATTATAAATAACTGCATCTCAAATTCAAAAATAAATTGTGATGACGATTTTACTATAACTTAGCTCAGCTGTGTTTCTTTCCTAATCTAGGTGAGTTAGTAATTAGTCTTCAGTTGTTTCTGAACAATCTAAAACTTTATGATATTGATGGTTTACCTCTTCTGTTTTAGAACAGTGGTTCTTAAACTTTTCAGACTATTCTGAACATACACACACACACACACACACACACACAGAATATATATATATATATATATATATATATATATATATATATATATATATTATAATATATAATATTATATATATTATATATATTAATCATTAGAAATATATATATATATATAGAAAATTAATCATTAGAAATATAGATAATTTACTAACTTATTTATTTTTAACTAATTTATTTAACTGAAGTTAAACCTAAAATAAATTAAATAAATAGTTGAGCTGTCAATATTTTTTATTTATTTTATAAATTTTTTTATTTTATTTCTTCATGCATCTCCGCAACCCCCTTTTTTAGCGACTCCTTCTTTAATTATCACTGATTTTAGAGGATAAGCAACAGTTTCTTGAAATCAATGGAGTCAGGTTGTCTCTACGGGTGTTCAAGTTTGGGGTACCTCAGGGCTCTTAATTATTTTATATTTAATATTATATATTTTGTAATAATAATAATAAGAACGGTAATTTAGGGGTAGTTGAGGAGTTGGAGTAAGGAAATAATGCTGAACGCCATCACCATGCATTAATTAGTGATGGAAGGAACTCTATTGGTTTATTCTGCCCCCTTGGGGCCAACATTCACCAATAAGATTATTTCCAATTGGCTGGTTATCAATTTAATTCAACAAATCCTATATTGCAAAAAAGTAAAATAATTTATAAATACACTATTCAAAAATAAATTTAAAAAAAATACAAATTGTATAAAAATATAAAAACAATTATGCAATCCCACAAGCCTTGGCTGTGTGTGAGGGAGACAAGATTTAGCTATTCCGGAGGTTAATGTATAAAAAAACTATACAAAATTATAAAAAAATAAATACATTAGAAGTAAGCTAAATCCCATAGAGGATGGTATACATGTATACAGTGGCTAAATCAACAAAAATGTAGTTTTTAACAAAAATTAAAAAACAAGTAAATGCTTAAAAAATTAAATTAATTACAGACTTCTTAACAAAAGTAAAATTTGAAACTAAGAAGATAAAAATCAAACTGTAAGCTTAGTAAAAAAAATACATGAAATAAACATCTGCATTAATTTAGACAAGATGCTCAAGCTTATATTTTGGTAACATCAGCAAACCAAGAAATAATGGTTTCAAATTCAATGAGAATTTTTTTTGATATTTTATATTGAGTAATACGACAGCAAGTATTAGAGTTAATATAGTTACATGGCTTGAGAAGTCTGGTAAGAGAAACAATCCAGTGATTGCACTCTGGTGCTTGAGAAAATTTAAAATATGTTTTTTAAATTGAGATAATTTCTTAATTTACAATTATTTGATGCTTTATTAAACACGGTAATTACCTGTGTGGTAGATTGATTTTCACTTGACTTGACTTGGAACAAAACTGTTTAAATATAGATTTTTCTGAGTTTAACCTGATATTATACTTATGACTTATATTAGGAAAAGATGATTTGTTTTTAAATATGAACAAGCAGCTTTGTTTTACAATTATAAAAACAGTTATCATAGTTTGTATTTAATTTTTTTCTTTGCTTCAGGGTATCGATGCTGCAGCAGAAGTTGACAATGATGACAATAATAGCACTGATTCAGAAGAAATAGAACCCAAATTAAAATATGTTAGAATAACCAATGATCTCAAGGATATATTAAAGAATGACGCTGCTAGTTGTGTTGCTGTTCATACTAAGGTTTGTACTTTCAATGCTTTTAAGAAAAAAC
>JACMZG010001914.1:24232494-24246744 GCA_018340805.1 Microvelia longipes | reverse complement strand
GTCACCCAACGCTTGCTAAGAAAGCCGATAAACATGGCAGGAAGTAAGTGTGATCTTCCTACGACTTAAAGTCTTATCACATAAATTACCCAAGATTATTACTGAAATCAAGCACCGATCGAACACAACCAGTAATTATTATTATTGAAGGGTTTTTCTATGAGCTGTAATGTTGAAAGAACTTAAACATCGCTTGTATGAGTATGCGCATATAAATCTGCACAGCATTTTGACTGAATTTCCCCATGACCATATTTTCGAGGCATCCAATGTATCCGCTATGTGTAGCACTGCAAGCAGCTCCCTCTCTTCTTTCCGGGTCCAGCGGACCAGAGTTGTCTAAACCGTCATTCGGCTCCGATATGTCGCGGCAATGGAATACTAATATGTACATGACCCGCATGGGCTAATATTTTAACAAATGTTTTCCAAGTCCTATAAAGCTTTACGAGGGTGCGGCGGGACTCACTAGTGCGGCTAACAATAACTTCGTCCTGCACTTATCTTCATTTGAAGTATACATGTGCCAGCCAAACTTAAATATTATAATTTTTCCCCTTAATAAGTTTATCTATCACAGGTAGTAGGGTCTTGAACCCTCGTTCGGTTAACGGTTTGGTTAGGCAGCATGCCAAACAAGATAGATCTTACCATTCACGTGAAATATTAACATAATTTTTCGCTCATCCACTAACATCTTCCCAGCCACCCTCCAATTACCTCCCATACAGCCACCAATCCCAGCTCACATGATACTTCCCAACCCCTCCTACCCCCAACTTTATGCTGATTAATAATTTTTGTTTCTGCCTCAGATGTTTATGAATCTGGAGTTTACCTTTATATTTTAGGATCACTAACAAATAAACTATTTTGGTTGTTTAAAAGCTTCGAATCTAAATTTTTTTTGATATGTGGAAACATTTCTCATTTAGTTGTTTGTTCATCGACTTTTCGACTTTGTATTTTCAGGGATTTTTCAAGTCGAAAATTCGGATAACAAACAAACTAAAAGAAAATTTAACAAATATTAAAAAAAATTTAATCGAAGCTTTTAACATAAATTGAATTTTGTAAAGAGGCGATCAATGAGTTAAGTTTCAACAATTATTTCTGGCAATAATGGTAATTGATAAAATTTGGTGCCTCCGTTCTTTAAACTGCTCATCTCACTATGACTCTCGTGAACTCAATACCAAGACGCTTTAAATCAAGTAATTATTTTTTTTCCTTTTATTTTTACCACTAAAACCCCCCCCCAAAAAAAAAAATTCATAGTGGACAACATCACATTCAGTTGAATAACCATTGAATTTCGCATTATAAAACTTCTTATATAGTACAAACTTAACTTTGCATTAACTTTAGGTCCGTCAATGCAAAGACGAAAACAACTAAGTTGACACCAAAGTTTTCTATTTATAATATTTTCGTTCACATTACATTCTCACGATTTTTAACAGCTCACAAAACAAATAAGAGGTGGAAAAAAAATTAGAAGACGAGGAAAAGTTGAGTGTTGTGTTTGTACGAAGCATTCCTTCGCCAAATTTCTACCGTGACTTCTATTTGGCAACACTAACATACTTTTTAATTTTCTGATTTCCTGTCTGAGAACGAGCAACCACCGTATATCACTTCACATTTACTTATCTACATTTTATTATTTGCGATTATTAGCTATAATCGTTTCTATTCTCACCAATTCATCTATTAATTTTTCATATGTTTCACACTACAAAGTTAGCATGGGTCTTATTTTGATAGTCGTTGACTTCGTCTAAATATTTTTCAAACCCCCCAAAAATATTTGTCTTAATTATTTCAGGTTTTTAGGTGATCGTCGTCCCCTCTTATTGTCATAAATAATTATTATTCTAATTTACACAAATTTATTTTACATTTTTCCCTATTATCATTATTTTTCTTTATATAAAAGTTACAATGAAATAGGAAATCTGAAAAATTTTTTAGAAGGAATTATAAAGTTATTCTCTGTGGCCAAATCAATTCTCTACATGAATATTTAGGTAAATAATTTTCGGTTTGAAACATCAGTTATTATCGATATAAATACTTACATTTGAAGCACAGATATATTAACTAATTCTATTGCAAAATAGTTATATTTATTTTATATTTATTATTATTATTATTATTTTATTTATTATTATTTTATTTTATTATTTTATTATATGATTATATTATTATTTATTATTATTTTTATTATTATTATTATTTATATATGATTATTATATAAGGCATTTATTATATTATTATTTATTTATTATAAGATTTTGAGCTGGTGTGATACGATAGCTTCTTTTTTAAATAAAGTATTTAATTCAGAGGAGAGGAAGAAGAAGGGAGAAGTTATGGTGAAAGTAATAATCTGCTGATACCTCAAGATTATAGAAAACACATCTTTTATAAGGATAATATAAATCATGTTGGTAGGGAAGTTAAAGATGATAATAATGAGCAATAAAGTGTAAAGGAATGGGTGTTCTGAGACCAGTGTTCTGGTATGTCTTATCGGAAAAGAGAGATGAAAGATAAGGGTTTTAACACTTAAAATACACATTTGACCATCGTCGTATCTTGATTGTTTTCATAGTTACAAATAAAACAAAGATATATTGAATAATAAAGAAAATTTGGCTTATATGAAGAATTCATTCGATGTAACGAGGAGAGGAAATCGTCTTTTATAACAGATTCGATACTTAATCGGAGGAAAATATTGTTAAATATGCTGTTTTAAAATCCCTACAAAATTTTTTAATCTATAATTGTATTTTTTCAGTTTTATTCCTTCAATTTATGTTTATTATTTTTAAATTCTTCTTTTTCGATTTTTATTCCTGTTTTTTTTATTCCATTTTTTCTATTGCGTGATTTTTTCATTGTCAGTTTTATGTTGTGTTCACTACTATTTTAATGAAATTTTATTTTTTATTTTAATTCTCAAAATTAATATATTTATCACAATAATTTTTAATAATAATTATAATTTAATTGAAAATTTAATAATTTATTGATAAAACAAATTCCGGAGGACTGAGAAAATTATTGAAAAGCTTGAGTGTATACCGGATAATAAAGAAATATTTTCAAACAAATCACAAATTTTGAATAATTATGGTTAGGATATATTCATGTTAATTTAGTTTTTGGATTCTTTCTAGGATCACAGATAAAAACTTTTAATATTGTTAATGTGTTTTTGTTTTTGTATTTAATATAGACATTTGAATCATGACTTTAAAAATGATGTAACTGGCGACCACGCCGAAAGTATTCATGTTGTAAACCAGACGACAGGAAAGAAGATTTTATTGGAATCCTTACCCAAGAAAGCCCAAGAACTTCTAAATTTTCAAGTCCGACGCTATAATGGCAGAGATACAAGTGAGGCAGAACGCTGGCTAAAAATATTGAAGAGTGGCTAAGCATTAATGACTTATGCCTAATTGGAGTATTCGATTTTTTATTGTCAGATGAGCATCTATTCTGTGGAAAATTACAAACAGAAACTACTACCAAGGAGGAAGCAAAAACTTGGTTTGCCGACACATTTATGGTAAAAAAATCTATTTCTGATATTATTTTGGAATTAGCAGAGGTCAGACAAAACTCAGACGAACGATTTGCAGCTTTTGAAATCCGAGTTCGTAATCTATTGGATAACGTGCTAAATTCGGGTTTATCCAGAGGAAATGGTGACGGATTTCTTGACAAAACGTGCCAGAAGCAGCGGATTTAGAGAAGCTTTGATCTCAAGACCAAATATCGAGATGAACGACATCAGGAATTTGGCAAAATTGTACGAAACAAGAGAGCAGAAGAGTATTCGGAAAGAAAATGTTCAGGTAAATGTGCTGCAACGACAGAGTTATGCAGATATAGTACAGAAGGATCGTTCAAGCCATGAAGACAATCGAGGCCAGGGATATAACCATAGTTCTCGAAATGAGCTAAGAAATTCACGCTCTGATCTGCTGTTTCACCAATCGTGATGGAATCCCGAAATCAACATCGATATGATAGCGGATTTAGAGAAGTAATAGTGGACCTATTGTACCAGGAAATCGTTCACCAGAGGACAGAAAGGAAGCCCAACAGTTTCAATGAAGCACATTGCTAGGCGTTGTATAACAAATGCAAGGGTTTACCAGCACCAAGAGAAGAACAACTCAGAAATGGTCAATGTTTTTGTTGTGGAGGTGATGACCATATGAGAGCACATTGCCCATTGAAGAACCGATGTTTGATTTGTGGGAAGCAAGGACACCTTTTCAGAGAATGTCATTTGTTAGAGACTTCTCCAAGATATCCAAGAAGATCAGTGATGTGTATTCACGACGAAATAGATGATTCAGTCCAAGATGTCACGATATTGAAGACCAGAAGAAAAAAAAACCAAGGAGACCCCATTGCTTACATTTCGTCTGTGGGGTTGAGCCAGTAAAAGTTTCAAGAAATCGGAATGTTGAAGATGGGATGTTTCAGACGGTAGATGGTAGGCAGTGGAGTTGGATGGATGTGGATGGTTTGAAGCTCAGGATGTTATGGGATTCAGGATCAGTGACTGTTTTGAGCGAGGACTGCTGGAAGAAGCTTGGCCAACCTAAATTATCGACCAGTAATGTTCTATTAAGTGGAGTATTTTCAGTTGGAGGTGAAAGACCTGTTGGATCTTTCAGTACAAAAATGAGTTGGAACCAGAAGATCAAACAGGTTGAAATTATTGTTGTGAAGAAATTGCATCCAAATTTTATTGGTGGAGTGGATATTATGAATAAATTTGGCATTAAGTTGTGTGAAGTTAACAACATTGATGCAACTGATTTTCAAAGAAGTTTACAGATGCAGACAGAGTGAATTTTGCAACTGATTTTTTTAAAAAATCAAACAAGCATGCCATTACGTAAATATTGCATAAGTACGGAAGAATTTTTATGGCTTCGACTTTTGATATAGGTCATACTAAGATTGTCCAACATGACATAAAAGTGACAGGCACACCAATTTCGCAATTACCGAGACGACAACCTATGCATTTGGAGTCGAAGGTTGACGATATGGTTACGCAATTGTTAGCAGCAGGAATAATTTCAAAGTGCAAAAGTCCATGGAATTCCCCATTAGTGGTCGTAGCAAAAAAAGATGACTCAATCAGGATATGTGTTGATTTCAGACGTGAATGCTATCACAGAGAAATATACTTTTCCTATGCCAGATATAAAGATGTTGTTAGATTGTTTAGGAGGATCCAGGTTTTTCTCATCCATTGATCTGGGCCAAGCATATTACCAGGTGGAATTGACAGATACTGCAAGAGATATTACAGCGTTCAGTACCAAAACAGGTCAGTTTTGCTTTAATCGTATGCCTTTTGGATTGGCAACAGCGCCTTCTACTTTTCAAAGGATGATGCATGAGCTATTAGATGGTCTGATTTTCAATGGTGTTCTGGTGTATCTTGACGATATTCTGGTTTATACCACGACGGAGAAAAACCATAACGAGATTTTATCGCAAGTGTTAGAACGAATTTCAAATGCTGGACTGAAAGTTAACCCAAATAAATGCAAATTCCATCAACGAGAACTCGTTTTTCTTGGTCACACTGTGAGTGCAGCTGGAATACAGACAAATAAGAAGAAGGTTGAAGAAATTTTAAAGGCAAAACCACCTGGATGTGTCTCACAATTGAGGTCTTTTCTGGGCTGACTAATTATTACAGACGTTTCATCAACAGGTATGCTGAAATTGCAGCTCCATTATATGCAGCTATATCAGGTGTGGACAAGCCTATGCAATGGACAGATAATTGTCAAAATAGTTTTCAGGAACTGAAGAATAAATTATGCAATGCACCAGTTTTGGATTTTCACGAAAGGATCGAGTATTTATTCTGGATACAGACGCCAGTTTTGGAGCCATTGGAGCAGTTTTAAGTCAGATGAAAGAAGATGGAACAGAATCGGTGATTGCTTATGGATCAAGGCACTTATCTACTCATGAGCTAGGATATTGTGTAACCAAAAGAATTGTTGGCTCTTATGAGTTTGTGCTCCATTTCAAGCAATACTTATATGGAAAACGTTTTATTGCACGAACTGATCACAAAGCGTTGGTTTTTATGAATACCACTAGTAATCCAATAAGTCCACAATTTCAAACGTGGTTGGCTAACTTGTCAGAGTACAATTTCGATTTGAGATACAGAAAAGGGATAGATCACAGTAATGCAGATGGATTGTCACGAATTTTGAGTGACATGTGCTCTCAGTGTCAGACAAAGCACGAACTAGCAAAAATGGAGAAAAGACCAGATACATCAATGCAATTTACAATGGTAGTGGACATATGGAGAGAATTCGGAAGGAACAGTTGTCAGATCCGTTAATCACAGGTTTCAAACAATGGTTTTCAGGAGGGAGGAGAGAGATTTCGATCACATTACGAGACAGCAAACTATTTCGCGTAAGGGACAATTTGGATGAGGTAGACGATTTGCTAGTTCTACATAAAGGAAATCGAAATCTGGTTATTGTACCAGAAATCATGGTGGATGATTTTATAAAAGAAATTCATTCGGAATTATGCCATTTTGGAAGCAAGAAGGTATTTCATTATTTAGAGGACAATTATTTTTGGCCATCGATGTGGTTCTCAATCAAGGAATTTTAAAGTCTTGTTTGGTCTGTGCTAAGAGGAAAATAGACCCAAAACGAACAAAAGAAATACTGATTCCAAGAGAAAGCTCATACTTCTTAGAACAGATTGTTATTGATATAGCCTATATGGAGAAACTGAGCTCACAACAAGTATCTGATGGTTATCATCGATCGTTTCAGTAAATTAGTGAGTTTAATTGCGTTATCCAAGTTAGATGATCAGTCAGTTTTCAAAGCAATCATGAATAACTGGATTTACAAATTCGGAAGACCAAAGAGCATTCTAACAGACAGAGGGAAGAATTTTGAAAGTGGACGATTACAGAAGAAATGGGAGGAGCTAGACATCAAGCACGAATTCAGTTCTCCATATCAACACCAGTCAAATGGATTGGTCGAACGGGTGATTAGGACAATACGTGACATGATCACTACATCTTTGAAAGGAGGGTGTGACGAAAGGAATTGGCATGAATTATTGCCGAGGATAGAATTCAGTATTAATGCCACTCAACAGAGTTCTACAAAATTCTCTCCTTTTGAAATTGTGTATGGGTACAAAATTAACCTGCACTCTGAAATGCCGATTGGTCCATTACAAGAAAATGAAATCACACGAGAAGTCAAAAAGAATTTGGAGCTAGCCGCAGATAGAATGAAGAACTTTGAAAGTGATAAGCGAGGACATCGGAAATTCATGATAGGAGATCATGTGCTAGTCAGGAAAGAACCACAGAAACAGGAGGAAAAATGAGGACCATATGAAGGCCCATACAAAATCGAAGAAATATATACGCCCAAGATTAAATTAAGTGGCCCAGACGGAACTAAATTACGAAGATCGAATGCTGAAGAGGTTGCATCCTTCTTTTGAAGGGGGAAGTTAATGTGTTTTTGTTTTTGATTTTAATAAATAGACTTTTGAATCATGACTCTTACAAAATGATTTTGTAACTGTATTAATTGATGATTTTGAGATTTTTACTTTACAATCATACATGAAGTACATTAAAATAGAACAAATAAAACTATTTATATTTCTAAATATAAATTAATATGAAAATTTAAAATTTATAAAATTCAGAACGCTTTATTGGATTGAAGTAAAGGAGAAATTTTACCTTTTCCGGTCCTCAGTGAGAAGTTTTGTAATTAATGGAAATTTCAAAAATTTCATTTACGAATTTGATTAATTAAAATAAACGGTTTCATTATGACAGGAATTTAATGAAAACAATATTGAAACGTAATTTAATTATGTGTAATGTTTAAAAACGTGTGTAAATTTTACCACAAACCTTTCATTATATTTATTTTAATCTATTTTGATTTGAAAATATTTTATAAATATATTTCTAGGGGTCTACCGATAATATCGGCACAGCCGATATATCGGTCGATATCAGGGATCGTCAATATCCAGGTGATCGTAACATTACAGTTTCCCGATAGTGACTTACACCGACGTATTTTGTAATAAGTGACATTTAGACAAAAAAAATTATTAAAAAATGATAAGAATGACTCAAAATTCACATTTTATACATCAATCACGCTTTTCATCACTGCATCATTCGATTTAGAATAAATTATTGAAGAGTCGATCGTTGGGAAATCTATAACTCTTATTAATAAAAATTAATTTTTTATTTCTGCGAATTACGGTCTTAAAATACTGCATTTTAATATTTGATTGTCTACTCAATGTTCATTTCTAATTTATTTGTCCTTAAATTAAACTAGTAGCCAACATTATAAAATATTTCTATTTTTGTGCATAAAAAAATTTTAAAAAATTACCTTTTAGAAATTTGGATTATAATTATTGATTTTTTTTATTCATATAATTAAAATATGAAAAAAATATTTGATTCTAAAATATTTTATAAAAATTTTTAAAAAAGAAATATTTTAAATGAAATATTTTTGATTGTGGTTTTAATAAAAAAAATTAGAGTCTAAATTTAAAATGAAGTTCAATACCATCAAAGATGTTCCAGTGCAATATTGGGGATTTTTGCGGGTTAACTTCATCTAGGACAATGAGCCAAAGCAACTGCAAAATATGCATTGTTTCCAGTTCTCTGGTTGGAAAGGAGATTAGCTCATACTCGACGGACTAATCTTGATTAGCCACTTCAAAAATAAGCATGTATTAAATATGTCAGTTCAGCAAGGCTAAATCAACACATGCAGTGGTGCAATCGACCGTCTGCATCTCGTCATCAACATTAACCTACTATTTACTGATTATATTTGATTTCGCTCAGTCGTTTGGGATTTTAATGATCCATAGAAGCACTATCATGGAAACAAGTGAATAGGAGAAGATGAATTTGCCCGTCGACGTGCAAACATTCACGGGGGTTTGAAAATATTGGATTTCGGACGTGTCATTGACACTGGTTTTTGTTCTAGAAAATATCATATCGGCACTCATATCGGAAACAAAAAAAATATCGTAATATCGGTATCGGCACAATCGGGCAAAATTGCATATCGGGTGGACCCCTTAATATTTCTAGGATTATCACAGTTAATATTATAAATGCCATTATGAAATCGTTTAATGGATGATTAATTTTTCCATTCATAAATTTAACTTCGTTCATTTCGCCACTCCCAGATATTTAAGCATGATGGTTGTTCAAGTAAAAACAATACAAGAATTTCATAGCATCTATTACGATATTATCTATTTTTTAAACAAAAATTTACAAATCAATAATAGCTTCGATTTGCATAGTATTTTGTTGTCTTTCTAAATTGGATTTTGATTTAATCATCAGTCCCACCATTAACATTAAATTTATTTATTTTTTTTTTTTACTTCAATTATGTTTATATTATTATTATTATTATATGTATTTTATTTCTGTATTATTATTATTATTATTATTATTATTAATTATTCATTATTATTATTATTATTCAATTATTATTATATTATTCTTTTATTATTATTATTATTATTATTATTATTATTATTATTATTAACGGTTATGTAGATAAAGGCTTTAGCAGGTCTCTAAAAATTAACATAAATGGTCTGAAAAAATTATATTTTTTGAATTCATGGATGCATTATAATTGATTATAATACAGGGTGTTCAATAAGTCTCTCCCCTAATGTCATTTTTATTATATATTCGGCACTAAAAGAATTTAAATATCTGATGCAGACTATATTAGCAATATAGACATTAAAGGTTTGATTTAATTTAATATACTATAAATTTATTATGTTTTAAATTAAGAAAAAGCAAATTTTAAAACTTGTTGTCGAATTAAAGAACGAATTAGAAGTAGTTTACTGATGACTACACATCCCAATCTTGTTTGCAAGTTCGTCGTGGATTACGCGAAGAAAAAGATGCCCAAATATTCCAACCGACCCAAAGCAATCAGGAGCATCTAAAAAAAATTTATTGATAGTGCGCATCAGGTACATGACTTCTGCTAGCGATCAGGTAGGTCAGTTATTCTGTTACTCAGGAGAATGCAAAATTGTAACATGAACTTATTGAAGGACAAAATGGAAAAAGGACTGATGGGAATCTCGCGAAGCATTAAAAACTTTTATAAATATGCTATATTATAAATGGTATTTATTTTTGTTGTCTTATTTTTTATTTAGTAGTTGAACAAATGAAATTAGAGAAAGGACATTGAACACCCATGTATATCTGCTACTGGAGAAGATTAACCAAGTGAGTAATTGAACCATATCCAAATCTCCGTATCTAAGGGCTCCGCAGAAATTAGTTTGTTAGTGCATAACTCAATAGTAGTCATTATGGAGTTGTTTCGTAAAACTTTTTATGTTTTTTCGTGTTATTTTTGGAAATTCATTTTATTTAAAAATTATTTCAAAGTTAGGTTGAATTTTATATGAATACTATATTAATGTTTAAATAATTGCTTTAGGAATAAGGGTTAGTTTTTTTAAACTTAAAGAAATTAGTTGAACAAAGTGTTTCTATATACCAATTAGGAACTAATTAAAACTTACGATTAAATTTTTTTCTAAAAAATAGAAATTAATAAAATAAATTATTGACAAATATATAAATGGATTAATTAAAATTCGATTGAAATTTTAATATTTAAATTTGAAAATTTTTGAAAATTGTTTGAAAAAGGTTAAAATCAAATACATAGATTTACAATTATAAAGAACTTTTTAATTTGTGTTGAAAAAACAAATATGGTTTTGTACTTGTTTCATTGGAATAATTTTTATCGATTCACTTATTGATGTCAATTCTAAGAGAGTTCTTGTCTGGACGCAATTATTCAACAGATTATAAAAAAAAAATACAAAAACAATTTTTACAAAAAGATCATAAAAAGAAGATTTATTTTTAATTCGTTCTTGTATTTTTTCATAAAAATTAAAATCTTCGTTCAAAGATGCCCTTAACCCTAATGCTAAATTGTAAGAATTCTATTTTAATCAAATTTTGATTTTATCTTCGTCATGATTTATGTTTCCATTTATCATTTTAAGGTATAAAGATTTTTTTTTAATTAAATTTTTTATCCCTGATTTTGATTGGATAAATTATTAAAAATTATTATATATAATAATAATAATTGTTTAAATTTTTTGATTAATATTTCTTTGTGTTTTTTCAAATTGAAGTGCTAGAGATTTAGTGGGGATTTAAGATTTTCCATTTAATATATTGGTCAGCTATTGATATATTATAATTGTGTATGAAATGTTTAGAAACCTCACTTACTTGTTTTGATAAGTTCCTGTTAATTTCTGTTCTGATTGTTCCAAAAGTTTACCTATGTATGATTTTATTGCAATATGTACAATAATTCATAAGTCACATTTTATTTAATTAACTCATGCATTTTGGAACCACATGATTGTAATTTCTTCGGTTTTTTTAAAATTTTTTATTATATGTTAAATCAAATAACTTTGTAAAACGACTTTTAAAATGGTTAATGCGAAGAATTTTTATTATTACTTTTATTTGTTCTACTAATTGTATATATAAAACAATAAAATCTTTAATTTTTTGTATTTTAATAATTGTTCCTTTAATTCAATGAAAATGGTCCCTTGGGCATAATTTTTTCTAATGTAAATCTAAAAATGAGAAAAATCTTTCAATTCATTTGCTAAATTAGGCTGTGAAAAAAATATAACATCGTAAAATGAAATAAAAAATTGTTAAAAATAAGTTTTAAAAATATTGCCAAATAATTTTGAAATTTAAATAAATTTAATTAAAAATAAAAAAAATTTAAGATTCAAAATTAAAGTTTTATTTCAAAGAGTAAAAAAAATATTTTTCTTGTGTCTAAAATTCGTTCTCCATGCAGAAAAGAATGGCCATCATAATTATGAATGACATACATTTCTGTATAATCATTTACTGGAATTTTTACTTGCATTTGACTTTGTCATTTATAGATTATTGCGTATTTAAAATAAATTCTTACAACAAGAAAAATTTAAAATTCTCGGATACTGTTACATTTTAACGAACAATCAAAACGAAAATTAAATTAAAATCTATTTTAATTTTTTCATGTCATAAATATAACAATGAAAATAAATAAATAATTTTTATTTATGGATTATTTTAGCAACAACAGTGATAACGTTTTCGGCGCCGCAAAGGTTTCCATTCGTACCTCGAGGACTTTAACATAGACAACCAGTGACATCGAAAGGGGTGAGTCAAGTAAATCATACGGTTTTTATAAAGATGTATTAAATAAATGTTTTATTTATTATAAATACAAATAAGACATAGATTATTTATGTTTGATAAAAAAGGCAAAAAAACAACGCACAAATGCTTAATGAAAATAATGAACGCCATTAAATAAATTTTATTGTTATATATTTTCGACGGATCAACCGTCATCTATCAACAAAATCAAAATTAATTGAGGCATTCCATTGTAATATTTAAACCAAAGATTCAACCAATTATTGACTGAATAAGAAATGCCGATGAATCTAAATATTTTTTTGAAATTAAAGTATAATACGTTGAATCTCTTGTTTAATATTACAACTGAATAGTTCATTTATTTCATTTTTTGTCTGATGATGACGGTTTTGATCCGTCGAAATATATTACAATAAATTTTATTTTAAATGAGCGTTATTTATTTTCATTAATTAACGTTGTTTCTTATTATTGGATGCATGTATGTAAAGAACTAAACACAACAAAAAATTAGCCAATAAAATTACTATCGGACACAGACGAAACAGGAAAATAATTTTTAGCTTTTGTCAAGTAAAAAGGTGGCCCATCCCTGTTTTAGCAGCATAGGTTTTCAAACTTTGGACCATTTGCCATTTTGTTGTTTATCTAGATTCGTGTCTGCCCTATATTAAATTTACTAGATTTTTTAAACTTTACATTTTATTTTACTGAAACAATGTTTTTACTTTGATAGGGTTCATTATGTTGGCAAAGGTAAGAAAAAAAACTAATGTTATGTACAATTTTATTTTATGCAACATAACCTACTAAACAACCTTTTAGAGAACATAGTATACAATGTTAAATAGTACAGAAAAATAGATTAATCTTGTGGATCCTATTGTTCTTTGAAAAGATACTTTGTTTTAAATCTTTGTTAGTGTTTTTCTTATCAATTCCTCTTGCATGTGCGTTTGCTTTCTTTTAATGTTACGTAGAGGTTCAGATATGTGCATGTTTATTTCTATTTAAATTTCATAATTCGATGACTGTATTTCATTAATATCCTTTGGAATGCAGGTTGTTTGCTCAGAGGAGTTTTAATGAATATATTACAATGGAATGAAGTGTAACAGTTCTATAATACTTCAATTAATGGATTGCAAACTTAAGTATATATTTTCCTGGGTGTTCGTAAAATAGTGCATATTGCTAATATGGCAAATTATTTCATTGTTCCTCTAATTACATTTAAGCAAATTTATGTCTAGTTGAGAACTGTTTTTCTGAGGTTTTTTTTCGGATATTTTAAGATTATTAAGTTTCAGGTCATCGAATTGATGGAAATAATGTTGAAATATTTTCGATCAATACCTTTAAAATTCAAGTTTGGTACTATTGATGGGAAAGAGTTAGGAAGATTAAGATATTTAAATGTTGAAATAAAAACGGAAACTTTTCTGTTTCCCAAATGAAAAAAAAAGATTTTCGATTAAGCATTGATGGGAAAGACCAAGAAAATAATTATCAACAGCTGTGATTTAGAGGTTAGAGTTTCAGACTTTCTCAGAGGCTCAATTCTTGGGATTTAACACGAATAGGAAGATGGATCAGTTATTGAATTCAAAGATGTAAAATATCACAGCATGAATATGCAAATACAAATGTTAAATTAGTTCCATCGGAATCAAAGAAAAAATTAATTTTTGGAATTTGAAAGTGATTAATAGTTAAACGATCCAAATAATTTGGTTACATCGTTTATAATTGTGCTACAAATATTTAAGAATTGAAAACATTCTCAAAATTTGGATTAGTCATGTTTGATTACATGATAATAAACTTGGAAATTCATTTAATGTATTCGATATTGTAGTCAC
>JACMZG010001914.1:24160136-24231494 GCA_018340805.1 Microvelia longipes | reverse complement strand
ATAATTATATATATATATATATATATATATAATATATATAATATATACATATTGATTTATATATGATAATATTGAGCCTCTCCTTCCAAAAAAACCACCCCCACTCCTACCTCCCTCTATGACCCCACCCTTATAAGCTCACTTTGTCTTCGAAAATTAGGGAGAAGAAGAACAAACAGGATTGATATAAATGACAAATGGAAAATAAATAAAAAAAGTGATTTTGAGTTTAACAGCCAGGTATGATTTTAAGTCATCAATCTATTACCCATTTAGGTGACATTTACTTTTTACTATTCACTTTAGTTGTCTATTAAGTTAATAAGGAGTTGTTTTGAATTAAAATGTTTCTATTTTTACAATTATCTTATCTTAGTTGTCTGTCTCCTTCAGTAATCTATTGTCACCCTTAGTTTTTCTTACCATTGTGTTGAATTTATATCATTATTTGTATGAAAAATACCCTGCCAGGCATAGCAAAAAGCTTCTATGCTTGTTTCATTTTTATATTGCATTCCTTATAAAAATTTAAAACTGTCAGTGCCCATGCCTACATATATGTTACAATTACAAGGCAACTTTCAATAAAACATGACATAGAGGCTGTTGGAGATATAATCATTTTTTTCTTATTTTATAATTAGTTTTAACCTTCTTTTACTGAGTTATAACTACAGTCGGACCTCCATATAACGAAACTTCTATACCAACGAAAGTCTCTATGTAACGATTTTTTAATCGCTTGAATTTTGTGTTTAAAAGTGTTTCTATTGAACGAAAAAAATTTCTATATAACGAACAAAATTTCCAGAAATAAAGATAAAAACAAGACCCGCAAACTTTCAAGGAATTGACCAAAACGGCACTTCTGTATTTCTGTAATTTCCCAAAACAATTATTTATGATTCTCACCCTGCTCATTTAATTTGCGAACTCTTTCTTTACAATTTCTATGAAATTAGGATTAACACAGCATAGAACTAAAAATCTTTCATTTAATTTGGTATTCGGTCTGACCAGTTCGTTTGTGAACTTTTATTTGTTTGTAAATCGAGTTTATTATAATGTCAAAAAGGAAATCGCTGTCCCTTTCGGAAAAAAATTAATTTATTAAAAAGACTTCTGACAAGGAGTCAAAACAAAAACTTGTCTCTGAAAGTATAAAATCGCTCCTAGTTCTATATCAACAATTTTAAAAAATAGGGAATCTATACTTAAGTTATACGAAACGAGTGGCGATTTAAAAAAAAGTTCTCGAGAATGCAAGTATGAAGATATTGATGACGCAATTTTACAGTGGGTGACAATGTTAAGGACAAAAGTATGCCTGTGACAGACGCTAATAAAGAAAAAGCTGGTGAATATGCAACTGCGAGGTTATTATTCATCCTATATATCCATTAAAATATCATAAAATAGTACAGTTATTTATTTTTTCAATTTCTATACAACGAAATTTCTATATAACGAATTTTTTCACTTGAACCTTTAAGTTCGTTATATAGAGGTCCGACTGTATTTTAATCATTTTCTATAAACCAACCTCATGTTATTAGCATCATCATTCTACTGCCTCCAATTATTTTTAATTATACCTTCTGTCACTGGTGTGGTTATATTTTACAATTTTTAGTTATAAGTGATATACTAGACTTATAACATGATGCTGAATGGAAATAAAGTAAAAGGTTGCTTTATAATAGCATTGGTGAATTTTTGGGGCGGTAAAAGTTGAATGTTACATATGTGTAGCCAAGAGCACCCCAGGTATACCATTTTATTGTTACTTACGAGTATATGTAACACTGTGATTAATAAATACATTTAATTAAACTATTTTTGTATAACAATGCATCTTGTGTAGCATATTTTGTGCTGAGACACTTCTAATTTGTTATCATGTCATTTCTAGAAGTGATTAGCTTAATTCAATGAACATATTTTATAGGCACCTCTTGAAAATTCTTTTTTTGTTTTTAAAAGGCTTTAAATTTTTATATTTTAACCAAATTTATGATCTAATTTTTTAAAATTTAATCTCCAAGTCATAGAAATAAAGATTTATACAAATTACATATAGTAAAAGAATAAAATATGGAACAATTTTTCACCCAAACTCATACATCTATTCACTTGATATCAAACTTTTCCAAAAAAAGAGTAAACATTTGTTATAATTTTTGTAAATACTAATTATTAAAGAATGAAACATATTAATTGTGACTTCTGTTTCATAATTAAAACATTAGCATTTACAAAAATTATTCATCAAATGCATCCTTTTCTTGTAAAAGTTGAGGATCAAGTGTAAGTATGTGTATATTTGGGTAAAATAGTTTTAGTTTCTGCTGACAATATTTTATTCTTACACTACATGAAATTTAAGTAACTTTTCGTGTTTACGGTACATAGCCTTAAATTAAAAGAATCTTTCAAATGGCGCTGTTGCAAATGAAAACTATTCTGTGTTCTTAAGGGTATTAGTAAGTAGATTAATAATACTATATCAAAAAATGAATTTTTATTTATGAAATAAATAAAAAATATGATGTAAAATGTTCATCAAAACAAGTGATAGTGGGTAGCATGTCATAACAAAAAGCCTTTTAAAAATTCATGTAACACTACATGGTATGTCAAATGTGTTCCTCTCGGCCTTTCAGCATTTATTGACTAGTCAGTTGTACTACATTAAAACTTTTTGAAGAAGTAGCTATCAGCATGTCTTTTATCCGTTTTAAAGTTTAATAAATTTGGAAAATTCTAACTTTATAATAAATTTGTACCTTAAAATGTCATGAAGATGTTTTAAATACAAATATACCAATGTCACATCCTTTACCTTCTTGGAAATATCTTTAAGACAGGGTGTTTACCAACTTTAAAAAACTTAAAAACCTTGATTGAAGCCTTGAATTTAATTTTACCCTTGGAAACCTGGAAAAAGCCTTGAATTTCATTTTACACTTAAAAAACTGGAAAAAGTCTTGCATTTCATTTCACTCTTAAAAACCTGGAAATAGCCTTAAATTTCATTTTATTCTTGAAAACCTGGAAAAGGCCTTAAATTTGTTAAAACTCTTTATATTTAAAATTGTATTAAATTTATTATTTTAATACATTCATTTATTTTAAAAAATAGAATCTTGTAATTTATTTGAAATAAATGAATCCGTTTCATAAAAAATGTAAATATAAATACTTTGTATAATTCTTAATTTAGATTTATTTTGTCTCAATACAGTTTAGTTTTAGTATTATTTTCAGGACAGAAGCCTTTCCATTGAGAATTAAAGAAGTCAGTTAGGTTGATTTGTCCCAATTATCATTTCCCCCACTCTGTTACAAATTTCTTCTCTCCATCTTAGTATGTGTCTTCCTCATCTTCTTCTAGAATCTCTGGAGATTCACTCAGTTGTCAGCTTGGACCACCTTACTAGGTGGCCGGCCCATCACCATTTTGCGTGGTGAGCTTCTTTTTGAAGATTCTGATCTTGGTTGCTTTCATTATAGCCTTGTTAGTAACTCTGTCGGTTCACTTTATGTTGTACATACTTCTAGCCATACTCATCTGAGTTGTCTATAACTTATTACCCACTTTTACAGACAGTGACCAAGTTAGGAACCATATAATATATTAGGGAATACAAGTGATGTCATATTTTTTCTTTTAATTTATATGTTGAACATCCCAACATGTACATAATAGGCATATGCACCCAATGATTTTCATGAGCTCTTACAATATGAATACGTATTTTAATTGATTATTGGTATATTTTTTTTTAAATAAAATATCCTTTATTTTTTATTATAAAATTAAAAGATTCTTATAAAAATTACAGAATTAACTAAAAAGATATGCTATACAAAAGAAAAATTATTAACGGATTATTATCCACTTTAAGGCATTAGTCTTGTGCTGTGGATAACAGCCTCTCTCTAACTCTCTTATTAATTTTCCATTTATAAATGGAATAAAAAATATATTCTTTTATTTACTTTTTTTTATTTTATTCTTTAGTTCATTTGTATTGGGACAGTTTGGGGAGCTATATATTTACTGGATATGCAGGGCAATTCAATTATAAAAGATGAAGTAGAAGGGAAGGAACCCGTTAGTAAGGCTTTACTTGCTCATTCTGTTGCTGTTAATCAAATCAGTATTGATCTTAAAGGAGATTATATTGCCAGCTGCTCAGATGATGGAAAGGTAAAAATTACATTTATTAATTTTATTGATGTAAATGTTAGTTGCACAGTAATGTTTTAAGGATTAATTATATAGAGCTTCAAATGAAAGAAAACCTAAGAAAATTAATTAATTATTGTAAATATGTTCAGTAATTAATTATTGTTAAATCTGTCACCATTTGGACCACACTATACACTTGTTAAAACAAGCTATCTTACAGGTATTAAAAAATCTAAATATTTTTTTTTCTTACTTAATCATTAAATCTTTCAGCAAATTTTATTTAGAAAAAAAATTGCTAATGAGACAGCTTGTGTGTTTTAAGATTAATGTCATCCCGGTGGTGACCTCAATGTAAATGATAAATCAGTTATTTTGCTTCCACAGTATTAGGTACCTTTTGCAATGTATGACATCAAGGATGTAAACACAATGCTCTGAACACAACTACACAACTGAACTGAAGATTAGAGATGTGTTTACACTATTTATAACTGTCTCTGAACTTGTCTTCAAGAACAAAGAGTGTAGCTAGTTTTCCTGTTCACAAGTGAAAACCCTATCTACATATGTCAAAAGAAGTATGGAATATTGTTAGCTAGGTCCTTGCATACAAGATCATTGGGTATATTTTCAATGTGTGCTCCACCACTAGTTTCCTCTTTAGAAGTTTTAAAGATCCTCTCTCAAAAAAAACTAGTGCCTATAAGATCCCTTGGAGTTGTGGCAAAGTCTTGATTGAAGGGACAGGTAGATTTATATGTATGTGTGTAGCTGCGCATATCAAACACTCCATAGATCTGTCCGTGATTGTAGATCATTCGCAAAGTACTAACCATATATAAAACCAAGGTATTAGCAAATGTTTCTTAATATTGAGATGGACTCTTCAGAGAATCCTTAGAGATTGCTAGGGATAAGAATAACTAACAGGACATAGGGTTGAAGATCTCCAATATTTGGACACTGCTTGCCTTCTCAATGGGTAACTCCATGGTTCCATTAACTAATCTCAACCTACGATTACTTCACTCATGAAACCCCACCGATTACATCATCAAACAGTCATCCTCCATCAGTTATCATACCAAGCTATACACTCTCACGTGACCTTCAAATGGATTACGTCTTACTAGCAAGAACGCTTTTTGAACTCTTCTATCCTTTCTCTGGGCTACAATCTGTGTCCTTAATAACAAGGTCAGAGACAGCTATGAATAGGGCAACCCTCTTTTCCAATCTTCCATTTTTTTGTTGCTCATTGTGTTTGCATTCATGATGACCTAGATCCCTAAAGATGCATCCCTCTGTGGAAGTGAAATGTCAGTTTTATCATCTGCATTGACAGAAATGACAAGAAGACCTTAATCTTCATGACATTAACCATTCCATTCTACTCAGTTTATTTATTTTTATCTGATAAATTTTTATAGGTGTTCATTTACGGGTTGTATTCAAGCGAGAATCACCGAGATATGGTTGTTGGAAGACTTGTCAGAGCTATAGCTATTGACCCATTTTATTTTAAACCTGGATCAGGTCGCAGATTTATTACAGGTACTTATCTCTTATTTGTTTTATTTAAAAATTGTGCTGGAATTAAAGTTAAATTTAGACTTATTCCAGACCTATACTTATCAACTATTCATTAGCACTGTTCCTTATTTGTTCCGACTTTTACCCTTTTGGTTGTTTACCTGTAGAAGTAGCGAAAGCTTTTAAAAACCTTTCCTTAACATTTCAGACTTTTACTGCTTTTGGTTGTTTACCTGTAGAAGTAGCGAAAGCTTTTACAAACCTTTCCTTAACATTTCAGACTTTTACTGCTTTTGGTTGTTTACCTGTAGAAGTAGCGAAAGCTTTTAAAAACCTTTCCTTAACATTTCAGACTTTTACTCCTTTTGGTTGTTTACCTGTAGAAGTAGCGAAAGCTTTTAAAAACCTTTCCTTAACATTTCAGACTTTTACCCTTTTGGTTGTTTACCTGTAGAAGTAGCGAAAGCTTTTAAAAACCTTTCCTTAACATTTCAGACTTTTACTGCTTTTGGTTTTTTACCTGTAGAAGTAGCGAAAGCTTTTAAAAACCTTTCCTTAACATTTCAGACTTTTACTGCTTTTGGTTTTGTTACCTGTAGAAGTAGCGAAAGCTTTTAAAAACCTTTCCTTAACATTTCAGACTTTTACTCCTTTTGGTTGTTTACCTGTAGAAGTAGCGAAAGCTTTTAAAAAACCTTTCCTTAACATTTCAGACTTTTACTGCTTTTGGTGTTTACCTGTAGAAGTAGCGAAAGCTTTTAAAAACTTTCCTTAACATTTCAGACTTTTACTCCTTTTGGTTGTTTACCTGTGGAAGTAGCGAAAGCTTTTAAAAACCTTTCCTTAACATTTCAGACTTTTACTACTTTTGGTTGTTTACCTGTGGAAGTAGCGAAAGCTTTAAAAACCATTCCTTAACATATCAGACTTTTACTCCTTTTGGTTGTTTACCTGTGGAAGTAGCGAAAGCTTTTAAAAACCATTCCTTAACATTTCAGACTTTTACTCCTTTTGGTTGTTTACCTGTGGAAGTAGCGAAAGCTTTTAAAAACCATTCCTTAACATTTCAGACCTTTACTACTTTTGGTTGTTTACCTGTGGAAGTAGCGAAAGCTTTTAAAAACCATTGCTTAACATTTCAGACTTTTACTACTTTTGGTTGTTTACCTGTGGAAGTAGCGAAAGCTTTTAAAAACCATTCCTTAACATTTCAGACTTTTACTCCTTTTGGTTGTTTACCTGTGGAAGTAGCGAAAGCTTTTAAAAACCATTCCTTAACATTTCAGACCTTTACTACTTTTGTTGTTACCTGTAGAAGTAGCGAAAGCTTTTAAAACCTTCCTTAACATTTTCAGACTTTTACTCCTTTGGTTTTAAAGTAGCGAAAGCTTTTAAAAACCATTCCTTAACATTTCAGACCTTTTACTCCTTTTGGTTGTTTACCTGTGGAAGTAGCGAAAGCTTTTAAAAACCATTCCTTAACATTTCAGACCTACTACCTTTTGGTTGTTTACCTGTGGAAGTAGCGAAAGCTTTTAAAAACCATTGCTTAACATTTCAGACTTTTACTACTTTTGGTTGTTTACCTGTGGAAGTTGCGAAAGCTTTTAAAAACTATTCCTTAACATTTCAGACTTTTACTGCTTTTGGTTGTTTACCTGTGGAAGTAGCGAAAGTTTTTAATAACCATTCCTTAACATTTAGACTTTTACTGTTCTTGGGTGTTGACCTGTAGAAGTGGCAAAAGCTATTACAATGTATTCCTTAAATTATTTTTAAAATATCAACTACAGTTTACAGTAGTGTTATAAGCAGATTTAAAATTAATATTGGAGAATAACTGGTTTTAATGAAATTTGATATCTTAATTTGATCTATGACTTTATGCTCTGGTAGTTCATATAATACCTGTTGCTGTTGTTAGTTTCATAACTCAACTTTTAATTTTGGTTTTATTTGTCCATTTATATTTTGGTTATATTTGTATATTTATAGGTGATGAAAAGTTATCTCTGTATGAAAAGACTTTATTTTCAAGGACTAAATGTACAGTTTTAGCCGATGCTAGTCACGAGGGTGGAGTCAAATCTATTAAATGGAACCCTGTTGGAGAACTGGTAGCTTGGGCTACTCTATTAGGTTTTAGAGTCTATGACATTGTTGCTAGGAAATCACTTGGTCTTATTAAATGGCAACGCAATACTCAGTAAGTTGCATAAATTTGTTGGTTATGTTAAATATATTTGTTATATATTTGTCGGGTTTGTTATAGTTATTTACACAGCAAGGGAGAGAAGAAAGTTTTACAGCTCAAGGCCAAGTTTTCATTATCACCCGAGGCTGTAAGGCCGAGGGAGGTAAACTAATTACCTCCTGAGGCTTTGCTGAGGGAGATAACTAAAATTGATAATACGAGAGCTGAAATTCTTCAATCCCTATGACTTAAATAATAAGTGAAATAAATTTTGTATTAATTTTTAAAATTTGTTAATGATGATGGAAATGAGAAGTTACAATTTGAAGGGATGTTAATAATGATTGTAGTGGGGTTTTCATTTTTTTTTGTACACATTATCTTTTTATTCCCTACATTATTTAGAATTTGTTCTGTGACTTTGATTTTATTCGGCATAGATAACTCTATACAGCCACTGCACTCTATTTACGTCCCTAGGGAAGTAATGTGTCTACGGGGCCAGGTCGCTACATGTGAAAACCTAATTTACAACTCAAGTCATAGGTAAAATATATTTAAACTAGAGAACTTCTTATAATGAATCAACTTATAGTATAACAACTTTAAAATTGGGGAAGTATAGCAGCTCATTTTTTGGTTAGTTTTATATTTGTCAGATGATATTTTTTGTATTTCCATATTTTATATCAATATTTTCTTTTTAAAAAAACTATGTTTTTACATGTATAATTAATCAAGAAGTTGAGCTGTATCCCAATCAAATGATTGTTAATGTTGATAGTCCAAGAACGGGATAGTAAAAAATTTATTATGCCATAATCATGCCTAAAAATAAGGCCTTTTTTAGGCATGATAATGGCCAGCTTGGCCAAAACGTCGCCACAATAATTATTTTTTGCGGGCTTAGTATTTTGTTAAATTTGGATTAATGGCCAAATTAATTAACAAAACACGAACTTACAGAGTTTTGTGTGACTAGAATAGTAAACTAATATTTGCTTACAATATTTAAATAGTTGCTTATTTTGTTGGAGCACAAAATTTTATTTAAGTTTTAGGATTTTTATCCTATTTTGTGGACCCTTAGATTCTTTCTTGAAGTTGGGCCTGGACAGCCCAACGCCAGACTAGAATTATGGTTTTATTTTTATTCTGATTTGTAAGAACTACAAAAATATAAGGATGGGAATTGTCCCTATTTGACTTTTCTTGAATATAACGTATAAAACATGTAAGTTACAGAAATGAACCTATATAGAGGCATTTGTATCTAATGAAGAGCGGAATACAACTGTCAAATGCCATAGGAATAGCCAATCTAAGTTCTTATTGATGTTTATACAAAATTGTTTAAACAAAAAAATAAATTTTAAAATTACATATAAAATTTATGTAATTTTCTTATATAATTTTTTTTATAAAAAATACTGTATTTTTTAAAATTTAATTTAAAATTAATACTTGTACCAATCATGTTCTTGCAGCCCAATTTTTGGTCGCAATCCTAGGGTTCAGTAAAACTGTACTAATCTACTTTTACTTATGACTTACAGGATCGATATGAAATGTCACTTATGTTGGAAAGACAAAGGAACTTTGTTAGTAGGTTGGGCTGATACAGTCAGAGTCTGCACGATATTAGAGAGACCCCAGTCACAGTTTAATAATTTAGAACTATCTCCTTACATTTTACAACCTGGTTAGTTTCTTTGATTATTTTGTTAGTAAGAATCCTTAAAAGTGTTGAAGGATCTAATTACATGCCACTCTGTTATTACAGTGTGTCCCTGGATGGGGTTCCTGCAAAATTTCATTTTTCGGGAAAAAGGCTACACTTCATATTTATAAAGTTCAGCTCGTTTTAAAATGAACATTTATTCCAATAAAAATGTTATATTATGAGTTATACTATATTATTTTGTGGAATATTAACTTTTAACTTACTTTAATTTAGGAAGTTTTAAAATAATGGTTATACTAAGTTCACGGTACAAAATGTAGGATTTGAATAATAAAAATCTGAGATTTACTTGCAATAAAAAATTTTATGAAGAGTGACTTTTTTTAAAGACAAAATTCCACACATAAGCAACTCATTCTGTGGACCGTAAAAAAGTTTCGAAGGCAGCATTAGGTTATTTGATGAGTTTACATAGAAAAATTAATACTTTTGGTTGTTGAGAGTAAGATTTTTCTATGATAAAATTTAATATTTTAATGGTACATTTTGGGTACCCAAAAAGTACCGTTTTCTTGAAATTACCAATAGAAAAGTAGGTTAATATGAGTCCAATTTTTGCACTATCAAAAATGACTCACCAAATAATTCAAAATTCATAAAATAGACCAACAAGTGGGCCAAGTTTCATCCCATTAGCACCATTTGTTCATTTTAAAAAAAGTCCAACTAAGTTGAAATTTGGTTTGAGTTTATCCCTTAATGTAATAAATAAGAATGCTAAGTTGCATTTCAATGCAGCTAGTATGTATCTGGTTTTTGTTTGATCACTAATCTGAAGCACCATCAAGCGATTCAGTGCCTAGAGGTGTTACCACTGAGATTAAAATGGTTGTTTTACTGTCTGAGGACAAGCGAAGCGAGTCAGAAGGGATACTGCAATACAAATTATGTGATTTCCATATTCTGATATAAGCGAATCTAGTCCGAAGTGGTGAGGATGATCGTTGCAAATTTGATATGGTAAGGAAATATTCTGAGGTACCCTGCACCCGATTAAATAATGAAAACTACAAAGTCTTTCCTCAAAACATTTTTTCTGGAGAAACTTTGTGGTTTTCATTATTTATAATGGACTCCTTTCTTGCTCATTCTAATCATTCTGCACCTGATCGTTTCAATTTATTAATTGAACCCACAATTTTAATTAAAATCACATTTACTTTAAACATGGGTTATTTTGACTGTTAGATTTAACAATATAAATACAGTATTTTAAGAATTGGGAAAGTGTTGCATTACCGCTAAAATTATTTTTTAAGTACCTTACACATTAAGGAACTATTAATGTTGAGTACCTGTACTGAAGACTATTTGACAAAAATTAAAAGTATCATGTTTTTGTAAATTGATTGTGTAGGGATAATTTTTATAAAAATAATTATACAAGCTGAAGTGGATATTATTAATTATAAATGGATTATTTTTACTTTTCAGTGTTTACATTTGAAACAGAGTTTATAGTTTGTGGAGTAGGGCCTTTAGAAGGAAGCCAGATAGTAGTTCTTGGCTTCACCACGTCAGGAGGTAAGAATTCCAGTAAAGATTCTGATATATCTTGCTTAGGAACTCCTCAGAGACCTCATCTTCATGTTATAGAACCAGCATCACATGACTATCTTGATCTATCTACTGATAACCTTAGTCTTAGAGGATATCAGAACTATATGGCATCTGATTATTCATTAGGTAAATAAAATTGTTTCTTACTTAAATTGTATTAACAAAAAATATGAAAGTATGTATAGTTTTGTGTGGTTTCACGTGTGTGAGTGCCAGCATGTAAGGATATCGTATGGACAATAGTCCATACAATATCCCATTGTAAAAATGGACAAGAGTCAATTTTTTTGTTGATTTATCTGCAAATAATCTGTGGTTTATAGTTTATTTGTTCATGATTTGTGGTTTATTTTTTATTAGTTTTATCGTTTAATTGTTGATGATCTACGATTTAACTTTCATTAGAATTTTATTTTAGTGAGTGTTTCAAACTGAGTTATGATATTTTGCCATTTTGTATATACAGATGGTGTGTGAGGTATATTAAGAGAAAATAAGAAATATATAAAAATAAATAAATAACCATTTATTTGCTATCTTTACTTATTACTCTCACTACAAAAATTTAAAATATTATTTATATTAATAAGCAATTTGGCAATGAGCCGTGGTACCTCTTTTTGAGGTCGGAAACATTGGTTGGTACACCAATAGTATACAATTTACCCAGGAATTTTCAAAAAATCATTCATCGATAGTTTATACAAAATTGTTTAAAACTAATAACCAGTAATAACAGTAATATACCACACAAGAATATAATAGAACAATATAATACAAGAATATAATATAATATAATAAAAAGAATTCATATTTGTTTAAATTATAATTTAAATAAAGATTTATATTTATTTTTGTGCTTAATTATTATTATTTTTATTTTGTATTTACATTATTATTTTATTTAAATTAATATATAATTAATTTTATTCTTTATAGAGCCAGACATCCTTATACACTTCTCCCATCCTTAGCCACTCTTTCCTATCCTGAGCTGTTCTCTGCCAGGTCTCCTGACCGCATATCCTCCTCACCCAACCTCACTCTCGGCCTTCCTCTCTTCCTCTTACTCCCCCTTGGGTATCATTGAATAAGTTTTTTGGTCCATCTGCCATCCTCTGTCCTCACTACATGACCTACCCATCCCCATTTCCTCTCACTTATTATCGTTCCTATATCTTTCATTCCTATCTGGTGCCTCACTCATTCATTAGTCTTCCTCTCTTTCCTACTTACTCTCAGCATACTCCTCTCCATTCCTCTTTGGGTCACTCTCATTTTGTGCACCATTCCTCTATTAATAACCCATGTTTCAAGAAATATATCAGTCAAACAATTAAATAAGTAGTAGGGAAATTTTTATTTATACTGCATTTACCCCATGCTTATGACACTAACGACTCTATGTCTACAAGGTCAAATGTACATTCTAACCAGACATCTCAACAACTTGGAAATACCTTACTACAGACTAAGTGCCTCCCTAAGATGTTTTTTTCTACAATATAGCTGCAGATTGTATAATACTTAGTCTCCTTGTACAACTTCACTTAATAAAACTAAATTCTCATTGTTAAGGAGCTATACAATAATAAGGATTATTTTTTCTTCTAAATTATGTTTCCCCTTAAAAGTAAAGAAAAAAAAAATAACCTTTGCACTCAGGACTTGTGTCCTCTAGCAGTCTTAATTGAGGAATGGTTGTTCTGAATGAGGACAACTTAATTGAGACCGTGTCAATGTAGATGAAGAATCTGACGTTTTGCTTTCCTTGTGAGAGGCATCTTCAGGTATGGTGAACTTCATGGATAAAAACACAATGCTCTGCAAAACTACGAAACAGTTCATTTTTGTGATCATTGTGTTTTCATCCTTGATGTCCTACATCCCTGAAGATGCCCTACCACAGTGGAAGCGAAACGTCGAATTCTTCATCTACTTTGACGAGGTCACCACCGGAAAACCTAAATTTGTATAATTTTGTATACTTTTGCCCATAAAGAACTTGATTAAAACATCTTATATCCTTAATTTCGTTGTAGATAAGTGTGTAAATAAATTTTTAAAAAAATGTTTGTAATGGTTTTGTCATGTTTTTTCAGAATGTCTTGTTGAAGAGAATCGTTATGTTGTTGTTAGTCCTAAAGATTTAGTTGTGGCCTGTCCTTATGATAGCGATGATCACATTGATTGGCTTCTTGATCATTGGTAAAGTCTGTTTATTTTATTTTCTATTTCTTCAATTTTTACTTTTCCTCATTTATACCATAGGTATAAAGGAAAAGTATTAATTTTGCAAAAAAATCCAAATTGGGTTGACACCAAAATTATCCAATTTAGGTGTTATAAAGACCTGCTGAGTAGTTTTCACAAATTTGTCTGTCTGTCTATTATCATCGTATATATCCAGTGTATTTATGCTAGAGAGTTGAAACTTTTTACAAAAATCAATCTTTAGATCTAGTTGTTTTATTCAAAAAATAATGTTCTTATAATGTCATTAACCTGCAATAATGACTTTGCAAACATTTTGAAAAATCATAAAATGAGGAAAAATTATGTGATCGAATTGAGATTTGGCATGCATGTAGCCATTTAAAAGACTAACATATGTGCTAAGTTTCATCTCATTATCGACATTAGTTCAATTTTTATTAAATTACTCTTTTACATTTTTTAAATATTTCTCGGTACAAATTATACTAAGTCAAAATTGGGTACAAGTGTATTCCTTCATGTGATAAATAGGTACACTAAGTTTCATTTTAATCCCTTTAGTTTATCTATGATTTTTGTTAGATCATACAAGTTAAGCAGCATCGAGTGTGGTCAGTGCCTGTATCAGGTGATCACCGGGAATGAAACGGATGTATTTGCTATCTGAGGACGAGCGAAGCGAGTCCGAAGACTTGTTGCAGTGTAAATTTAATGACTTGTACATTCAGAAGGCGAGCGAAGTGAGTCCAAAGCAAGGAAAATAATAATAATTATGATAATAATAATAATAATAATAATAATGCCCGTTTAGAGCCTTGTGGCTCATCAGGGATAACCCCTGCGGGAACTACCTCGGGTGGTATTAGCAAACGTTACGCTCAAAGTGTATTCTAAAGCTGGCAATAATTTATCTAAACAATAATCTTCTATACACTGAGAGCTTAACCTGGGATGTGAACCCCAGACCTCAGTGGGTGCCAAAGGTCAGTGTAAAGACTAACGCCTTAACGACCTCGGCCACGGAGGCGGTCGAGGCAATAAGAATGAGCAAAGCAAATCTGATGTTATGAGGGAAAGTTCCGAGGTATCCCGTACCAGATTTTCTATTTTTAATTGTCCTTATTTATACCACAAAAAACTTTATAGGGACCTCTATTTTAAATTATTCAAGCTTTTGAGGAGGAATAGGTCCAAAATAATAAAAAAAAAAACCAATTTTTCCGAGCTTTCAATATAATTTTATCTTTTTCAAGGCTTAACATAATAAATAATAACAAAAAACAGTTACATGGTTGCTAACATATAGATGTTTTAATGTTTAGATGGTTGCTAACAAAACATATATTTGTTAGCAACCATGTAACTGTTTTTTTGTTATTATTTATTATGTTAAGCCTTGAAAAAGATAAAATTTTATCGAAAGCTCGACAAAATTAGTTTTTTTATGATTTCGGACCTATTCCTCTTCAAAAGCTTGAATAAATTACTTATACCATAAGAATACAGGAAAAGAAGTATATTGTGTTTTGGATGTTTTTTAAGCCTCTTGAGTGGTTCTAACTTAGTTGTCTATCTGTTATCATCGTAGCTCCTGTTAAACTTGATTAAAAATCAATATTTAAGTTTAGTTGAGCTTTCCAGAAAATAATTTCAAAAGAATTAAAAACCAAAAAACAGAAATATCATGAGAACGATTTGAAATTCGGCACACATTAAGTCCTTTATAAGACCAACAAATATGCTAAGTTTCATCTCAATATTAACATTATTTTAATTTTTATCAAATGAAATGTATATGTTTTTAAATTGTTAAAATTTATTTAATTTGAGATAAGTGTATAGTTTATTTATTAAATGAGTATTCAAAGTTTTTATTTTGATGCAGCAAGTGTTTCTATGGTTTTTGTCGGATCACTAGTGTTTTGCAGCATCCAGTGTGGATGGATCACTGCGGAGATTAAATCTGATCGAAAGTTCAGTTTTTCTTCATATTCTATGGATGAGCAAAACGAGTAGTGAGAACAAATGTGAATTGGATGTAGTGAAGATAAAAGTTACAAACTAGCATGTACCAGATTATTTGCATTTAATTGCTACCTATAGTTTTCTAAGCATTTTAGGGTTAGTTTGATTTTATTACCTGCTCTGTAGAAAAGCACTTATGTAACAGTGAAAGCAACAATATAGACCTGTTTAGAAATATTATGTGACTTATTTAATGTTTCAGCAAATATGAAGAAGCTTTAAGTGCCATGGAAGATGGAACTAAAAAATACAGACACACATTCCTTAGTATAGGTCGTGCATATATTGATGATTTACTTAGGTTAAAAGATTATAAAAAGGCTGGTGAAATTTGTAAACGAGTTTTAGGTTTGTTTTTTTAAAATTTATTTATTTGTTTTTTAGCATGTTTAAAATAGTTTGACAAACTTTGAGAAGTATATTACAGAGTGTTTTTTTCCTAAGGTAGGGAGTTAAGTTGCACTTTATTCCTTATGGTACAGAATGTAAAATACAAAATTTGTATCCTCCATAAAAAGACGTTTCTTGTACGGTATACAAAAAAACTTCTTCTTGTACAACTGGAAGTTTTTCTATTTCCTAGAGAAGCCCTAAAGACCACATTTGTTGTAGTTCAGCTATAATTCCGCTAAATGGCAACACTGTTTTGACAGTAAACCCTTCTTTTTGCTATTTATTTCTCGCTATTATTTTTTTTTTTTGTAATTAAACATTTTAGCAATTTTAATAAATGATAATAGCTCGTAATAGCAATAATAATAATTTAAATATTATTATTATTTAAATATTTTAAAATATAGTCCATTTAAATTAGTTGAAATTTATTTATAAACATCCCATCAAGTGTTTTTATCAAAATTGTTCCTAATAATGGAGACTCATACTAATATTTAAACATTTTATTTGATCATTTGCTTGCAGGAAATGACAAAAGGCTTTGGGAAGCAGAAATGAATAAGTTTGCTCAAGTACAACAACTTAGATCACTTATAAGTTACCTCCCTACTGATAATAACAACAAATTAGCCCGGCATATTTATGATCTTGTTCTTTATGAATATTTAAAATTTGAACCTGAGGTATAACTTTTATCCTTAACTAGATTTAAAGATGATTATACAGTTTTATAATTATAAAATATTCTATTTCTGGAGATACTATCAATAAATATGCAACCATCAATAAAGAATTTATATTTTTATATTAATATATAATAATTATAATATTATAATATATATCATTATATAATTATATATATATATATATATATATATATATATATATATATATATATATATATATATATATATAAATATATATATATAACTATTTTATTTATTTATTATTATTAAGTAATAAATATTTATAAATTTTATAGTTTTTTTAATTAATAAGAAATTATATAATATTATATTATATATATATATATATATATATATATATATAATATTATATATATATTATATAATATAATTATTTTATTTATATATTATTATTATATATTTATTATTATATATTTATTATAATATAATATATATATATATATATATATATAATATATATATATATATATATATAATATTATATATATATATATATATATTATATAATCTTGGTTTATAAGTAAATTATTTTTATTACTGGTGCTGTACATGTGATTATTTTTATTGTACTCCTTTGCGTGTACTTGAAACTACAGTATAGAGTTAGAGTATATAGTTGGAGTATAGTATATATAGACAATAAAAAGTCAAAATAATCTGGCTAATAAAGAGTTCTTTGCAGTGAAAGTTTCTTTTGACACCAGACAATACTTTTACTTCATTTTTTACTTTCCTCATTTATACTGTAGATATGCAGGTAAAGTATTGTGTTGCAAAAAAATTTGAAACTGGGATGATACCTGAATCCGTTTTAGGTGTTTTAACTAAAACTTTTAACTCTTAAGTGGTTTTCACAAAGTTGTCTTGTGTGTGTCTATTATCATTGTAGCTTCAAGTGTATTTATGCTAGAGAGTTGGAACCAAAAATCTATCTGTAGGTGTAGCTGTGCAATTACTTTATGACGTTATTAACCCACAATAATGACTCAGCAAAAATTTTGAAAAATCATAAAATAAGGAAAAATGATGTGGTCAGATTGAGATTTGGCACGCATATATCCATGTTGGCACATACTAACATATGAGCACCAATTTTTCAACTCTCTAGCATAAATACACTGGATATATACGATGATAACAGACAAAAACACTCATACAGACAGAGAACTTTGTGAAAACTACTCTGGAGGTCTTAAAAACACCTGAAATAGATAATGCCGGTGTCATCCTGGTTTCAGTATTTTTTTTTTTTGCAAACACAATACTTTTCCTAATACCCTCGAGGAATGCCTAATGAGGAAAAGTGAAAAAAAGTGTAAAATAAATTATTAGTTACATTTTCAATCATACTAGAAGAATTATAAAAGAGTACATTTTTCTGGACTGGTATAATATTTTTAATTTTACAAGTTGCATTTTAAAAAAAATTTACATTTGGTATTGAGTAGTTATTACATTACAAATTGCATTACAATTTTCGATTTTAGTTTATTTTGGATCCAATCACCTGAAGATGTTGAGCTTTGCTCACGTTGTAATAATTATTCAATAAATTATTATAATTTAGGACTGCAGTCTTCAAAAAATTTTAATTACATACTAGAATTATATTTAACTAATTATGTATTATGATTGTACTAACCAATTATTAATTATGGTCTTCAAATAGATCTACTGAGTTGATCTTGAAATAATAACATGATTTAAAAGTAAGTGTGTAAATTAGAAAAATTAGAAATGTATTCAATTAAGTATTAATCTTTGATTGATAAAAGCAAGAAAATATAGTTGAGGAGGTTTGTAAGCCGATGGAATTTTCTTTGGAATGCTTACTATCTTGCTTAACAATCCAGTTCATGTTATTCGGTTTATGCTTTATAGTCGGATCAGTTAAACGTATACTTTTAATAAAAAAATGTTGTTGGTAAGCTTTCTTGGATATTTTTTAAATGTAATGTGCATTTTTATACCAATGGTTGATAAAAAAATGCTCGCTTTTGCTTAATCATTCTGCGACACCAACAAATTCGGTCCAGCTATCATCATACAAACTCAGCTTTACAAATAAATTTCATAAACACATCTTGTCTCCACTATACACGACTATTCTTTGATTATTATTATTCCTCTAGGAACACTATCTCTTTGTTGTGGTCAAAACAAGTCTGAAACAGTATTTCTTTGTCACCCACGAGGAGAGAGAGATTTCGGTGGATATATATCACCAAGCAATAAATTGCTGACAACACATAAGTATTAAAACATAAAAATTTATCCATTCTTGGCCCTCAATAAGATTTCTAACTATTGAACCCTACTAGAACATCTGTAAGGGTTATATATAGATTGTGTTGTGAGCATTTATTTCACAAGACTTGAGGATTAATTTAATCAGGTGTATATACATAACTGATCTGCACTTTCTTTTATGAATATAATGTTTATCTCTAATGTAAGTTATATGAATAGACCGTTTATAGTTATGGTTTTTTTGTTCGCGGTTAACTTATCATAAGCTTGAGGTGGAGTGAGGGGTAATCATAGTTCTTAGTTGGCCTTTATGCCTCACATATATACCACAGTGGAAGAATAAAAAACGTCTATGAAAAAAACATCCTATTACATATATTAATATACAATTAATAATTTGACAAAATACTATTTAATTTATTAATATAAATTATATAGATATAGAATAAAGGAATATCGCTTACATTATTATAACATGAAATTGGACATCAACCTAATCATTCAGTAAGGAGGGTGTGTGAAGCTCCCCCTCACCAATAATTCCTGTATCGCTTCTATTCCATTTGTATACAAAAACACTACAATTATTCCATTTAACTATGCGGTATTTTCTTAACCTGCTCATACGTAGATCGTTGGGGGAAATCGGACACTAATGAGTTTTTCGTAATATATCTATGTTATCTATATAGTAGTGTGACAAACTACGCAATCGTATCAAATTATATGTGAATATGTAATACTAAGATAATGTTCAAGTCGAAAAGTTCTTATTATCAAATAAATATTAAATTAGTAAGCTGGAGGAGTGAAATACCAACAAATTATACGAGATTATATTATCACAAATAAATTGTTTAAATCAAAGCTCATATAAAAATAGATATGATTTTTCCGTGTGCCAACACGATGTGACAAATCTATCTGAAAAAAAACATCAGTAGATACCGAATCATATCTGCAAAATGAGATAGAGTAAGCAAATTCTATTGTAAAGGCCGAATTATATAGAAAGAGGTGTCATGTACTTGGTTATTGTACACTATGCTTATTTTACACCATTATATTGCTATACTACACTTTTCCATCTGAATACAAGTTATAAAATCTGAGTAGAATATATCTACGGGTGTCTATAATTTGGCGAGGTACAGAATAATCCGGTTTCACAACCTAGCACCTTGGTATATCCATACACGGAATTCCAAAATCAACCCACCGAGTGTATTTAGAGTAGTTTTTTATATAAGACACTACTAATTCGTGGAGTGGTTTTCACCAATAACTATTTCTCGTTCTGTATTGAGTGTGATAGTAAAACTGTGAAGTAGACAGATAGAGTTCTGTATTTATTTTATCACTTTAAGATAGTCTCAATCTCCAGTATATACTTTTTATAACACTTAAGAGAGAATTTGTAATAACTTTCCTGGCACACGAATAATTTTGGCAATACCTAGTACTGCTATGCTACTCCTTCCATCATAAATAATTGGTCTTAAAAAACACCTCTTTCGATAACACCACTAGGTATAACATTTAATGGAATCTATAACACCGCGTTCAACAAAATTCTATTTTCTATTTTAGATTACATATATATACTCATCAACATCAAAAACAACACATTTGGTATCCTAAATCCTAACTGTATTCACACAATATATTTTTTATTTGTATTATGCTCCTTTATAAACAATTCACTACCATCTTTCCTATTTCATCTCTGAGACTCTGTGATAACAAAGTCTGATAAGTTTTAGTGTGCTTTTCACTGGTAAAATCTATATAGTTATACTACTAATTCTTAAAATGTTATTTGTATGTGGAAAAGACATTTATATTAGGTTATGAAAAGCATAAAATTCGTTGATTGCCAACCGGTTTCATCTACCTCAACACAGTCCTACATGCGGAGCTTGCACAAACTACGCAACCACTATCTTACATATTGTTTTGAGCGGCAAAGTAGTATTAAATGCTCTAAACGCACAAGTAACAAAATATACTAGGGACACGGTGCAACACCAGTTTTTGGCAGTTGTCAATTTATTATAGCTTTCATGAGTAATAAAAATATACCATGAGTATTCACACAGTGAAGGCAAGCAATGGTGACTTTAACGTTAAAAGCAATGGATTCTGGTGTCTTTAAATCTGTGAGAGCTATCAGCAAAACATACTAAACCATATTTCATAAAATGTATTACACATAATATTCGCATTAATGAAGAAATGTTCTCGTAATAAAACACAATATGTACATAAAACATATACAAGCTATATTATGGTTGAGTGGGTGTTATGTGATTGATATTCCTAGCATTTATTGATAAAGACGTGAGAGAATGGACTTAACTTATATATTATAATTATTTATTTTAATAGAACATTAATAATGTCTAAAGTTATTATATTATTATTTTTATATGTATTAGTAGTTGTTACATTGAGCATTAATTAAAAATATTACTGGTACAATCCAGCAACTGAAGCATTGCCATCTTTAATCTATTATTTATAGAAAAAGTTCTTAAATGATTATTATAGAAGAGTAGGACTTGGGACACTATTACTTTAAGATCACCTCATTGAACATGGCTTCGCGGATTAAATTCCAGTTATATGCCCATTAATAAATATGGTATTATTCTACTACGATGCAACACTCGTCTGTTGTCGATGTAAGTACTTTAGACTTTTTGCAAGTCTCTGTTAACCGTCGTACTCCATACTCTGTACCAACTGGGTCAACCAGCGCGAATGAAACAAGCATTCTTATGAGTACTCTAACCAGCTCAATACTTACGCTATATACCATTATAACAATCTTGATTTTAGTATGTCAAAAGTCACATGCTATCACAAAATCATTGGAAATATTACATACTTTTCACTGTTCCGTTATATTGGAATGTGATCCCATAACCTGTCTTGAGTATTGTTATCGTTATAATTTTAATTAGGTGGATAAGATAATTATTAATTAAGTTGGAAGCAAGTACTTTTATCAAAACACAATATTTAATTTATAAACTGAATGCTCAATTTAGTATGGTACCACCATTTTTTTGTGAACGGCATAATTTTTTTTACTAATTAACCATAACACGTGTAAAATAGAGTCTAATGGTTAGAGAATAAAAAATTGTGTACACTCTCTTAATTCTATTTTTAGCATAATAGAAGATGCATTATTTATGTTATCATAGAAAATATTATATTGTGTAAATCCACATAGCAAATAACGATCATAAGTTACGCGCGGAGCATAATATTGATTTGCAAAAATTTAAGACAAACATAAAGCGTTCTAATACTCCCGCGCAAATGTCCCTGCATAAACCCAATCGGCTAATAAATAATCTGTGATGAAGTTGTATCACTACGCGTTCGGTATACAAAACTGAGTAGTCTTATTATCTTTTCGAGATTTCATTGATAATAATTGATATTGAGCGGTCATTCCCACAGTTTAATTTTATAGCGGGTTAATAAGAGCGTACAATTTATAGTGTAACAATAAAAATTCCTTTAACACTGAGTAAATGCATGTCCCACGTAATTAAAGTGCAGCATTATTACTACATTCATTTGTTTGGCATGTGAGGAACTTGTATATTTTCTGTGTATTATTATGAGCACGGAGAACGATTGGAAGTAGTTCTCTCTAGCGTTGCAGGTAGCGGGAGAAGGAGATGAAAAATTTCATCTAGAACTAGTGAGCGGCACAATGAACGATGTAAATAATAAATAGAAATAATCTAAAATAGAAGACACACAACACACATAATATTGCGAAGAGGAAAACAAACATTTTGCTGAAGGAGACCCATCCTGCGAGAGAGGGAGCCCATAATTAAAAAGTATGAGTCACTTGGTAAGAAACATGATAATTCTTGGTTGGTCCATCAATTACACACTCGGCATAATCTATGATCTTACTTGTATATTTAGGCCAAACAACATATTCGCATCGTGTACACGCGTAGTATACCTTATTAATGTATTTGATGAAAATCAAATAGGACCATGGTATGTGTTTTTTGAGAGAGGAGTGTTTATGATCTAATTTCTTCTTTTGGTATCTAATATATTTGGTTATATATTATTTTTTCAGTCTTATAATATGTGCGATGTACACATATATCAATCATAAAATCTCTCTTTTGTGTGTAGGGAGCAATTAGGGTGGCATAAGTTATTTTCTAGATGCTCATTTACTTAAAGAGAAAATGATTCAGTATAAAAAAAAACTTATATGTAGCGACCAGAGAGATACCGAGTACGACATCACTGGTCTGGCAATTTATTTTTACTCTGGTGAGCTGTGAGTGAAACATAATTATTCGCAGTTCTATAGAACAAGACGAAATTTATAGAGAAATTATTTACAAAACAATACTTCATTCATTCTCGTGAGTGAATTGAAGAAGCATCCTGTAGTAATATGTTAATCATTTTATAAGAAAGATGTGCGACATGAGACAATAAAACGCTTGAAACTGCTCTTTCATAATTTGGGTATGCTTGTTCATACAAATGAGACATGTCTTTAATATTCACTTATATTTTTCTGTGTAGTTTGATTTTAATATGAGTAACGATACCGTAACATAAAACCTCATCAAATTTCCATAAACGCTATCTAAAAACTATTTGGTTTGTTTTGTGCATATGGTTTTCAACCTTAGAGCTGGGCACCCCTTGACTGATTCCCCTGCCCAGTCTCTGTTGTCATGTAGACTCACCAAACACCATTTAGAGGAAATGAACTCCATTTTTTCATGGTGGAGCTCTATAAATATTTTTTACGAAGCTCTTGAAAATGTCAATCATTTAATACTCTAAATAGAGGTTAATAAAGGTTGTGAGTGATATTAACCCCATGCAGGGAAAAACATTTTATAAAGTGGGCAATGAAGGGGGTATTCATAAAATACTACGTTTTTTTTCACTTAATAATCGCTGATAGGATCTCACAAGTCAGACTTTCACAGAAACACAATTGTAGAAGACTCACTTTTTTTTGTTCAAACTATAATTATAATACTTGGTTTGATCTGTGCTATATTTGAATCTTGATTTGGCAATACATGGTTTCAATAATCGTGTTTCACACCCATATGGGATTAAGTTACTGAGGTCTCATATAACTGGGCGATTTACCAGGGTTTGTGCAAGTATTTCCTCTCTTCATAAAATAAAAAATTTGATTTAAATTGTATATACAAATTGTGAGTGTTATGCTACTCGTACCAATAGATAGACTTGTAGCCTCTTAAGGAAATGTAGACTACTTGATGTATTATATGAAGATTTTTTTCTTTACAGCTCGGAATGTTTTTTCTTTCTTTTGTTAATCTAAGCTAAACATGGTATCCAACAATTAGTAATTAAAGACTTTTTGTTAGTTTAATTATAGTCTGATAATTTAAGAATAAAGTGCTCTTAGAATAAACAAGCAAGTAAAATAAATATGGTAATAAATACTTTTAAACTATTATTTAAGACCTGACTGGAATTGAGTCTTTCTCTAATCTTTAATTTCTGAAGGGTAGCACAGCCCTGTGCTGATTCGAATAAAACTGTTAAAAAGAAAATACCTTTTTCTGATTGTTTTTAATGCAACTAATGCTTATTAGATTAAATAATAGTTTAATTGTTTGTCTGATTTAGAGAGGATGGGTAATACTAAAGAAGCATTGGCAATTCTTACTAAGCAGCTTAATCAAATTGAGAAAGCAGTGGCATTTTGTATTAAACATGATGATATGGATCTATGGTTAGATATTATCCATTATTCATCTAATAAACCCGGTAAGTGTTTTACTTTCTTAAAGATACTAATACTTAGAGGGAGTACACAGCCTGAATAACACAGTGATAAGGGGTCTGGAAGTGAGTCAGTTTCCGTAAGGTGTCACAACTGTAATTACCCCTACTATAGTCTCCCTAGAGAGAAACTAGATACTCCCCCACCCCTCTACAACCTCTTTTGTATCATGCACTCTATAAAAGGCGGGCATTTTTCAGTTACACCACATTAAACCACATAATTCAACACTGACAATTAAATAATATATGAAATAAATAATAATTAAAACATATTTTTAATTAATTTTACTTAATTTAAGACAAAATTGTCTAAAAATTTATGTGAAATTGTAATTATTATGAAAAATCAAAAAATGACGTCACCAATGTACAGTTATGGCACCTAGCTACCCAAGGAATGATAAGAGCTGTTGTATCATCCTTCTATGTATTTGTCTCTTAGCTTCAGTAGATTAACCATAGAGATATTATTACTTGGTTTTATTTTGAAACATTGGTAAAAGTAACCTAAACACCTATCAATAATAATATAATCAATTAATGATTACAGAAAAGCCAAAAAACACCAAAATCTCTCCACAAAACGTTTATTCTTTACATAAACAGAACTGGCTTTCGATCGCTCGATCATCATCAGTGCCGGTGAGATGCTATGTTGACGCCTCAATCAGACCTTCTAGACATAGTCATGTAGTGGACTCTTAGTCCGCTACATGACTTTGTCTAGAAGGTCTCTGTTTATGTAAAGAATAAACGTTTTGTGGAGAGGTTTTGGTGTTTTGTTTGGCTTTATGAGTTAACTCCATTACTCAGTATTTTAGTTATAAAAAATGCAGAATTATAGTACTTTGTACAATAGAATGTTTATCATACAAACAAAACACATATGATGTGTGATAAGCTGTCAACTAATTAATATAACCTTTACATACTTTGGTAAAAGGTTGCAATGAGATTACACAGAGACCCTAAGAAACCCATAAAGATGTTTCAGGCCATCTTAATGTATCAAGATAGGGTATGTTTCTTTACAATCGAATTTAAATAGATTATTTATGTTTATTTAATAATTGTGTGGGATGAATTTCTACTAATTGTAAAATTAAAAAAGTTTTTTTGTAAATGTTATTTATTTTGTTATTACTCTTTACCTCAGAAATATAGTCACTTCAGTAAAAAAAATATTTATTTCACTACCTATTAGTATAATATACTATTCTTTTATTTTATTTTTTCTGTTATTTTCTATTTTTTTCAGATTGCATTAAATATTTATTAAATCATATTGGAAATTATATTAATCCAATAGTGTTAATTCAAAGGATAGAAAATAAGACTGAAATACCTGGACTTAAAAATGATCTTGTTAAGGTCATGCAGGATTATACACTTCAGGTAATACTTTCTGCTTATTGTTGCTTGAATTATATAAGCTGGGAATAACCTTTGCCTATTTAGTTGAGTTCAAATAATATGACCAAGTTTAGGTTGGGTAAGATGACTATGCCGATCTTGACAAATTTGTTTCTTAGCCTTCTTTTCACAAATTAAAAGCCTTTTCACAAATTAAAGCCATTAAAGTTAAAGTTAAAGCCATTAATGTTAAAAAACCACAAGTTAAAAGCCCTGTCACAAATTAAAAGCCTTTTTACAAGTTAAAAGCCTTATTTTAAACAAATTTGTTTCTTAGCCTTCTTTCACTACTGCCTTATAATCCAAATAAAAATACATGTTAAAAATATTAAAGAAATCCCTACTATCTTCAGTATTGTAGTAATTATTTTTCATGAGGGGTTCCTGAATGCAAGTGAAATACTTGCGACAAGAAATGAAAAACTACCCAGAATGCAAACACTGAGCCAAAGAAATTTTTCTGTTTATGGAAAAGTGTATTTCAATGTTTTTTTTTAAATTTTGTTTAGAGATCCCTGTCTTAGAGCATCTTTTGATTTATTAATACCTCTTACAATTCTTTTAAAAGTTAGCTCGGACGTAATCATGTGAACACACCTTGAAACGATAGACAAGTTTGACAAATAAACCCTGATAAAATGCTTAAAAAAAGCTTTGAAAATTGAAGAAGGTGTCTAAACATGGGTAATCGACCCCTGCGAGTTGGAATTTACCAAAGTAATTTTGTTAATTATTTAGGGGCTCTGGTATAATGTGGTAAAATCTGGATAACCCATTTATCCAGAGTTTTTATCTATTAATTAAGTTACTATCTACTGTATATATTTATTTAGTTTTTATTTGTATTTATATTTCCCATAGTATTTTAATTTGTTAATTTTTGCAGGTTTCTTTTATGGAAGGTTGTAAAGAAATTTTAACTTCTGATTATTTTGCTTTACATGAGAGATTAGTTTCCACACGACAAAAGGGAACCTCTGTTACCGGTCTGTATTTTATTATAGTCTGTATAATTCCATTTATTTAACCATAGTAACGAGCTTCTGAACTTTCTGATTAAAACCAGACTTTAATATGTAAATCAGGAAGTTCTGTTGCCCAATTAATCCTAGGTTTAATGAATTCTCTGTAAAATAAAAAATAGTAAGCAAGATTAATATACAATATGCTAACCTTGTATGATAGTGTGAAAGACACCTAGGAATTTAACAAGCAATAGTCATACTCTGTCAGCATATTGCATATTTGGTCGTATGTGTTTTTCACATGATCATACTCTGTCAGCATTTTGCATATTAATATTGCTGATTACTTTTCAATGAGGGAGGGGAATCGCCCAAGATGTTATTGTTGTATATCTAAATCACAGATCTAAATTGTTTTGTATTTTTTGTTATAATTTTAGATGACCATATTTGTGGAGCATGCTTGCAGAAATTATTTGCAAAGGGAAATAAAGGTAGTCATATTTACTATTTATTTAAAAGACTTGTACAAAAATAACTCTTTTATCTCCAGACGCTGTATGATGTAAAGTTTATTGACTAATTTTAGGGAGTAAAGAAGCACTTTTCACTCCCAAAGGAGAAAAAGTGTTTCCTATTATTGGTTTATTAGAACCAATTATATCAATTTTTAGAGGAGTGGTAATTCTCTAAATTTATACAGGTGACCGATAAATTTTTATAATTTTCTCCGGGGGTGGCATCCCCAAAATTTATTAGTGGGACCTGACCATAATTTTTTTTATTGGTTCAAATCCATTTCAGGTCAAAAGAAGTTGTTTGGAACAAAAAAAATATTTTTCATATTTTAAATTATTTGGGGCTGCACCTCCAAATTTTTTAGGGGGAGTTGACCAAAAAAATTTTTTATTGGCTTAAAATCTGTTTTAGTCATATCATAATTATATAAATCTAAAAAATCTGTTTATGAGATATAATAACTTTCCCTTGTTTATACTGTAGATATCTTATCAAAATATTGTTTGCAAAAACATCTAAAACCGGGATTTCACGTAAATTATTGGTTTTAGGTGTTTTCAAGGCTTCCTGACTGGTTTTCTCAAACTTGTCTGTATCTGTGCTTAATATATTTATTAATACTGTGTGATTGTGTTTTCAGACATAGATGATTTAACAGATAATATTATAGCATTTCATTGCAATCATTACTTCCATATTAACTGTTTACCTTCAGATGCTGTAAGTTTATATAACTCTTTTTAATTAGTTTACAAAATGCATGTGTAAAAAGAGCATTTTTTACATTTGTACATTTTAGGGAAATTATTTTTTTTAAATTAATTTTGGGGACAAAAAACGATATTTGTATTAATTTAATTCTCTAAAATGTGCTCTGTTACAAAATTGCTTGAAATAAAGTTCACTCTGGAGTATGAACTGTATTATTGGTAGACACTCAAAGTAAGATAAATATTATTATCAATAAACTGATAAAAGTTTTTCTAGTTTTTTTCATACGACAATTTTAATTATTATAACTATTTTAATTACTACTACTTATATTTATTTTAAAAGTTGTATACATACTAAAACTTTATAAGTGTAATAGATTGTATCTTTTTACGTGCATTTTTAACATATCAGCACACTTATGGAAATCAGCTAGAAACATAGAAATATATACTAGAGGAGGCATAGCCTATCTCAATACATTGCGAGGCCTATTTTGGGGCTTTTAAGGGCTCTGTGTAACCTCATTGAAACCTCCTTTAAAAGTGAGTTAAGGTTATAATAAATCAATTGTTTTCGGCTTCCCACACATTCCTTGTATTTTGACTTGTATTTTTAACGCTCTACTGTATAAGTTATTGTAATTTTGTACTGATTATTTGATTGTATTTATAATCAAAGGTGGTCAGGTTACTTTTTTGATGCTTCAAAATTAAACATGTAGGGCTTCTCTAGTAATAATATCTCTATGGCTAGAAACCCCAAAATACATTCAATATAACCAAATATCGCGTAAGGCATTGTTATCAATTTTAAAAAAGACGTAAATACTGAAATAAATTTCCGCAAAAATGCCCAGAGATAATTTTTCTCATCTAATTGTAAGGGTTGAGGTTTCTGACAGAAGTGAAGCAATCCAATATGAAATTAATCTAAATTTCACCCCTTATACATAGAAATAGTTATGAATAACCGTCCACCTAAATATATTAGTAAGGCGTCTTGTTTTTATTTATTTAATTGTTTGGTATTTATTTTATTGCTTACTATACAACTTTCTAGAAATGGTGAATTATTATCACCAACTTAATACTTAACCTTCCGAATGGTTGTTATGGAAGATCTGCTATGGAGCTAAACAAGAACCATTTATTTTTTATGTGAAATATTTTTATTTTATTTTATTGCTAATTTTTTTTGTTGGATATTAATAAAAGCTTCATTTATTATTAAATTATAATATAATTATAACTATTATATTATAGTTATAGTGTGTATAACAACTTTATTTAGTTGTTCTACTCACTATAACTATTATATTATAGTTATAGTGTATATAACAACTTTACGTAGTTGTTATTAACACTATAACTATAAAATAATTATAACTAATATATTATAGTTATAGTGTGTATAAAAACTTTACTTGGTTGTTATACACAATATAACTATAAAATAATTATAACTATTATATTATAGTTATAGTGTGTGTTACAACTTTACTTAGTTGTTCAAACTGTGTTTGGCTTATAACTATTTTATTATAGTTATAGTATGTATAACAACTTTACTTAGTTGTTCAAACTGTGTTTGGCTTTAAGTATTTTTTTCATGTTCATAATGTTCTAACAATGCTATAAATAATTTCTTACGCCTTGTTTCAGAGTTCCTGTATACATTGTACTTCTCACAAACCAAATAAAAACAAAGCAGTCTCAGATAATTTGTTTTAACTTTTTCCTCAGTAACTACTGAAGGATTTTGTCCAGCTGTAAAATCAAGAGAATAAAAATGTATTGACAACCCATTTCAGACCTTAGAAATCGTTTGGAGCTATGAGAAATATTTTGATTTCTTTTTGGATGTGGCTCCCCCAAATTTATAAGGGGGACCTGACCGAACAAAATTCTACAAAATATATGAAAATAAAAATATAACAATCATTAAATTACATCAACTTCAGGAGATAACATTTTTTATTTACCTCGGGAGTAAAATTCTATTTTTCCCTCATATTAATTACCTTCCTTGGCTTCGCCTTAAGAGGGAATTGTAATAACTCCCACGGGTATTACTCAGGAGTGAAATATTTAAATCCCTTGACTTCACATCTGAAGTTAAATAATAGCATTCTTTATCCCCTTGGTGCCTAAATAATCACAAACTTTTCATATTTTTCTTAAGGGCCCGATATTTACTGCCTTCATTTGTCTATTTATAATGTCTGCATTTTGGACTATCCAATATGTACTATACAACCATTTAATTTTGTTTTTTTCAAATGTGCTCAAATAACCTATAGATTTTTGAAGTTATTTTTATTCCTTAATACAAATACTTTTAAAAATTCTGGTGCAGGGTATCTTGTTATAGCTTCGCTCATCCTCAGAATGTCATGTTTGTCCAAAGTCTAAATAAATTTGGTCTCGATGGGCTAGACCTCAGAATAATGTGGTTATCCCAAGTCTTAGAGAGTTAACATTGGACTCACTTAGCTCGTCTTCAAAATGTTATCAATACTCAAAGCTTATGGTCTGACTCTCATATCTAATAGAAAAACATAGACTCACTTCTCTTCTTCTTTACATCTCAACAGTTTTGCACTGATGATGGCCTCTCGTTAGGTTGAAAGCGCTTTGCCAATAAAGTTTTATTTTGTGGAGAGACTTCTTTTCTTTAATTATTTTCAAAGCTTATGGTGTTATTTCTTCTTAGTCTCGTTACTCTCATTCTTAGAATTAATACTTTGTAATGTCTACGTTCCCGTTACAATGTATTCAAATATCTTGGATGTTATTGCCTTGGATTACTTGATTACATTAAATCAAATATTTTACGTGTAATATTTTTATTTTATATCAATGAAAGCATTATTACCTGCATTAACCTGTGATCTTACTTGGCTGCCTAGTTTTTATTATTATAAGTCTTTATGACAGTAGTAGCACTACATTTGATCAATTTATCATGTGATTTGTTAGTTTAAATTTTACATGGCTAAAAGACATGTAAACTAACTTTTTCAAATAATTTTAAGTGCATCGATAAGTATGTTTGTCTGTCAATAACTTACGAAATAAAAGTTAAACAGCAAGAAATCTCCATTACTTAAGTTTCGGTAACTGACGATAAGTCAAACGTCAAAAAGGAGTAAAACAGTTAAACATTTATGGCCATTAAAATTTTAAAATGTTATAGTCAATTAGTGAAAAGGTTAATAAAAGAAGACAGCAGTCCAAATATAGTTAAAAGAAAAACTACAGAGCTTTCAACCAGGGATCTTGGTCATCATCAGGGTAAATAGATATATTAAAACATAAACAAGTCTATAAGCATTAAACTTTGTCAATGTCTCTTAAATTATTTGATATTGTATATTTGTTGGTTTATTTAGTTCAACGTTTATAGTCTTGTTGTTAATGTTTTAATATATCTATTTACCCTGATGATGATCAGGATCCCTGGTTGAAAGCTCGGTAGTTGTTTTTTAACTATATTTGAACTGTTGTCTTCTTTTATAAACCTTTTCACTTGTTAAATTTTTTATAGTCCATTAATACCTCTTTTTGTTACAGTCAATATTTTCAAAGTGGCGTCTAATATCACAATGAAATTTAGTGGATTTATTGACCATATAAAGATGTTAATCCGTGTCAAATGTCAATTCAATCAGTCAAATTTTTGCTTTTTGTCAATTTTTAACGTTTTGATGACTCAGCAAAATAGTTTACCATAGTCTGGAAAATATCTTCTGGGCAGTACAACTAGATCTAAGGTCTGATTTTTGTGTCAATTTATCTACCTTAAACGTAGCGGTAGTTACATGAGACACACACACACATACAAATAGCATGATGGAAAACCACTAAAGTCATGAAAATGCCTGAAACGGATAAGTATGGTGAAACCTTGGTTTCGTATTTTTAGGAGGAACACAATACTTTTCCTTAGACTTACAGTAGTAGGTGAGGAAAAGTGATAACTAAAGCCTATAGTTTGTGAAAGTCTATTTAAGAAAATTATGTATGGTATGGTAATCGAAGGTTTAATTTAATTATTTATAGTATAACACGTGGTTAAAATAAATTGACAGCGTGGGGAAATAATGGGAAGGAGCCAATGAAATTACTCCTGGGTGTTAAACATGCCCACAATTTCAAATCGGGCTAATCTCATTGGTTCTTTAACACTATTTTTCCAAAATGTTAATTGATTTCAACCGTGTGTTATGCTATTGTTATTTATAATCGTGTATTAACTGATTGCCTGTATTCATTCTTTGCTTTTACTCTAAGCATTTTTTAATGCTAGATGCAATCTTTTTGTAAAATATTTTGTTAAATACAATTTAATTTTCTACCTCTGCCTTTCTACAAAACTAAAGTGGTACTAAGGCTTTTAAAGTGGTACTGAGAAGATCTAATACCATTTGTAAAAGTAAAGGTTATGGAAAGCAAAAATTGTAAAAGAACAATCAAATTTAATAAATATTCATTTTACAGGAATTTTCAATATTGATTCCCTACTTCCTAAAAAGAGAAAAGAAAAATATTTATTAAGCAAAAACAGAGCACTCCATTTTTTCCTTAAATGTTGATGTTTTAGCAGCTACAAATCCAAAAATCTAAGAAAGTGTTATTAGTATCTTTACATTAATTTATGTATTAAAACTCAAAATTAACTATTCTTCAAGAACAAAAAAATTAAAATCAATTAATATAATACTGTATTTTATTCTTCCAAACAATTTGTATTTGTACCTCCGTTTTTAGCAAAACACTTATGTGTAACACGTGTACGTGTTTTACGGGTAACACTTATGAGGTTCTTTGGATGATAAAAGTTGGGGAGAGGAAGAATTCCATCTTCTGATACCACGTATACAAATATATTATAAATATATAATATATATATATATATATATATTATATATATAATATATATATATATATATATATATATATATATATATATATATATATATATATATATATATATATATATATATATATATAATATATAATATAATATATTATATATAATATATATATATATATATATATATATATATATATATATATATATATATATATATTATATATATATATATATATATATATATATATATATATATATATATATATATATGTATGTATGTATGTATATATTTATTTATCTACATCACTAAAAAGTGACTCCAAAGCAGGTTTCATGTTACATGGCAAAATGTCATGTAACAGCTACTACATATTAAATACTCTATTTTGCTTCTATGTTATATATATTATGAATATATTTCAAGCTAGAAGCTTTGTGATCATTTGAAGTTCATGTAAACAAATATATGTCATATGGCTTTGTGATCATTTCATGTAAACAAATATATGTCATATGGCTTTGTGGTCATTTCATGTAAACAAATATATGGCTTTGTGATCATTTCATGTAAACAAATATATGTCATATGGCTTTGTGATCATTTCATGTAAACAACTATATGTCATATGGCTTTGTGGTCATTTCATGTAAACAAATATATGGCTTTGTATCATTTAATGTAAACAAATATATGTCATATGGCTTTGTGGGTCAAATATATGATCATTTCATGTAAACAAATATATGTCACATGGCTTTGTGATCATTTAATGTAAACAAATATATGTCATATGGCTTTGTGGTCATTTCATGTAAACAAATATATAGCATATGGCTTTGTGATTATTTCTTGTAAACAAATATATGGCATATGGCTTTGTGATCATTTCATGTAAACAATTATATGTCATATGGCTTTGTGATCTTTTTATGTAAACAATTATGTCATATGGCTTTTTGTGGTGAAATGCTTTACAATATTGTTTGTTTGCGTGAACAAATTATTACATAATACTCTTGCTGACACATTTCATAAATAAGAAATAATCTTTTTATACAGGAATTACTATTGTTTTAATGCTATTTATATACAATTATTTACAATTGTTTATTTACAATTTATTTATTGTTTATTATCAATTGTTATTTATTTACAAGAAATACAATTTATTTACTAAGCATATTTGATCTAAGTGAATTATGCGTAGAAGCTTTATGCCATGCCTGGCAGAGTATATTTTAATTCATTCTGACTCTGGCTTGAGGAAACAAAATTTAAAAGTTACTAGTCATTAAAATGCCAATTTTTTCTTATTTTTGACCATCTTTTTAATTTAAATGATATAAATTATAACTACTCTTTGTTTGATTTTTTGTTGTATTTTTCTATCTTTAACTTGACAAATTTTAGTTGGGCATTTGATGTAGAATTTTTGTACAAAATAAGTTGAATGCACAAAATATAAGACAGAATATGTAACTAAACCTTTTAAAACTGGAGAAATTACATTGTTACATAATTTTATTTGTAATCAAAGGACAGTGGTTTTGGTGGGTTCTTGACATAATATTGATAAAAGAAGTTGCACAACTTAAGGTTATGTAGTTTTAATTTTTGTGAATTTCACAATTTTTTTAGATGATGCACAATTAATTGAAGACTGCGGCACTAAAAAAGCGTATATTTAAAACATTTACAAACTAAACGTTTTGCAGGGTGAAACTCTGCTTCATCAGTAGAATAATCTAACTACTTAAATATAAGTTTTTTCAGGACTACAGTCTTCAATTAATTATACACCATTATTATCAACGTCCATTAAATCTATTCATTAAAGTGTTTAGATTTTCCGCAAATTTTAAAAGAATGCTATGTTTTCTACAGGGTCTAACATTTCTGATAAGCCAACGTTAAATCCAAAAAAATTGGAAAACATGATCTCAGATTTCCTAAAATGGTCTCTACCCTTTGTAAGTTTACCCGTGTGAGTTCAAATCTCTCTTTTTTTGTAACTATTACCCAAATATGATAAATTTGTTACCACTTTTGGTAACATAGAAAAATTAAATTAGACCATACCATGATATTGACTGTTTTTGGGAACTCTATTGATGCCTAAGAAATTTAATACTAATTTCGCCATATTCTGGTATTTTTTGCGAAACTATTATTTGAGGTATATATAATTGATTTTTGTGGAAAAATACTAGTTGCAGGTTTGAACATAGATCTTTAAATACATGTCAATGGTATAGTGAATATTACTGTTATGTGGTGATATTGGTTTAAAATTTCCTAGAATTTAAATTAGCTTTTAAAATGGTTAATTTTATGGTATATTTTCACTTTTAAAGTCAGTTACGAAATTTTTAAAATCATATTTAGGTAATAGTTATTGGCACAAGAGAACTTACTGAGGGTAAGTTCAGGACCATGTTTTCCCCATTTTTTAAGGAATGTTGGTGCACCTGAAGTATTCCGCCACGTATTTTTTACAGTTCAATGCTGTAAAAAAAATAGGGTATGAGGTACCTCAGAACTTTTCCTCATCACATCTGATTCGCTATGTTCATCCTCCCTAGGTTCACTAGTCATATGATAAAAATTAAAATAATGCTGATAATAATATGGCACGTATGTTAATCTCATACGTGGCCACATGCTTGCTAAATCTCAAATTGATCATAACATTTTTTCGGGTTTTATGAGTTTCGACATTCTTGGTGCGTCATTATTGCAGGTTAATGATTTTATAAAAAAAAATTATTTTCCAGATGGCACAACTACACCTATAGACTGATTTTTGTGCAAAGTTTAAACTTTCTAGTATAAATACACTGAGAGCTACAATGATAACTGACACACATTCTGACAGACAATTTAACAAAAACCACTTAGGTCTTAAAAAACTTAAGATTATTCGGGTTTCGGATTCATTTTGTAAATAGTTAATTTGTTTAAATACAAATTAATTCTCGTGTTAGTTAATATCTACCACGGATCACTATACTTACCTTTCATTTATTTGACCTCTTCAATTAGTTAATTCACTGTAACTTTTTTATTTATTCTCTGATTATCGAAAGCTTAAATAAGGAATCATAGTTATTTTTTTGATTTGAGTCAAACATCTGAGGAGTCCCTATCTGCAGAAGTACCCGGGGTATAAAGGCTCTTTGTATGTTCAACTTATTTCTATCAGTGTTGCCTTATTACTATTTTTATACCTTAATAATCTATGTATATTAATTTAGGCTATAAGTAGGTTTGTAAAATTACATCTATTTTGTTACTCTTAACTCTCTGTTACCGCTATAGTCTTTTTTTATATTTATTGTGTATTAAAAAAATGTATTGTATATTCTTTATTTTATTAAAAATGTGATCAAAGTTGTTTCTATATTTTGACATACATCAAAGTTTTTTCAAATATTATTTTTGTCAGAAGTTTGTGTGGTTTTGGTGTGTTATTTGAAGGAATGTCTAGTAAGACCATTGCCTCGGGTGAGTCCATTAAATGAAGAGAGTGATTCGTTCAATGAAAAAGATTGCCTTTGTTTTATTTACACTACCCTTTGGCCCAAATTATTTGAAAAGTTACTAATATTTTCACTCTAATCTCCGACTATTTTTGGGCCTTTAGGGACTCTGTGTACCCTCATTGAAACCTTGTTCAAGAGTGAATTAAGGTTATAATGAATCAATTGTTGTTGGTTTTCTGCACATTTTATGTGTTTTGATTTGTATTTTAAATGTTCTACAATATAAGTTACTGTATTGTTCTGTTTATTTTTATATTGATAGTTGAAGGTGGTCAGGTTACTTTTTTAATGTTTCAAAATTCAACCAATAGTAATATATCTCTAAGCCTGCCACCCTGCCAATTGTTACCAGTTATGATAAATGGTTCAGTTTTACCTCCGGTAAAAGAGAAAATGTTGAAAATACAAACAAACAATGGTGCTCGTTGTTGACCATTGCTTAGCAACAGATAGAAATCAACAAAGCGTGATGTAAGAACAAGTGGTGCTGACTTGCGACTTATAAGTTGAACTAGACTCCCCTTGATTAAAAGCTAGTCCATCTGGAAACAGCTGGGATTTGGAACATTGTAATTTTTACACTGTCATCACTCTATGTCAGACTCTATTTTTAAGTTAAATACCCAGATTTTAACATTTTTCCTGTTTTTTTAAATCAGAACCTTCAGATACTGGTTTTAGAAAGTAACTTTTGTAAAGTCAGATCTAACCAGGACAATGGTGATTTATGCTCCTTCCTAGAAGGGGGGAGGGGGTCAGTTTAAACATGTAGAATTCCTTCCCTCACTGTATCTTGGCAGGCTGTGTGTTAGGAACACCTTAAATCCATAAATTGGCTTACCTTGTGGTCATCTTTGTTCCCCTGATAGTGGTGAAAACTTTGAAACTGAGATTTTATCAAAATAATTAAGATCTTAGTAGTCCGGCAGACTCAGAAGATTTATTAACCATTAAATCAAAGGATTAACAGGACTGTAGAATAAGGAAACCATGGGTTTTGTTTTTTTTACTCCAGGGCTGGACAATATGCTAACTTATTTAAATAACTATTTTATTTTTTAAAATTCTGAAAAAAGTTGTACTCAAGACAACTAACATTTTAGTCATGTTCATTTTATACCAATGTCATTTTATTTTCAAGATATAAAAGCTTGAAGTTATAACAATAAAATAAGTGCAATGATTTCGAGAGAGATCCCCATAAAATATCAGTGTATGACATTTTATGGGGGCGGATGTAAAAAATAAAGCAATGTAGGTAAAAATGACCAAGACTAATAATTACTTTATGCATGGTTTAATCCCAACCTTTTTAACCTTTAGTTTAGAGAATTTCAGAGTTGAAGCCAGTGTTCAATCCTATTCACACAACAACTCCCAGTAGGGTTGAACCCCCTGCCAAACCCCACGTGTGAACGTAATATGATTATATTGTGTATAATCATATTTAGATATGATTTCTTGTGTATGACAACTTTTTTCAGAATTTTTAAAAATGAAACAGTTATAAAAATTTTAAAATAATGCTGTCAGCATTTTTTCCAGGCCCAGAGTAAAATGCCAGACCAGTGGTCTACGGTTCTGTAATTAGTTTATAAATCTTATGACATAGAAATAAACCCCTTTGCTCCCAAAAGGTTTTTGTTGAATTTGAATTTTAGGAAATTTTCCCTTATTAGTCCAAGGGAAAGTTTTTACTTTTCCTTATTTATCATAAGTATATAGGAAAAGTATTGTGTTTGCAAAAGAATCTGAAACCGGGATGAAACCAGAATTATCTGTTTCAGGCCTCTTTAAGGCCTCCTGAGTGGTTTTGCAAAGTTGTCTGTATGGTTGTGTGTCTGTTATCATCGTAGCGTCCAGTGTATTTATGCTACAGAGTTAAAATTTGTACGAAATTCAGTCTACCGCTGTAGTTGTGCTATTCGGAAAATATTTTTTTATGACGTCATTAACCCGCAATAATGAATGACAGAAAAAAATTCGAAAAATCATAAAACGCTTAAAAATTATGCGATTGGGTTGAGATTTGGCACGCATGTTATTATGTATAGGACTAACGTTTGTGCCATGTTTCATCTCATTATCAGCATTAGTTCAATTTTTATTAAATGACTTGTGTACGTTTTTTAAAAAAATTGGAAAATGGTCTAATTGAGTTTAAATTTGGTGCAAGTGTATATTATTACCTAATAAATAAGTACACTAAGTTTCGTTTCAATACAACAAGTATATCCATGATTTTTGTTGCATCATAAACATTAAGGAGCATTGAGCGTGGTCAGTGCTGTATGGGTGACCGTTGAGAATGAAGACGAGCGAAGCGAGTCCAAAGCCAGGAGGATGAGTGTAGCGAATCCGATGTAATGAGGAAAAGTTCCAAGTTTTTTTAACTTTAAAGCTTTATAATGTTGTAACAACTACAAATAAAAACCCTATGTCATTATTTAATTTATATTTTACTGTTTTATCAACAAAAAAAATCCAATGTAATTTTGCACGTTTGTCCATAGTATTTGAAGAATATCAGAAGCACAGGTTAGCATTTGCCACTGCTGTTGCTGATTTATCAGACAAAAAACATTTGATTCAATGTCTGCGAAGTTTTAGAGTAGTTGAACTTCTGACACCATTGTTGAATGAACCGGTTGGCAAAGTAAGCTTTTAACCTATAAGTCTTATCACCAGGTAATATATGAGCAAAAAATGCTTTAAAAGTCAAGGAAGATGTGTTTTAAAGGAGATAAACAAAAAATTTAATAGATTTAGGAATGGATATGGAGAGTTATAAGAAAAAATAGAAAGAAATTGTAAGGGTTTAAATACAATGTAACCATGTTTGAAGGGCTGTTTTTAGCCAATGAAGAAGATGCGTGTTTGCCGAATATATTTTTATTTAAAAGTATATTACATTTAAAGAATAATAGCACTTGCAAAGTTTTTTTAGAGTGTTCCAATTATTTTTTAAAATTTACTGTTGTTGTTGGGGCGTGTTGTTCAAGGAGACCGTATCGCACCATAGCGGATTTATTTATAACTTTTCGTGGTTATCATTTGTTGCTGAACGTACCTTTTATTTTCGGACTCCTAGCTGCTTCATTCTATTGCGACACCGCTTCACAGTTTTTTTTAGTAAATTCAAGTTCTGGCGGAAAATCACTTTTTTATCACATTTGATAACAATTTATGTGTTATCGATGTATTTCAACTTTTTAATTATAATATTTCGACAATATTATAATTATATTTATGCTATTTTAAATAATTAAAACGAAATATTAGTGTCCCGATTTCCCCCCAACGATCCTGGGGGGAAATCGTTAATGGAGTGGGTGGTATGGTGGGAGTCAAACCCTGAAGTGTGTCCAATTTCCATGTTATATAGAGGTTCCTTATCACACCAAAATATGTTTTGCAAATTTAATGTATATGTATGTTTGTACTCCCAGCTGATTTTAGCTAGCACGATAGTACTAGTTAACCAAAAACTAGGTACAAAAATCAATCTTATTAAGAAAAGGGTCCCTTGTGAAAATCAGGTTGGTGCAACAACATTAACCCCATTTGCTTAGTCGGCATCATTTTTAAAATTGTTACAATTAGGGATTACAATTTTTTCGGGCAAAGAAATACTGTTCGAAGTGACCAAAGAGTAAAAAAAATATGGAAGATGGGTAAATATGGTAGGGTATGGTAGTTTGATAGCCGCCTCCGTGGCCGAGGTCGTTAGTCTTTACACTGACCTTTGACACCCACGGAGGTATGGGGTTCGTATCCCAGGTTACGCTCTCAGTTTATAGAAGATTATTGTTTAGATAAATTATCGCCAACTTAAGAATTCACTTTGAGCGTAACGGTTGCTACTACACCGAGTGGTTCCCGCAGGGGTATCCATGATGAGGATTATAATTATTATTATTATTATTATAATAATAGTTAATAGAGTTCAGGCCGACAGAGCCTGACTCACTCTGACCTTCAATTAATTCCGAAGAATATAATGTGAAGTACTTACAGGACGAGCGGTGCTCTCTTACCGCCATCATGCATGGCAAGCAAAACATATATCATTTTGATACTACCGAGTTTTGCAAAACATGAATAGTTGACACAATATAATTGTTCAGGCTCTGTCGGCGCCCTGATGAGTTAGACGTAACGAAACAGAGTGGGACATGACATTATGTCGAGCCATCAAGTATGACGAATGTCGAATGATGGAACAGTTCCCAGGTGTAGCATTGCATTTTGCTTGTTACTTTCCTTGGTGTCTCTCGCACAATTATATTGTGTCAACTATCATGTTTTGCAAAACTCGGTAGTATCAAAATGATATATGTTTTGCTTGCCATGCATGATGGCGGTAAGAGAGCACCGCTCGTCTCTGGTAAGTACTTCACATTATATTCTTCGGAATTAATTGAAGGTCAGAGTGAGTTCAGGCTCTGTGGGCGCCCTGATGAGTTAGACGTAACGAAACAGAGTGGGACATGACATTATGTCGAGCCATCAAGTATGACGAATGTCGAATGATGGAACAGTTTCCAGATGTAGCATTGCATTTTGCTTGTTACATTTCCTTGGTGTCTCTCGCACAATTATATTGTGTCAACTATTCATGTTTTGCAAAACTCGGTAGTATCAAAATGATATATATATATATATATATATATATATATATATTAATATATATATATATATATATATATATATATATCTACTGATGATTACAGGTACAGCAGAACGCCTGTGTGGCCATGGGAAGAATACTGGGAAGTAGCGGGGAGGCAGTCCAGGATGCTATTACTTTTAATGTTATAACTCATCTACTTAATAATTTTGATAAAAAAACGGTAAGTCGCTACATATTTAGGTTAAAACATGATAGATACATTTGTAAAATAAGCTTTAGCCTTCTGTCTCTGACAAACACCACTATAATATCATCCACGAAACCTCGGTGAGCTAAGCAGGTACGCAAAGTGAAATACTCTCAAAGTAGTCTTCTTAAAGAGGCAGGCATTCTGAAACGATAAGGACCGATTATAGCTCAATCGGACCATCCTAACTGGTGCAATTATTAAATAAAAATAACTAACTTAATTATGAAGTCATAATCAATGAGTATAAAAAGAAGTTTTTGTCACTGTACACTACAGTGAGTGTAAGATAATTGGTCAATGCTACATATATCTTATTGCAGGGATACAAAAACTTTAGAGCCCTGCGGACCTCCATTGTAGATAAATGATACTTGGTGGACCCCTGTCTTTTTGCTTACCCTCCCTAACTAATAAATTCAATTACTTAAACCCATTGCTAACCTCCTATTTTTAAAGTTAAATTTAGTCTCGAGCTATAATAGCTAATTGAATTGCTATAAAGCTAATAAAGTAAAAAAGGTGCTATAATAGCTAATTCCTATAACAGTAAACTCTTTATCATTTTTATAGTTCCCTGATAGTAGTAGTAGGAGCGGTGGGGAGGCCAAGCCTGGCAAGTAGACCATTGCATTAGGTCCTTTTTACCAACCCCTTATCTCATCACCATCTAACCACTACTCCACCCTATCTTCCCTGATGAATTTTCTAGTTTGATCTATATACTTATAAATATCCTGCCAGCTGATACATTCCAGATCTTCTTCCTTCAATTCTTCACTGACAAAAATTAGAAAACGTATTCTGCTGTATCCTTCGCAGTACCCTAAAACGTGATACGCAGTCTTCCCTTCCTCATAACACACCTGGCACAGAGGGTTTTGAGAGATTCCCATTAGATTTAGGTGTTTTTTTTGAAGCGGGCGATGTCCAGTTATAAGACCAACTATGTTCCTTAAGTTGGGTCTATTAAGCTCCAACAGCAATTTTTTAGTTCCCTGATAAATTGTGAATACTTTTACTACAACAAATTTCTTATGCACCCTTTATTTTGTCTTAGTTTATAAAATAACAATGTAACAATAGAACAAGCTAAGTACTATCAACAAATAGAATTAATGTATAATATTTGGACCCCCGTTTTTCGGCCATCTTACTAACAACAGTAAATAGATTTTTATAATCTTACCAATAAAAACTTGGTTGATGGTCTCATGATTTCTTCACGTACTTCTAAACAATCTCATATGCTTATTTTTTCTTGGGAAATTCCTTAAAAGCATATTAAAACTGATAACTGCTTAAAGGAACCAAGAAAACAGTCTCTCCACAAAAACATTAATTTATTCAAAACGCTTTCACCCTAACATGAGGTCATTATTATTTCACGATAACTGTCATAATTATTAATTATAAAATCATTAAAATTAATTAATCAATGTTTACATATTTGTTATAATATTTTGCCCATTAGCTGGCAGACCCCTTAAAATCTTTCTGGGAAGTCCCGAGGGACCGCGGACAACACTTTGCGTAACACTGTTATTGTTTTATATATATATATTATATATATATATATATATATATATATATATATAATATATATATATATATATATATATATATATATATATATATAATAAAATGCCCGTTTTAGGCCTTTCGGCCCATCAATGTATTCACCTGCGGGAACCACCTCAGGTGGGTTGCATCTACTACACTCTAAGAATTAATCAAAGTTGGCGAAATCTTTTTAATACAAATACTATTCATAATATTTAGAGCATAGCCCGGGCTGCGAACCCTCGGACCTTCGGTGCGAAATCGAACGCCTTTACGATCACGGCCACGGAGGCAGTAATATATATATATATATTATATATATATATATATATATATATAATATATATATATATATATATATATATATATGTGTATATATATGTGTGTGTACAAGCATAGTTTTGAACAAACTGTGGTATTAAAATGCGCCTTTCCTTTGAAAAATCCGGAAAATTTGCACAGTTCCTACTATTTAATCTTTCCCATTCTATATTATATTAGGGTTGAAAGTTAACGTTCTTCTTTTTTAAAGGAAAATTTATTTATATCTCAACATTTTCATCGGGGTGAAGCCTCTTGAGTATTGGCTTTTTATTTTGTGCAGAAATACTATAAAAAAGGTGCGATGATGGCATTAAAAGGAATTGGCAAATACAGCGAAGATACTGCTTGTATTGTTTTAAATCAAGGTGGCTTAGACGTCGCATTACAGTGTTTAGAAGATTTCGATTCAGAAGTCAAAGAATCTGGGGCTTGGGTGATTTCAAGCTTAGCCAGACATAGTGAGAAATTTGCCTCCAGGATCGCTGCTTCAGGTAAAAACTAAAATAGATATTCTTAAAATGCTGTATTTTATTTAGCACTGCACTGGGATAGAGAGAAAAAGCGTTACCAATAATAAATACATGGACCAGAGGCTTGTAATCTTTGTTAATACCTCTTTTTCAGATATTATAATGGCTTGCCGCAAATTATCTGACAGCCGATGAACAGAAATTTCAATATGTACCATTCTCTTAAAGTACTAAAATTGAAGTTTGTATGGCTTGCTATTAGATGTTGAAATAGATAGCAAATTATCTTCGTCTTCACATATAGCAACGCTATGCAAAATAGTAATTTCCTTTGGGGAGCGTGTTTCCGTGCTTAACAAACCATTTCTTGCTTAAGGTTCCAGTTTATGCTTTATAACTTAAGCAGTAACTCAATTATCAACCACTGCTCTTAACTAATTCTTTGTCTGGATAATGAGTGTGCGCATGCGTGTGATTTTTTTGTCTTTGGTTAGTTATGCTGAGTTCGTTAGTTTTGTGAATAGTTAACCTTTGTATAAAGAGAAATATTAGAAAACATTTTTGTTAAATTAAGAGTTTATTTTGTTTTCGCTACGCAATATGTATATGTATATATATATATATATATATATATATATATATATTATATAATATATATATATATATATAATATATATATATATATATATAATTTCTCGATCACCCCCAACTAAAAAATCTACCTCCCTTCTTGACCCTAACCTCATAATATTATTTTCGCTAAAAAATAGCAAATAATTCAGAAGAACAAGCAATACACACGGGGGGGGGGGCAACTTCTGTCTTTCAGTCAAGCTTTACTTCATAGAATATATATTTTCTAGGAGCTATTGGTTTATTAAAATTATGTCTTCAAGAGCCAGATTTATGCTTAAAGCAAGTAGCTGTTGTAGCCTTGACAGATATAGCCAAACACTCAGTTGAACTAGCCACAATGGTTATTGACAATGGTTGTTTGCCATTTATTATCAAATGTATGGCTGTTGAAGATACCAAATTGAAGGTAAGCAATAGTTCTTGAGGTAAGGCTAAATTAAGCCTTATTTCTGTAAAATTTTTATTTTTTTTACATTAATTTATAAAAGTTTTTTCTTTAATGTATAAAAGTTGATGAGTGCCCCATTTTTTTTGCTTTATGCTGTTGGGGGCTCTGATTATACATGTATTTTATATTTATGTAATAATGTATGTATAATTAAATAAATAAATAAAATATTTTGATTTTTAGAGAATTTCTACTAGCCATGTTTCAAGCCAAAAGAATAAAATAATTCTGGCGCGGTGGTCCGCATGTCGGGCGAATTTCCTTTGGATGCGTGTTTCCGTGCTTTTTACATTATATAAGTTTACAACTACTAAATAAATAATTCCGGCGCGGTGGTCCGCTGTCGGGCGAATTTAATTTAGAATGCGTGTTTCCGTGCTAAACAACCCATTTCTTGCTTATGCAAGAACCATGCCCATTGCGTGATTCCGGTTCATGCTTTAGAACCTAAGCAGTTACTCAATTGTCAAGCACTGCTCGTAACTCATTTTGTCTGTATTTTCCAAAGGAAATGCGCATAATTATCCAGTTGGTTGTACAGAACTATGCCTCTAAAATTAGAAGTATGCACTATTATTTGCACTAGTTTAAAGCTTAGTTACTTATCTTTAAGCTTAGTCAGTTATCTTTAAAGGTTTTAGCGCATTTCCTTTGAAAAATACAGACAAAATGAGTTACGAGCAGTACTTGAGAATTGAGTAACTGCTTAGGTTCTAAAGCATGAACCGGAATCACACAATGGGCATGGTTCACGCAATGGAGATTTATATTATCGCAAAGCAATTTTATGCTGTTTATTGTGACATCTGACTCAGTGAGTCCTTTTTTGTCTTTTATCGTGTTATGCATGTTTCAGTTTTTTTCACCGCCTGTTTTGCCTCTACGCCTTTATAATGATCGTTTATCTTTTTGTTTGTCATCTTTATACTTCTGTTTGTGTTATCGTCATACTCTTCGACGACTGCATCCAATAAGGTTCACTTAAATCTCCTGTTTCAACAGTTTTTTCAATAGTTAATCCTGTCTTCTGGGATCTTAACCATTACAGTTAACCAGCATTAAGAGTTAACCATTACAGTCCAATCTTCAAAGCTGAGTCTCTGGCAAGGTGTTTTGTGGCGCCAATCGACAATAACTATATGTTCCAACCTTGCTGAAAGGATTCTTTAAACCTCCACGTCCAGTCACAAGGGCGTGGATCAGAGACTACCATCTATCACTGTCAGCAGCTTTGCGTGCATATTTCACCTTTAGTTTCCATAGACCTTAGCTTCTCCGTTTTCAAGTTCTTTTTGGGTAGCTGATCATCGTGTATTTCTTCTAATTCCATACTTTCTGTTAGTTTATGTACCTTTGTATCTTTATATAGAATTATATGATCGCAGAGTGACTTTTTAAGATTTAATGTAATTAATATGTATAGTTTATTTATTTATGTATATAATATGTGAGTGAATTATGTATTACTCGTGTTTTATTTTTTTTGTAGAAATTAGTACTGTGTGGTTTATCACAAATAGCTGGTCACTGTGAAGAGTTGGCTGAAACAGTGATATGCGGAGACGCATTTCCTCAAGGATTATTTCATCTAGCTCATCCTGACCAGAATGTAAGAGCTGGTGCTGCCACTTTAACCAGGGAGATTGTAAAACATGGTCCACAGGTAAATAATTTTACCGATTTCAGTGTTACAAACAACTAATTCACCAAAAGTTCTAAGACAAATTATTTTTAAAAAAATAAACTCCAGACCATTGTCTGGAGATAATTTATTATCTATATATTTTAATACATTTCTCTTTGTATAAAATATATTCTCTTTGCTCCGAATCATGTTTTGTGTACTAAGGGGGATATTAATAAAATTTATCTACCCTCAACAGACATGATTATAATTCTGTTTAATATTAAAATGTTTTGAGAAATACTAAAATTCTTGCCATAACCATAAAAGAGGCCTTTGAGCTCTTGGTTGTTGTCCTAAATCAGTTTATGTATGTCAACCGATAAAACCGAGACTAATGCTGATAATAAAATGTATGCTTACAAGTGTTTACCATACATACCAGTATAATGTCAGTCATTTCAGCCTGTTCAGAACACTTTTTGAAGTTTTGTGAAATTTTTCCTGAGTCATTATTGTGGGTTTATGACATCACGCATACTTAATAAATAATAGGGTCTGGGATATCAACATGGTAGATTTTAGTACCAATTTTCAATCAGTTTGGGAAGGTTTATATTGAACCATTCTGATCATGTTATTTATAGCAAAATGTCTAATTTAACGCAACAATAATAGAACAAGTGATATAAGTGTTATTCTTTTAATTAAGACAAACATAGTAGCACAGTTGACACAATATAATTGTGTGAGAAACACCTTGGCAATGTTACAGAGAAATGCTGTGCTGCGTCAGGAAACAGTTCCATTGAAAACATTTGTTATTATTGATCTTGACACAATTATGTCAAGCCATCAATAGTAACAAATGCTAAATGATAGAGTAGTTCCCATATGTAGCACGGCATTTTGCTAGTTAAGATTTCCTAGGTGTCTCTGGCACAATATATTTCAAACGCCATCAATAGATGAAACTACAAAAACTGACTGACTGTAGTCAAACACTTACAACATATGAGGCAAATTTTTTATAAGGGATAAGAAATTCCTTTAAAAATAAACAAACCTATACAATTATTTATACCCAGACTGTATAATTGTGAAGTTTAACGACAAGTTTTTATGAAGTAAAGAAGTACTTTTCAATCATTTTAATTTTGTTTTGAGCGGCATTCTTAAAACTTATTTGGGAAACCCAACAAAAAATAAAAGTTTTATTGGTTCAAAATCCATTTTAGGCCAAAAAAAAATATTTGGAGTAATCATAGAGTAGTAAACTCATTAGTGGGAAAAATAAAAAAAAGTTGTAATTTTTTGGGGGAACCCCCCTGAAATTTGTCAAGGTGGTTTGCCACAAACATTTAAAAATAAAATACAAAAAATGGAGAAAAGTAACAATATACCAATGATTAAATTACGTCAATTAGATGTCTTTAGATAAAATCTTGTATGCACCTTGAAAGTAAAATTCAATTTTTACCTAACAATAATTACCTCCCTCAGCTTTGTCTCAGGAACCTACTTACTGCGCTGGGAAAGAGTATCATTCTTTGCTCTCTTGGTGCAAAAAATAACTCTTATATTATAATTAATTTCTCAATGTAATGTAAATGTTGTACAACTTCCCATTATATTTTAAAGATTATATTATTAGAACAACCTCTTAATTCTTATTATGAATAAAATTAATTGCTTTAGGTGAGGAAAAAAAAAATAAAGAATAAATAAAATTTATTTTATAAAATCTTTTAAAAATTAATTATAATTCTTATAATCTATAATATTGCCATAATTCTTTATTTTTGCAACCCTTTTCTTACAACTAAACTACGAAACGATTGACTTTAAATGTCCTGCACTCCCTAATAATACATCATATTTATAGTATAACGCATGGTTATAATCAATTGACAGCGTGAAAAAATAATGCCAAGAAACCAATGAGGTTAGTCCTGGATGTTTGTTGTATGGAACAGCATAACCATTATTTAATTAAAAATTATATAATGTAATAAATGAAGAGAGTTGAAAGCTTCCAATGGTAATTAGTAAAGTTGAAAAAGCTAGTTCCGTCCCTTGATAATATTTTTCCACCTGTTCTGAGTTATAAAGGCTTAACATTAAAGATAAGATAATTTGCTTTACCATAGATCATCGTTCAATGTTAAACGAAAGTTTTTAAACATTACATAACAAACAAGAGAGGTTTTGATTTGAGAATTATCATGTGCGTACCCAAGGGTAGAAACACTTAACATAGACACATACATACATATTTCTATACATACTTCACTTATACTCTGTTTTCCCTACCATGTGATTTTTGAAATTTTTATATTACTCAGCAAAGAGTAATATAAAGATATAAAAGTAATATATATCCCCTCCCTCTTATACTAAGAGGGAGGGGATACAATTTCATAATAATGACCATTTCATGCACTGATTACATTATTTTTCGACTAAATTAAGAAAAATGAATTTAGAACAAGTTATAATTATTATCTATCCCATGTGTACTTAAATTATCTGTGTTGTATAAAGTGATTTCATGTGACATCACTGAGAAACACCCGCTGTTTGTAGGGTGTATTATCAATATGTGCTCCAATAGTTGTAGAGGGGTGGAAAGTCTCTACACTCCCTCTAATGGAAATGTAACACTTCCAAAAATCTTATCTCTGTGTTATTTTACTTAAGTCCTCCCTCAAATTCTAAGTCTCTTTGTTACACAGGTAGTAAACTCTAAGTCATTACTTACATTTCTTATTATTTGTTTTCTAATTTTCTTGTCTCTTGCCCCTTATAGTTAAAAAAAGTCCATGGACTTTTAGTTTATAAAATAAAAGGATACAATTTATGAAATAATATGTTATTATATATATATATATATATAATATATATATATATATATATATATATATATATATATATATATATATATAATATATATATATATATATATATATATATATATAATATTCTTTTTATAAATCATGAACTTAATTTTTAAAACATTTATTTAAAAATAACAATTATCTTATGAATTAAAAAAGATTATTACTTAATTTTAATCAGAAAGTATATTATGAATAATTAATAAAAATTCACAGCCCTAAAATACTATTTCCAATATCAAAAAAATAATTTATAGTTTACTAATCATTATTAGAAAAAAAGGGACAGCTAAGTATGCAAATAGTGATAGCTTAAATAATATGTAATAGAGATTACTGATATGGTTGCATTTAATATAACTTTACTCACTTCTATTAAAATGACAAGTAATATTAATAAGTAATAACAAGTAATAATTTTTTCATAACCTGGACACTCCTTAGTTTTCATGTGAGATCTTAATTTTCATTTTTAATGTTGATAGTCCAAGAATGGGATAATAAAAAAATGAATTAATGTGGCGACGTTTCGGCCAAGCTGGCCATAATCATGCCTAAAAAGAAATATATTTAATTAACATAAATACAACCAAAAAAAGAATTTAAAGAATTAGAACTACTCAACCAAGCAAAATAAATTTAAAAACACAATAGTTACCTTAAAAAGAAAAAGCAAAATCCACCCTGTTGTAAATGTAGGGTTTTATCAGAAAATAATTAAAAGTTAAATAAGGCATATTAAAAAACTAGCTAACAAGAAATAAAACAATAGATAAAGATAAATTAGAAAGGAGAAAGAGGGGCAAAAAAGGGGAGGGAAATTCAAAAAAATTTAGAAAATAAAATAAAATAAAATAAGTAAAATGTGTACAAAAATTAAAGTTTACGTTACAAAAATTAGTTTTTTAATATGCCTTTTTTAACTTTTAATTATTTTCTGATAAAACCCTACATTTACAACAGGGTGGATTTTGCTTTTTCTTTTTAAGGTAACTATTGTGTTTTTAAATTTATTTTGCTTGGTTGAGTAGTTCTAATTCTTTAAATTCTTTTTTTGGTTGTATTTATGTTAATTAAATATATTTCTTTTTAGGCATGATTATGGCCAGCTTGGCCGAAACGTCGCCACATTAATTCATTTTTTATTATCCCATTCTTGGACTATCAACATTAAAAATAAGTTAAAAGGGATACAGCTCAACGTCTTAACTTTCATGTGAGATCTACTCCACCTGTTTTTTACATAGGATTGTTCATTAATTTGTATTTTGAAGTCAATTTCCAAAGGGAAAATAAGCTTATTACCTCTTCTCTAAAAACCATTTTTTATGTTTTAATAGTTATATGTCATATAAATAAATAAATAAATAAATAACCATTTATTGCATAACATAATTACATACTATTTAAAATTAATACTGAATAATACTTATTTAATTTCATGCAAATCGGCCTGAGCCGTGGTACCATTATATGTCATATAATAAGAATAATTATTATGTTCTTTTTCCCGCTGACCCTAGAATTTATTTTTATACTTAATCAATGAAGAAAGATATGTAGATCCCTGTGTAAAAAATAGGCAGTAAGGGCCAGTTTAAAATGTAAACATGAACTTTTTATGAAATAGAGGGATTTTTTTTTATTCTTTGTCCCATGAAGTTTAAGAGGTCTATTCAAGCTATCTATTGACACTCATGGCTGAAATTTTTTTCTAAATACAGTGTAATACCTATGGCTTTTAAAGCTTTCTTATGAACATAATTAAGTTAATAAATAATTGTAATAACTTCCCTTTTATAGAAGTTTAAGAAGTCTTTTTAACATTAATACATGAAAAATAAAATTTATGATAATAATGTATTCATAGAACCTGATTAGTAATCGTAACAGTTTTAACAATTAGATGCACATTTCTAGCCGAGTTTTAATAAATAAAAGTTTTAAGGTACAGGGTACCTCACAACTTTTTCTCACCACATCCGATTGGTTATGCTTATCCTACCTACTTTGGACTGGTTTCGCTCGTTCTCAAAATATAAAAATTACTAAATACAACTCGTCTTCAGACTTGCTTCGCTCCTCTTTAGATAACATATACAATTCTTTTATTCCCAGCGGCCACCCATCCAGGCACTGACTTTCATCAAATTGCAAGCTAAATTTCAAATTAATCAATACGTTTTTCCACGTTTTATGATTTTTTAAATTTTTGCTGTGTCATTATTACATCTTTATGACATTATAATTTTTTCTGGATTGCCTAACTTGAGCTAAAGATTGATTTTCATACCAAGTTTCAACTCTCTGGCATAAATACACTGGGAGCTACAACGATAACTGACACACACACATACAGACAGACAACTTTGTGAAAACCACTCAGGAGGTCTTAAAAACACTTGATACAGTTAATGAATTTGAAATCCCAGTTTCAGATTTTTAGAGCAAACAGAATACTTTTCCTGTATACCAACCGTATTAATAAGGAAAAGTAAAAAACAGTTTTCTTAGTAATTAATTAAAATAAATAAACATCTTTTTCCACATTTATACTGTAGGTACATAAAAAAGTAAGTAGTAAGCAATAAAAATTGTAACATTGAAATTTCCCTTGGATAATGTGTTTCTGGAGTTTTTTAGATCTCCGTAGAGGTTTTTACTGAGTTACCTGCCTGTATAGATGTATGTATGTTATCATAGTTCTACTGTTTTCATGCTAGAGAGTTAAAAATTGGTACAAAATTCTACTTGGTGTTTAATTTTGCTTTTTGGTAAAACAAATTATCATGTCAGCAATAAAAAAAAATCATTGGATTGATTTGAAATCTGAAGCTTAATCTCATTAACATCATAAATTTAATTTTAATCAGAGAACATATATGTTTTTTTTTTAATGTGGGATGTTTGTCTAGGGTTTTTGTTGCATGACTAATATTAAGTAGCATTAAGGGAGGTCAGTACATGGATGGGTGACTGTTGGGAATATATCTAAGGATGAGTTAAGAAAGTCCAGTGAGAAAAAGTTACAAGGTACCTGCTTCAGTTACAAAGATCAGAGTATTAAAATATTAAAATTATAACAGAGACAGATACTGACAATACAGAAATAAATAAATCTTTAAAAAATAACAAGATAAAAAAATGTATAAATAATTTAACAGAATAAAAACAGTCTTAGTTGAAGAAAGAGTTATTAAAACTCCCAAGATTCCATCCACTTAAGTCCATACATTGTGCTGTTAGGATCTCCTGAATATGATCCAGACATTCCGTAACTTAAAGGCGAGAATAAATAGAAACTATAGATAAGTATGGTCAAAACAAAACCACATGAAAATTGAAACATGTATGTTGATATGTTCTGTGAAAAATATTTCTTACCTTTAGATAAAAGGTAAGTTATCATTATTGCTGAGAGCATCGAGTTGTAAAGCAATGCTGGAAAATAATGATGAAAATACAGCACTCTTCCCATGGCATAGAATGGTATGTAGTGTAAAAACCATGCAAGAAACAGCCAACAACACGCTTCTAATAATTTCCAATCTTTTCCATAATTGTTATCTAATTTTTTCCAGTTGTCCCGCTGTCTTTGTATAACGGTTAAAATAAAAGAAATGATAAAAGTTAATAAGAAAAATAAATTTGACCACCAAATTATTGGATTGCCTAGTAAATAAATTCTATAATCACCACCTGAGAAAAATTGTCCTCTGTAGTTAAGAGGCCATTGCCACGGTCTCGAAGTTACTTCTCCTTCTTTTGGTTTTAATCCTGCGTTACCTTGAAGCATAACTGCATGGGATTCTAAGAATCTCTCGATAAAACTCGGTGCATATAAATCAAAACTAACACTCGGTAAAGCGTCATATATGTTGTCCTCGACATTCCAAACTGCGTATTTATCTCTTAAATTAGGATTACACGAAACTTCTTGCTGTTCGTAAGCCCATTTAGGCAATTGCTTACCAGTAGTAGTTAAAACGCAGCTCTGTAAATAATGAACAAATCTTAATTTTGATGTAACTGCCGATACAACTGGGTCAGAATTTAAAATTTGTACTCTCCAAACATCATTAGCATCTCCAGTGCCATTTTCACCATAACCAGTAACTTGTAGATGCTTTTTTGTCAGGGGGGCATGTTCTTTATGTGAGTGTAAATTTCTCCTAGTAGCGACATGCTCTAACCTAACTAAATCACCACTCTTAATAATTTTAATTTCTTTTTCATCCGGATCTGTATTAAATGGTTTAAGTAACCATTTGTTATTATCATCTTTGTGTGTGTAAGTTGTTATTTGTTGTTGTCTTGCACCGACACCTTCCGGGTATAAATGCCAGTGAGAGTGTAAGTAACCTCCACCTGTTCTATGATTTTTAAGTGTAACTATAGCTCCATACGCAACTTCTCTTGGCATGCTAGCATTGTGTAGTGAATTCCCTTCTAAAACTGATTGAAAAGCCGAACTATAAAATCCATCTCCATTACCGCTTTTACTTAAAACTTTCAAATGAATATAAAAGAAGAAAATATAAATAAAAGTGGGTAAAACGATCAAACAAATAGCTCTAGCAATAAAATGTTTAATTGTATAAATAATAGGTTTACTCAAATCACCTAGTATATCCCATAGTTGGTATAAAGTTTGTAAGCCTACTAATAATATAACAAATAACCCGACAAATTTAACGCTTATTGTGCATGCTAACATTGAGCCGGTGTAAGACAGCCAGAGCCACCACTTTCCACTAAAAGGTGTTTCAGCATAGTTATAAAACTTTATCATACCGTACGAAGCACTCATCATAAAAAATAATAAAAATGGATCGAGGAGTATATACTGTGTCAATGTTAGCACACCCACATCGCACAATATAAACAGAGCTGCAAAGAAAGATGCTAATATTGAAAACGTCAGTTCCCAAACTGTTAAATATGCTAATGGAGGTAAACAAGCGCCTAAAAATGTACATAAAACTCGCATTCCTAAATAATTGACATCATTGTACTTGTCGCCTGGTTTATCGAAAGGAAAACTTCCGTTGTATCCTGTTAAATACCCAGCGGCTGCTATCAACATTTTCCCTAGTGGTGGGTGAACATCAAAAAAGAAAGTTCTATTTATGTACCAACTACCCATTTTACCAAAATGTGTCTCGTCCCAGCATATATGGTCCGGTTCTTCTACCTTGTAAAATCTGCTCATAAATGATATTAAAATGATCGTACCGAAAGCATACCACCAAGAGCTGTCCTTGCTTGAGTTAGCTTGTGTAAATTGCCCTTTCATAGTTTCTTTGCTACTTATCGTCTTTTTAACACTCATTTTTTTTTAAATATAATTTCACTAAAATACACTCAATAAATGTTCACTCGAAACATTCATACAGAACTCCGTAAACATTCGTACTTCTCTTCTCTAAGCTTCGCATTGATAGAAAAATAACATAACCTGCGAATTGTAACCTTCACGTATTTAAAATATGTAACGGCACTTAAGTGACGTCACACTGCCTGTCGCGTTCTTTATGATTTTGGATTTCATTTACCTGAGTCGCCTCCGTTGACTTAACTTTCTTTTTATTTGGTTAAGTTTTATTAAATAACATTAACTGTCTGTAATGCGGCCATTGCCCTTTGTAGGACGTTTTTACTTTTTCACATGTATACCGTAGGTATATTGGAATATTATTGTTTGTAAAAATATTCCAAACTGGGATTTCACCTAATTTATCCATTTCAAACATTTTTAAGCCAACCTGCGTGGTTATCTCAAAGTTGTCTGTATGTATATAAATAAATTGATAATCGTTTATTTTTTGTTAGAATTTTACAAACCTTTTTTTTGTAATATTTAAAAAATCATTTCTAACAAAAAAGTGAGATGTTAAGTTCGCTCCCGGCTCATTCACATCACCTTATACTGGAGTGAATATATGCTAGAGAGTTAAAAACTTGGTGAAAAATCAATCTTTAGGTCTAGTTTTGCTATCCAAAAAATATACAAAAATAGTAACTTCAGTGAGCGCCGTGGAATGGTCTACAATATTAACAACACCAACTTCGTCTTTCCACCAATAAGCTTTACTTTAACTCTGAGCAGAGCCGGCTTTCGGCTATAATGCCATCTACAGTGCCTAAACAAGTAACAATCATAACAAAAATAGATATTTTGGGAGAGTTAAATTATTGAGGGGATTTATCGATTTATATAAGAGAATTTATAACTACGTCAAGCTTTATACTAGTAGGCATAGAGATATATACTAGAGGGGGCATAGCCTATCTCAATACATTGAGAGGTCTGAAACACCATTTGGCGCTCTCAGGGGCTCTGTGTAACCTCAATGAAACCTCCTTCAAGAGTGTGTTAAGGTTATTATATTTTGGTTTCCCGCATATTGATTGTGTTTTGAATTGTATGTTTAACGTTCTACTATATAAGTTATTGTAATTTTGTACTGATTATTTTATTTTATTTTTAGCGAAGGTTGTCAGGTTACTTTTCCGATGTTTCAAAAATTTAACCTATAGGGCCCCTATCTTGACCTAATCGTACAGAAAACTATGGCAGTAGGTGAGGAACAGTGATAATAAACATTTCACTGAATTTCCTTCAGGGGTTTTAACTCGTAATAGACTTGTCTTTTAATTAACCTGAAGCTTACCGGTGGATAAAATTACGTCATGCGTGTGATTTTATTTTAGTCATTTATTAAACGATGGATTTTATAGTTGTTACCTCTAGGACTTAAAAGTCGGAAAAGGCTCCTCGCCTACCAAATTGACGGGATCTAAGGGACTTGACCATCACTTTTCAAAATAAATCTGCTTTGCAGCAAGATGGCCGTCAGAATCTTTTACTTTGTGTCGGTAATCCTAACGCTTGAGCATCACGCAGCGAAATCAAGCATATGGTCGATATGCTTCGTCCATTCGGCTGCACATGGTTATGTTTATCCCCCAGGTTTTTTACAATTTTTTTGGGATTGTTTTCTTTTGAGATTATTTTTTTAACGAGCAAAGATAACACAACCTTAGCGATCACGAGGTTTAAAAACATGTTTTATAACTTCAAATAACATTGACCTTCAAAAAGAGATAAGCAAAGAGATTTACTCTTAGAGAGAGGACTTAAGTAGAATAACACGGAGATAAATAAGGGGCTTAAGTGCCTTATACCGTATTTACTCCTATCCGTTTTTATTTTTCTTCATTTATACCGTAGGTATATAGGAAAAGTATTGTGATTGCAAAGAAACCGAAACCGGGATATCATCCGTTTCAGGTGCTTTTAGGGCCTCCTGAGTTTTGACGGAGCTTTTGCGCTATAGACTCACCATGATGTTTTATAAAAAACACACTAGAATTAAAAACATACAGTAATTAAAAAAAATACAAACATTTTTATAACAAAAATTGTTATAAAAATACAAACAAAACTGATCAGTAAAAATTGTAGAGTATATATAAAATAGAACTAATAACGATGTTTATTAATAAAATAATTTTAAATAATAACTTAAATCTAAATAAAGATCGATATTTTCTTGGAGAATATTTATTTGTGTAGGTTGGCCAATCTTCAAAATCAACATGATTCGTTTATGTTTTGTATTCTACTTAGTATTTTGAAAATTTTTAAAAACATGAATTATTCTTTCCTTATTTTGTGTCCACTATTTATAATTATAACTGATTTAACCCACAAATTTGTGTTTTTACTAAACGAGACATATGCGGCAAGAAACAACAGAAAAAGAAAATACCAACATCATAAGCAGCGTTTATTACAGAGAACCGCGACTTAAATTTTAGCTAAAGAATATATTATCTATTATCATATAAAGTTTTGTCAGGAAAAGTTCCGAGGTACCCCGTACACGAAGTTTTTTACATTATACAAGTTTATAAATACAAAATAATTCTGGCACGGTGGTCTGCATGTCGGGCGAATTTCCTTTGGAATGCGTGTTTTCGTGCTTAACAATCCATTATAACTCATTATTTCTGTATTTTTCAAAGGGAATGCGGTGAAACCTTTAATAAAACCAACCAAGAATCCAATTATGCATTAAACTAGTGCTAAAAATGGTGTGCAATAACCATTATAGTTCTCTATGCATCCACTAAAGTAATATATAAACCAAGTAGGGAAACTCCTATACTGACACATGTAAAAAACTTCAGACCTGCCCAATCAGCTGATACATGGCTCAAAATATAAAATAGCTAAAATTAGAATAACTGCGCATGCGCCTTTTCGGATTTAGGTATTTTTATTTAATTTGATTGGCAACCCTGATAACATTAAGTGAGTTTTACATTTTATCGTGTTTTCGTACTTTAATTTGTACGTGATAATTTAATGATTCTGTATTAAATTCTGTTAAATAATTATTATAATAATTTAGTTAAAGAAAAAGAGAAACTATAGTAAAGGTAAACCACATGTTTTTATTAAGATTTTGAAGAAAATGCAGACGACAGTGTATTGCCTTAAAATTACGATTGCTTTTATTAACTTAAAAAAATAGGTTAAATTTGTTAAATTGCTAATTACAATTAATATTTGAAGGGGAAAAATCAAATATAATTTGCAAAAATGTACTAAGTTAAGTAGTGCACACGAAAAAAAGTTTAATTAGCCGCTCGTTTTAAGTATTTTAAACAAACCTAGTATTTAAAGATTCGGACCTAAATGCATTTCTTACACATTTTGAGCTTTCACATTCTTACAATTTGAGCCAACTCCCTGGTGGATAAAATGTGAACTATATGCCAGGTCTGACAGAAATCGCGTTTGTTTCCCTACTTGGTTTATAATTACTTTAGCCTCCACATTACATGCGGAACACCGTGCCAGAATTTGTATCTCCCTCTCGCCTCTCTCCACCCATTTTACCATAGTATTCACCGGTTCTTTGGACTTAGGTGGTCTAACTAAGTCCAACGAACTGGTGGATAATCATGTGGATTAAATGACAACCCGAATGCAAGCAAATTTTGATTTTTGTTTGAATTTTGTTGCTTGTTGTGTGTGTTTAGATGGCCACATGGCTCGTAAACAGTGGAGTAATAGCAGGTCTGTTGGAAGCAATAAATAATTCAGATGGCCGTGTTCAGTTACCTGCAATAATGGCACTGGGTTACATAGCGTCTCATGGGGAAGACTTAGCCATGATTATTATCACTTCTGAGGTAAACCTAAAACACTGTCTTGTAGAGATATATTACTCATTAGGATTGAAACATTAGGGCTCTGTGTAACCTTATTGTAACCTCCTCCACAAGTAATATAAGGATCTAACAAAGAGACTAAGGCCCGTATTCAAAGACATCTTCCTAACATTCTCCTTGTTCCTTAAGGAGAATGTTAGGAAGATGTCTTTGAATACGGGCCTAATACTTAGAGGGTGTACAAAGGCTGAATAGCAGAGCGATAAGGGGTTTGGAAGTGAGACAGCTTTCACTAGGTGCCATAACTGTACTTACCCCTACTATAGTCTCCCAAGTGAGGGACTAGATACTCCCCCACCCCTCTACAACCCCTATTGTAGCACACACTCAACAAACGGCGGGCATTTTTCAGTGACGCCACATTAAAACACTTTATTCAACACAGACAATTAAAGAATACATGCAATAAATAATAATTAAAACTTATTTTAAATTTAATTTACTTAAATTAAGACAAAATAGTGGAAAAATAATCTAATATTTACGTAAGATCGTAATTATTAGGAAAAATACAAAAAATGACGTCACCAATGTACAGTTACGGCACCTAGCTACCCAAGGAATGATGAGAGCTGTTGCATCCTCCCTCTAAGTATTAGTCTCTTTGGGTTCTAATAACCCTTTTTTGTCGGTTCCAACCATAGATATATTATCTGAGAGAGTACTCTATTTAATCACTACATCGAGAGACTTGGAACATCTTTATAACCAATTGTTTAACCTCATTGTAACCTTTCCAAGATATAATTAAGGTTACAAATTAATCAATTTTTGTCGGGTTTTCACAAATTATTTGCATTTTGTTTTTTATTTTAAACCTTCTATGTAAGTTACTCCAATTTTGTTCTGCTTACTTGATTAAATTAAAAATCAAAAGTTATTTAAGGTTAAGAGATTAAGTTAAGGTTATAACCTGTTATTATAATAAATTAATCGTTTTCTGTTTTGGTACATTGTATTGTAACTTGTTCTCATTTATATCGTATGTATATAGGAAATGTATTGTTTTTGCAAAAAGCGCAAAGTGCAAAAAGCAAAAAGTCTGAAACCGGGATTTCTCATGAATTATCAGTTTAAGGTCTTTTAAGACACTCTATGCGGTTTTCACAAAGTTATCTACTTGTATGTGTGTGTATGAGGATACTAAACAAGGAAACAACTAGACCCAAAGATTGATTTTTGTTCGAAGTTTCAACTCTCTATGATAAATACTCCAGGAGCTTCAATGATAACAGACACACACATACATACAGACAGACAACTTTGTAAAAACCGCTTAGGAGATCTTAAAAACTTAAACGGAAATCGGTGACATCCGGTGGTTTCATTATTTTTTTGCGAATACCATATATTACTTATATACGAATATCCTATATACCTACAAGGACAAATAAATAGTAAAAAAGGACAAATAGGATAAATAGTCCTAGTATAAATAAGGACAATTAAAAATCACCAAATTTATTTGTGACATATATATATATACTATATATATATATTATATATATATATATATACATATATACATATATATATTATATATATATATATATATATATATATATATATATATATATATATATATATATATATATATATATATATATAAAGACAGAGTATTTATTGTCTTCATCATATTAGAATTATTTCATGATTTTTGTGTCGAATGTTTCAGGGAATTAATGTACTTAAATCTGTATTAACAGACTGTAAAGATGATTGTGTTTTATCAGTTCTTATTTGGACACTGGGTCATATTGGCAAATATTCATCAGAACATACTAAAGCATTGGCTGAGAAAACCTTGTACTGTGATATAATAAACGTAATGACTTTTTTGTACTTCTTGAGCTTTGATTCTTTTCCTGTGTAATGCTAGAGCGTTCTTTTGATTTTGTATTTTTTACTTTCCCACATTTTTTCAGTGGGTAAATAGGAAAAAATGTGTTTGCGCTAAAAATCCGAAGACGGAATTTATTTACGTATTTATACAACAACGGTTATACAAAAATAACGTATTAGTGCATAAAATAAAATTGCACACACAAAAATTTAAGTTGTTAAAATGAGAGAATTAAAAATATTAATTTAAAACATGAATAATTGACTAATTTAATAAATAATAATTTTGGATATAATCAAAAAATTTCAACAAGAACTAAAATTAAAATAATAGGTTAATAAATTAGTAAGATTTAAAATAATAAAGTTATCTTTCGATAAAGACTAACTTTCGATAAAGACTGACTTTCGATAAAGTTAGAACTACTGGTATAATGAAGAAGTACTTAATAATAGTAATAATAATATCTTTATTGTTCTCATAAAACATGAAAGTTGACGAAAATAATACAGAAAACAATACCCATTCACAAAAAATAAATTCATTAAAAATAGAAATACAAATTAACACATTTTTTTTCATTTTTACTTCTATTCCAAGAGCCATGCCTAAAAAATGAGACTTATTTTGTACTACATCAAACAAAGTTTTTTTAAGAAAATATGCCTTATTTAATTAAGAAGGAAAAGCATAGTTTGCCTATCCAGAGTGTAGCCCTATGCCCTCATAGATTTAGGTATATAGTTAGATACTTTATAGATTAGCTAGTTACTTCATAAAATAGCTAGTTGCTTCATAAAATAGGTAATTACTTCATGAAATAGACAGTTACTACATGAAATAGCTAGTTACTTCATAAAATAGCTAGTTACTTGATAAAATAGCTGGTTTCTTTATAAAATAGCTGGTTACTTTATAAAATAGTTACTACAAAAATAGCTGGTTACCTTTATAAAATAGTTACTTCATAAAATAGCTGGTTACTTTATAAAATAGTTACTTCATAAAACAGCTAGTTGCATCATGGAATAATGGATGTCATAATTTATTGGTACCATAAAGTTTTTTTATAAAAATTACTAAGTTGCGTATTTTTTCCTTGCAGATTTACACAAGACAAGGCATTTCTGAAGAATTAAAACAAAAATGCAGAAGAAGTTTAAAACAAATATTAGAGAAATGCACGTTTACCCCGGCGTTAGAACCTCTTTTGCATTCTGCCCCGCCTGACATTATCAAATATATTCTAGCACAATTCTCTAAGGTTAGTTTGATTATACTTACTATAGTATATTCCAATTATAATTAATAATATATTTATTTTATTTTTACTTTTCCTCATTAATACAATAGGTATATAGCAAAATAACCTATCCAATTTTTTTCGGATAAACAAAGTCAGATAAAAAAAATTGTGCGTTTATAAAAACGCACAAATTTTAGTTTTCTTGAAATAAGTGGTTCCCTGTGGGTCAAATGCAAAACATGAAGAGAACATGTTTTAAAGCTGATAAAATGTTCTATAAAACGAGTGTTTAATCATCAAAATCGGATGACTACAGTTAAAGTTATGGCTCTTCCAAAAAAAGCCATAACTTCGGTCCCGCCTCAGTGTGATGATGTAATTTAATTTTGTAATTTTGACCGCACATACAAACAGACAACATTGTAAAAAACCACTTAGGAGGCCTTAAAAACACCTAAAACCGATAATTTAGGTGCCATCCCGGTTTCGGATTTTTTTGTCTAACACAATAATTGTCCTATACTACCTATGGTATTATATGGCGGTCTCTACCGGAAGACCTAAATCTACATGACAATCTATCATGACAACCTTAGAAGTTAAAGGAGTTCGTTTTATATCAATGCCTTAACTCTACTTTTAAAAAACTTAAGAGTTCTAAGTTTTATAAGCTAAGTTCTACTTATTAAATACTAAGCTGCATATTTTGTAATCAGAATTAAAAACAAAAGCAACGATTAATTATAATGTATAGTATATTTACAGTTATTTACATAAATATAAATTTATTAATTTCTGACAATTACATTAAAATATTTTGAAAACATACATTCATTAGTTCTATGTCGATATACATTAAAAACTAATGATGTAATTGATACATTAATCAATGACTAATGAATGTTATTGTAACGTTATCAAATGATTACGTTACAATGACATTTATTAGTTCTATGTCGATATACATTAATGACTACTGAATGTTATTGTAACGTTATTAATACAAGATATCATTAGTTCTATTCGATAAAGACTAATGAATGTTATGTTCAAATGATTACGTTACAATGATATTCATTAGTTCTATGTCGATATACATTAAAGACTAATGAATGTTATTGTAACGTTATCAAATGATTACGTTACAATGATATTCATTAGTTCTATGTCGATATACACTAAAGACTAATGAATGTTATTGTAACATTCAATTGATTGTTAGTCAATTGATTGAGTTACTTGGATCTCGGTGTTAAAGTAGCGGAAATACAAGGAAGATCCTCGTATGATACTTCATCTTTGATACTTAGGGACTTTTCCTTTACCACTCTTACTTTCTCCGGTGGTCTTATAGCTGAAGAACCTTGTGAAGCTAACCCTCCAAGGCTTTTCCTATAACTTCCGTAAAGCTGTTGATAACAAGCTGATAAGTAATCACTTAGCAAGGTTTGTTTTGATACCTGAACAAACAATAATGGGTATTGTTATATAGTTAACATTAGTGGGCTCTTTTTTATGGTTTTGTACATTATGGTTGTAACTAATGAGTTACATTTTTGAAAATGGATCATGCTCACCTAAAACAAGCCAAGCCATTTTGATGTGCTTGGCTTAAGGGTCCAGGTGGGTTCTGTGAGGTATTGTCACATGGTGATGGTGTTGTACGTGATGACGATTTTATGGTGATACTGATTATTTAAGAATTCGTGCTATAGTATTATATATTTGAGTAATTGTAATAGGGAAGTTGAGGGAGGGATAGGTGTTTGCTTAAGTTGAGAAAACAAAATAAATAAAACAAGGAACAAACATTAGAAAGTTAAAACATAATTCATATATTCAAAGAAACAAACTCAAAAATATTTTTTACTGTTTCGAGAGTAATATCATTCAAGTTATAATTTGAATAAGTAAGTTGATAATAGTTATTTAGGCACCAAGGGAGTAAAGAATGCTATTTTTGTCAATTCCTTACTATCTATTCATTGAAAAAGTCAGACAGTGGCGTAGCCAGGATTTAATTTCGGGAGGGGCTGAATGTTAAAAAATATATATATATATATATAATATATATTATATATATATATATATATATATATATTATATATATATATATATATATATATATATATATATATATATATATATATATATATTATATATATATATATATAATAATATATATATATATATATATATATATATATATATGTATATTATATTTTTTATATCTTTCAATTTCAATGTATATTTTTTTTATATATTATATATTTATATTATAAGTTTATTGTTAAAAATATATGTTTATGTAATTTATTATTTTATATATTTTTTATAGGGTTTTTTTTTACACATTTATTGCGGGTAAGAATTTCGGGGGGGGCTGAAGCCCCCTCAGCCCCCCCCCCCTGCTACGCCACTGAAGTCAGAGGTAAACTTAGGTGCCTCTAGAACCAAACAAACCAAAGTCCTTGACAATATAATTCCTTGACCATGTCTTTCTAGGAATTTTTCTTGGTTATAATTAAGGCACTCACGATGAACTTTTATACCCTGATCTAAATCATTATTGTCTTATCTAACGGTAGGGTCTATCACCAAAGCGTCTTTACTATTATCTTTAAAAGCAGTGATGTCAGCATACTTAGAGGAGCCGTGCGAAACAATGCTGTAAACCTCATCATAGCAAGTATACCCCATTTGCTTCATCAAGTCAATGGTTGTATGCATATTTATTATAATTATCAACCTATGCTGAGTAATGGCCAACCCTTAATGAGAAATCATTAAATCTCGTAAGCTTGAAACCATATTGTACGCTAGCTTTGGCCTTTTCACGATAGAGTTAGTGTTGATTCTCTGTTTATTGTAAGGCAGTATAATGCGTCTTACCTGTTGCGGGGATCTAATGTTTATATTTGATTTCTTCAATTTTGATCCCATATAAGATTCGAAAAATTTTACAAGATCGTCCAGGTCTTTTACTGGAAGATCGTTATCCTCGTTTGGGAACGTCTAAACATTAATGACATGTTAATCAGTTAAAAACACTGTACTTAACTTATTAATATATATATATATTATATATATATATAAATATATATAATATATATATATATATATATAATATATATATATATATATATATAATATATAGAATGTATATCCATGACATTTTGTGGATAATAAATTAAAGCAGCATCAAGTAATCAGTGCCTAGATGAGTGACCACTGTGAATGAAACAGATGTATTTACTATCTGAGAACGAGCGAATCGAGACCGAAGACGTGTTTCAGTATAAATTTAATGACTTAGATATTTTGAAGCTGGGAGGATTAGCGTAGCGAATCCGATGTTAAGGCGAAGAGTTCCGAGCTACCCCGTACCCGATTTTTCAAAATATTATTAGGTTATTTTGTGTCCACTTCATTTCTGACCCGCGGCAAGGTTACCGGTACGTTACCGATGTGATAACTTTAGATCTGCTTAACAACATATTGGATTCCATCCTATACGTCCTAGATGCTTGTGAAAATTTAATAATATGTTATGAACATATTGTTTGACCTGTCTAAGGCAGTGGCGTGACTATGGGCCCGCAATGCGTGGGGCCCCCAAAAAGATAAAGTAAAAAAAGTAAACCTTGTAATGAAATGGCATAGAGATTAGGATAGTCTGTCTCAACATCATTAAGTCGTGGAGCCCCCTATAAAAGTTGTAAAAAATCTCTTCATCTAAAAATAGGGCCCTGCGTTTAATCTTAGTATAGTCTTTCATTCTTTCACTGCTTCGTTTAAATGGTGTGTGTGTGTTTTACTAATTTATAAATTAATTGTCGTTTTAAGTTTAGCTTTTGCTTATTATTTGTTAAATGTTTTTTTGAGTTGATTATATTATACTGTTCAAATGTTCAAACATTAATTTGTGATTCATTAGGTACGGTTGTTTTTGTCAAGAACTGGCTTGAGTTGAGTTTTTATTTTTTATTACACACACACACACACCACACACACACACACACACACACACACACACACACACACACACACACACACACAACACACACACACATATATAATATATATATATATATATAATATATATATATATATATATATATATATATATATATATATATATATAATATTCGGGGTGGCCCCCAATGTTATAGTTACGCCCCTGATCTAAGGTCATCGACCTCAAATTATGGTTGAGTTGCAAGAGCTCTTTAAATCCCACCTCTAGTAGAATTCAATCTGGAAAAATCGACGGAATACCCCTAAATATTACTGGAATTGGTTTTTGAAAAATGAGGGTCTCACACTGATCAAGTATATACATACATTATTTATATAGATGTATATATATTTGTGTGTAAGTATATATTTATATATATACATATCTAAATAAATATATACTTACTTACTTACACACACACACACACACACACACACACACATATACATATATATATATATTATAATATATATATATATATATATATATATATATATATATATATATATATATATATATATATATAATATATATATTATATATTATATATATACTATATATTATAAACGACTTGTAAACTTATATAGGACAACAACAATGTAGTCTGAAAGCGGCCACAGGAAGGTGATCTTGAACGCTGACCGCCGAGTTCGCCAAGCGGCCAAGAAAGCAAAAGCCTCTTGTTATAATTTGATCTTAAGTGATTCTTATAATGTTTTGGTTTTTGACTAAAACAATTTATAAATTTAATTGACGTAAATAAATATAAATAACTAAATCTAGAGTGCCTGAATATCAGGGACTCTAACTAAATCTAAATCTAGAGTGCCTGTATAATAGGCACTCTAACTAAATCTAAATCTGACACCATAGCGAGGTAGCATGTGGTTAGCTATTTTCTTCTTCGATTAAACCTATTATTAATATCACTGCAGAGTAGAATTGTACCATTTACTACCAACCAATTTTTTCTTCAGAGTTAGTTTTCTTTATTTTTTCCGTATTATTTGAAAATTAATGGAAAAATAGTTGTCACGCAAATGTACAATGCACATTTGTTAATATGTATTTTTTTACTAAAGTTTTTAAAAAAGTTTAGACAGCGACTGTGAGTAGATGATTGTTTATTTCCTTTCTAATCAAATCGAACTTTCATTTTTTTGCTTTGAAGTCTTCGACTGAAGAAATCACTAACCTTTTTTTTCTCTTAAACCGAATTTTTATTATTTCTCCTGACATGGCAGGCTGAGTCATCTGCAAATCGTATGTATTTATTATTGAAATCGACTAATAACCCAATTTCATTATAACGAATCATTGAATAACAATATATAACAATCTTCATTATATAACAAATCATTAAATACAATATATAACAATCATCATTATATAACAAATCATTTATATAACAATCATCATATATAACAAATCATTAAATAACAATATATAACAATTATCATTATATATCCAATCATTAAACAAAAATATATAACAATCATCATTATATAACAAATCATTAAATAACAATATATTACAATCATCATTATATAAAAATCATTATAAGAAACTAAGCAAATGTAAGGTCCGAGCACCTTTTCTGGCCAGATACAGGTACCCACAATGACATTTTGCAATACCCTGAAATCTGAGTGAGTTTAACACGAAGGATATGATGAGCTCTAGAGGCAAACCTCGAATGTCGTAAATAGTGAGTTTAACGTGAAGGACATGATGAGCTCAAGAGCCAAACCTCGAATGTCGTAAATAGTGAGTTTAACGTGAAGGACATGATGAGCTCAAGAGCCAACCTCGAATGTCTAAATAGTGAGTTTAACAACATGAAGGACATAATAAGCTCAAGAGCCAAACCTCGAATGTCCTAAATAGTGAGTTTAACATGAAGGACATAATTAGCTCAAGAGCCAAACCTCGAATGTCGTAATAGTAACATGAGACATAATAAAAGCCAAACCACGAATGTCGTAAATAGTGAGTTTAACATTTTTATGAGCTTTTCGACGAATTTCGATAAACAGCGAAGAACGAGCGAAATAGGCCTATAGTTATCGATTTTTGTTTTAGGACCTTTTCCACTTTATGAATAGGTTTACGTTACTCAATTTCATGGATGATAAGTAGAACCTTGCAACTAACAATTCATTAATTGAATTACAAAGGAGTGTTGTAAGTTAATCTCAGATTTTCTTTAAAAAGTTTCTGCTCATCGAATAAAATCCATACTATTGGAGTTTTTTAAAGATTCAATCGATTGTACCCTTTAAAAAGAGGTGGTAGGAATAAAAAATAATGAATCACTCACATGTACAGGTTCATTTTTAGGATGAAATCAGGTGATGTAGAGGCATGTGGTAGTTTATCATGTAGAGTTGACCATTGTTACCGAAGTATTTTAGTAACAATAAATTTATTTAATTTTTCTCCATTAAAATTATGCTCAGTCTGCATTACCTTGTGGCCTGTTGCCTCTTTAATCGATTTCGCAGTGCAACCTGATGTGTACTGGCAAAGTCATACAGTAAAATCATCAAGGCCTTTCACACTTACTTATTACGTTGCCAATGAAATGTGTAAGGTTGTTAAGAGTTGGCGTAAAATAAAATCTCAATTTTTTACGCTAGACTTGGCTTTTTTAGACTAGTGTTTTTGGTGAAGATGGTCATCGTCATATTGCATTGACTATTAATAGGAAACGAAAATAATATTTATGATTCGAAAACTACAAAGTTTTCGGAAGTTTGTTGGCATTTCAATGTTTAGGTCTGATGAAACATGCAGGAAATATTTCTGTATTTGATCTTATCAAGTATATTTATAGTTTTCACGTCACCCTTCTGTAATCTTGTTAGAGAAGTTATATACCATAGTGTATATACTACAGAAAAGTCTAATACTAGAGTGTTTGGATACGATCAGACTTCCGTGTTTGGAATATTAACACGTAAGTCTAGAAATGTTTGAAATGTTTTAAGAGTCCATCAATACTTTATTTTTATAAAGTATTGATGGACTCTTAATACACAATGCACATATTATGTTATTTTTAACATAATATGTGCATTGTGTTTTAATGTCTGAAATCGAAAGACTTGATTAATAAATTTTCATAAGAAAAATTACGCTTATTTTTATGTTTAAATTACTGCCCCATTTTATCCTTTGATTAAAATGATTTGAGAAATGATAAAAATGATTTGAGAAATGATAAAGATGATTTGAGAAATGATAAAAATGATTTGAAAAATGATAAAGATAATTTGAGAAATGATAAAAATTATTTGAGAAATGATAAATATGATTTGAGAAATGATAAAAATGATTTGAGAAATGATAAAAATGATTTGAGAAATCATAAATATGATTTGATAAATGATCCTTTGATTTTATCCTTTGAGAAATAATTTAATACTATTTAAACTTTCGATAAAATAAATTTTCGAATTAATCTTGTGAACTCATTTGTAATTACAAAAGATTTACAAATCTACTGTTAAGCCAAGAGAAAGAAAAATTGCATGAAATAGCAACTATTTATATGGAAATAGCAACTATAGTATATGGATCTACCTCTCGGCTTAACACTCTTCGTCAAGTTAAGAAAAAAATATATAAGTTATATAATTATAAATTATACAAGTTAAAAAAACATTATATAAGTTTATATCATTTATTTACCTGAACAGGTAATTCAATAGTAGACCTAACTGTTGTGACTTTTTTCCTCTCTTTATAAGTAATATTTTTATCATAATAAGACATTTTCTTTTTAATAGCTGATCCTATATCTTCACCTCGTTTGATTTTCAGCAGTTCTTTGACTATGTCACTGACGGTTGTTTCTTCGTCTTGAGGGTCTAATCTAGGAAAAGATTAATAAAGGACATCTTATATAGTTGTTAGTTAGCCGTAGTTATCCTCAGACTTGTGACTTAGGGCGACTAAAAACCGCAATGTAAAGTTCAGACTCTTAATTCAATGACGGGAAAGTACATAGAGATATTATTACTAGAGGGGCCCTATAGGTTAAATTGTGAAACATCCAAAAAGTAACCTAACCACCTTCGATTATAAATACAATCAAATAGTCAGTACAAAATTACATAAACTTATATAGAAGAATGTTAAAAATACAAATCAAAAAACAAACAATGTGTGGGTAGCCAAAATCAATTGACTCATTACAACGTTAAAGGTGCACTCACAATACTGCGGTAGTGATGCGTGCGGTGACAGCTCAAATTCCAACCTATGTAATTAATTATGGGACGTTCTTAAACAGCTTGCAGTAGCGTTGCGGAAAATGGAAATTTCCGCAAACCTATTCAACCCGCACAAATGATCTAGTGATTAGCATTTGATTGATTAAAAAACACCTTAAAGGCCTGACGCGGAAGAAACCTTTCTGTTTTCAAAGTTTTGGAATTTTTCTTATCCCCCCTTCCGATTAAGAGAAGAATACTTTTGTTTTGTTTGGATTTTGATTCTTGGCGTGCTTTAAGTCGTTTTATTTTTTATTATTTTAATTTGATTTTAATAAAAGAGTTGTTTTTTATCTAAAAAATGAATATTATCTTGTTATTAAAACACAATATTGTTATTTTATTACTTTTGTTTGTGCTGTGTCTTTTTAAAGTGTTAAATTTTTCCTTTTAGTTTTAGTTTTGGTTCAAAGTTGTTTCTTTATGTTTTTATTTTTAAATCAAATTTTTATGTTATAGTTTTATTATCTTGATCCGTTTATTTTATCTTAATGTAATTGTTCTGGAATGTTATACATTATTTCTGTTCTCTTGGTTGAATTGTTCTGTTCTCTTGGTTGAACTAGAAGAAGAACTGTCATTTAGTGTGAAAGTTCCCATTATTATCAGGCATGATTAAATAAAAAATATTTAATATAATAAAAAAATTAAAATGAAATCTAAAAAGACACAGCTCGTCCAAAACAACCTTTTCTTCTTCGTTTTTTTAATCTTTGTTAAGATAAATATATTTTTGTTTCCAAAATTCGGAAGAGTGCGCTGCGTTAGCGGCTTTTGCGGCCGTAGCGTTGGCAATTGTGGAACTACCATTTTCCGCATCGCAATGACCGCTAAGCACGCACGCATCGCTACCGCAGTATTGTGAATGCACCTTAACTCACTCTTAAAGGAGGTTTCAATGAGGTTACACAGAGTCCCAAAATAATGTTTCAGGCCACTCAATGTATTGAGATAGGCTATGCCCCCTCTAGTATATATCTCCATGGAAATTATTGGGAGTAGCTATGTCATCTTTTGGTTACCGTCTAAGCCCCTAACATTACGCAGACAAGTATTTTTTAAGTTATCTTGTTAAACAGTTCGTAAAACATTCAAGAGTGTTAGCTAGATATCCCATGTCAAACTCGTTATACATTTCTTATAGACAGCCCTATGACTTTCCTTCAGAATCCTTTTTAGTTATATTAGAGGGGTA
>JACMZG010001914.1:23991728-24155352 GCA_018340805.1 Microvelia longipes | reverse complement strand
GTCAGATTATTCACAACCAATAGATATAATATATTAATTGTTCACTGAAAAACTGCGAATAACAGACTAGCAATTGTCCAACCAATATGGGCCATACACTGTCAAAAACTTTACGGAAAGTCGTGGTTGGGCCGTGGGAGCGGCCCCATAGCCGACGCTGCAAAGCGGCCAAAAAGGTGAAGATCTTATCTTAGTGATGACTTGTAGGCTGTAAACCTATCCAAAAATTTGTAATATATAGTATCTTTCCAAAAATCTTGTCCTTAAGTATTTGGCGCTGTGTGATATGTATTATAAACTAATAAAGAAAAGTTATAAATTTATAGAATAACTAATTTCCTAGTACAATATATTCTATATATACTTAGAGTTATTGTCGCCAGAACCCTAATTGTTTACCTTAGCGTTGTAATTTCACACAGACGGCTATGATCCTTTTTGACTTCGATGTTGAGTATGACTGAAATATCGGGGCTGACAATTTTGGTAACCAGTCACATTGATCACTCCGAAAGGAAGAAGAGGAAAACACATGTACGATGTTTTATTTTATCGATTGACATATAAAATATTATGTAAGCAAAACAAGTTACATAACTAGTAAACATTACAAACTGATTAAACGGACGACAAATCAATGTGCCGCAAAGGCGTCCACCAAGGCGCCGATAATTTGTAGCGATTGTTTAGTCTAGTAGTCTTAGTATACTTGCTTCTTTTTTTCAGAAAGTATATTAGTATACTTTCTTCGTTTTTTCAGAAAGTATATTAGTATACTTTCTTCTTTCTTTCAGAAAGTATATTAGTATACTCTCTTCTTTCTTCCAGAAATTATACAGTATATAGTTTGTCTTTTTAGCGAATTTTCATTATGAAAATGACGCTTATGAGGTTGTTCGGATGACGGCAGTTGAGGGTGGGAGTGAGCAGAATCGGTTCCTATTGGCTTCCTGATAACAAAAAAATATCTCCGAAAAAAGTTTATATATATATATAATATATATATATATAATATAATATATATATATATATATATATATATATATATATATATATATATATATATATATTATATATATATCTTGGAATGGATTTAAAACAAGGGTTTTCGTGTTTAGGTAAACGGCTAGCAGAATCGATAAAGACCAATTTCAGCTCAATCGAACCACCACAAATGGCGCAAACGGTATACATATGTATAATCTTGTATATATGTATACGTCTAGGTCAAAGACTCGTACGATATCTGTTGGGTTCAGTAGTGTTAGAGGGTGGGGATATTGTATAAAAGAGGGGCCTCTACCTCTTGCTCCATCCTCGTAAGCCTGCTGTCCCAGAGAGACAGGACAAAAATGGCTTCCACTAAACCACGCCGAGCTAAGCAGGCCCGTAAAGCGGAATAACCTCTAAGTAGTCTTTATATGGCTGAAGTCATTCTAAAACGATTGCGACCATTTTCAGCTCAATCAGACAACCTTAAGTGACAGAAACGGTATTTTGATTTACAACGAAAATCATGAATACATTTTGTTTATAATGCTTCTTAATTTTACTATTAATAATAGAGTATTAATAAAATTTCAATTAGTAAAATCAAATTTGTGAGAAAGCCTCTCAGGCGTGTGTGGAGAGGCTGTGAAAATTCGCTAGATACATGGCAAATTGCCATGTAACAAGAACAATAATGAAACAACACATAATACAAAACAACAACAATGTGGCCGTGCAGTGGCCCGGAGCGGGATCGCCAAGGCCGCGTAGCGGCTACGGGCCGAAGGCTTGTATTTTATCCCCAAATTGCTTGTACAACTTTCCTGTTATCTGAATAATACTGATAATTATTTTGCTTGTAGGTATTATTCGCCTGGATATAGTGAATCATTACTAGAACAAGTAGAGAAGTATTCACCGCAAGTACCACCTATATTTCCTGATACAATCAGTTTATGTTCAGCTGATGAAGCTCTTGACCATGATTTCAATGATTTACCAAATTCAGTCTGCTAAACCAACAATTTATCCTAATTACTGGTATATTTCAAATAACATTCTTTTTAATCAAAAATTTTGTGTTTTTAGTAAATTCGTTTAGATTTAGTAATTAACAATTGCATTATTACTATAAATACATAAAGCTTTCTACATAAAATCAAAATTTATTATATATATTTATTATACATTTTTTATAGTATTATTTGCAAAAATTAAAATAAAAATTACTTAGTGCAAAAACTCATTAAATATAAAGAACCCTGAGACAGAAGGCTTTTATCTCTCATTCTAGCTTAATAATTTTTTAAGTAAAAAAAAAATTAAGACTAAAAATGTTTAGTTGACCCTAATACTTATGTTAAGACTAAAAATGTTTTAGTTGACTCTGCTGACTATATGTTAAGACTAAAAATGTTTAATTGACCCTGCTACTTAGTTAAGACTAAAAGGTTTAGTTGACCCCCTGCCGACTACTTCTGTTCAGACTAAAAGCTTAGTTGACACGCTACTAATATTAAGACTTAAAAATGTTTATGACCCTACGCTAACTTATGTTTAGACTAAAAATGTTTAGTTGTCTGCTTTACTTATGTTACAGACTAAAAAATGTTAGTTGACCTGCTACTTATGTTAAGACTAAAAAGTTTAGTTGACCCTGCTACTTATGTTAAGACTAAAAAGCTTAGTTGACCACGCTACTAATATTAAGACTTAAAATGTTTAGTTGACTCTGCTACTTATGTTAAGACTAAAAAAGTTTAGCTGACCCTAATACTTATGTTAAGACTAAAAATGTAACATCTCACAAGTAATGCAAAAATGTTTCATATGTTGAGTACTGTACATTATTTATGATTGCTTTGTTTTATAAAAGATTAAAAACAATAAGTAAATAAATTATAACTTTTTTAACTGATTTTGCAGGCATCACATAATTTGTGGCATTTTCAACCTATCAATTCAGGGGAGTAATTAATTAGTAAAAACTAACTATTACTATTGACAAACTAACTATTGACTACTTTGTAAAAACTCACTATTACTTATTTTTTAAATAGCTACCTACATTAAATAAATAATAAACTTTATTCAGTTTACATACAGATTTTACATTATTTTTATTATAATAATAATATTTTTTTAAATATACAATAAGTTGTAAGTATTGCACTTGAATCTTGCAAAGGACTAACCTGAACGCAGGTTGTATAATTTACTGCAATTTGTATGGAGTGCACTCATAAAAGAGCATAAAAAAAACTTATTCAATTAAAGAGAAAAATGTAAATCTATTTTACTGTTTTATCATTAAAAATACAAAAGAGAAACATATAATATATATATATATATATATATATACTATATATATATATATATAATATATATATATATAATATATATATATATAGTAATATATATTACTATAATATACATATATATATATATAATATAATTATATATATACTATTATATATATACTATCTATATATATATATACATAATTATATAAATATTATATTATATATATATACATATATAATATATATATATACATATATATATATTAATATATATATATATAATGTATATTAACATATATATATATACATATATATATTATATATATATATGATATAATATATATATATATATATATATATATATATATATTATATTATATAATTGTAACTCAACCATATATAGTTATATCTACCTTAAATATATATATTAGATATATATATAATATAATCTATATATAAATATATAATATATATATTATATATATATATATATATAATTTAACTCAACCATATAAATATATATATATACTAATATATATATTATATATATATATATATATTATATAATAATTATATATATATACATATATATATATAATATATATTAATATATATATATATACATATATATTATATATGTATATATTTATATATAATATACATATATATAATATAATATATAATATATATATATATATATATTATATATATATAATCCATACCATATAATTAAACCATAGGATAAAACACTTTGAATTGAAGAAATTAATTATTTTCACTTTGAAAATCATTCATCTTCACTTTGAATTAATGATTTTTTGGGCTTGGTAATTCCATTTTAATTGACTATTCCTAGATATTTGGTATTACTCTTTTCTTCTATAATCTAATGAGCAGTCTTGACTATGGGATTTGATGCTTAGTTTTATTGGAAGAAGATTCTTATTTGTTATACTAAAACAGACATAGACAATTTTCGATTCATTAAGAAAAAGAAGATTATTGTTTAACAACATAATGATTTTGTATTTGCCTTGGAGAACACTTGTTCCCAAGTATTTCCAGTGACTAAGATAGCCATATCATTAGCGTAGGCAACAATATGTCCATCTAATTCAGTGTTACAAATGTTGTTTACATAAATGTTAAAGAGAACTGGCCCAAAATTAATTAATAACTTCTAAAAAGGTAAGCGAATTCAATAAACCCCCAAGAACTCAAAATGGCAACACGCACAGATAAGAACCAACAAGCTTACTGATAAGGAGTTATGGAGAAGAATTTTTCTTAATTTCGTCTCTAGAGTAGAAGAATTCCTTTTATTTTTGGTGCTAGTACCAAAAATTGTTGTGGAAGACAAAAATCTTCCAAAACAATGTAAAAACCATCAGTAACAGATTATTGTTCATCTGTGGTCATACTTTATATTATTAAAACGTTTCATGGTACTGGAATGAAGTTGATATAATAATAATGATAATGCCCGTTTAGAGCCTTGCGGCTCATCAGGGATAACCCCTGCGGGAACCACCTTGGGTGGTAGTAGCAACCGTTAAGCTCAAAGTGTATTCTAATGTTGGCGATAATTTATCTAAACAATAATCTTCTATAAACTGAGAGCGTAACCTGGGATGCGAACCCCAGACCTCTGTGGGTGTCAAAGGTCAGTGTAAAGACAAACCCCTTAACGACCTCGGCCACGGAGGCGGCCTCCGCACGGGTATGAAGTTGATCAATTGATAAATAATAAACACAAAAAGAACAATAAAATAAACAATATAAATTTAATTCTCTATAATACATATATGAACAACATAAAAGTAAATACAATTTCATATTTCTAAATCATCATCAGGGTCTTCATCATCCCAGTCATCGTTGGCATCAGGCTCGTAGTAAATTTTACCAGATCTTTCCTCTTCTTGTCTCCTGAAATTTATTTTTAGGTAGAAAAGAAATTTTATAAAATTGGTTCGGGGTACCTTGAAACTTTTCCACATGACATCAGCTTCGCTATGCTCATCCTTCCAGATTTGGACTCGCTTTGCTCGTCCCAAAAAGATACAAGTCGTTAAATTTACCATACATCACATCTTCGGACTCGCTTCGCTCATCCTCAAAAGATACAAGCAGTTAAATTTACACTGCATCACATCTTCAGACTCGCTTCGCAAGTCCTCAAAAGATACAAGTCGTTAAATTTACACTGCGTCACATCTTCAGACTCGCTTTGCAAGTCCTCATAAGATACAAGTTGTTAAATTTACTTTGCGTCACATCTTCAGACTCTCTTCACAAGTCCTCAAAAGATACAAGTCGTTAAATTTACTCTGCGTCACATCTTCAGACTCGCTTCGCAAGTCCTTAAAAGATACAAGTTGTTAAATTTACACTGCATCTCCAGACTCGCTTCGCTCATCCTCAGATTGTAAATGCCTTTGTTTTATTCCCAGCAGTCACCCATCCAGGCACTGTTCAAGTTCAATGCTGCTTACCTTTTATGATCCAACAAAAATCATAGATTAAAAAAAAAAAAATCATAGATGGATTAGTTTAAGTATACTTATTTATTACGTAGAGATACATTCTTTACAAATTTCAACTCATTTAGATTATTTTATGATTTCTAACAATTTTTTTTTAAAAACATACACAAATCATTTGATAAAAATTGTACTTATGCTGATAATGAGATGAAACTTGGAACATATGTTATTGTTATACATGGCTATATGCGTGCCAAACCTCAAATTGATTGCAACATTTTTCTGTGCTGAGTCATTACTGTGGATTAATGATGTCATAACAAATTATTTTTCAGAATGATTATTGTACTAAGTTTCAAACCTCTAGCTTAAATACACTAGGAGGTGTGATGATAACAGACAAACACACATAAAGACAGGCAACTTTGTGAAAACCACTTAGGTTTTGAATACCCAAAACAGATAATTGAGGTGACATACCAGTTTAGGATTTTGTTTTGTAAACACAATACTTTTCCTATATACCTTTGTTATAAATGAAATACCTAAGAAATTTTTTGTAACAACTCCAGACTTGCTTCGATCTATGGATACTTTAGCTTATGGATGCTAAAAGCTCAAGGTCTTATTACGTAAGTATCAATAACATTTGGTTAATAGCAGTACAAAATAAGTCACCGGCTCTTGGACCATTACAAAAAATTTAATAATTTACCTCATGAAAGGCAGTACTAGTTTACTTCTAGATTGCAATTCTTTATCCTCTAAAGTTAGCTTGAAGGTTGTAAGAGCTGACATATCTGGACCATCTTCAGGTTCTATTTTCTTCTCTTTTACATCTTTTATTTCCTCATATTTAAATTTATTTGACTCATCCAGCCAACATGAGTATTTCTAAAACAAACAAAGTTTACATTGTTACCACAAGGCATAGAGATAGCATTACTAGATAGGTCCAATTGGGTGAATTGTGAAACATCAAAAATGTAACCTGAACATCTTCAATTAATATTATAATTATGTGAACAGAACAAAACTACAGTAACTTTTGTATTGAACGCTTTCATAAAAACAAAACATACAAATGTGAGCAAAGCCAATGACGATTGATTTATTATAATCTTAAAACATTCTAAGTGGAGGTTTCAATGAGGTTACACAGAGCCCTTGAGAGCCACAAAACCATTTTTTTTGGGTAGCTGTAAAGTAGGCACTTTAAAACTTCAAAAAAGGAGGTGAAATGCTTTTTTAAAGTCTGCGACAGTTTTGTAGCTTTTACTGTAAACAACTTTGAAACTATATTAACAACACCAATTTTGTCTTTCCACCAATAAGCTTTATTAATTCTGAACAGAGCCGGCTTTCGTCTATAATGCCACATACAATCCCGGTGAGATGCAAAATATAATGCCGGTGAGATGCTTAATAACACCTCCTACAGCCAGGCCCGGATACAAGGGGGGGGGGATCCCCCCCCAAGATCAGAAAAATGGAGGAAAAATAAGGGAAAAAGAAAGAAACAGGTGACGGCAGCAATTTTTTTACTATATTCCAACTTTTTAAGAAAAAATTTTAAATTTAGAAAAATACTCAATTTAAAAAGAGCAAATTTTCTTTAGCTCGCTTCGCTGGCATAGTTTATTAAATAAACCTTCTATTTAATGTAATTATTATAACTAGAAATAATTATTGTTTATGCTTAAACCGCAATAGGACACCTCAGAAAAGAAATGTTAAATACTCACACCTGTGACAAGGTACACTAAAATTTAGTCGGATGGTAGATGACCCCCTTAGATGCAGATTTCGGAACCCCTGCAGAATTATTTTAGTATGATGCTATTCAAGTATACATACATACAAAATTTTATATACAGTTTGCGCCACTTGGTATGGACCAATTCAGCTAAAACCGGTCTTAATCTATTAAGCTAATGTTTTCATGTTGCCATAACTTGAGTTGATGACATCATAATTTATTAACAAATAATAGGCCCTGTAAACTCCTCAATAACTCGCCATACGTCAAGTTTCGTTTTGATTTAAGAAAGCCTTTGAGGGGTATCCTTCACCACATGTAAAGGTAGATCTTATATACACAAAAAATATGTATGTAAATTGTTATCGTACATACTTTTTGTATCATCGGAACAACATCATAAGTGTAATTTTCATTATGAAAATTTGCTAAAACTCTTTTTAAGCTGGCTTCGCTCGCATCTTTGATACTTTTTTAAATACTACTATTTTTAAGTGAAACTATCTTAAGTTATTCTAATAAAGACACCTGCACTCTCATGCAAAATTAATTAAGTTATACTAAGCCCTCAATAATCGCCCCTCCCAACAATTTGGGCTGGATCCGCACCTGCCTAATATATATATATATATATATATATATATATATATATATATATATTATATATATATATATATATATATATATATATATATATATATATATATATATATATGACAGTAACTTTTAAGTACAGGACGAGTTACTTTAGTAGTGGGAAAATAGTGTTGATAAGGTTAGCCTAATATGATATTGTGGGTGTGGTTTAACATCTAGAAGTAACCTCATTGTCTCCCTCGCATTATTATCCTATGCTGTCAACTGATTTTAACCATGTGTTATACTATAGTTACTTTATATAAAGAATCCAAGTTTTTCAAAGACAAACCTCTAATATGATCCTTCCACTTGGCTTCTTCTGGGTTGCAGATAGAACAATTCTTTCAGGATTTGAACTATTTTTAACAGAGAAAATAATATTACTTAAAGATTCTAATTTTCTGTGATCTATATTTTCTTCATCAAAATTATGTATTGTGAATATCAGAGGAAATGCTGAAACACCTAAAAAATAATAAATACCAACATACATTATTATAAGGACCATAGAGCAATACAGGGTGGCACAAAAGTCTGCCTCCACTCTTAATTTTTGAGCAGTAAAAGTAACATTTTTGAAACTTTGGGGATCTCCATAGAGTGAAGTTCATTTTTTTGCAATGACCAAAAAATATATAAGGGCACCAAAATATCTGAAGATTACAATTCACCCATTGTAAAATTAATTGTTAATTATAAAATAATAAAATAATTTTTTAAATAAAAAAACCATGATTATATTTATTTTTAACATAAAGTTTATGCTCAAATAAACAAAACTTTTTTTTGACGAGAACAAAAAAGAATTTAACATTTATAATTATATATGTATAGACAATATAAAAACAATCAGTAGAACATGAAAATTACGTAAGGGAAACTACCTAGGCCAAGTTAAAGTTGTGTACTTTAAGGTAGTGAAGCAAAACAACATCCACAACAGGGGGAAGTTTTTCTTCTGGCGGGTCCCGCTGCCAGGGAGCCAACTACATTCCAATACCCCCGTAGCCAAAAGGTTACAACTTGAATCTGAATACGATAATGTATTATTACAAATTTAACAAGTTCACTTACCTGTTTTAAACTTAACAGTAGACAACTTATTAAAAATTTGACATAGTTTATAAACACCATCAAACATTAGAAGATTAAATACTGAATCTACAACAATAACTTGTTGTGATAAAGGCACTTCTTTGATTAGAGATGACGTAACTGACTCCAGTGTGATAAGATTTTTATCTAAAAACAGTTAATGACAAACGAATAATTGCTATGGAAACCTTAAAGGAAACAAACAAAAATTGATTTTGACTTTTTCTTATTCTTACCATAGGTATTATAACAAAAGTATTGTGTTTGAAAAAATAATCTGAAACCAGGATTTCACCAGAACCATCAGTTTTGGGTGTTTTTAAGACCTCCTGAGTAGTTTTCTCAAAGTTGTCTGTCTGTATGTGTGGGTCTGTTATCATCATAGCTCCCAGTGTATTTATGCTAGAGATTTGAAACTTGGTGCAATACTCAATCTTTAGGTCTAGTTATGCAATCGGGCATATATTTTTTTAATGTATTTATTACACTTAAAAGACTCTGCAAAAATTCATAAAATGAGGAATTAATTTCCGATTGATTAAACATTTGGCATACATTTAGTCAAACATAAGACCAACATACGTGCCCAGTTTCATTTCATTATCAGCATTAGATTAATTTTTGCTCTAATGACTTGGATACTTTTTTTTAAAAAATAAAAAATATCCAATTTACAAAAAATTTTTGTAATTTGAAATTGGTAAAATGAAATTTGGTACAATTGTATACTTTTTTGTAATAAATAAGTATACTAAGTTTTGTTTCAATACGTATCTACGGGTTTTGTTTGGCCTAAAAGCTGCATCAAATAAGTTCATTGCCTGGATGGATGATGCTAGGAATTAAAAAACTAATGAATTTACTATCTGTGGAAGAGCAAAGCAAATTGGAAGCATGCTGCAGTCTACATCTAGTAATTACTCTATTCTGAAGATGAGCGAAGCAAATCTAAAGAGAAATTCTGAGGTACCTCGTACCTTATTTTTTATTTATCTCTATATCTTATATTTTAGCACATTTCTTATCTTATTATAAATAAAAAAAACTTAAAGAATATTTATGTATTTTTATTCTTTGTAGTGGCAGTTGGATTGATGAAGGTTCGGTCCTTTTTCGGGGAATTTGTTTGGGATCAATTGGTGAGGGGCTTTACCCAGGGATCCTGGACTTTATTGGTTCTTGAGATTGACAAGGATGAAAAAGTTTAAAAGTTGTTGTCACTTTCAGGAGCTGGCAAGCCTCGTGATCCCTGGGCCCCCCGCCCAGCCCTCTTCGTCGGCTTGTTTTGGATGGGTTTTTTGAGGGGGGACTTTGGTCTTCATCAATTTAATTTTTATTTCAATTTATAACAGTACAAATGCTCTAAAGTTATTTATATTCTTGTTATTAAAAATATTTGTAAAGGGTAACGCCCTACAAGCAAATAAATGTAAATAAAAAAAATTAGCACATAGATAAGAAAAATCATGATATAATACTATTTTATATGTTTATCATAATATTACATTGGTATATTATAATACTTACCTATTTGAAAGAGCCATGGGCAATTAGTTACAGAACAATCATACTGCTTTGTACGGCAGTTTATTCCTTCAGTATTGTAAGGATTTTTTTCATAGTTTAAAAAGTGAATGCTGACTGGGTCTTTAAAACTTGATAATACTTCTTTCAACACATGATGACCTGATGCATATGAATCATCTGAAAAAGTTGTAAATTAAATAGAAATTGTGAGTAAAGTAAATTATAGACAAAATAAATAATTTATTATAAATGCTTACTTACTATGGCAGCATTCCAAACTGCCATCATTTTGTGTTACTTAGGTCCTCCTTGGGCCCTTCAGCCAAAAATAAACTTAAAAAAATTATCAATATATTAAACATTTTTTAAGTTATTGTATTCACATTTATGAATTCATTATAATTATGTATAATATTCATAAAACCAGAGTCAAAGGGGCTCAATACACTAAGGTAGGGCCTAAAAAGCTCCTAGAGACAAATGTTTTTAAATCTAGGGCCTGTAAGGCCCCTGTTTATTTATCTGGGCTATTAAGGGTCCTATACCTTAGACTAGGGCCATAAAGTGCCCTAGCATTCTTGATCAGGGCTCTATAGCAGCATAAAAGGCTTTAGATATTTATTTTTTTAAGTAACTCACTGATTTGGTATACCTTAATACATTCTCTTTTATATAAAAGATAACCGCTTGAACCGGTCATCATAGCTGGTGACAATTGACAGGGTGGCAGGCATAGAAATATATTGCTATTGGTTGAATTTTGAAACATCGAAAAAGTAACCTGACTACCTTTAAGTATCAATATAATCAAATAAAAATACAAATGAAACACATTAAGAATTTTTATTTGTGGAGAAGCCGAAAGAAATTGATTCAAAAATAGAGATAAACTACTAGAGGGGTTATTGATTCAACTATAGAGATATATTACTAGAGGGGTTATTGATTCAACTATAGAGATATATTACTAGAGAGGTTGGTTGAATTTTGGTTCAACCTATTAACTGAATTTTCGAACATCAAAAAAATAACCACCTTCGAAAATCAATAATCAAATGAACTGAACAAAATTACAGAAAATTATATAGTAGAACGGTGAAAAATATAAATCATAACACAAACAATGTACAGGAAACCAAAAAATTGATTTCTTATAACCTTAACTTACTCTTAGAAGAGGTTTCATTGAGGTTACACAGAGCCCCAAAATGATGTTTCAGGATTCTCCATGTATTGAGATAGAATATATCTCAATGAATTCAACAACTGAAGGATTCAGTGAGATTACATAGAGCCCCTGAATACCCTAAGATTATAATTCAGGCCCTTTAATGTATTGAGATAGGCCATCTCAATGATGGTAGGATATGTGACACTTACTACATACACATAGCATATTTAACAGGTGATCGAATTACATATGCATTCAATACAATAACGTATAAACAAATACGGTGCAAGAAATGTACTTGCACCGTATTTGTTTAGTCGATCGAGTGAGATTACGTGATGACTGATCCCGCCAAAACATACATCGTGTCATTTATGGTAAAGGTTCACTTGTGGTTATAATGAAGTTTTAAAAAAATTAATTAAATTGTGATTTTTTTCGCATAATATTAAAGTTACACTAAAAAAATAATATTTCAAAAGTTATTTTATGAAAACAGAAATATTTAAGTTTAAGAAATAATAGTTTGATATGAAGGTTATCTGTTAAATAAGATCGCATGTGAAGGTACATACAGCATATCTATCTAGATTCCATCTCCCTAGTTCTAGCATATCTGGCTGGATTCCCTCCGCATGGTTCTTACAGCATATGTCACCATATTGATATATCGTACTTAATACGATTCGCGGATTTAGAATATGTGTGTAGCACATACACACATATAATGTACTATATGATGGTAAGATATGTGACACTACGTAAGAATATTCAGAGGGACTAAAAGTGACAGAATTTGCTCAGGACAAAGTGAAATGTCGGAACACTGTCTCTACGCCAACCCCTCATTTTTACATCACTTTAATTAAGATTATTTCATTAAATAGAAAGCTGATACCAGAGGTATGTGTGATACGTAGCAGTCATAATATTTAACAATGTGTTATGAACTTTTTCGTACCTTTAATTAACAAAACTTCAATCGATAAACTTCCATTAAATATGCTTTTTAAAATCATTGTGTAATTAAATAAAAAACATTTACATCTTTTAACAACTAATAAATAAAAATTCACATTTCTCTGTTTATTTTGAAAGATATTCTTCTTGTTTTTCTTTCATTCTTCGTATTTTTCTATTTACGCATAATTATTTAAGCGCGTATCGGCATAAACGCTACGAAGTGTGTAGTGTTAAGTAAAGTTAACTTAAAATACGTCTTCGAATTCGCTTCGCTCGTCCTCGTATAGTAAATGTATGCGTTCCATTCATTCCCGGCGGTCACTCATCTAGGCACTGATCAGACTCAATGCTGTGTTATTATAATGTGCCAATAAAAATTATGGATGAACTTGTCGTATTGAAACAAAACTTGGTATATTTATTATTAGTATTATTTATTAGTAGTATTTATTATAAAGTAAAGGTATTCACTTGTACTAAATTTCAACTTTCCGATTTTTACTATTTTTAAAAAAAACGTGAAGCTGATAATGAGATGAAACTTGGCACGTGTGTTAGTCAATGATCTTGAATAAAGGGGATGACGCATTAAGGCACATTTCTGACCCCATGGAAGTTGAATGAGATAGAGAAATAGGAGCAAACTAACTTTCCTCTTGGTTATAATAAAAAAAGGCGCCAAACGAAGGTTATGTAGCAAGGTTGTCGAGTTTGCTTCTAAACTAGCCCCTCTAGAGCAGCGTTTCCTAACCTTTTCAGTAACGCGACCCTATAATTTGCTTTTCTAAAGTTTGGCGACCCATATGCATTTCTTTTGCATAACCTGAAAATTTCAGGCGTTTTTATTTATTGCCGAACTAGTTATGATCTTACAGACATCGTCAAATCATAATTTTCATGAGGTTTTTATACTTAAATAGAAAACTACACACTAATTGGAGTTCAAAAGAAGTATATTATATAATTATATAATAGCAATAAAATTAAAAAAAAATAAATTAAATATAAAAATTAGCCTTGTTTAATATAAAAATGAGCATTTATTATTTAAAGGAAAAAATCAAATAATGATTATAGTAAACAAATAAAATAATAAAAAAATAAAATATGTATCATGTCAATGACTAATTTATTGCTGTTGGTTTTCCACTTATAAGTCATGTAGTGTTTCGTTTATTCAGTTCACTACTTTAAAACGGAAAACTATAAAATAAATAAACTGATGAAACAATTATAATTAAAAAACTTATAATCAATAAGTTATATATTAATATATTTTAAGTTAATATCAAGCGATATTAAACTGCTTTGATTTTTGTTAGCACCAAATTCACATATAATTGAACATTATAATTTTAATAACTCGAACCTTTAAAAGAAGTAATAAGAAACTGTTAAACACAGTATTATACTCGTAGGTATAACAATTCATCAAAGTTAGCAAGAATTAGATAAAGGCGGGTGCCTCGTCGGTAAAGGACTTCTAAGAAATGTTTTGGCCACGGCTTCTTTTGTTATTACATGTTTAAAGTATTATCAATTTCTCAAAATAATATCTGTTTAAGCAAATCTGTTATTTGTTTATAATAATCTTTTCACATAATTCTTTGTCATTTTTTGGTTGTTAATAATAAAAAAATTTGGCGACCAAAAAAATTTCGTTCGCGACCCAATCTGGGTCGCGACCCAAGGGTTGGGAAGGGCTGCTCTAGAGGGACTTCAGCCCATCTAGAAGAACGTTTCCACTATGTGAGGAACTGTTATACGTAAAGGTAATTCATATGTTGCCGCTATTACTGTAATGTTGCGTGTTCAAAAAACAATCTGTGTTAAACCTTCATGAGTTTTCTTTAAAAACGTTCATTTTGTTTCTGTTTTTGTTCGTAGACTATTTTTTTTTTCGTTTTTAAAAGGTGTTATAATTGACAATTTTTGTGTGTTTATTTGTAATGTAAAGCTTTTACATTTTTGAGTAAAAGTGTGAAGCTATGGATGAATTTAACGACGACGATAATATGGAGTTAATTGGACGTTTGTTTTTTTTTTTCAAATTAAGTATATAGCACAGTTTATTTAATGAGTGCTGCCTCAAAAAAAATAGTGTATGCCATCCGGCTGAGAATGTCTTTATGTCTTGGCAATTTTTCCCAACTCGCTTCGCTCGTCGGTAAATATAATTGCCGTGACATAAAGACACACTTCTCAGCCTTATGGCATAAATAACTATTATACTTATAGCAACTTGTCATGATCACACGCGTAACAAGAATTAAGTACTATACAGGAAAAATCTATTTATTTAATCTTTATAATCTTTATCCCAGTAATATTCATAAGCTAAAGCAGCGGCTCTTCTATAGATAATGCGAGTTTGGGCCGTAAAAAACAACATCAAATCTTTCCAATGGTCCAACTTAAGAGAAAGAATTTCACAAGATGTTCTAGCTTTGTAACTGGTAGGATGAGGTCGACATTCGTATAGTCCTTGACATAAACCAAATGACTCTCCTACTGTTAGAATTCCAACTAGTTCGTTTTCGTCGTGAGCTAAAATCCCAAGAAGTTATTCTTGCTGATGTTAATCAGCAATGAGGTTAGGTCCAGGAAAACTGATTTTAACCTATTAGTCCCCAACAGGACAGGTGGTTTTTTTCGATACCAAACGGCATGTTTGGTATCGAAAAAAACCTTCGGTCATATTTTATTCCATATCTCGACTTAAATAATTTATATTGAGCTATAGTTAATTAACGGGCAACACAACTAGAACTAAATTCTAATTTTTGGGCCATATTTGAACATTTCAACTCTCTACCATCAACACTGGGGGAGTTATGCGAAACACAGACAGACACATGAACACACACAGACAGACAGTATGATGAAAATAACTTAGAACGTCCTAAAATGCCTGAGACAAATAATTATTATGAAACCTCGGTTTTTGATTTAATTTTATTGTTAGCATAATAATTTTCTTTATACCTACTAGGAATCTAGGAAAAATAGTACACGGGAAAAGCACAGGAATAAAATACAGGAAAAAAGTACACGGGAAAAAACACGGACAAAAATCACACGGAAAAAAATATAGGAAAAAAGTACACGGAAAAAAGTACATGGGAAAAAGTACACGGAAAAAAGTACATGGAAAAAAGTACACGGAAAAAAAGTTCACGGAAAAAAATTACACAGAAAAAAAGTACACGGAAATAAGTACATGGAAAAAAGTACACGGAAAAAAAGTTCACGGAAAAAAACACACGGAAAAAAATCACATGGAAAAAAGTACAACAGAGAAAAGTTCACGCAAAAATTACACGGGGACAATTTGCAGAGAAAAAAAAATACGGCGAAAAAATTATTCAAAATAAGTACACCTAAAAATTTGCTAAAAATTTACTGATTTCATAGATTAAATCTAAGAATCAGTTTCGGAGTACCTCGGAACTTTTCCTCGTCACATCGGATTTGCTAATGAGTTGAAACTTTGCACGCATGTTATTCTTATACATGGCTATATGCGTGCCAAATCTCAATCCAATCGCATCGAAATTTTAACTAATTATTTCGGGTTAATGGCGTCATAAAAACATTATTTTCTTAATAGAACAACTTCAGCTATAGACTGATTTTTAGACAAAGTTTCAGCTCTCTTGCATATATAAATTAGAAGCTACACAGACAAATACACACACAACTTTTTAAAAACCACTCAGGTCTTAAAAACACCTGAAACTGATAATGTCGGTTTCATCCCAGTTTCGGTTTTTTTGCAAACAAAATACTTGTATATATATGCAAGAGTTAAAGCTTCGTATAAAAATTAGTCTATAGCTGTAGTTGTCCTAAGTAAGCTGTAGTTCTATTAAGTAAATTATGTTTTTATGTCGTCATTAACTCAAAATAATTAGTTAAAATTTCGATGCGATTGGATTGAGATTTGACACGCATATAGCCATGTATAAGAGTTACATAAGTTTCGTTTAAATACATTAAGTATATCCATGATTTTTGTTCGATCATAAAAGTTAAGCAGCATTGAGCGTCAGCAGTGCTATATGAGTAACCATTGAGAATATAACGGATGTATTTACTATCTGAGGACGAGTGAAGCGAGTCAGAAGACGACTTGCAGTATAAGTTTGGGGATATGTATATTTTTAGCACGAGCGATGCGAGTCCGATGTAGGGAGGATGAGCGTAGGAGGATGGATTTTAAGGGTTAAATACATGCTCTCACTTATGCTCTTGCTTATCACATACTCAACAAAATTAATGGATCTATGGATCATTTAAAGATTGTATGGAAAAAATGTATATAATTTCATCATAAGGGGGGGGGGTAGTTTTTGATGGTTGAAACTATTAAATATAGTTACAAAATTTAACTATTAATATTGAATAGATTTTAATACTCCATATTATGAATTATTAAATTATTTAAAGCTTCATAAAATGTTTCTTTTTATTTTTGCTCTAAAGGGTTAAAATTACCAAAATAAATGTTATTTACCATACATTTAAAGTTTATATACATGGAAAAAACACATTTTTACATTATTTCTTCACAAGGGGTGGTTTTTAAGGGTTGAAACTATTAAAGTTTCTAACGAACTTTAAACTATTAAACTTTAACTATTAAACTATTAGTAACGAAATTTCACTATGTATATTAAATAAATTCTAATACTTCATAAAATGCATCATTAAATAATTTAAACCTTCAAAAAATTATGCTAAATTTTTTTTGTTGGAAATGTTGCTCCAAAGGGTAGTTTTTAAGGGTTGAAAATACTTATATATTATAAAATACATTTTAATATAAAAAGTAAATCTTTGTTCGACATATTTAAATGTTATTAAGATTTAAATAAAGCAAAAATATGATTTTTTCATATGTCAATTTTGACCCCTTAAAAATAAAAAAGCACACATTTTCATCATATAACTTTTGAAGAGGAAGGTAAAATGAGCTTACTTGCAAAGTTTAATTAAAGTCGGTGCGGTTCATTAAAATTTAGAGGTTTTGCAATATTTTATCGCTAATGAATGAACTAGTAGGTGAAGAAAAGTAAAAATACTAAAAATAATACTAAAAATGATTTTAGAGGGTACTGAGACTAATTTCGTATTTTCTAAACTGCTCCCTTCCAATTTGACTTCCCTGTACACAGAAAATATTATAATTATAATATTTTATAATATTATAATAATATTATAATATTTTATAATATTATAATTATAATATTAAGAAGAAGTAAGAGTAAGTTATTTAGAAGAATCTTGAAACTTTAAATAGGTGTTTACTTGTTAAAAGTTTCAAAACTCAAAGTCTAAATTGGAACGGAGCGAGTTAGAAAATACGAAATTAGCCTCAGTACCCCCTAAAATCATTCAAGAGCATGTCCCTACATTTTTAGATCTGATTAAGAGGGTAAATATTTTAACTTCCCTTTTATAATTTTAGTATATATAATTATAATATAATTTATAAAAAAATTTATTACCTATTGTTTTTAAAACATCAACTTCGCCGGTGATAATAAAGTACATTGTGTTGTCTACGTCTCCTTCAACCACGATGGACTCGCCGGGGAAGAAATGATTCTGCTGCACTCTCGTGCAGAGATTTTTTATAAATTCTAAATGGATTTGTTTGAAAAGGTAACTCGACTCAATGTGCTTTGCAAATAAATCATACAAGATTTCTTTCTGAAGCGGAAAAGGTAACAGATCTAAAGCCACCGGTAGATTTTCTCCTTTGTTCTTTTGCCACATCAAGTCAAAATGCAGCCATATTGATTCTAGTATAACCGGAGAACAGTCTCTATACTTAAGATAAACTCTTTGTTTCATCATATTGTTTTGATATCTTCTACTCTTCCATGTAATTTTTTGAACTTTTTGACATATATAACCCAAGAACACGGCGATAATAACTAAAGTGATCGCTGTCAAACTAGACGTTATTAAAGCTACAAATTTAGTATCGGGGAAAGAGAAATTAGAAACACGACCACACCTGCAATAGATTATAACGAAAAGTAAAGCTGAATAAACGAAATTTTCACCGGGAGTATCCGGTTTCCTTTGGATGAAGTTCGTACCGTTATAGAAAAAAATATTACTATCTTTACCTATTAAAACAGCGCACAAAACTGAACCGAGGAACATAGTAAACAACACTGTAGACATATAAAATACCCAGACTTCCCAAGTTTTAGTAAATGACAAAGCTCGTCTTTCTGAGTTCCTAGAACTCAACTCTAACACCCTTAATAATTTTATCAAAGCTAAATATTTATTGCCAAAATATGGGAAAATAGTTATAACATCAATATAGAAATCTTTGGTCTTCATATATTTCTTACGGATAAGAGCTTTATTTTTAACTGTTAGACCTGTTGTGCTATCGACGTAAGGGAGAACCCATTGAGTGATTATTTTCCATAGTGTTAACAAATCTAACACTAGAAAGGAATAAATAAATTTCTTTTGATCGTATTCGTTAAATATGAAAACTAGACAAACTAAGACAATTGTTAGATACGCAACGAGTGACGTGATTATTTTGTAAGTAAAAAGGTACTTATTTGAAGTTGTTGTTGATCCGTACTCTATGACATTTGTTAGATCGATTTTAGAATTATCAAATGGAATCAGAGTACCCGTTATAATGTACTCTTTGGTCGGTAGACATTGGTTTAGAAAAGAATTATAAATTTCTGGGAACTCTTCAAGAATTTCATGAAATCGTTGAGAGGTTATCTTAAACAGAGATGTGTTCTTCGAAGCTTCGTACGAGTAAATATGTTTAATTATTCCAACTCTTTGCAGAGCTCCGAAGATACAACCCGGCCCTAATAAAGCTGGACTAATTTTACTAAGGGATACAACCACTCCACCATCTACGACGATATAAATAGACTTAGTAATATCATATTCTCCGGCTATAACTTGGCCTTTTATTACGTATACTTCTTGAATTTCTGTAGAAAGGGCTCTGAACAGATATTCATCTGCGTCTTTTAAGAAAACGATTTTTCTAAAACTATCGTAGTACAGATGACTCATTACTGATGCTTTTAGAGTGGGATGAAGTTTTGTGATGGAGGTAGCTATGTCCTTTGGCATGCCTTTTTCCCAAAGGTTTCTGAAATATCTTTGAATGGTTATTATATGCTGTGCACCTAACAAATTTCCATGCAGATAATTTATGAGATTTTCGACGTTTTGTCTGTAGACAATATAATATTTTGTACCAGTAAAAGCCCATTTGCAACATTTTGCCAAAAACAAAACAACACAAAGATTCATGACCATGCAAATTACTATGCACATTCTCATCTCATGCACTGTCTTTGCCTGATCGATCTGGCTTTTCATTTTAAACAAAGTACCAACTTTAGCAGTGATTATTACAACCAAGGCGTCTACAATATCTTTTGAATCGAATTGGTGAGAATTGCTAAAAATTGTATACGTTTTGCATTGGATATTCTGAAAAGATTCGTGGGAATAAATGATTTGACACCTGTAGATTAGAGCATTACAGCTGATAAAAATTAGAAATAGTGTAAATGAAACACACACGGTGTAAATTTTGAGAAGTAGGACATATTTTTCCCTTTTTGCTAAAATTTGACTAAACCTAATAAAACGGTACATGCATATGCTTTTAAAAACAGTAAGGACAGTCCAAGGAAAGTCTAAATCACCGACAATATGAATAATATTCTCCCATGGAAAAGCTGAAATAAAGTCGGCCAAAAAGGCAGTAGTAAGATATTTTTTCACAACTTTGCACACGTCTTTGATAAATATTTCGTTTTTGTTGTAATAACCTGTGTTAAACCTAAAATAAATGTCAATAGCCGAAAGAATATCAAAAATTGAATCCAATTTTTTACACGCCTTCGGGAACGAAGGTACAAATATGAAGTACATCATAAAAAACATAATCGACAAGGGAATTATTACAAATCTGCTGAATTCCCAATAAAACAAAAACTTGCCTGTTGGAGAAAAGCAATACTTGGGGAACATGATATGTAAGAGCATTCTTAAAATGTTTGATTTGGTACAAAAGAATGGCTTCCTTAAAATAAAAGACGGATTTGACTTTATTGGCTTGGTTGGGTGAAACTCTTTGATAAAATGCTGAGATAATTTGCTTTTTATTAATTGACCTCTTGTTGATTTATCTGGTCTCGAGGTAGGCTCCTTGAAAGTCTTCCAAATGGTCCTGAAATCAAGTTCGTCAATTACTATACATTCACAATTAGTTACTGTGTAAATTGTTACGGCTGCATTCGTTTGACAAATTACTTCTACGAGGGGAAATATGGAACCCGCTCCGACAAGTTTACCGTCTGGAAACTGAGCTATATCCTGCTCTAAATGAGAGGTAAGACGACAATAACCTTTTCTTAGAATAGTAAGGCAAGTAGGCCTGTACCCTCCAGCACATATTAAGAAATTGGATGGTAACACTAACATCCTTGCCTTTTCAGCAAGTTTAGCAATTAATAATTTTTTACCCTCGGAATCGTCTGTAAAGATTCTATAATGCTTTAAAACTTCTATAAAATAATTGGTTAGTTCGGCATAAAGCTTTGCTGGAGCTTCATAGAATATATCTCTGTCGAAGACAAACTCAGTTGCTCTATCACGCTCCCATTGAAGATCTATGTAATCAAGTATTGATTCCGTCAGTTCATCCGGTACGTCCCTCGATCGAGCAAATTTTTTAAAGTTCTTTACAAGGTTTATAAAAGTAATTTTTAATGACGCTGATAATAATTCGATTGCCATGATGTGGGCGGTAAAGTAAAGAAAATAAGAATTTATGATACCAGTAAGAATAACTATGACATAAGCTTCGAAAACTGAATTGGTATTAATATAAGAAGAATCCATGACACCTGTGACGGTCATGGTGTAATATAGTGACATGGTTAAATAATCAGAGAAACAAGTTTGTTCCTCAGAGTTTTGATCTCGGGCCAGCTGACGCTTTCCAACTTCCACCCAGCCGTTCGCATTACATTGAGATTCAATATTAGAACATGACAAGAAGAACATTATGCAACTTGACCAATAAATTATAAAAACAAAAACAGTAACGTGTCTTATCCAGTACAAAATGGCCAAGTTCGATTTTCCAGATTCTATTGTCATTAACATCTTTAATACTCTCCAGGTTTTAAATAATCTAAACAAAGTCCAAATGATATAATCTCTTGTACTACCTCCGAAGATCCAAACTAAAGTGCCCAATGGAAATGAGCTCAAAAAGTCTACATAAAACCCTGCTTGTTTTAGCTTGTAGGTTACAATTTTTTTGGAATTCATGATTACAATATTTCTTTTTCTAACCGCAGTGATGAGATTCAAACATGTATCAACTATATACATAAATTGAGTGAAACAATTTAAATGTAAAGCTTTTGAGGAAACTTCGTGTGCAAACACAGCATAGTATGGCATCATGACGCTGTCGTATAATGCTAAACATAATATAAAACTGTTCCAAAACATTAAAAAATCACATTCCGGTTCTATTACAAAAGGCCAACCGGCTTCGAGACAAAAACGATTTTTCTTTAATTCCAAATCCTCACTGATTACATAGAGATCTAAATATTTTGATGTGAACTGTTCATAAATTGGAATGTCTTTTATTATTTCCTTGGCTTCTTTATAAGTCTCAACATCGTAGGAATTAATTAACTTCCACCTCTTTTTGACCCAACCTAAAGTGTTAATTTCTGGCTGCATGTTAAAGTCTTTATACATATCGAACCTGGTTTTATACAAAGCCGTAAACTTCATCATTGAAAACGCATCCTGAAGTCTATCGAATGCTCTAAATAGAAGATAGTGAGCTTCCCAAGGATATTTAAGTGCAACTTCGAATAACTGAGAACAACCTAAAGTTATAGCTTCGCTATAAGATAAACTCCTTATGGCTAATTTGCACGTATTTGGTAAGATGATGGAGCTGCCTCCTAATATAGTGCCACTGGAAAAGGAAATAAGAGGAATTGTGCTGTCGTATTGGGACATTACCTGCAAATGGCCGGACACTATGTAAAGCATGGTGTTCTTAATATCCCCATAGTTCAATATATAATCACCAGGTCTCGACATGACTCTAGACATTCTCAAAGCTAAATCTCTTTTAAAATTTATTCCCTGGAAGCGAAGAGCTCGGGAATGCTGAATGGCATCCCAACACAAGTCTAATAAAACTTCCTTTCTCAAACTCAGAGGTAGTTCGTCCAGAGATTCTTCTCTTTTGATACCCGACCATATGTCCCATAAGGCATAGTAGAAGTTTAAAAAATCGTATCGAATCTCTTTTTTGATTCCAATGTTAACAAGATGTTTATTTGCAGCCTCTAAATGTAATTTATACGTAAAATTGTGATCTAATTGTTTCAAAAAGAGTACGAGCAAAACAATTGTATAAATCATTTCGAGACAGTGTCCAAACAGAATTGGAAACAAAACAAGAATTGAATCGGCGCTAGTCGATGGATATAATGTATTGATTGAAGATCCTAATAAGAGTTGGACCAACATAAAATGTATAGAAAAATATTTACTTTCCCGAGTTTTGAAATACATTAATAGAGTAGTGTCTCCTCGTTCCTCCTCGACTACGTACCAGATAATAGAAAATATATCTGCTAACAAAATTACCAAAAAATTATAAAACAATATATGAACAAGTAATTGATTCAATCCCATTACAGATTTTAAGTAATCATATAATACAAATATTCTATAAAGTCTAAGTATATCAACAAGTATAATGAAGAAAATTATTCCTCTTGAAGTAAAATGAAACACCTCTGAATACAGAAATACGAGGGGATGAGCGCAAATGATGTCGACAAAAATAATTAACCATGATTTTGGCCGAAATCTTTGGGACCTGTTTACACGCTCCCAGACTCTATGCCATATTGAAAATATTACATCAATAATGAAAACCAGCCATGTGATAGTATATGATTTCTTTATGAAAACGTTTAATGGGTTTTTGTAAATGAAGCAGTAATTATTTACGAACATTACGTAAACTGTGGCGGCTGTGATAACTATTAACCAGATAGGATTAAAAGGTAAAAAAATTATTTTTCTCCATCCTAGTTCAGTGTAGCGGATAGTCTCTCCTCTTACAGCCAATAATTGTCTGCCTAGATCTCCTTTATGGATGTCTGAAACAGATTTTTCTTGATAAGCTAATTTATACTAAACCTACCAAACATCTAAATCATAGAGGAATATATTGTACTATATTAGTACTAATATATAGTACCTAATCAGTGATCTAAATATTGTCTATATTAAAAGTAGACGCATCTTTTTCTTTATTATTTAAGTATAATAGAATTAATAATAATTACACGTCTACCTAATATACAATTGAGTTTCATTTACTTTAGCCTTTAAATTATATATGGATTGATCTATGCACTTTGACAGATAAACTAGAAAATCTAGTTTTTAAACGCTTTAAACAGATAATTTTGATAAAATCTAGTTTCGGACTTTTAGGACGAACACGTTGGTGGATCCCATTCAGTGGAGTCCAGCTTCAGGGATTTGGTTGTGCCGTAGCAGCGCCGGTCCCCCAAAGTAGCGGAGAAAATAGTAAGCTGACAAGCTTACTATTTTCTCCGCTTTATAACCGACTATAACTATAAATTTATACCTTATAACTTATGACTCCAGAGGCGTAACTATATCATTGGGGGCCCCCCGATGATATATATATACATATATATATATATATATATATATATATATATATATATATATATATATATATATATATATATATATTATATATATATATATATATATATATATATATAATATATATATATATATATATATTATATATATATATATATATAATATATATTATAAAATAATATATATAGTCACAAAAAAAACAAGATGTACCGTACCTAATGTTGTCACAAATTAATATTTGGACAGTATAATCTAAACAATTCAGAATAACTAATAAAGTATAAGCTAAACTTAAAACGACAATAATTTTATAAATTAGAAAACAACTAGCCATCTAAAAAAAACAGCGAAAATAATAAGGGAAAAATATCTATAAATATATTCGAAATCAAGACAATATGGGGAGGGGTGTTATTAGTTGTCGTGAAACCTAAATTTTTAGGGGCCCGTAACTTGATGATCTTAAGAAAGACTATACTAAGATTAAACGGGGTCCTATTTTTAGGTAAAGAGATTGTATAAAACTCAAACAAGGGGCCTCGCGAATGGATGCTCTTAAGAAAAACTATACTAAGATTACACCCAGGGTCCTATTTGTAGGTAAAGAGATTGTATAAAACTCAAACAAGGGGCCTCGCGAATGGATGCTTTTAAGAAAGATTACACTAAGATTAAACGGGGCCCCGCGACTGAATGCTTTGAAGAAAGACTATACTAAGATTACACCCAGGGCCCCATTTTTGGGTGAAGAGATTGTATAAAAGTCAAACAAAGGGCCCCACGACACCCAGGGCCCCATTTTTAGTAAAGAGATTGTATAAAGTCAACAAGGGCCCCACGACTGGATGCTCTTAAGAAAGACTATACTAAGATTACACCCAGGGCCCCTTTTATAGGCGAAAAGATTGTATACAATCTTTAGGGGGCCCCGTGACTTACTGATGTTAAGACAGACTATATTAATCTCTACTTGGGCTTTTTGTACTTCATCGTTGGGGGCCCCTAACCGTTGGGCCCCCCCCCGCATTGTGGGCCCATAGTTACGCCTCTGTTTGACTCGTGTATTTCCGGTGTGACAAATAAACTCGAGTTCACAATATTATCTTGATATTTGTATAAGGTGCGGTCGAATATCCACGGCCTTCTAGAACGTTGGATCACCAACAAACTTTTTTATAACTTTTTTTTTCAAAATTTTCAGTAATTAGCCGGATTTGTGATAAATGAAGCCTATTTCCGTAATCTGCACGCTCTTTTGGTTAATCTCAAAGAGTATTTACATTCACTCAACGGTTTATTTTTAATCTAACTTGGTATATACATAACTACTGTTAGACTGTTATTTTGTGTTATATTTTGACATGTCATATTTGTTAACGTTGACGTCTAAGAGTAGTTATGTATGTACCAAGTTAGATTAAAAATATATAAAATAAATAATAAATAAAAAAGGTTTATTTATTTTTTCTTTTTTACAATACAATATAGTTTTAAAATATAAAATATCTTGAAAAATAAAAAGGAGGAAGTTCAGTAGTATTACTGTTCTTCCACTTCCCCTAGAATCGTATAGTGATATCGTTGAGTGAATGTAAATACTCTTTGAGATTAACCAAAAGAGCGTGCAGATTACGGAAATAGGCTTCATTTATCACAAATCCGGCTAATTACTGAAAATTTTGAAAAAAAAAGTTATAAAAAAAAGTTTGTTGGTGATCCAACGTTCTAGAAGGCCGTGGATATTCGACCGCGCCTTATTAATACAAAAGTTTGTCATTTGTTGCGATACGTGACATTTATTATGAGATATTATTTGTTATGACAATTTGGTAATTTTATAACCATTTGTATACATTGATTGAAAAACTTTCTATTAGTTTTTTCTTTTGGTAATTTATTTTGCTTATTAATTCAATGAAGCATAAGTACATGCATTTACTATGTGTGTTATTTAATTTATTTATTTTTAATTTATACAATACATTTTTAAATACAGCAAAGCGCCGACTTTTTTTACTCTGTTGTGTGACAATTTTTGCTTTGGCACATTTTTTATTAAATAAATAAACACTTTATTATTTTGTACAAATTATCACAAAAAATATTAAACATATAAATTGTACAAAAATAGGGAGTTAGACAGTTTTTCAACAGTTCTTCCCTACCCTTTAAAGAAGGGTGGTAATATGTGCCACTAACTTTCAAAGAGCTAATATGTGCCAGTTTCCAAAAGATCAAGTTAACATTTGTAAAAAGGCGGGAGGGATTGTCATGTATTTCCAGTATTTACCGCTATTTCGAGGGACCAGCGCTTGTAGTCTGTCAAAGGCAGAAGAAGAGGAACATTTTCAATTTTCCGTATTCGAAGAGATTAATACTATAATATTAGTTTCTTTGGCCGTATTGGATTACAATATCTCTGATCCCATTGATTAATTATTTTACAACCTTCGTCTTGCTTGCTTTTACATTTGTAGATGGAAAATTTCACTTAAACCTCTCTAGAAAGTATATAAAAGTTACGAAATCCGTATATAACCGACAGACTAAGATGCATGTGAAATATATATTCCTTTGTTAAATTTTGGACAAAGGCAGTATTATAGTATATTGATACTTAGTCAAATTTGTGATTTAGCAAGCGAAAATAACGATCACTTAATATTAATTTGTAAAATAACACTTTGTCTGTGACATACGATGGTACAGATTTCGTTTCTTTTATATAGTTTCTAGTGAGTTTTCTCTCTAAAAATTTGGATATCGGTCTACGCTAGCGAGGTGGCGGATCTAACTTTCAACTGAGAGGGTGTGGCTTAGTTTCCAGTTTTTTGTCCACATTTAGTTTTAAATTATGGTAATATATGGTAATATATATATATATATATATATAATATATATATATATATATATATATATATATATATATATATATGTATATCTAGCGGTAGAACAGATAATTATTGCATTTGTCAATTCCTTATGTATGAGCTTAAGAATTATAATATATTAGAGCACGCCCACTTGGGGGTTGTACTATGGTTATTCTGTGACGTCACCCAAGTACGACGTGTAGGCATATCTAAATACATTGAAAGGACTGAAACATCTTATTGGGGCTCTCAGGGGCTCTGTGTAACCTCATTGAAATCTCCTTCAAGAGTGAGATAAGGTTATAATTAATAAATTTATTTCTGTTTCCCGCACATTGTTTGTGTTTTGATTTGTATTTTTAACGTTTTACCATATAAGTTATTGTAATGTTGTACTGATTATTTAATTATATTTATAAGCTAAGGTGGTCAGGTTACTTTTTCGATGTTACCACAAGTTAACCTATAGGGCCCCTCTAGTAATAATATCTCTATGCGAGAGTGAGAGAAGGTTATAATTAATAAATTTATTTCGGTTTCTCGCACATTGTGTGTGTTTTGATTTGTATTTTTTACGTTTTACTGTATGTTATTGTAATGTTGTACTGATTATTTTATTATATTTATAATTTATAAGCTAAGGTGGTCAACTTTTTCGATGTTTCAAAATTTATCTCTATGCCTGTAGGTATTTTTTTCTTTCCGAAGTTGGACACCTGCTGTTTCTATTAAACAGCAGTTTTTCCGTCTACATCGAAAGATGTAGCGCGGCAACCCGCTTGACTGTAGTGTAGGAGTTTCCATCATAGAGAAGAGATTTAAGAGATTTAAAGAGTCTCCCTACTTGGTTTATATCAAGCTTTGTGTAAGTTCCTTGGATTATTTATTACATTAGGTGGAGGTAATAAATGAAAATTATTACCCTTTTGTTTGATTTTAAAATCCTCTTGTTTATCTTTTAAATTTTCTTCCATTGCTATAAAAATAATTGAAATTATCCTCGTGACTCAAGTACAGATGTTAAATCCTTAATTACAATACTAATTTACAGTATGACACAAGTAATGATAAACATTTTTAAAATTTGTCTCTCCTAAAATGTGTCACCTAGTCTTTTCATATAAACAAGTGAAAATAATGTTTCTTTTTTTCAAATATTTATAAAATATTTGGTACAGGGTACCTCGGAACTACAATCAATTTATATTGAGGTTTGTCTTAAGACTCACTTCACTTGTCCTCAGACAGTTAATACATTTTCAGTGGTTACCCATCTAGGCACTGACCTCGCTCGATGCTGCATAACTTTTATAATCCAACAAAAACTGTGCATAACTTTTCGGATTGAAACGCATCTTAGTACATATTTACTTATTTTGAAAGGGATACTTTTAAGAAGAAAGAGGAATAATTCCTTCATTTGCAAGCTATGCTACTTAAACTGCCTCCTCATTTAATTGCCTGAATCTAATATCTGATAGTGATAGTAAATAGAGAGAGGTGATTGATCCACCTAGCCACCAAGGCCCTTTTTGCTTTCACCATTATTTATTTATTTTTATTTATTTTAACAATTTACCATGAGCGGCCGTTTAATGGCCGATTTTTACAGCTCCACATTAGATAGAAGATATATGTGCTCTACCTAATGAGTCCAAATGCAGGTATTTTGTGCTCATCACAGAAAAAAGTTAACTTTACTTGTAAATTCTATAGCTTTAACTAGAAACTTGGCAAGCTTTCCTGGTTTCGAAGTCGTAAGGCAGAAACATATATATATATTAGCTACTACAGATTCATTAGGATTAAGGATCTTTTTACTAGTACCTTATATTGCAATAGCTTTGAAAAGTCGGCTTTAAGTCCTTTTTGAAGAACAACACAGATCAGGATTTCCATCCCTCGCATGTAAATCCTAGAGGCCCTGACCAGGATCCAACCCAGACTGTCTAAATGTGATATTTAAAGCTACAGTCTATCGTTTAGTTTATAAATCTTGATAGGTCAGTTTAGACACCACTGATTCTTAATAAAGAAATGCCTGCAAGAAGGGAGTGAGAAAAAACTATGTAAACAAATCAGGTTATTTACCCTTATTTTATTGGCCTCATGATTTTTACATTTATTTTGTGTAGTTTTATTTCAAAATATCATTTTTAAGATTAATTTGAAAGTAGTTTTCAAAACAATGTAATCAAAAAAAGAACCACAAACAAAGTGATCGATTGCCGGGAAAAAGGTTTTTTCCCTACAGCGGTTATTGTGGTAGGGATTTTTTTTTCTTTTTAAGTGAGAGGTTGGTAGCGGCTTCTCTGATTAGTCAATCCCAAAAATACTTATGACCTTGGGGATTTTTACACTAAACAATAGACTGTAAATCATACTCTTCACCTCTCTTTCTTTCTTTTATTTCTTCTTCGATAATATTTTATAATATTTTATTAACCTTTTAATTATTTATCTTGTTTTGTAGTTTTTGTTGTACCGGATTCATTGTTATTTTATTTTAGCCAATCAGTTTTTTACTTAATTATATTCTGTACTTTTTTTATTCTATTGTTACTTGTTAAAGTTTTTTATCTACTCACGGCAGCAAAATTAGCCATTACTGGACTGTTTTTAAGCTGCAAAATGTCATTTTACCTACACTGTCAAACAATACGGAAAATATTTCAAAACAGTACGCAAAATGTTTCAAAAACAGTACGCAAAATGTTTTTGGTAATGAAAAAAGTACTAGGGAGTTATGGCTCATTTAAATAACATGGGAAACAAGTCCAAACTCCCTAGGCGGGAAAATGAATGAGCGGAGGTTATTATTTACAAATTATTGCGTGAATTTTCGGTATTGTTTTATTTTGTAAACTATGATTCATTCTAGCTTGTTTCTAGTAGTAACTTTCTTTATTGTTATTTAAAATTACGAATATATTATTAAAATGTTAACATTTAACATTTGTTTATCTAATAATATATAATGTTTTTGGAAACAAATTGGCAACACTGATTAATTTTGGCATTAAATTAAATTATTTACCAGCTGTTTATGAATCGACAGATTTTTAATGTTTAAGTCGTCAGATTTTGTATTTCATGTTGTTATATTTAGTTTAAGTATATAAAGTTACAAAAATAGAACGTTATCAAAAACTAAATCTGTAAACTAAAGTTAAGTTACGAAAACATAATGAGTGAAAACAACAGTGAAGTGAATAAAGATACAAACATTGTTGACATTGACGAGTTATTGGACCACACTCCACCTGATATTGTCAGCGTTGCATCTACTTCAAAAGCAGTCTTTACTGCCTGTAAAATCTCGCAGCAAGTATTTAAAATAATGTCTCGTGTAATTTTTCTGCCGTTAGTAGATAAAATAGTATATGCTACTATGCAGCAAAGGAAACATTGCAGACTCGTGCTATTAATTACCTGCCTCGGCTTACGCCTCTGCAGGTAATTCGCCATTTGCCAGCCTCGGCTTCGCCTAGTCTGTCAAATGGGTTAATTACCTGCCTCGGCTTACGCCTCTGCAGGTAATTTCCATAGCCCACCCTCGCCTTCGGCTCGGGGGCAAATTATAAAACTCGTCTGCAAAATTCCATTGCTGCCTAGTAGCATATATACTATTTTTTACTGATGATGACCTTCTGCTTGGTTAAAAGTGCTTTGCCAATAAAGTTATATTCGGCGGAGAGACTTTTTTTCATTGTGTGTAATGAACTTCATTTGCAGTCATTCTCAGAATGCACTAAAAATTAAGTTCTCTTTGCTCAAAATAAACTAAAAAACTCCTCAAAACTAATTTACGAGGGTGCGATGATTCACATACCTTTCAGGGACTTCCGCTGAAAACTTCTTCACCAAAGAGGGCGACATTTTTCATAAGGAGAGTATGGCTCTCTGGCTAAGAGCCAGCATGGTCAACCCAGTTTTCCTACACCCTTCTCTTTATCCATTTTTTGTCCAATTACTTGCAAAAATGAATGTGGCTATGCATAGGATGCCTGAAAAGGTAATGAAGTTTGGCTCGGGATCTAAAAAATGTCCCCCTCCCACAGGTATAGGTAAAAACAGATTGAACAATAATATTAAATAACACAATGTAGGAAATATACAACATTTTATCATATGTATTTATTAATTACTAAATATACTATTTTATTACAGCACCACAAATAACAATTTTTTTTATAACAAATACATTTTTTTTAAATAAAGTCACATTAAATTCTATTCTTTGTAATTTTATTTATAGTTTTTACAGAAAGTTTCTACAAACCTTTTGATATCATGGTTTTTCTATTAATTTTTATACATTTAATCAATAAAAAATAAAATTATAATCTGTCTAGTAGTTGTAGGTACAGATTGCAGGAGGTACGTGGGGTCTAAATTGTTTTCAACTCTAATTCATGGTAGGAATGCAGTGCTAGTAAACTGGACAAAATTATTTGCCCTAGTTGAGGCAACAGCATAGAGGTTTATACTGCGTTGGCATGAAATTAGGCATGATTTTACAAATTTTTAAGAGATTATGAGTCATTTTTTAAAACAAAACTAAGGTTGTTTAATTAAATTTCTAAATATACTTTTATTTGACACAAATAGAGTAAGAAAATCTCAAATTGGTAATATGACCTGACCATTCAGTAATTTCAAATTCAGAGCTAGGAAACTTGTTGTTTTCAAAAATCTGTTGGGAATCAACCTACCATTGTTTCAAATTAAATATATGGCATCAGACACCCAAATCTACTAAACAGAGTATTAGGGTGCATTTGCGAGGTCCGATCAGTCAGAGTACTCTGATCATTATGCTCAGAAGGGGAAGGAGGTAGAGAGGATTAAAATTATCCCACCATCGTACTGACCAGAACCAATTTCGGGAACACGTTTTAACTGTTTGCGCTAAAACAGTTAAAAAACTGTGGCGTTGAAAATTTCTGTTTTATTAGAATAGAATTAAAGGGACAACAAAATGGACACAAAAACAAGAGTACAAAATGAGAAAATTCTGCAGTTTTTTTTATTTGATTTTCCCACCAGGAAGGTTTAATTTTTAACAGAGAGGCAAAAGTGAACAAACTAATTTCGTTCAGCACTTCCACAAACTTTTTTGCTTGGCGGACTTTGAGGCTCCTCCCTTGGCCCACGCTCTTTTAACCTGATCCATGCTGCAGAAAAACACCTTTTGTTCAAAGCGCGCTGAATGTATAGACCTTGGAAATGCACCCTTAATTTTATCTATAACAAGGGTATGGCACTAAAAAAAATAGATTATTAGAACTTCTTCATTGATTCAATAGCTCTTCCAAGTGATTGTAATACTAAGGTATAATTGACAAAAATTTTAACCAAATTGATACATAAAAAGTATGTATTATACCAAAAAACTTCATTAGAAACAGGTGGGACTAGCAGTGTTACACATACTTGATACTTAGAGGAAGAGTAAATGTACTTTACCATCATCCTCAGTTTATATGTATCTTTGAAAAGTATTTTTATAACCTAAAAAGATAATAAAAATACAGATTTTTTTTATAATTTATTAATTAATAGGAACACTAATTATTTTTCTAAGCAAATCACATATTTATTTACAAATTTAATTTATATAGCATTGAGGAACCAGCCTCAAAATGAAAGGAAAATGTAGCTCCTTTACATGACTATAAGAATAAAGTATCTGTATAAAAAAATTGGGTACAGGGTACCTCTGAACTTTTCCTTACCATATCGGGTGTGCTACGCTCATCCTCCCTACTTTGGACTCGCATTGCTTGTTCTTAAAATATATAAAAAGCAGTATATGACAGAACGCCTTCGAAGTTGCTTTGCTTATTCATAGACCATAAACACATCTATTTTATTTCCGGCAATCACACATCCAAGCACTGACCTAGCTAGATGCTGTTTAACACTAGCGCTCCAACAAAAACCATGTACTAGTCATATTGAAATAAAACTTAGTATACTTACATATTACACACAGGAATAGACTTGCTCAAAATTTCAACTTATTTGGATTGGGTTTCAATGTAAAAAAGATATATACGTCATTTTATAAAAATTGAAATAATGCTGATAATAAGATGTAACTTGGCATCTAAATGAACTTAAAAGGACTACGTGCATGGCAAATTTCCAAAATTATCCAAACATTTTTTCACGTTTTATTAATTAAAAAAAAAAATGGTTGAATCATTGTAGTTAATGATGTTAATGATAAAATTATTTTCCGGATAGCACAACTAGACATAAAGATTGATTTTTTTGTACCAAGTTTCAACTCTCTAGCATAAATACGCTGGGAGCTTTGATGATAACACACACACATATACACAGACAACTTGGGGAACTTCTCAGAAGGTCAGATGAAATCCCAGTTTTGGATTTTTAACGCAATAATTATGTTAATTAGTAATACCATAATTACTTATAGTTACACAATAATTATTAATACAATAATTTTCTATATAATATGGTATAATTCAGGAAAGTAAAAAAAAACACTAAAAATACTTAAAATGGCAAAGAGATATTATTACTAGAGGGGCTCTATTGTTTAAATTTTGAAAAAAATTCAAAAAGTAACCTGAATACTTTAATATATAGAGAGGGCATAGCTTATCTCAAATCATTGAAATTACATAGTCAGTCGCATAAACAGTAAACAGTTTTTTATGACTTTTTTTTATTGAATATTGCAACTACATGATATGTTATTGCAATAATAGTAACAGTGATAAATATGGCTTTGATATGACTGTTGCAAGAATCTACCCAGTGGTAGTACTTGCTGAACGTAAACAGTAAACATACAGTAAAGTCAAATAAACAGTACAGAATTGAAGTAACATATAAAATAGAACATTTAAAGTACAAACCACTACTGATGTGGTTAGTGGTTAAAAGCCAAAAACAATTGATTTATTATAACCCTTAAAATACTCTTAGAGGAGGTTTCAATAAGGTTACACAGAGTACCTGACAGCCCTAAAAAGATGTTTCAAGTTTTTCAATGTATTGAGATAAGCTATGCCCTCTCTATTAAATATCTCTATGCTTCATCACTATTTATTTAAATAGTGTACAGTTAATTAAACATTTTATGTATGTACAGTTGTACATAAAATTATTCATTTGGAGGCACTCTTATTTTTAGCTCACTAAAATTTGTATTCAATTAATCAATTGATTTAGAATGAATTAATTGAAGCCTTTTCAGAGTCTAAAGGGTTTAGCCCTTTAGACCCTTTAAAAAACTAGTTAAATATTTTTTGAAACATACCAGATTATACATGGTTTTGTTAATAAGAACTATTCATAGATGATTAACCATAAAGATTACTATAAAAGTAATGTTGTAACGTCATGGAATCCACTCAATCAGAAAGAAAATATTAATTTTTAACAGATATATTTATATAATCAAAAAATATGTATTTTATGTAATCAATTATACTGCCTATTAAAAAAATGATAAGATAAATAATAAATAAATTAAATATTTGATATATATATTTAAATATTTATATATTGAAATATTAGTATTGAAATAAATAATATAAATAAAATTAAATACATTGAAATGTCAAAAATTAAGAAAGGTATTAATCGGTTTTTGGATGAAAAAAGTATAAAATAATAGAAGAAAATCAACAACAACAAAACAATAAATAGAACAATATTTAAAACAAAAATAACATAAACATGTAAGAAAATGAGTTTTTTACTTATTCAACACAAATTATAATGATGAAGAATGATTTGGACTTTGGGGGTAAATAACAAAGGATTTTATATATATATATATATATTTATATATATATATAATATATATATATATATATATATATATATATATATATATAATAATATTAATATATATATTAATAATATATATATATATATATTATATATTATATATACATTTTTTTAAACAATTATTAATATGGTACTTATTTTGATAAATAATAAATTTAAAAAATTATAATACTAATAACTTAAATAATGAATTAAGGTAATCTCGAAAATAATCTTCTTAATATTTATTATAAATTTTGTACAATTTTCTAGTGAATTTGTATCATTATTTTATACACATCATGCATTATTATTCTATTGTTGGAAATTATGTATATTATTAGATTAGTTAGTAATTAAAGTTTCAAGTATAAGTTTATATCAAAACAATAAAATAAAGTACACATTTATTATTAGTTCATATTTTAAAATTACTTAAACCATATTTGTTTAAATTGTCAGATAGTAACTTGAAAATGCATTGATTTGGTTCATAGATGTTGACTTTGGTTAAATAAGTTCAAACAGAAGTTATAGTAGAACTAGTTTTAAGTTCGGGAGTAGCGTTCGTTCCGTTATCTGTTGTGATGAGTGGTTCAGTGAGAGGACTCTGAGTTGTTTGAGCTGGTAGATTACCTGTATTTGCATCTTCTATCGCTTTTCTCAACTAAAAAATAAATAGATTATTAATATGCATAATAATAACTATAAATAATTTGTAAAATAATACCATGCAGTAATTTTCATATAATTTAGAGCATTTTCACAAGTTTCGACAAACTATGAGTTCAAAACATTACAGTGATGCAACAAGTTAAAATATTTATAGAAATAGAGTTGAACCGAAATTTCACCTGAATTATCTGTTCTAGATGTTTAAAGACTCCTTGAGTGGTTTCCTTAAAGTTATCCGTATGTGTGTGTGAGTGTGTGTATGCATTTGCCTGTGTCTGTTTTCGCAGCTCCCAGTGCATTGGGGGGGGGGGGGGTCAATTATCATTGAACACCATCCCAGACAGTGATGGGGTTCAAATTGTTTTGCAACACATTCCCTTATGCAGGTTTAGTATTCATGCCAAAACATGAGGCTTACAGCCTCTTGGCTGAACGGTGTCGGCACTCGAAAGGTGAACTCTTGAATACAAAGGCAGAGGCTTGAATAGAATTAAATACTATACAAAACATTTTCATCTGCAATCCCCCCCCCTCTAGAGGGGGTAGCTTGTTATTGTTCCTAATAAGGAATACAAAACATTGATAAGAGTATGTAGATAAAAGTCATGTTTTTAAGATGCCGCAATATCTAGGTGGGTTGTAACCTTAGAATAATTACTATAATAGAAGGAGCACTACTGATAACACAAAAGGCGGTTCACTGGTGGTCTTAAGTAATGCTGCCACCCTAACAATATATAACTTTCTTATCAAAAAGTTGACAATACTTCCAGTTGCTGAATTATTTGTTTATTATTAATTAATGATTGATTATTCAAAAATACGAATATAAATATCGGTGCATTACAATATTTTAAGCATTTTAAATTGTAGTTTAACGTTTTATTAAAATTATATTCAAAGTAGTCCTCGTCAACTAAACGTAGATTCGAAATTTCGAATCAAAATTTTCTTAGACTCCAAAGTGAAAATATAATTTTAGACTCACTAGGTATATGAATAACATATTTACTAATAATTGTATTTATTTAGATGTATATATGTAAAATTTAAAACTTAAATGTATTTACATGATTTAATATAATTATGTATAAATTAATAATTTGATAATTATTAATCTGGTGGAATTGTCTTTAAGATAGTTTAAGTGTACTGTGTGTTTCAGCAATCTTTTAAAGAAGGACAGCTCTCTTTATAATGTAAATTTTTCTAAATAAAGTGTTTCTCTCTTCTCTCAATATTTTCATACTCTACATGATATGATTCAGCTTACAAATAAATAAATTACCTCTTTAAGTCCAACGATACCGATTAATTTACCGATGGCTGTAACATAGGCATGATTGACTCCAACTAATGAGAAAATTGAGTGGACTTTAAGTAATGAAGTTCTGCCGACTAGCTGGAAGGGAGCTGGATCAATGAGACAGTCTTTAAATGAAACTCTTTGTCCCATTTCTTCCTCTTCCCAGAGTTTTTGATCTTCAACTGACATGTCTATGACTCTTTCTCGAGGCTGTAACATTAGAAAGAAAAAAAAATAGCGTAAGATTCAGAGAACTGTAATTCAAGCATAAGGTGGTCCAAATATAAATAGATTTAGAAATTGTTTTAAGAAAACAACCTGCTTTGCGTTGCTCTTGTTATTTCTTTGCTTATTGCTTTAGACAGGCTTTGCTCCCCCACAGAATAGTACAGTTACAATGTACCTGGGTCCTACTTAATAGATCAGCCATTAATCTCTTAAAAATTAAAGAAATTTCTTTATAAAAACAAGCAGCCAATAATGGAGCAGGCTTCTCTACCATAGAGATATAATTTACTTAAGCTAAAGTACGTCCATTCCACTGATTAGTATATGTTCCTGTATGGTCCATTCATATAAATATTTAAAAGGAGCAAGGCTTCTCTACCAATAGGAGCATATAATATTACTTAAGCTAAAGTACGTCCATTCATATAAATATTTAAAAAACTATGCTAGCCACAAGTGTAATTGAGGCCTCTTGGGTACTTAGATTCTTCAAGACAATTAGAAACACTTTTCATCAATGCAATATTATTTTACTTTTCCTCATTTATACCATAGCTATATAGGAAAAATATTGTGTTTGCAAAAAAATCCGAAACTTGGATGTCACCTGACATGGACATGGCATGGCCTTTTAAGTGGTTTTTACAAAGTTTGTCTGTGTGTGATGTGTCTGTTATCATTGTAGCTCCCAGATGTATTTAGCTGAGAGTTGAAACTTTGTATAAAATCCGTTTACAGGTGTAGTAGTGCTATACGAAAAATATTTTTTATGACATCAATAATAGTAATGACAGCAAAAATTTCAAAAAATCATAAATCGCAGACAAATGTTAGGATCAATTCGAGAATTGGCATGCATGTAGCCATATATAAGCCATGTTTGAAGTGATGCCATTTTGATATATCATGTGGGATTAACCCTAAAAACATGCCAGCATTGACCCTAAAAGTTAAGCAGCATCGAGCATGGACTGTGCCAAGATGAAATAAAACCAATTTATTTCCTGTCTTAGGATAAGCTAAGCAAGTCTGAAGACTTTTTGCAGTTCTTTATCTCTTAAAACTTGATTTTGTGCCAAGTTGCATTAAAATGGGATCAGACATTTGAAGAGTTGAGTTGAGTTCAGAGACATTGAACAGCTTAAGAGTGTTTATAAGAAGTGTGCACATCCATCCATATATCTCAAGAGCTGTGCTAACCTCAGATGTGGTTGAGATCTCTTTCTATTTAGAAAATTTCTAAACATCATTAAAACACTTCTTATATCACAAATATGCTTTATAATTTTTGTTTAAAGTTATGCCATTTTGATACACCATGCTGGAGTAACCTTAAAATCGAATCAGTGCTTTCTCTCATAACACTTGATTTTTGTATTGTTTGTACAAGAAATGTGGATATCCATATCCTCATACACACATACGAATATTTTGCACTTACAAGTTGAACTTTCTTGTTTGGTCCAGGGCTAGCTGGAAGCGAAGAAGCTGGAGAAGTCGGGTAAGACAGCATGATATTAGTCTGATCACTGCCTGGACCTGGTGTCGGATCAACATCTTTAAGTTGCGATGATTTTTGGAATATCGCTTCAAATGCCATTCTTATTCTGGAAAATAATAAAAGAAGTATTAAAATCATCTTTAAAAAAATGTGAGTATATCAAGATTATAGACCAGTATGTCCATCAGTATAGTTTTATTTGTATTTTTAAAACTATTCTTGTGTTTATCATTTGATACTACCGAGTTTTACAAAACATGAATAGTTGATACAATATAACTGTGCGAGAGACACCTAGGAAATGTAACAAGTTCAGGCTCTGTCAGCGCCCTGATGAGTTAGACGTAACGAAACAGAGTGAGACATGACATTATGTCAAGCCATCAATGATGACGAATGTCAAATGATGGAACAGTTCCCAGATGTAGCATTGTATTTTGCTTGTTACATTTCTTAAGTGTCTCTCACACAGTTATATTGTGTCAATTCTTGTGTTGTTTTGTTAAAACCATTCAATGTGTTTTTAGGATAATCCTTGCAAAAATAATGCATCTAGACTTTTATATCCAAATAGAGGCAGAGAGTGTTAGTTCATAGTTCTTTCCTGTCAGGTTGTCTACAGCAATTATCTACTCTCACTGTCCACATTTTATATAAATATAAAAAAAATATAAATATATTGAAAAATAGTTAATTTTATAAAATCAATTTTCAAATTAATTAAGAAAATCAATATAAACCATTTGATATTAAATTTATAAATCATGATATTTAATAATACTTTTCCTGAATACCTTCGGTATAAATTAACAAAAAAATTAAAAACCAGGATTAACAAAAAACAAAACAAACAAAAAACAATCTTAAACAAAAAAAATCCAAAACCAGGATGTCACCTGAATTATCCGTTTCAGGTGTTTTAAAAACTCCTATGTGGTTTTCATAAAGTTGTCTATCTGTATGTGTGTGTGTGTGTGTGTGTGTGTGTGTGTGTGTGTGTGTGTGTGTGTATGCCTGTTGTATTCACGCATCATTATCTCCCAGTGTGTTTATGCTAGAGATGAAAGTTGTGTATAGTCATAAAAGTTAAGCAGCATCGAGCAAGGACTGTGCCAAGATGAAACAAAACAAATATATTTCCTGTCTTAGGATAAGCTAAGCGAGTCTGAAGACTTTTTGCAATATAAATTTGGTGACCTATATATTCTGATGATTAGCAAAGCAAGTCTAAAGTAGAGAAAATGAGCGTAAAGAATCCAAAGTGGTAAGGAAAAATTCCGAGGTACCCAATACCCATTATTTAAATAATGTATTAAAATTAAATGATTAATTAAATCATCATTTTATAAAATATAAACAATTTTATCATGGAACATTGTATACTTGAAAAAACATAAAAACGCAATCAGGGACAGAATTAAGATTATTTAGCTGCCTTTGGAGTTTCATGATTAAATCCAGTTATTTTAAAGGTTACTTTATCTCCTTAGGCAAGGAATTTAAAGATAACTTTATCTCCTTAGGCAAAGAATTTAAAGGTTACTTTATCTCCTTAGGCAAGGAATTTAAAGGTTACTTTATCTCCTTAGGCAAAGAATTTAAAGGTTACTTTATCTCTTTAGGCAAGGAATTAAAAGGTTACTTTATCTCCTTAGGCAAGGAATAGTTCCCCAGACTGCTTAATTTTGACAGAACAGAGAAATACTACTTTGCTGCTAATACATGGTATAGTAATGACTTATTATTTGTCTGCTATGAGTAGATAAATAATATTTTCTCTGATGTGTAGAAAATATGTTACCTGCTTTCAGCTCCAGTAACAGTAGTGTATGGAGTAACAGTAGGAGTGTGTAAAGGACTGAAGTTCCTTAATGTGAATGAATTTGTTTTCTTCAATATTGATTTCTTGGGTTGAGATCCAAATACTGGGTGGAATTGTGGCTGTAAAACATATCAAGAAAAACAGCAATAAAATAAAATAAACAGTTTAAAATGTCACAAATTAGAAGACATTACATTTAAAGATTGGGTAGATCTTATAGAGGTTTTTTAATTCTGTGAGTTTCAAAAGAAAAAGTTCCTTTTAATCTATGCAAGATTTGTCAGTGTGGACTTAGACAATCATAACAGCAATAATAAGACAAAGTTAAAGTGAAAATATTATTTGTCAAATTAGAACATTGATTGATCTCAATTATAATGAAAAAGACTTGAATTTGTTCAGTGGTTTTTTTTTTCAGGAAGTGACATCTTTAAGTAAAACTGGCACATTAAACACTCTCAGTCATTTATATGAGCCAATAATCTACCAATCACTTTATTATTTGTAACCAATAATCTTCGAATTACACCATCATTTGTAGGACCCAGTGATCTTCCTGTCACTCTATCATTTGTACAATCTAATCTTCCACACATTACTTCATCATTTATATGACCCAGTGAGTCTTCCTATCACTCTATCATTTGTGCAATTCAATCTTCAACCCATTACTTCATCATTTGTATGAACCAGTGATCTTCCTAACACTGCATCATTTGTATGAGCCAATACTGTTCCAAGCACTACATCATTTTTAATATCTGATACTCTACTCACTACTTCAGCATTTGTATGACACAATTATCTTCCTATCACTCTATCATTTGTATAATCCAATAATCTACCAATTATTTAATTTGTATGGTAATGTTATTTCTCAAAGGGTCTAATCTACCTGTAATAATGAAGAGTTGAGATCATTAGTTGATTGTTGTTTAAGTTTCAATACATCAGGTACTGGAGTTACTTCAAACCTGGACGGTCTCCTTCCGGTTGCAGCGTACATCTTCTCACTCTCTTTCTTCTTTCTTTCCATCTCTTCTCTCACTCTATTGAACAAAATAATTTAAAAAGGATATTTAATTACCCATTGATATACAAACCCACTGAGCACAAAATTACCTTACATAGTTTTAATTACATATTAATTTCTAATACAGTAGCTTCATAGTCTATTACTTAGTGTGCTTAAAAAGTTATTTAATAAAATAATACGGTCCATGAATTGCAGAAATTTAACCAAAACATTTAAAAAAATCAATTATTCTTCATCAACACTGAGGGTGTCACCACTGGAAGACCAAATTACAGCTTGAAAAATACTTTTTAAGTCTGTTGCAAGTTCTCAAACAGACAAGACATATTTGTGTGTTTTTGTGTATGTAAGTAGAAGCTCTTATACATTTTTACTCTTACTCGCTTACTGCCGTAGGTATTAGGAAAAGTATTTTATACACCCTAAAAATCCAGTGTTACATTTTTTTTAACTGTTTTTTGACATTTAACATATTTCAGATAGCAAAACACACTATAAGATAACGATTCAACATTTAGTATTTACGTTGTTGGTGAATATATATTTTTTTGGTGCGACTAATACCAACTTAAGTGTTGGATATTCATGACATTCTGACAACAAGCGAAAGTCATAACACCCTAGACTTTGGATAACCAACTTGATTCATAGTTTGAGCCCAAGGGAGTCAGAATCATATCACCCTAGACTTTGATAAACCATTTAATTCTCAAGCAAACCAAAACCTTAGTAATACCACTGTAAGATTTTGATAATCATGATATTGTGAGAACCAGCAAAGCGAGTCCAAAGTAGTGATGGACTCTGTACCACATATTTTGTTTTAAAAACACTTTATTCTTATATACGTACAGAGCCTATAGTGTATGAAATATCCTACAAAAATAACTCATTACAAATTAAATCAAAAACTTATTGGTTGTGAACTTGGTACACATATACCACTCTATAAGACAAACAAAAAGACTTTGCCTTTTATATTAATATCAGAATTAGTTCAGGCCCTATTGTTTGACATATATAATTGTATATAAGAAATCAGTTTCTACTAAAACATTTAGAAATTCCACTATTATTATGATGATATACCACGCAAAAACCATAGTAATAAAACAAACTAATCCCGGACATCAATAATATGGCCATAAAATTGCCATAAGTGCTCAGGTCAAATTGCCATCAGTGCTCAGGTCAAAAGACTGAAGATTTCTTCTTTATTATCTCTTTGAAACTGTTTTTTTTTATAATATTTCTGTTTAACTTTAACTTAAGAACTTTAAACTTATGCAGTTACAGCCAATGATTTGCTTATATTTGTTAAATTAAAATTTATGCAGAGCTATTTTTAGTGTCATTCAAATTTTGACTCTTATTTTAGGTACTGAAACTATATATTTGATTAGTACAGTATTCTGTACTAAGATGTTTAAATTACAGCATATTTAATCCAGCTGATTTATCTTTGATGAAAATCTGTTTGGCAGTCTTAATAAAAATTGAATTATTCCATATACAAAACATGCTAAGCGTAGTAAATCGATTAGTTTTAAGTAAAATAAATAAATAATAAATATGCTTAAGGGTAGTAAATTGATTAGTTTTAAGTAATATAAATAAATAAAATATGCTAAGGGTAGTAAATCGATTAGTTTTAAGTAAAATAAATAAATAATAAATATGCTAAGGGTAGTAAATTGATTAGTTTTAAGTAAAATAAATAAATAAAAAAATATGCTAAGGGTAGTAAATCGATTAGTTTTAAGTAAAAATAAATAAATAAATATGCTAAGGGTAGTAAATTTGATTAGTTTTAATAAAATAAATAAATTAAAAAAATATGCTAAGGGTAGTAAATCGATTAGTTTTAAGTAAAATAAATAAACAAAAAAATATGCTAAGGGCAGTAAATCGATTAGTTTTAAGTAAAATAAATAAATAATAAATATGCTAAGGGCAGTAAATCGATTAGTTTTAAGTAAAATAAATAAATAAAAAATAAAGGTAGTAAATCGATTAGTTTTAAGTAATAAATAAACAAAAATATGCTAAGGGTAGTAAATTGATTAGTTTTAAGTAAAATAAATAAATAATAAATATGCTAAGGCAGTAAATCGATTAGTTTTAAGTAAAAAAAAAAAAAACAAAAAAATATGCTAAGGGTAGTAAATCGATTAGTTTTAAGTAAAATAAATAAATAATAAATATGCTAAGGGCAGTAAATCGATTAGTTTTAAGTAAAATAAATAAACAAAAAATGGCTAATAAATTAAAAATGGTTTATAAATATTCAACCTTTCTTGAGCTTCTTTTTGTCTTTTAGCAGCTACTTCAAGTCTTCTCTCTCTACCAATATGTTTATCCAATATTTTAATCAACTCCAATCTTTGAATTGATCCATACAATATCATCGATTCTGAAATAATACAATATAATAATTAAAACAATAATCATATAAATTATAATTACAACAATCAAAACTTAGCTTTCTAAATACTTATCCCTAAAATTAAATAGCAAAAAATAAATTATTTGCTTGAAGATTTAGGTCTTCTGAAATATTAGTTTAATTATTAATTAATTAGATATAGTAAATTAATATTTTTTTATTTGATTGAGAAAAAGATATCTGCTCAAACAATCCATGAAATAAATGACTCATTTATGAAATATTATATTATGCTGCTAGGTAGTAAAATGGAATTTTGCATATGAGTTTTATAAAAGAAATCCTGAGGGGAAAACAGACTATGGAAATTACCAGCCGAGGCTGGTAATTTATCATTTATACAATTTAACCAGCCAGTAAAAGCCATTTACCAGCTGGTAAATTACCATTGCCTGTCTTGACTTTCCCTTGTCAGTAAAAATGGGTATAGCCTGCAGAGGCAGAGTCAATTCAGGTAATTACTAGCTTGAGTCAGCAATGTTTCTTTTGCTGCATAGAAACATACTCTATTTTATTTACTTATGGTAGAAAAATGTGCAAAAGATTATTATTGTTTCAAATGTTATGTTTAATTTTAATTAGTGACAAAAAATAATTTAATAAATTATTATAGTAAGGAAAGAGAAACAATAATTCAAACACCATACTGTTTTTCAATATTTTGTTGACCGTGTAGGTACTATGACATTTACATCTTAAAAACAAAGAATTAACGTGTTTTAATTTTTTATTTATTTTATTAATAGGACCTACTTACATTTTTAAATTACAAATATATTTCAAATTAAAAAAAATTATCTCACCTGGGTTATCAACAAGTGGGAAACTCCGTAAACTCTTATTTTCTTTGAGAATATTCTTTAGTTCTCTATAAGTCATATTATTCCAAATGTAACAAACATCTCTTACCATAAAATCTTCAACATGTACATTGTAAATTCCTAAAAAAATATTAATGCATAAAAATAGATAATTTTTTATTAATTCCTCCACAATCTTATTTATTTTAATATTTTTAAATTTATGTTTCCCAATATAGACCTAAATTGTACTGGTCGAATAGTATAGGGTAACTATACTTTTCCAATTATTAATTTCAACATAACAAATCAGGTACGGGGTACCTCATAACTTTTTCTCATCACTTCGCTCGTCCTCAGAATATACAATTTGCCAAATGTATACTGCAACATGTCTTTGGACTTGCTTTGCTTGTCCTGAAATAGTAAATGCATCCGTTTTATTCTCAACGGTCACCTATACAGCTCTGACCATGCTCAATGCTACTTACCTTTTATGATCCAACAAAAGTTAAGAATATACTTGTCGTATTGAAACGAAACATTGTGTACTTATTTATTAAGTAAAGGTATACACTTGTACTAAATTTTAACTCAATTGAATCATTTTCTGATTTTTTAAAAAACGTACACAAGTCATTCGATAAAAATTGAACTAATGCTGATAATGAAATTAAACTTGGCAAGTATGTTAGTCTTATACAAGGCTACATGGGTTCCAAATCTCAATCTGATCGCATAATTGTTTTGCGTTTTATGATTTATCAAAATTTTCACTGGGTCATTATTGCGGGTTAATGACGTCATAAACAAATTATTTTCCAAATAGCACAACTACAGCAGTAGACTGGTTTTTGGATTAAGTTTTAACTCTCTAGCATAAATGCACTAGGAGCTACTATGATAACAGACACACACACATACAGACAGACAACTTTGAGAAAACCACTCAGGAGGCCTTAAAAACACCTAAAACAGATAATTCCGGTTTTATCCCAGTTTTGGATTTGTTTTGTAAACACAATACTTTTCCTAAATACCCACAGTATAAATGAGGAAAAGGAAAAGTAAAAAAAAAAAATGTATACAAGTTATTTGATAAAAATTAAACTAATGTAATGAAATTTGTAAGTATGTGTAAATTTGTGCAGTGAGAATGAGCATAGAGAATCTAATAAGGTGAGGAAAAGACCCGAGGTACCCCGTTCCCAAATTTTTCAGAAGTACACCACAAGTTAGATGTAAACTGTACCAAAATAATGAGCATCCTCATTTTAGGCCTAATTTGATATGTCACAATAAACTTTGCTTACTTTAAATAATACATTACCTGAACTTTGTGGAAGTAAATCAGGTAGATAAGGTAATTTCTTAATAAGTATAATACTATCATAAAGCGATGGTTGTAAAAACGATGCAATAGCGTTTGCAATTAATACTGCTATCATTATTGGTATGATGTGAGTTATCTGTCCTGTCATCTCGAATACAATAACTGAAACTGATATGGTGTGGGTTACTGCTCCTGAAAATGCCGCAGCCCCTACTGTAGCATAACCTCCTGCAAAAATATTTATTGTTATTATTATTTATATTTATTGTTATAAATTTTATTTTTTTTTGCTCAAAAAATCTAGCAGCATCAGTGACTATAAATACCTTAAAATGAGGGTAAGGTAAATCAATTCATACTTTAAATTATAATTTTAAATTTTTTTTTGTTCTTACATTTTTATAATGTATATAAATATTTGTTGTTGTATATAAATATTTGTCTACACGCATGTAATTACCTTACCCTCATTTTAAGGTATTTATAGTCACTAACGTTGCTAGATTTTTTGAGCAAAAAAAATTGGCATTAAGTTGGCAAATTATTTCTAATGTCAATACTTAAGCTTCAATTTTAAGTTTAAACGTCCTTTTTTACCCTTAAGGCACTTGAAAAAAATATGCAAGGGGCAAAATGTCTTGTCTTGGTTTTTACACCCAAAAAAGCCCGATAAAAGTATTCCTTTAAACTTATTTTTTTCTATTTTGTTGCATGTGACACCCAAAGTTAAATGCAGCTCCAAAAAGAAGTGCCCTTTACACAAGAAAGTACCATAAGATTGAGAACTAAGGTGAGCGTTACTGGAGTTCATCTTAATAAAAGAGGAAGAAGTCTCTCCACCAAAATATATTTCTTTATAGCAAAGCGCTTTCAACCTAACAAGAGGACATCATTTAGTGCTAGCCGTTGAATTTTAGAAGAGGGTGATAGATGAGTCTTACAGACTCATACCTTTGAATCAGATTTCAAAGGTAGAATATATTTTTGTGGAGAGACTTCTTTCTCTGTTATTACCATTAGTTTCATTAATATATGCTTAACACTTTAGAATTTAAACAAAACAAAATATTTACCTGGAATAATAGGTGTAATGAATGTACTATGCCTTATACCATTAGGGAAAACAACATGCATCAATTCCCCTATCATTCTCCCCAGTGCAGCCCCTATTTTAAACACTGGTATAAAACTACCTGAAGGCACTGGAATTGTAGATGCTACGATTGAAAATACAAACTGAAAAATAAAATCAAACAATTCTTATAAGAAAAAATCAGGTAATGTGTACCTCGGAACTTTTCCTCATCATATGGAATTCACTACGCTCATCTTTGAACTCGCTTTGCTCGTATACTACAACTCATCTCCGGACTTGTTTTGTTCATTCTCAGATTGTAAATTTATTCCTTTCATTCCCAGCAGTCACACATCCAGTCACAGGCAACCCTCGATCCTGTTTAATTTTATGATCCAACAAAAATCATGGATATACTTGTCTCATTGAAACAAAACTTGGTGCACTTATTTATTATGTAAAGGTACACTTGTACCAAATTTCAACTCAATCGGATTATTTTTTTATTTTTTAAAATTTTAAAAATGTAAACAAGTCATTTGATAACAATTAAACTAATACTGATAATGAGATGAAATATAGCACATATATTAGTCTTATACACAACTACATGCCTGCCAAATCTCAAATTTTATGAGTTATCAAAATTTTTAGAGTCATTTCTGCGGGTTCACGACTTTATAAAAAAAAATATTTTCCGGATAGCACAACCACACCTATAGACTAATTTTTGTATCAAGTTTCAAGTCTCTAACATAAATACACTGGGAGCTACAATGATAACAGACTCACATACACACAGGCAGACAACTTTGTGAAAACATCCTGAAACAGATTATTCCAGTGACATCCCGGTTTCCGATTTTTTTTGCAAACACAATACTTTTCCTATATACCAATGGTATAAATGAGGGAAAGGAAAAATCAGGTACGGTGAAATCTCACCACTTCGGACTCCCTTCTCTTGTCCTCAGAATATAGAAATCTTAGAATAATACTATATATAGAAGGAGCACAGGACCGTAAACACAATGTAATTCCACTGATAACACGAAAGTCAGTTGACTGGTGCACTTAAGTAGGGGTACCACACTAACAACAAAACATTATTTTAAATATGTGTCATAAATATCTATTAATAAAGAAAGATTGTAAAGAACAAATATAATAACTTGAAACACCTGCTGAGTATTTAATAAAACCAGTCTTAGATAGCAAGAGGGTGGCGGATTACAAAAATCTACATTTAGTTGACGAGGACTACTTTTAATATAATTTTAATTAAAAACATTAAACTACAATTTAAAATGCTTAAAATATTGTAATGCACCGATATTTTTATTAGTATTTTATGAATAATGAATCATTAATTAATAATAGAACATAATAATTCAGCAACGGGAAGTATTGCCAACTTTTTTATAAAAAAAAATTGTATATTGTTAGGGTGGTAGCATTACTTAAGATCACTAGTGAACCGCCTTTCGTGTTATCAGTAGTGCTCCTTCTATATATAGTATTATTCTATGGCTACCATCAAACTCGTTTCGTTCATCCTTAGATAGTAAATACATTAGTTTTATTCCTAGCAATCACCCATTCAGACTCTGACTTAACTTTTATGATTCAATAAAAACCTCAGATATATTTGTTGTATTAAAACAAAATTATTTATTACATAAATAATTATGTAAGGATACACTTTTATCCCTTTTAATAGCTGCTTTAGTAAAAAAAACATTTCACAGCCTAGTAGTATAATATACTATTCTTTAATCATGATATTTTTATGCTGTAGAATTTATTCTCATGATTACTTTAACTATAGTTTATCATAGCAAAACCTAAAAAAATACAACCAAATGGCAAATAAATTATTTACCATGTATACGCAGTGTATTAAGTTCACAGATTATACTTAATTTACTATAGTATAATACACAGTTATTATCAGTTGACAGTGTGGGAAAAAGTATGTGAGGGAGCCAATGAGATTAGTCTTGGAAGTTAAACAATGCCCACAATTACATATCAGACATATATTTATGGGGAATCCAGGTAAATCCCTTGTTCTTGTGCAGAGGGAATTTAATGCCAAACAAAAGAACAAGGGAGATGGAATCAAGACCACTCAATCAATAGGGTTAAAGAACCATAAATTGTTGATACATTTAATAAAAATACAACTATAACTATTACCTCAGAGGTAAAAAAAAATATTTTTAATTAATTTAATAATAATATCACTGTGTAATAAAATGAAACCTCCAAGACTAACGAAGACATCAGTGTGATCTGAAGTCCAGTGCCTCAGTACTTCATGCTCTTCTACTGTATAAACAGTCTTTGTCCAAGTGAAATTACTGAATAATCCAGCCACCTACCATTCCACATCAGAATACATTATTAAAATAAATATAGGCTTCTTTGCCCATTGACCCTCGAGCTGATTCGCTCCCTGTGGCTGCATTGTTGTTGTTTTATTATCAATTGTTGTTATAACCTCCCTAACATCTGATCATATGCCAAGTTTCGAGAAAGCCTTAGACATTGAGTTATCATTCACAGTTATAATATATATATATATATATATAATATATATATATATATATATATATATATATATATATATATATATATATATATATTATATAAATATATATATATATTAATTGAGGTACAGGGTACCTCAAAACTTTTCCCTACCACATGAGGTTTGCTATGCATCAGATACCCTTTATATTTACATAAAAGTGACAGATGATGAGCAATAAAGAGTGTTTTTATTTTTCATTTTAATTCAGCTCACAGGCCTAAAAAAACACTTCTCACTTGAAATATTATGTTGTTTACCGACCGTATTTTAGGTTTGCCAGTAACATCCTTAAAATGAACTTCCTTTTGTGTACATAACATATGTATGCACAATACACACATGATACTCTTTGAAAAAATGTACCTTCCCCCTCTTTGAATAATAAGGTGGGCGATGGAAAGATTAAGAACCTAAAATGGGGTATGAGTAAAAAAAGGTTGAGAACCACTGGTATAGGTAACTTCGGGTGTCAAGTGTAATACTAAATTTGAAAAAATAAAAAAAAAATATAATGACAATTAAATAATTTTTGTTGACAGACCTGATCGTGAGTGTTAAGATCTCCTGCCATGTATCTGCCCAGTCCAAGAGGGAATGAAACTGAGGATGTCAGCAAAACCACAATCCCAGGGTAAAGAAATCGACTGGAAATTTAATGTTTATTTAATTTTGAGTTTCATTTTTAGTTAGTTAGTTTAGTTTACAATGTAAGAAACCCATAGTACAATATGCAGTTTTAGTTGCAATTATAGTATAAAAACATGGTTATCAGTTGGCAGTGTGAAAAATGATAGAAGGGAGTCAATGAGTTTAGTCCTGGATGTTAAACCACGCCCACAAATTTCATATCGGATGAACCTCATTGGTTTCTCAATACTATTTTCCCATACTGTCAACTGGTTATAACCGTGTGCTCTACTTTAATGAGAGATTGAAGAATAAATGAACTGGACCTTGGATTATTCAACATGTTATCTTATCTTGTTTCTACTTCATAATGTTCACCTATTGACCTGGTTTAGTAATTATTATTATTAATATTATTACCTACTTATTGGTAATAAGTAGTATTAATATGGGGGAGTGGTAGTAACTACCAGGCTAGTAGGCTAAGTTATTGGGCCCTTTTTTCCAGCTCCATAAGATAGTGTTCTACTCCTTTTAATTTCAAGTGTAGGTATATTTCATCTAATCTAGACAGAAGAGCCATGCATTTCTATGGTTCCTCTCATGCTTTTACAAGCAATTATACTTATTTTCACTGACTCATATAGTCTTTTGATAACTAGGAACGACACGTGCCATCACTGTTAAACTAAACCTCTATACACTTTAAAACACTAGGCAGACACACTATATTATTAAAACGAATCTACTGTGAGGGTCCTAAATTTTGCCTATACCCAGTTTCATTTAGGATAAGGGATCTTTAATGAGTACCTGACATCACACAGGCTCGAGACCACCGGCTTTACAGAATTTGTATCCCTCTCATAAAAACCCCAGAGGCCAGTGCTGGGATTGAACCTATGACTTAATTAACTCGGAAGTTTAAAGTCCACTCATTCTGAGTATTGGATGTGTACCTTAACCACTACACCATTGTGTTTCTTTCCTAGTGAAGTTATAGAACTCTATTTTTATCAAACCATTTTTTTTATATTTCCCAAACTTAGGCCACAGTTTTTTTTAACAAAATGGTACTAAATTTGCCATACGCCATATGAAGCCTGTAAAATGAATCTAGAATCCTTTAGTCTAAAAAAAAGTGAGGTACTAAATATAATATTGAAAATCAGAAGTGGTTTGACTCATCATATCATGATGATAGTCGACTTGCTCAGCAATTCGACAATTCTCAAAAAGGTAGCGCAGCTGGTCCTTAAATAAAAAAGTTAAGAGGTAAGAGTAAGAATGAAAGGAAAAATACTCACGTACTTCTTTTGAAGGAATGCATTCATCTTTTTATTTTTCCTCATGAACAGAACATACTGTCTGTGAGACCAAACATAGAATGCTCCTCCTAATCCAGAAACAACCCTGCAATAAGGAAGAAATATTTCATCAGATAATTTTGAAATTAATAATTAAGGACAATGCACATTTTAAAAGGAATAGAGACAATATTCAAGAGAACATCTTTCAGAAATTGACTTATGGGTTTAACTTTTAACTTTTGTTTTAACTTGAAGTTGTCTTAGATTTAATACAACTATTAATATTAAGTATTTTATTGCTTATTAAAGCAAACCATTGATTAAAAATAATGTTATATAACATAATAACCCAGACCTGAAAAAATGTGACTCATTTTGTACTCAAGCCAAATTTTTTTGAAAATATACCTTAAATTATGAAGAAAAAAGTTCATATCCAGAGTGGAGCTGTTCATATGATTGCTCATGCTCAAACTTTTATGAAATCGCACGAATTTCAGTTTTCTTGAAATATGTGGCTCCCCTGTGGTTGTGTGCAAAACATGAAAGAGAACATTTTTTAAAGGTGATAAAATTTTCTGTAAAACGATTGTTTAATAATCGAAATTGGACAACTGCAACCAAAGTTCTGGCTCTTTCAAAAACACTGAAAAAAATTTTAATTTATGCAGTCAGCAAATTTTTTTTTGAAAAATGTTGGCTTTTTGTGCATTTTTTGGCCATTTAACAAATGTCATAACTTAAGTTGTATTATCTGATTTTGACGAAAATACACTTGTTTCATAGGAAATTGTATCACCAAAAAAGTTGTCTTCATGTTTTGCCCTCGACCTACAGGAACCACTTATTACAAGAAAACTGAAATTTGTGCGATTTTCTTGGTTTTGTGAGAGTGCATTCATACGAAGGGCTCTACTATGGATAGCCAGACTATATTTTTCCTTCATAATTTAAGGTGTATTTTCAGAAAAATTTGGTTCGAAGTAGTACAAAATGAGTCACATTTTTTATGCTTGTCTCATGGACTATAATATTACACTTACAGACAGAAACTCTTGGTGAAAACTACTCAGGATCACTGATTAGTTTTAACTATATTACTATATGCTCAGGATGTTTTAAAAACACCTGGAAGAGATAATTCAGATGAAATCCAGGTTTTGGATTTTTTTTTGGCAAACTCAACACTTTCCAAAGAATCTATGGTATGAATGAGGAAAAATAAAACTAAACCAAGTTGAAAATGCTCTACTACCAACAATGCCAAAACTAATTACCCTAATTTAATTGAGGTGACTTCATAGAGGTATAAACGTTACCAGGCATCTCCTTTTACTAATAAAGCAAAGACTTCTTAATTATTTTACAAACTTGTAGAAATCATATGTAACTTTTTTAAAAGAAATATTTGTTTTAAACACATTTTTTTATACAAAAGAATAACCAATCAATGTTGCCAAGTTTAGAACAAGGAAACTTTTTGTTTGTAAAAGATGTTTGCAATCCTACCAGTTTTTAACTCAATGTGGTTCAAAAAAACCACCACAATGCCTAGCATTTAAAACTACTTGATAGTTGCAAATCTGTGCTGCAGATATTAAATCAAATATATTTATGAAAACTATCTTACCCCATTAGTGAAAAGACTACAAGCTCTTGAGGATCAAATGGAAAATCCATAGTAAAATTAGTTTGAAAATAAGCTTTAAGACTATCTAAAAAAGAAAAAAAAACATTTAAAAAGGAACTTGATATCATTTGATTCTACTGTGTTTTGCAAAACATGAATAGTTGACACAATTTGTGAAGGAACTAATTATTAGAAGCAAAATAATCAAACAAAAACAAGTGCTTCATTCGTCATAATATTTTAAAAATATATATTATTTAATAAATTTTTATTTAAAAAGTTATTATTTTAAAAATACACAGAGACATATTATACATATATAATAAGATGTGAAATCCCACTGGAATAAGTCCGTGAGTGGCAACAAATTTTTTAATGACTATGTGTCTGTCGTATACATATCTTCATTTTAAACAAAACAATAAAGTTTTGAATTTTTTAAATTTCAACAATTTTTAAAATTACACTAGTAAATTGTAATATAATAAAAAAAATGGGTACGAAAAAAATTGAAATTCGCTACGCTCACCCTCCCAGCTTCTGGCAAGCTTTGCTCGTCCTCAGAAATACAAGACGTTACATTTATGCTGTAACACGTCTTCATTTATAATGCGACTCGCTTTGCTCGTCCTTAGATAGTAAATACATTCGTTTCATTCCCAGTGGTAATTTATTCAGGCACTGACCACGCTCGATGCTGCTTAACTTGTATGATCCACCAAAAATCATAGATAGACTTGTTGTATTACAACAAAACTTATTACACTTATTTATTACGTCAAGGGATAAACTTTTACCAAATTTCAACTCAATTGGATTATTTTCCGATTTTTTACAATTTTAAAAAAAAACGTATACAAATCATTCGACAAAAATTGAACTAATGCTGATAATGAAATGAAACTTAGCACGTATGTTAGTCTTATACGTGGCTACATGCGTGCCTAATTTTAATCGGATCGCATAATTTTCGAGTTTTATGATTTTTCGAATTAATAGCACAACTGCAGCGGTGCAACTCTCTAGCATAAATACACTGGGCGATGATAACAGACTCACACACATACAGACAGACAACTTTGAAAAAACCACTCAGGAGGCCTTAAAAACACCTGCAACTGATAATTCTGGTGACATCCCGGTTTCGGATTTTTTTTCATTTATACCGACGTTATAAATGAAGAAAAGTAATAAATTAAGAAAAAATTGAAGAAGGGTCATTAGAATGAAAGTGGGAATTAAAAAAAAGAGAAAAAATGTATAAAACCTGATTAAAAAAATAAATTTATTTTTTGTCATGATAAAAAATGTAAAATGAAACTCCTTGTTTCATTTATCATTTCAGAAATTGATTTTCTGAAAAGAAAATTAAATAGTAAATTAAATTAAAATTTAATTTAATTAATTTTAGAAATTAATTAATCTTTTTTGAAAATTACTATTGAAAAGTCATATTTCAAATACATACATAAAATTCACATGGATGAGCGTTCTAAGGTTAATCTTAGGAGTGTAGAAAATTAATATTTACCTTCATTTTTAAACCAGACTGCTAATAATTTAAAAACAGTAGCACCACAAACAGCTGTGAAGAAACCTCTCCAATAATTTCTGATTGCAAAATACGCTGTTGTTACTTCTATGCTAAATAATACACCTTTAAAAATACAATTTAAAATACATAAAACAATTACAGGATATTTAATAATACTTAATTTTTAATTATGGGAATCAATTTAGGGCACAGATTTATTTTTAGTATGGTAATTAAATTAGAAAATTTATTTATATTTTTTAAGATTTTTAACAATGGCAAAAATATTGCTTGACAATTATTTATTGAGGGTATGTATTGTCATTTCCAGAAAATTTTTATCAGACTTGCCTAACCACTCATAAGGAATTATACTCACAAGGGTTAAAAGTTGGACTAAAATTTATAGGGCCATTTTTCTTCAAATTGTCAGTAGAATATCTCCCTGCAATAGACATCTGGACTAAATTCTTAAAGTTGGTAGCACTGACTGGTGATAAGGGGTATGATAAAGTCTACATTTTCCAATCAATCCCGTAACTATATAGGAGATTTGACAAAATCTCCTACTAAACTCACAACTAACATGCACAGAAGAGAATTGAGGAGCAAACTTGACTTATCATTGTTACACAACCTGCGTTTGGCCTTTTTTTTGTATTACCATAGGAAGGTAAATTCGCTAGTATTTCTTTATCTTTTACAACGTCCATGGGGTCAGAAAAGTTCCTTAATGCGTCATCTCCTTTATTCAAAATCCTTGAGCTGTTTATATTGACATTTCAATTTGATAAACCCTCTATAGGGGGTATCCTACTTTACTATATAATGTTTGTAATAAACTGTAATTGTCAATAGTAACTAAATCCATTAACAATAAAATTCACTTTTAAAGCTGTTTTCCTTTAATTTTAAAATAGAGTCTAGTTTAATATCAAATGAAAAAACAATAATCAATAAGAATACCTCCAATTGGAGCTCCGAAGCAGCTTGCAACTCCAACAGCACAAGCAGCTGCTAACATTTCATTATTCCTAGATTCATTTTCATAAATTCCTTGAAAGGAAGTGACTAGTTTTGAAAGTAAAGTTGCTGCTATGCTAGCAATATGTACAAAAGGACCCTGGAGTCACAAAATCCAATACTTTATTTAAAATAAATTGAATGAGTAAATTAGGATTATTTTAAGAGGAGAAAAAATAGATTAAATAAAATAATATATTTATTTCTGTGCTGGCATCTAGCGGCAGCTCTGGAACTAACTCTTCTTACCAGAAAATTCTTCCCACTTTTTTAAGTTAGAATCATATCGTTCTTTATTACCATATTAGTGATACGAGTATCTACTTGAAATTGACTGTTATTATTTATAAAAAAATTGGCAAACAGTCAGGAGTAGTTTTCTGAAAACGAGACAACAGTGGCGCATTCTCGTAGTTTGCATGGGAAACTATCAAATTAAATACTAGCGCTCTTCTTAACTGGCTACGGAACTAACCTTTTACTTGTCGGAAATAATAAATCCCAAGACATTCTTTCTTTATCTATATATTCTTTGGACTAAATGTGTAAATAAATAAGTGAGGATTTTTTTAATAATATAAAACCTATCACTTAATATGATTCTTTTATTTATTTATTACAAAATAACGGGGTTTAGCTCAATTTTATGTTAAATAGAATAAAATTATCTTTTATGTTAAATCTATGATTTTGACTCCATTCCCAAAAGTTATGAGATTTCAACAGATTTTAGAAGTAGATTTTTTATACGTCCTTTAAATCAGGTCAAAAAAAAAAATAAATGAGAAGTGGTGTTATGAATAAAGATACTCTAAAAATGACAATTGTTAAATGCTCATTTCATGTTTTTGTTGCATTAATATAACTTGTTATGTAGATATATGTATAGATATATTTTTGTTAACAGATATATTTGGTTTTTAGTACCCTCTGTAGGTTTACTGAGTTGTTCTAAGAAAATATACTTAAAATACCACACCTCTTTCCCGAGAGGGAGTCCACTACCTAAAGTTGCAGTTAGTCCGATCACTTTAGCGATCATTGTCCTAAAAGTTAAATATTCTTTAAGAGCAACACCCCTTAAAATAGTCTTCATTTCTGGAATACCCGAACCTGAAAAAAGAGAAAAGGAATTAATGGAAAACTTATTGGATCGAGCTGAAACTTATTACACTTATGCTACTGTATAAATCAAAAACATATCTAAGTCAAAAAAATGTATAAGCGTAAGTGTTGATGACTTTTCGTTTGACATACATAATTTTAAAATCTTTAATGTATTTTTTTAAATTTAAAATTTTTGACTGCGGAGAGACCTTTATTCTTAGGTAGAATACCCACGGTTAACCACTAACCGTGGTTAGTGACTAAAAGTGGAAATTTGCTAATATTGTGGTAGTATGCCACTTACAAAAACTAGTATTACGAGAAACAAATACAGGACAATAACAATGGCAAAGCGGCCCCCAGGTCCAAAGCCAAACAGCAGACAAGAAGCCTAAGGGCTCTTATTTTAACTTACTATAAAGAAACTAATATTTTACACAAGATCAGTTCCTAAAAACTGTTGAGATCTCATAGTGGTTGGATATTGATTTATCCAACGATAAATCAATGGGACATTTATGTCAGCATTTGCTATTCCAAGTAGAATATTGATGAAGATTAAGGTCTTCCGGTGGAGACCGCGTCAATGTTGATGAAGAATCCGACGTTTTGCTTCCACTGTGAGGGGCATCTTCAGGGATGTAGGACATCATGGATGAAAACACAATGTTCTACAAATTTGAGAAGATTGGAGACAAAGGTCTCCCTATTTTTACCTCTCTCTGACCTTGTCCCTTGAAGAATTGTGTTTTTTCATGATGCCCTACATCCCTGAAGATGCCCCCCACAGTGAAAGCAAAACGTTGGATTCTTCATCAACATTAACGCGGTCTCCACTGGAAAACTTTAATCTTCATGCCAATAACCGCGGAAGCTTACGCAGTTCAAATTATTGATATTGTAACCTACTTAACAGCTTCGACACTCTGACAGTTTTTAGCAAAAGATCCCTGATAACATACAATATGTGATTGCACATTGCTTACCAATAGACTGTGGCGCAACTATATGTACAAATCCTGCAGAAAAAAGAATAAGAAACACTGGTAGTGAGATCCAGGCAAAATACTGAGCTACTGGATGAATAGCTAAATCTCTATACAACCATATTCTACCTGCCAACAGTGGGATTCATCTATTAGTTATTATTTATTTATTTATAACTGACGGCTTGAGCCATTTTACAAAAATATTTAAAACTTAAACACAGTACATTAAACAAAATACATTGAAATAAGTTTAAAAACAAAAATGATATCTTACAATTAATACAGGAAAAAAAGTAAAAGATGAACATATTGATTGAAAAATATATACATAAAAAATGATAGAGAAGGTGATAACAGAAATAAAAACAAAATAATATGAGCCAATGGCATTTTCTTTATTTCTTTATTAGTTACAAACAGGCCACATAGCCCAATTTACAAAGTTTGAAAGAAAAATACATTGTTTAAAAAGAGGAGTTAAACAAAAAAAACTAAACATAAATAATAACATTACAAAAAGAAATCTTAAGAAGCATATAAATAAATCAAACAATGAGTACATTAATAAAATAAAATAAAATATATGTAGAATATAATATAGGAAAGTTAATAATAGAATAATAAATATATATATATATATATACATAAACATATAAAATACACACATATACATACATACATCCACACAAATATACACACACATACTTATAAATGCACACATACATATATATACACACACATACATACACACATATAAATACATTCATACACATACATACAAACACACACATATATACACATTCATCTATACATAGAATAGAATAGAATAACCATTTATTGCTTTTTTTTAGAGATTAATACAATACATAATAATGTAACATAATTATAACATGCAAATCAGTCATGGACTGTGGTTGCCCAGTAGGGCTTTAAGAATTGCATGCTCATATTTAACTTTCATCTATACATATAAAATAATAATAAAAATAAAATATTACAGACAGACAAAATTCAGTAAAAGTATATTAAGGAAAAGAAAAAAAAATACACAATAACACACAAAAATAAAATAGGAGTATTTAACTAAATAAAAAGAGCTGTAGTAATTAAACAAAATGAACATAAATAATCAAAACAAAAGTTAAACTCACTACACTATTTTAGTTGAGAAGATACAAAATATTTGAATTTAGAAATAGAAAAGGAGAAAATAATACCAGGATTCGAAATAGATTTAGCTAAGCGCATCATACGAGAAATAGGAGAGTTAAAAATATAGTTTGTTCGAAGGAAAGGGGTGTAAAAAATATATTGATTTCGAGGATTTATTGAGTACAGTTTATTGTAGGAAATTAAGGAAGAGAGAAGAGGACAATCGACAAAATAATTTATTAAACGATAGAGGAAGGAGGAGAGATCAAGAGAAGAGTGGTGAACAGAAGAGGCGTGAGATTAAGAAAATATTGAATTTCAAGATATGAAATATTAGTATAATCCAACCCAAGACGATAACAGCACATTCTAAGAAATTTCAAATATATAGAAGCCAACTTTTCTTTATAAGTCGTTTGATGAGGAGACCACACTGGAGAAGCGTATTCAAGACTAGGACGGACAAGAGAAAGATAAAGATATTTAAACGTTTCGATTGAATAACAATCTTTTGAAGAACGACTCATTTGATGACTTTTAGCCTTTTCAGGCTAAAAGACGTCGACGATGGTGCAATAAAAAATGACAATTATTTTTTGGGGGGAAATTCTGGCAGTTTTGCATTTAAATTGTATGACCTAAAATAGACGAAGTATAACACTCCGCCTTTTATAACTAGGGGCCTCATGTTTATTTAGAAATACAAAATAGCAATACTTGAGAGATAAATAACATCATAATGCAAGCCCAATAAAAACAAAACAAACAGTAATTATATGAATTTATACTTTTACTCGTTATCGTATAGATATAAATGAGGAACCCGGATATTACAATTTATTAACGATAGGTACCAATGAGTAGGTAAAGCAGCGACTTGGAGCACCCCCACTCCTCCCCTAGGCCACGCCCCCTTACCTAGAAGCATTGTGAATTGATCATCCTTGATCGGTATATCGTTAGGTATACATGGAGGGCTACTTCCTTGAACACCCTCTACCCTTACTATGTACCCCTTCCCCTTTTCGATGTATTATGCTCGTACACTAGACTTATCTAAATTTCGTCTCTCCCTGTATTTACCTACCTTATTATGATATTTCATGTAGATCCCACCACTCCCCACAACTCTTACAACACCCACCCACCCCTTTACTTAAGAACAGATTTTTCGACTGATACCGTACGAGTTTATTTAACGATGACCCACCCCTCTCCTCAACTCTTGCTCCATATTAGTTTTCAGTTATAATCCCCCCCCCCTCCACTCTCTCTACTTAAGACCTGGTTTTAGTCTAATTTTTCATCTTATACCCCTATCGTATGAGTTTACCTAACGAAGAGCCTCCCCACTCCTCACCCTTGCTGCGTGTTTATTTTTCAAAACATAATATCCGGTTCATCTACCTCCGTGGTCGTGATCGTTATAGTACGCGACTTGTATGCAGGAGGACTCGGGTTCGCAGCCACTGCTAAGATTATATAAATGGTATTTCTAATTGACAGATTTCGCCAACTTTAATTAATTCTTAGCGGATAGTAGATGCAATCCACCTGAGGTGGTTTCTGCAGAGTGCATACCCTGATGGGTCGAAAGGCCTTAAAACGGACATTTATTTTATTTTATCCTTCTTCTACTTATGACCAGATTTAATATGTCTTGCAGAGCCCACCCCACCCATAACGCAGGTCGGGTGGCTACTTTGTAACCATACTACCCACACAATCTACTTCAGACCAGATTTCTGGTCTAAATTTTTTCACCTGATACCTCTATTATATGGGGTTAAACATATTTCTTACCCAAAATTCTTGCGTCATGTTTAGTTTTCAGTTATAATACCCCCACTCCTTTTTCTAGAGCACACCCTCTAAAATACTTGCTACCTGTGAATAACTTCTTGATCAGCTTTCTAGCTTCTTATTTATTACAAGTTATAGCCATAGTTTTTCGAATACCATAAGCCTTTAGGGTCATCAAAACTTTACTTTTTAGGCGTGACTTATTTGATTTGAGTAGCAAATATGACAAGATACTAGGAAAACTGTCATAAGTGCGACTCCATATGGGGAGAGCAGGATTGCCTCCTCTAAATACTTTTTGCTAGATTCTTATGACTTTTACAGTACCCCCCATTATGATACCCATGTTCTCATGATTACTACCCCCCCCCCCCATCCTCCTTCTCCAATCACAACACCCCTTGGTGGTTTAGGTCTTAATAATAATACACCCCCCCCCCCCCCCAACTACTTTCTTTGGTCCAATTAGTATATAATTTCTTCTTCTATCATGTGAAATATTAAGCAGATAGAGTTCTTAGCCAAGTCCCTTATCTCCTTCAGCATAATTCGTCTGTAGAGTACATACGGTTGTGTGTACATCCTATTTGGTAGTAAGAGATAGAGGGCGCATGCGCCACAACTACACTCCACTCTACATACTTCGTACTCACCCACTCATTTAATCTACTTAAACACTTTATTTGTTTATGTTTAGGTTATTGTATTTTAGTAAATTATTTTTATTAAGAATTGTTTTCTTTCATTTCCTATTGTATTTTAGGTTTGAAGGTTAAAAACACAAGTTAAGTACAAGGTTTTAATTATTTTATTTACATAAATACATTTTTAGGAGTTACAAACTTTAATTTCACTTACATCTAATTTTCTTTTTTTGTACCCCCAAGGCACAGAGTCATAATTATCTAATAGTTTTCTTTTCCTAAAGTTAAGTTGAAATATCTTCTGCCCATTTACAGTGACAACTTCATGAGTTTTGGTTCTTCTTATTTGCTTAGTACAAATATACTTTGGGGTTCATCTTTCAGTACCATGTCTCTCATTTTTTCAAAGTTGACATCTTTTGATGTCTCATAGTTTATAGTTATCCCTTTGACTTTACAAACAGTGTGATACGAGTTATTTTGAGGACTGTAAACTTTATAAGCGTAGTTTCTTCGGCCCACCAGATACAAACTCTTTAAATATAGCTTCCTTTTCCGTAAACTTCTAGTTCATCCGTCATATCCCTAAGAAGCTACCTACTGGAACTTCATATTTTCCTGGTTGAGAAATGTATATGTACAATCTGTATCAAAATATACCACCCGATCATCTAGCTTGTCCAAATAGTCGTAGAGTTTTAATCTTGCTTGGGCAGTTGTGTAAGCTGCCAAAACAACATTTACTGTAGGAAGAACATTGAAACATTCTTCTTTGTATTCCCAGTTAATGATCACCGTCGTGTCATTTATCAGTGTTATATTATTTCACTTGAATAGCTGTATCCGACATGATTTTAAAAAAATCCTCCGAATTGTTAACAATCGTACATTTTGGTTGATTTTCTCTTTGACCCAACTTACCCCAAAAGCTAGTGATTAAGCTTTTACCCAACAGTCTTAAGCCAGGATTAAATTCTATTTCATCAGGATTAAGTTTAACACCCTCCTTTTCTAAATATTCTTCAATATACTGGTTTTTCGATTCTTGATTTTGAACAGTGAAGAGGCCAGCCGGGAAGCCTGTTGCTTAATCCTTAAAAATTTGTTTATAAAACCAGTAAAGAGCCCCTCGGTATCTTTGTTGCACTGAATAGTTTCATACTTCCATATTTCATAAATATGTACAACGTGATATCCTTTTTTATGGCTTTTCTAACTTCGTCTATGACCCATGTCCCTGTTATGGCTCTCTCTTCCACACTATGATCACATTTTTTCTTTAATCCTTCAGTACAGGAGCGACAAAGCGAAAACATTAACCTACCGTTACATTTCATTGGTAATACAGGGTGATACAAGTCTTGCGGCGGTAATATTTTACATTTAATTAGACCTTCTGTACAATTTAAATTTAGTTGACGACATTTAACATCACCGACGTAAATTTCTGGGTGACCCACGGGGTATTTACCGAATTTATTCACCCAAGGATATAACGAACACACGTCTACATATTTTATCTTTTCGTTTTCTTTAACTTGTAATATGTTTAGTAGCACCTGTTCGACCTCCATAAAAACTGTCCCTAGGATTAAGAGGTAAATTTGTAACCAGAGGGTGTGTGCTAATGTACTTTCTGATACTAGAATCTTCTTCCACTTCTTTCCTAAAGTCACATTCCCATTTTTCAATGACGTCATAACCTTTACTTCTTAAACGTTCTACTTTCATATTAGTACTAATAAAACGGTTCTCCATTGTATCCATTGGGTCATCATGAACGGACTCCTTTCTATTGTACCGAATACATCTCGGGCATCCATGATAAAAGCACCCGTGAAATTCAAACACTTGATTAGTGTGTTTACAATACCCGTCAACTTTTACACCAGCCACTATAGCTTCTTTACTTTTGGCAGCATGAATAATATCAATATTGTTTCGACGTTCTTCCCAAATCAACCACTGGACAGCTATTTTAGACTGGATATCGTCCATCTGTAACCTTTCTTAGGTATTATTCCTATAGTATCTTTTTTTAAGAAATTTCTTCTAAACACTTTATTACAGGCCGAAGGAAGAGTACATGCCTCGGTAAAAGGACATACGTTCCCCTCTTGCATAATAAGTTTTCTAAATTTCAAGCACGACTGTGCTAAAATTTCTACATCGGATATACAGTATCCAATAATTTCCTTTTTCATATCAAATTCATCATTTTTATGTTCTTCGTACCACTTCAAAAATTCAATACGGGCGTCTGGTTTCATATGATTGGGGTCGTAGTATTCAATACGAGGAAGTAAGCCTTTGTAATTTGAAAACTCTGTACGGTTTAAAAGATGTGGAAAATATCCTTTTTTCAGTTCCGTCAAACCAAAAGCTTTCGGAAGTGCACTTAAAGCCATTGGGAAATAGTTTATACTATCTAAAAATTTAACATTGCCAACAGTCATTGAAATCAAACCGGAACCCCTTGTTATTAGTTCCGGTGTTAAAGTTGTTTGTGTTAATATATAATTTAAAATAAACTGGTGATCGAACCGTCCACCGTTATGTGCTATAGCAATCACATCTTTGAATTTCTTTCTTATAGTAAGAAGGTGGTGGGTAAACGGTGTTACAGGATCGTCGCATTTCAATATTTGTAACCTAACACACATAGTTTGCATACTTGAACATTAGTCTCTAGGCATTCATAACATATTGCTTAAAAACACACAAATTAGGCTCATGAAGTAAGCTTTTGTTCTCTAAAGCTTTCTCCTGTCTGTTTCTAGATCATAGATCACAAACAAAAAATCCTTAGTTTTGGGTTTCCGTGATCTTTCTGCATATAACATAGGTGTTCGAAAGGCTGATGTTTATTACAAATTTTACAAAACACTTCACCACAAAAATGTTTTCGACTAGACTTAATAGTTTTAAAACATTTATCGCATTGTGTTATTTCCTTGCACACAATACTTTTCTCTAGGGAACCAGGTTTCCGGTGGTTTTCGAAACACTCTTTACTCCTAAATTGTCTACGACATTCCATACTCTTAGGGTTATACTAAGAGAAGGTTATATATCTTCTATATATGGTGGCACGGCAGTACCCTCGTCAAGTCTTTTTTTATATTAGACTTTTTAAACATTTTAGGTAAGGAACTATTCTTTTAAAGTCTTTTACAGTAAGTGTTTAATATTGTATGCAGCCTGTTCTAGTAACTTGTTAAATAAATAACTTTTATTTCTTGGTTTCTTCTATTTTGTTCTTAGTTTGTTTTAGTATGTTTTAATCTGTGTAACATCCATTATTGCATGTTAAGTTAAGTGCATTTAGTTTTATAGTAAATTATTTTATATCCGGCTTATGGAAGGAATACATTTTGATGTTAAAAGAAAAATTGATAGAGAGTTTACGTGGTTTAGGGCTGAAAACGTTTACATCATAGCAAAACTTAAAACGTCGCCTGAAAATATCAATCCTATAGAATGGTTTAAAGTGTGTATAGCAGGTTTGCTAGAGTATGTAATGGAATCGGCCGATGAACAAGATATGGTTGGACTTAGGATTAAAAATCATACTAGGTATATGAAAAACCCTGTTGGCATTTCTTTAAGAAAGAAAAAAGATGTAAACATGGAGTTGATATGGGAAGCATTCAATAAAAGTGGGTTCGTTTTAAGAGATAACTTGTCAGTTTATGTTGATGTAGTAAAAATGCCTCAGGAATGATTATAATATTATAAGATATAAAAATGATTATAAACTCAATTAATTCTTCATCCGATTGAATTTTAAAGCTGGTCAAATAATTTGTCTGATTGAATTCGGCCATTCCCGGTTAATTTCGGAAAATCTGTAAAATTTCAAGAGTGGGCGTGTCTTAACTAAAAAAGGAGTGGGGGAAAGTCTTTAAAAGGAGAAGTTTTGTGATGATTAGATCATTCGTTAGTTAACTTTTCAAGTTTAAAATGTCTGAAAAATTTGTTATTGTAAAAGACTGTGTCAAGAAGATCCGTAAGTTTGGACTCAAAGGAAGAACTGTCGAGTTTAAAATCAAGCCGCAAGATGGAGCTACAGAAGAAGAACTTATAAACCGCCCAAAAGAAGCCGTAGAGCAAATAGTTGCTAAGGTAACAAAAGATATTAAACCTGATGACTATTTAGGATTTGCTTTCTGCAACAAAGATTTTTTACGAGGAGAAGGATGGCTTAAATTTCAGAAGGCTCGTGACGTAACATTCGAAGATGTTTGGAAAGTTATTTCTGATCTTTATCAGTCCAATTCTATGGCTTTGGAATCGGATAATTTCTGTTTGAGCGTAACAACTGTACGTATGCCTACGGGAAAAGGTATGAGACCCAGAAAATTTAACAGTTTTACCGAAGAATGCGCAAAGAGGAAAGGTATTATTACAATAAAGAATACGGATAACTTGTGTTTAATTCGAGCGTTAGTGGTATCAAAAAGCCGAATAGATGAGAGTCCGGATTATAATAAAATTAGATTAAATACAAAAAACATTCAAACTACTTTGAGTTTAGAATTGATACAAAAGGCTGGAGTTGTAATACCTAAAGAAGGTTGCGGAATTCCAGAATTAAAAAAGATTCAAGAGTTCCTTGAAAGCTATAAAATTATTGTATATAGGTATAATAGTAGAGGTCGAGATGTAATATTTGAAGGGGATACGGGTGCAGGTAAATGTTTAAACCTTCTATTTTGCGATGGTCACTACAACGTTATTACTTCTTTGACTGCTGCCTTTGTGTGTAATTATTACTGTGAAAAGTGTCACGTGCCGTATGACCATAAAAATGCACACCGCTGTCAAAGCAAATGTCCTGCTTGTCAACAATCACCGGCTTGTATTAGCATCACGAAAATAAAATGTGATGAATGTCGTAGACAATTTAGGAGTAAAGAGTGTTTCGAAAACCACCGGAAACCTGGTTCCCTAGAGAAAAGTATTGTGTGCAAGGAAATAACACAATGCGATAAATGTTTTAAAACTACTAAGTCTAGTCGAAAACATTTTTGTGGTGAAGTGTTTTGTAAAATTTGTAATAAACATCAGCCTTTCGAACACCTATGTTATATGCAGAAAGATCACGGGAAACCCAAAACTAAGGATTTTTTGTTTGTGATCTATGATCTAGAAACCAGACAGGAGAAAGCTTTAGAGAACAAAAGCTTACTTCATGAGCCTAATTTGTGTGTTTTTAAGCAATATTGTTATGAATGCCTAGAGACAAATGTTCAAGTATGCAAACTATGTGGTGTTAGGTTACAAATATTGAAATGCGACGATCCTGTAACACCGTTTACCCACCACCTTCTTACTATAAGAAAGAAATTCAAAGATGTGATTGCTATAGCACATAACGGTGGACGGTTCGATCACCAGTTTATTTTAAATTATATATTAACACAAACAACTTTAACACCGGAACTAATAACAAGGGGTTCCGGTTTGATTTCAATGACTGTTGGCAATGTTAAATTTTTAGATAGTATAAACTATTTCCCAATGGCTTTAAGTGCACTTCCGAAAGCTTTTGGTTTGACGGAACTGAAAAAAGGATATTTTCCACATCTTTTAAACCGTACAGAGTTTTCAAATTACAAAGGCTTACTTCCTCGTATTGAATACTACGACCCCAATCATATGAAACCAGACGCCCGTATTGAATTTTTGAAGTGGTACGAAGAACATAAAAATGATGAATTTGATATGAAAAAGGAAATTATTGGATACTGTATATCCGATGTAGAAATTTTAGCACAGTCGTGCTTGAAATTTAGAAAACTTATTATGCAAGAGGGAACGTATGTCCTTTTACCGAGGCATGTACTCTTCCTTCGGCCTGTAATAAAGTGTTTAGAAGAAATTTCTTAAAAAAAGATACTATAGGAATAATACCTAAGAAAGGTTACAGATGGAACGATATCCAGTCTAAAATAGCTGTCCAGTGGTTGATTTGGGAAGAACGTCGAAACAATATTGATATTATTCATGCTGCCAAAAGTAAAGAAGCTATAGTGGCTGGTGTAAAAGTTGACGGGTATTGTAAACACACTAATCAAGTGTTTGAATTTCACGGGTGCTTTTATCATGGATGCCCGAGATGTATTCGGTACAATAGAAAGGAGTCCGTTCATGATGACCCAATGGATACAATGGAGAACCGTTTTATTAGTACTAATATGAAAGTAGAACGTTTAAGAAGTAAAGGTTATGACGTCATTGAAAAATGGGAATGTGACTTAGGAAAGAAGTGGAAGAAGATTCTAGTATCAGAAAGTACATTAGCACACACCCTCTGGTTACAAATTTACCTCTTAATCCTAGGGACAGTTTTTTGGAGGTCGAACAGGTGCTACTAAAAACATATTACAAAGTTAAAGAAAACGAAAAGATAAAATATGTAGACGTGTGTTCGTTATATCCTTGGGTGAATAAATTCGGTAAATACCCCGTGGGTCACCCAGAAATTTACGTCGGTGATGTTAAATGTCGTCAACTAAATTTAAATTGTACAGAAGGTCTAATTAAATGTAAAATATTACCGCCGCAAGACTTGTATCACCCTGTATTACCAATGAAATGTAACGGTAGGTTAATGTTTTCGCTTTGTCGCTCCTGTACTGAAGGATTAAAGAAAAAATGTGATCATAGTGTGGAAGAGAGAGCCATAACAGGGACATGGGTCATAGACGAAGTTAGAAAAGCCATAGAAAAAGGATATCACGTTGTACATATTTATGAAATATGGAAGTACGAAACTATTCAGTACAACAAAGATACCGAGGGGCTCTTTACTGGTTTTATAAACAAATTTTTAAGGATTAAGCAACAGGCTTCCGGCTGGCCTCTTCACTGTTCAAATCAAGAATCAAAAAACCAGTATATTGAAGAATATTTAGAAAAGGAGGGTGTTAAACTTAATCCTGATGAAATAGAATTTAATCCTGGCTTAAGACTGTTGGGTAAAAGCTTAATCACTAGCTTTTGGGGTAAGTTGGGTCAAAGAGAAAATCAACCAAAATGTACGATTGTTAACAATTCGGAGGATTTTTTTAAAATCATGTCGGATACAGCTATTCAAGTGAATAATATAACACTGATAAATGACACGACGGTGATCATTAACTGGGAATACAAAGAAGAATGTTTCAATGTTCTTCCTACAGTAAATGTTGTTTTGGCAGCTTACACAACTGCCCAAGCAAGATTAAAACTCTACGACTATTTGGACAAGCTAGATGATCGGGTGGTATATTTTGATACAGATTGTACAATATACATTTCTCAACCAGGAAAATATGAAGTTCCAGTAGGTAGCTTCTTAGGGGATATGACGGATGAACTAGAAGTTTACGGAAAAGGAAGCTATATTAAAGAGTTTGTATCTGGTGGGCCGAAGAACTACGCTTATAAAGTTTACAGTCCTCAAAATAACTCGTATCACACTGTTTGTAAAGTCAAAGGGATAACTATAAACTATGAGACATCAAAAGATGTCAACTTTGAAAAAATGAGAGACATGGTACTGAAAGATGAACCCCCAAAGTATATTTGTACTAAGCAAATAAGAAGAACCAAAACTCATGAAGTTGTCACTGTAAATGGGCAGAAGATATTTCAACTTAACTTTAGGAAAAGAAACTATTAGATAATTATGACTCTGTGCCTTGGGGTACAAAAAAGAAAATTAGATGTAAGTGAAATTAAAGTTTGTAACTCCTAAAAATGTATTTATGTAAATAAAATAATTAAAACCTTGTACTTAACTTGTGTTTTTAACCTTCAAACCTAAAATACAATAGGAAATGAAAGAAAACAATTCTTAATAAAAATAATTTACTAAAATACAATAACCTAAACATAACAAATAAAGTGTTTAAGTAGATTAAATGAGTGGGTGAGTACGAAGTATGTAGAGTGGAGTGTAGTTGTGGCGCATGCGCCCTCTATCTCTTACTACCCAAATAGGATGTACACACAACCGTATGTACTCTACAGACGAATTATGCTGAAGGAGATAAGGGACTTGGCTAAGAACTCTATCTGCTTAATATTTCACATGATAGAAGAAGAAATTATATACTAATTGGACCAAAGAAAGTAGTTGGTGGGGGGGGGGGGTGTATTATTATTAAGACCTAAACCACCAAGGGTGTTGATTGGAGAAGGAGGATGGGGGGGGGGGGTAGTAATCATGAGAACATGGGTATCATAATGGGGGGTACTGTAAAAGTCATAAGAATCTAGCAAAAAGTATTTAGAGGGAGGCAATCCTACTCTCCCCATATGGAGTCGCACTTATGACAGTTTTCCTAGTATCTTGTCATATTTGCTACTCAAATCAAATAAGTCACGCCTAAAAAGTAAAGTTTTGATGACCCTAAAGGATTATGGTATTCGAAAAACTATGGCTATAACTTGTAATAAATAAGAAGCTAGAAAGCTGATCAAGAAGTTATTCACAGGTAGCAAGTGTTTTAGAGGGTGTGCTCTAGAAAAAGGAGTGGGGGTATTTATAACTGAAAACTAAACATGACGCAAGAATTTTGGGTAAGAAATATGTTAACCCCATATAATAGAGGTATCAGGTGAAAAAATTTAGACCAGAAATCTGGTCTGAAGTAGATGGTGGGGGTAGTATGGTTACAAAGTAGCCACCCGACATGCGTTATGGGTGGGGTGGGCTCTGCAAGACATATTAAATCTGGTCATAAGTAGAAGAAGGATAAAATAAAATAAATGTCCGTTTAGCCTTTCGACCCATCAGGGTATGCACTCTGCAGAAACCACCTCAGGTGGATTGCATCTACTATCCGCTAAGAATTAATTAAAGTTGGCGAAATCTGTCAATTAGAAATACCATTTATATAATCTTAGCAGTGGCTGCGAACCGAGTCCTCCTGCATACAAGTCGCGTACTATAACGATCACGACCACGGAGGTAGATGAACCGGATATTATGTTTTGAAAAATAAACACGCAGCAAGGTGAGGAGTGGGAGGCTCTTCGTTAGGTAAACTCATACGATAGGGGTATAAGATGAAAAATTAGACTAAAACCAGGTCTTAAGTAGAGAGAGTGGAGGGGGGGGATTATAACTGAAAACTAATATGGAGCAAGAGTTGAGGAGAGGGGTGGGTCATCGTTAAATAAACTCATACGGTATCAGTCGAAAAATCTGTTCTTAAGTAAAGGGGTGGGGTGGGTGTTGTAAGAGTTGTGGGGAGTGGTGGGATCTACATGAAATATCATAATAAGGTAGGTAAATACAGGGAGAGACGAAATTTAGTTAAGTCTAGTGTACGAGCATAATACATCGAAAAGGGGAAGGGGTACATAGTAAGGGTAGAGGGTGTTCAAGGAAGTAGCCCTCCATGTATACCTAACGATATACCGATCAAGGATGATCAATTCACAATGCTTCTAGGTAAGGGGGGCGTGGCCTAGGGGAGGAGTGGGGGTGCTCCAAGTCGCTGCTTTACCTACTCCAATGTACATTTAATCATACACATATTTTTTTTAAGAAAAATTTTAAAATATATCATTCACATAATTATCACAGAAAAAATGTAAAAGAGCTACTTAAAAAGATCTTTCCATCTTAAACGATTCAAATAAACAAAGTATTTATTAAATATTAATAAGTTTAAATTAGAAGTTAATAAATTACTATTCTATAGAAATAGAATGAGGACTTAAATCCGCAATACTAACTTAAATATATGAATATATTTAAATAAACCTGGGTCATAACTACATATTTTCTTAATATTTTTCTCCATGTACAGTTGCGGGCTAGACTTTTGTGAACTTTTTAGGATTTAGGTTTTTTATTTAATTTTATTGGCAACACTGATAACATTAGGTGAGTTTTAATTTTTATCGTGTTTTCGTGCTTTAATATTTACGTGATAATTTAATGATTTTGTATTCTGTGAAATAATTGTGACAATAATTGAGTTAAAGAAAAAGAGAGAATTTAGTAAAGGTAAATCACTTGTTTTTATTAAGATTTTGAAGAACATACGGATGACAGTGTAATGCCTTAAATATAACTTGGAATTACGATTGCTTTAATTATATTCAAAACCTTTAGGTTAAAGTAGTTAATATTTGTTAGTAGTATATTAATATTTGAAGAGAGAAAACAAATATCACTCGCAAAAATGTAATAAGTTAAGTAGTGCACACGAAAAAAAAGTTTTATTAGCCGCTCATTTAAGGTAATTTAAACCAACCTAGTATTTAAAGATTCGCTCTTAACCCTCTATCGGATGTGACAAAACGTATTCCTTACACAAATTATTAATATTTTAAACTAAAATGTACAAAGAAATGAAAAAAAAACAAAAACGTTGATTTCCGTAAATAGTTTGTTTACATTTACAAGGGTAATAAATAGGCAAATTTGAGCCAACTCCCTGGTGGACAAAATGTGAACTACATGCCATGTCTGACAGAAATCACAAATGTTTACTCTCAATTTTAATATAAAAAATCTAACGCATTCTACAGATGTCAATGTAGCGTTTACCAAATTTGATGTGATTCTGGGGATAAGTTTGGCTGTAGTTTGGGGAATAATTAGATTTTTTGTATTTTAAATATAAGATAGGGTAACGTTACAAGGTCAACATGTAATTATGATAAAGAATAAAACAATAGAATGACACATGGTTAAAATCAGTTGACAGCGTGGAAAAATTGTGTTCAGGAACCAATGAGTTTGGCCTAATTTTTAAATGTGGGTCTTGTGTAACATCTAGGACTATCCTCATTGGCTCCCTTGCATTCCTACGCTGTCAACTGAGTTTAACCGTGTGTTAAACTATATATAAGGTAACGAACTTCAATTTAAAAAATAAATACCAATTATAAAAGTAATTAAAATTTGTGAATTTATAGATAATTTTTTATCTTAGTGCCAGTACACCCTTAATAGCAGAACGTAGGCGGCGAGCTGAAGGCGACGCAAATACCTCTGGTAACAGAGCTTCGAGCGGTGGCGATGTTGATAGCTATAAAATATTTCTTACTCTTATTCCCTTCTGTTATAGTTTTCGAGCTATTAACAACCAAAATTTTCAACTTAAATATATATTAATATATATAATATATATATATATATATATATATATATATATTATATATATTAATATTAATATTTCAACTACCTCCGTGGCCATGATCATATAAGCTCACGTTTTCGGCACATAGGTAAGGGGTTCGCCGCCTGGGTAATCTTGTCAGTTTATATTAACAGTATCTGTTTAAACAAATCTGTTTACCAACTTTAATTACTGTTAAAGTTGTTGATTTTTTAAGAGCACCTTATGCCTACACAACGTATTGTGCAAAACACAAGAGAGAAACATCCCCTTATAAGCGGAGTCTATATTGTTGAATGCGGAACCTGCACGATATATTTATAGGCCAATTTATAGGCCTTTTTCGAGCACGAAAGACCCCAAGCAAGTTTTATCGTCATGTTAGCGAAAGAAAATGCTTAAGAAACGTTTAAGAAAATGAATACTAACCTCCGAATGAAAAGAGTGAAAGTGAGACGTTATTGTATTATTTTTTTAATTTTTTGTTTTTGCCTTTTTTTATTGTATTAAGTTCTAGGCACTGATGACCGTTCTGGTTAAGAGCTGGCTTTGTTTTATAATGATAAATCATCTGTGGAAAGACAAACTCTTTATTGATTTTATAAAACATATTCCACATATCAGTAATGACTGGATTAGAACGTTAATTAATACTTAAAGGTTCCCACTGGTTAAGTTTCCTGATAAAAAACGGGTGTCTATTTATTAAAGAATTATTGTCTAATATTAAACTAAATACCTTTATTACAAAATGAAATCCCATGATCCATTAGGAATGATAAACACGCCATAATCAGGCCCAGTAGTGCTAAGAATACCCAGTCTTCTCCTAGTCTGGCAAACGTGTGTCTCCACACTATGCCCACAGCCCATGCCACTCTTCTACCCCATTTACTCTTGTATTTCTTCACATCTTCCAACGCTTCTTCTTCAGCTTTTCTCCTCTTTTTTTCAAGTCTTCTTGCTTCTTCTTTGGCGTATGAACCCAGCTCTTTGGTATACCTTCCATACATCTATGAAAAAAAGAAATTTCAAATTATTAATAAACATCATAGATTCTTATTTTAGGCATTTACATCAAACAAATTAAGGCATTATTTCAAACATTAATTGGAACAAATGCATTCAATTAATTAATTCAATTCAATTCACTTCTAATGGTTTATTTTATATTATTAAAAAACTAGTATTAAAAGTTACCGGCATCTGAAAGGCTAAACATAAAACATAAAAGTAGTTTTTACTTTTCTTCATTCACACCTTAGGAATATAGGAAAAGCACTGTGTTTGCGAAAAATCTGAAACCGGGATGTCATCGGAATTATCCGTGGTGTTTCTAAGAAAACTAAGTGGTTTTCACAAAGTTGTCTGTCTGTATGCGTGTGTGTGTTATCATCAAAGCTCTTAGTGCATTTATGCTTGAGAGTTGAAACTTTGTATAAAAATAAGTCAATAGGTGCAGTTGTCCTGTTCGTAATGACAGTAAAATTGTCGAAAAATAATAAAGCGCTGAAAACTCTTTCGATCAATGATATTCGAAAATGATGATCAATGATATTCATGATATCAATATCATTCAATGATATCAATGATATTCGAAAATGATATTTAGCACGCATGTAGCCATGTACGTTTTTAAAAAACCATTATAAATCGGAAAATTATCCGATTGAGTTGAAATTGCCTGACCAGCACAGTGCATGTATCAGACGGTCAATGATCGTGAGAATCAAACGAATGTATTTATTATCTGAGGACGAGCGAAGCGAGTCCAAAGTAGGGAGGTTGAACGTAGCGAATCCAATGTTATTATATTATATAAATTATTATTAATAATTTATAATTGTGTTATTATTATATTTATATTATTATTATATTTATGTTATTATTATATTTATGTTATTATAAATTATATAAATGTTATAATAATTATTATATCTATTATTTTAGGAAAACAAATTTGGCGCATTTGTTAGTATTTTATAAGACGAAACATAACAATTCAAACATGTTTCCGTTTCTATATGGAAGCTACATTAATAATAGACATACACACAGAGACAAGACGACTGGGTAAAAACTCCTCAAAGTGGATTTTTGGATAGACACCTAAAATGGATAATTCAGTTGAAATCCGGGTTTCGGATATTTAGCGAAAACTTTTAAAGGAGATGAAAAATAGAAAGTAAAAGGATATGAGATGTGTGTATATAAAATCAAGAGATCCAAGTCTTGAGTGTGGAAGCATATGTGGTTTATGTAATAGTGTGTTTGTTACGCTCTTGTCTCTTGTATGTTTGAGGTTATAAACATGCTTGTTTGGTAAAAGCTAGATGAAGAGGTAATAAGGATGAATCAACACCCCCCTCCATCCTTGAGTTACCCTTATGGGTAACTCGTCATTTCCCAATAATGGGCCCTAATCAGGGAGTATATTCACTTAAAATATATCTTTTCCCTTTGCACTGTTTTATCTTTCCTCTCAATTTTGGTCAATAAACTCGAGTCCAAAGTCAAATAAATCAATTTTTTAGAGGTAGACTGTTAAGTAATAATTTCAGTCTCTATAAAAACATAGCTTACACCCATTTTTACTTTTCCTCACCTTTAATCGTAGGGATAAGAAAAAGTATCGTGTTCACGCAAAAAAATGCGAGTCCGAGGTTTAATCATAATCATCCGTTTCAGGCATTATCATGACGTTCCAAATGGTTTTCATCTTGCTGTGCGTTGTGCCACGCATTCCTCCCGCTGTACTTAAGCTAAAGTGTTGAAACTTGGCACAAAAATCAGACTTTAGGTCTCATTTTGCTGCCCGAAAGACGATATGTTTCAGAAAACATGACATAAATCATCAAAATTTTAAAAATTCGTTAAAAATCGAAAATTTGAATTGAATATTTGAACAAGCATTATTGATAATATAACAATAATAATATAACAATTACTACGTGCACACAGCGTATTTAACAGGCGATCGTATTGGATACGTATGCAATCGGTCAAATAACTTCACGGTTCTTACAGCGAGGTTACTTTTTCGATGTTTCAAAATTCAATCAATTGGGCCCCTCTATTGATATATCTCTATGTCTCTCTATTTATCTATATCAGACTCGCATTTACTACTGAATATTATTCCATGGATTTTAAATTCGTTTAAGATGATAAAAGACTGTATCTGACAACCCAGGTTTTGCTTCTGGTGAGAGTTAGCTTTTATTGTCTTGCTTTTATGCATAAAATATTGTTCAATTATTCAAAATACAGCACAAAACGTGAACATCTTTTGTATTTGGGCTTTACTTTTTTAACCAATAAAGTTTTTTCAATTTTGTTCTAGTAAAAGTTTTTCTTTAAAATTTCATTATTTCCATTAATAAAAGAATATCTAAAAACTAAAAGATTTTAAAACAAATTTTATTACAATAAAGTTTTTTTTTAAATAATTTTCCTTGAATATAAAGAATTTTTTATTTATGAATTTAAGAGATTATGGCGGGAACCTGAAACCTTCCCCTTGAGGTTAGCAGCAGGTTAGACTTGTTCACCTGTTTATTACAATCAGATGTTACTAATGTTACACTGCTCTTATTTCTTAAATCCAAGAAAGATTTAGAAAAATATAAATAACCCAGTTTTTACTCGTACGACTTTGATAAATGTCATTAAAATATAAAACAAGTTAATCTTGATTTTTATTGTTACAGTAATAGTGTAACACGACACATGTGATAAATAATAATATGTACCATTATTAATGATAAAAAATAATTTGCTGTTTCTAATTACTTTAATTTATTAACATGTTATACCAATGTTTTTATATTAATTTTTGTAATAATGAGGACTGTAGTCTTCATTAATCGTAAATATATATAAATATTATATAAAATATTAGTCCAAAAAATTTACTCTTGGTAAATTTATACTAAACTAATCTTATACTAAATATTATACTAACTATTAACTGTTAATAATAATAATCTGTTAACTGTAATAAATCTGTTATTAATAATAAACTGTTAACTGTATAATAATAATCTTATACTAAATCTTATACTAAATATTTTTTAATTGATCGGTTAAAGTAAACAAGAATTAAGATCAAAAGTTGACTTTGCTGAAAAATTAAAGCTTTTAATTTTTCTCTGGCAAGAACTAAATTAGAGGGCAAGAGAGCAAGCCTGCGCAAATTCGCTTGGCATGCGGACCCCCGCGCCAAAATTATTTTGATGTTATGAACTTATAAAAGAGAAAATATGTATCAATAAAGATTTTTCCATACCGAAAGTTTAAGAAATTTGAGTACTTGGATCGACTCAGGATTAGTAGTTTCATTTTGCTTAGAGCCATACAAATTATTGAAAACGACACTTAACTAGACGTTTGTTGTTTACCTTCCTTATTTTAAAGTTTCCGGTTATTTACCACCGTATTTTTTTTAAACAATCGGTTATGAGAAGGCTCGTGTAGAGGAGGGGAGGCACCCGGGAGTATGTAAAAATCCATTTCAAAAGTCTCAAACGCAGCCGCCAAACAAGAGGATTACAGCCTCTTGTTTTTTTTTTTTGGTAACTTCGAGTGGTCGCATCAACTCCGGACCGGGTTTATTCGAATTTTCGTTTAAAAGTTTCAAAGGTTGGGGACATATAAAACGAATTTTTGCCACACTCTGAAGTTCGACTTCAGAGTGTTCGCCATGTCTTATTAGCGAATATTTAGACATATGCACTTCCATTAGTGGACATTTTCCAAAGGAAACTCCCTACAACATAAAATTTATAAAAAATATTTTTTACCTATGTACTTAGTCTACTTTGTTTAAACTATAAAGTATATAGTAGAGGACATCGACTCACAAAAAAATATCAATACACTATTTTCATCTTACCAGCTAAGGATAGTAGATGCCATCAGAGGTTTTGACGGATGTCCTTTATTTACTCTCAGAGAGCTAGAGGAAGCTGTTTAATCTATGAAGGACAAAAAAGCGCCCGGACCAGGCGGATTACCATCGGAAGCCTTGAAGGAAGTACTTAAGCATAAACCCACTCTTTTATTGTACATGTAGATCTCCTGCCTCAAAAAAGTTATATTCTATTCTGAATGGAAAGTAGGTCGTCTCGTTTTAATAGACAAAGGGAAGGGAGACCCTGAACAAGCCTCATCGTACCGCCATTTATTCATGTTAGACACAGCTGGGAAAGTGCTCGGAAAACTTATAAAAGCAAGAACGAAGTCGGCAATAATTTTATCAGGGGAAATTGCGCGCCGTAGCAGTTTGGATTTAGATCAGATCTTTCTACCATAGATGCAATCAGGCAGATCCCTCAGGCTGTCTCAGCTGCAGAGAATCATAGTTCACGATTGAAAAGAGTTGTGTTGTTGGTAACACTAGACGTAAAGAACGCTTTTAACTTAGATGGTGCGACATGACAAAGACTCTTGAAGAACATTTCAAGTTACCAAAATACATGTTAAGAATATTGAACGACTATCTCTATGACACAAAAAAGATGGATAGAAATAAAATAAATATCAGCTGGTGCAGCGCAGGGATCTATCCTTGGTCCAGATCTGTAGAAAATAGTATATGATAAATTTCTCAGAATTATTTTACCGGATGAATCGCATATGCAGACGATATTGCAGCAATCATTATAGCCCGGAACGTAGAACTATCCCAAATATAGCTAAACCAAATTATTAGCATTATCATGAGATGAATTTCAAACCATTGCCTTTTCTTAGCCTTGTACAAAACAGAAGCCATATTCTTAACTAAAAAGAGAATTTATACAATAATCCCAACCCAAGTCGGGAACGATGTAGTCACCAGCAAGCCAATAGTTAAGTACCTTGGAGTTACCATCGACGTGAAGATAAAATTCCTAGATCGTCTAAAAATAGCTGCAAAAAAACTTTACTACGAGTCTAACAATGGAGGCCAAGCCAGCAAGAGAAGATTACTAATGTCATCAAGTCAATCTATTCTTCTGTACGGAGCAAAAATCTGGGTCAATGCTCTTAGCAAATAATTTACCAAAAATTGTAGCCCAAGCTTAAAGGAAATCAGTCTTGAGGGTACCTTCTTAATGCTGAACGGTCTCCTAACCAGCTGTTTTAGTCATTGCAAATGTTATTCCCATTGACATGCTACTTATGGAGCGTAAGAGAGTATAGGAAAGAAAAATAGAAGCCAATCATAATACAGTAAGAAGGGAAGAAAGAGATAGAACCATGGAGCGGTGGCAACTCTCGTGGGATGAGGAGCTAAGAGGCCGCCTAATTAAAGACATCAAGATATGGGTAGATTGATTGCATGGAAAAGTAAGCTCTTACATAACCCAGCTCCTCAGTGGGCACGGATATTTTAGGTCCTTCTAACACAGGCCTGGGCAAACTTTTCTAGCAAAGGGCCGCTTAGCCTTTTTACAGCCAGTCGCGGGCCGCATTCCTTAAATTTTAAAGTATGCTAAACCCGCAACAAATTGCAGTTACGCTTGTATTTTACTAAAGTAAAATTTATTCTCAAAGAATAGGAATTGGAGAACTTTAGCACTAAACGGAAAAAACAAAACGGAGTATCTTCGTCAGATCTTGAAATATAACTAAGACAAATTTTGCTAGAATACTAGGTGTAAAAATAATTTTAAAAAGTATTCCTATAAAATAAAACATCAAAGGGATTGTATTTTATCAACTCCTTTTCGGCTATTCACTGAAGGCAAAATAGCCTATCTATTTTTATCTTATTATTGTAAAAATAAAAATTCACCAAAATAATTAAAATTCGCCAAATCCGACAATGAGAATTGATATGAAAGGCGGCTGCTCATTATGTAATTGTTTCTTATCTTACTAGTTTTTGTTAGTGATAGTGATATGGGGGGAGTGGTAGTAACTACCAGGCAAGTAGGCCACGTTGTTGGGCCCTTTTTGCCAGCTCCCTAAGATAGTGTTCTACTCCTTTTAATTTCAAGTGTAGGAATATTTCATCTAATCTAGACAGAAGAGCCGTGAATTTCTATGGTTCTTCTCATGCTTTTTTCAAGCAATCATACATATTTTCACTGACTGTCTAGTGAAAACTGGGAACAACACGTGCTCTCACTGTTAAACCAAACCTCCACGCACTTTAAATTACAAGGCAGAAACAGTATAGTATTATAATGAATCCACAATGAGGGTCCTAAATTTTGCCTATACCCAGTTTCATTTAGGGTGAGGGATCTTTAACGAGTACCTGACAACGCACAGGCTCGAGACCACCGGCTTTGCGTCCCTTCTGAAGGACGTGGTACGCAGAATTTTTATCCCTCTCATAAAAATCCTAGAGGCCCGTGCTGGGATTGAACCCATGACTAAAGTCCATTCATTCTGTGTATTGGCCGTGTACCTTAACCACTACACCACGGGTGACTCCTACTAGTTTTTGTTTCTCCAAACTTTAAGGTTAAAGTACCAATCAATTATTTCCTTATTTTTGTATCTAATTTTTCATTATTAAATAATGAATTAAATAATTTATTTCCTTATATACCTAATATTTTTTTAATTTTTTATTTATTTTATCTTTTTTCCCAACATTTTAATTTTGCCCGGGGCCACATAAAAATGCTCCGCGGCCGCATGTGGCCCGCGGGCCGTAGTTTGCCCAAGGCTGTTCTAACACAAGTAGGACGGATATTTTTGGTTCTAGACGTAGCATGTTTTCTTGCAACGTAAAACCCCTTTTGGTTTGAACCATAGAGTATAGAAGTAAAGTACTGCTACTTTATTTGTATTTTATTATTTAATATATATATATATATATATATATATATATATATATATATATATATATATATATATATATATATATATATATATATATATATATATATATATAATATTAAAATATAAAATAAATATGTATAAAATAAATAAATAATAAATATTACCAATATCATTTGTAAATAATACTAAATAAGTAATGTTGAATGAACATAACGAAACATATTAATTAAGAAGAATTAAAGACCTAGTAATCCTCCGAGTAAAAATAAATTAATAAATTACTTATTAACCTATTTCTATCATTAATTACTAACTCAAGCCAACATTTATTTTTTTCTTTTAAAATTGCATAAAAATCCAAGAACAAATTTTATCATATTAGGTAATTTATTTGTTTTTTTATCTGTTTTATTCACTTCTTGTTTTATTTTACAATGTTAATAGACAAAACTGTCGTAACATTTTTTATTGGATTTATAACAGGTATAGGGTGCGTTAAATTAAATAAATTATCCTCGAACTTGACTCTACAAATTAATTAGATCAATTTCCTATGAGTTCCTCCCAACTAATTTTTCATTATTTATTGGTTATTTCGTTTCTTTACTTTTAAAATTAATAAGGAAGTGTGAGCTTAAAATTTGTGTCAATGTCGATTATAAATTGTCGTATTATTGTTTGTTAAGAAAAAGAAGAAAAAAAACTTGCGACGTTTTATTGTCTTTTTAATGATTTTAAAAACTTTTTCTTTAGCGTCCGATCAGTCACACCTTGTAGTTTATTTTGTCATTTTAATTTTTAGAATGGATATATCTTTGAGGACAAAAAATTTAGAATATCTTTTTTTGGAGGCATTAAAGAAAGATCAAAAGCAAGTCAACAGGTATTAACGCGACGATTAAGTTAGCAACAGGTAATAGTCAGACCGGTTAATGTTCATCGTTTTTTTAAACAAATCAATTAGCAAACAAAAAATTTAAAGAAGACTTAAGTCCTTCTTTATTAGATCCATTTTTCCCTGATTTTCTTTTTTCAACGAATTTTTAACAGAATTAACCCTTTGTACACTACTATACACGATGAACAACTCATTTTAAGGGCTTTTTTAAAGTATTGGAGTGGGCCATTCCGTGTGGGCTTCTATTGCTTAGAATTCACTATAACAAGGCTTAATATTTAAAACCAACGCGGTTTGGCTCCACTGCACCTGTTTGGTATTTAAGAAATTACATCCGGAATCGAGTTTCTGGTGTCTGACCAGCCTCTGGACAAATCTATTTTGTCTGTCTCCTAGCTTCTTTATTTCGCTTTCATCGGCACTGATGATGAACTGTTAAGTTTGAAAGTCGGCTCTGTCAATAAATATATACTAAGTGGAGTGACATCTTTCTTTTTTTCTCCTATTTGGGAACTCCACAACTTATCTTACTATCAATTAGAATTAATAGGTAACCAAATACTCTAGGGTGTAAAAAAAGTGTAGTTTTCGAATTAAGACATGAAATACGAAAACTACGTCTCTAGGTTCTCAAAAACCATGAAAATGGCGGCGGTTATACTTAGCAGCCTAGTTTATACTAATTTCAATTCTTTAAATGAATAACTGCAATATATTTCATTATTGTATTGTTTGTTTTAACGCCATATTTTTTAAAGATATAAACAAAGTTTTTCGTCATTTAAATATCGCATAAATATATATATATATATATATATATATATATATATTATATATATATATATATATATATATATATATTTCGCCAATTTTTACACAATAAAATTTAATCTCTAGTTCTTCATCTAGTCCTTTATCTAGTTCTTCATCTAGTTCTTTATCTAGTTCATCATCTAGTTCTTTATCTAGTTCTTTATTTATTTCTTTATCTATTTCTTTATCTAGTTCTTTATTTATTTCTTTATCTTGTTCTTTATTTAGTTCTTCATCTAGATCTTTATCTAGTTCTTCGTTATCTGACGATATGATGTGTCATAAGTCGTAATTATGACACTATCGGATTAAAAGTTGGCCGTTAAGTTTTTGAAGTTTCTAAAATTGATACTTTCGAAATGGCGAATAATATAACAATAAAATTAATTAGATCAAGTCATCACTTACAGGTGTAAATGTGAGTGCCAAATTTCAACTCGATTGGTCAATTGATGGATTTTCAACACAAATAGAAAAACAGATTGACAGGCATGATGAACCACAAGAAACGTCATAGAAACTATTTCCATCTTATAGCAGTATTTAATATAATATATCTTTTGGAACTAATTTTCCGGTAAGTAAAAATCCACAGTTTTTTTACTTCTAAAAAATGTAAATGGACAAAATATTAAAGAATGTATGCCGAGACCGGATCTTTTAAATTATTATTATTTTTTGAAGGATTGGCTACTCTAATAACTCATTTAAATCGTTCATTGGCCCCTTGTTTCAATTTAATTTTCATTTAAATTTATTGCTAAAAACTAAAACCTTGAACTACATTATTTAATCATTTTAATATTCTTGTCTTACATATTTAAAAAATAAATAAAACAGAAAAATTTGATTATTATTAGTAATTTTTATTTCTGTTACTTAAAATTGGTTTAATTGAGGATATCAAACCAAGCTTGGTCAGAAATTTATATCGAAATTGAGAAATATAATAAATTATTTTTTGTTCTAAATTTGATTAATTGTTGTTATTTTATTGAAAGAGGTTTTTTTATAAGTATAATTTCTGTAGCTATGTTTAGGAGAGTGTAATAATTTTTAATTTGTCAATAAATTACAGTTTTTAAATGATTATAATCAAATATCTTTAATTAAGAAGAATGATTATAGCTTTTAATTAATTGATTTAATATTTAAAATTAACATCACTGATTGGTTTTAGTGGTTGTAGTAAATTTTGTTGGAATAGGTCAATGTTATGAATAATTTGCGTCGTCAAACTGTCTCGTCGGGTTTGTAAAATAATAATAAAAATTCGTTTAGTTCTTTATTAGAAATAAGCATTAGCATTTTTATAGGAATTATAACATAGCACTACATTTTATAAATGTTTCACGTTATTTAATAATTTAAAACGTCAGGATTTTGACAGATGTAAACAAACTTTACATTTTTGTCGCACCAAAAAATATATATGTTCGTCAATAACTTACAAATTAAAAGTTCAATAGCTATGGAATTTCCTCTACTAATTTATTGTAAGTTTCGGTATCTTATGATGTGTCGAACATTAAGAAGCATTAAGACTTATTGGCCGTTAATTTTTTTTTATAAATGCGACTTATATCAAAATGAAATTTCGTGAAACAATTTACTACTTAAAGTATACATTTGAGTCTAATGCAGGGGGGAGGGGGCAGGGGGGGGGGGTTACTTAAATTAGGAAAAGTTTGGATTCGATTATCGCAAGCTACTAAACATTAGCGCTGCGGCGGACCGGTGCGGACAACTCATGAACTAACTCCAATAGCTTTCCAAAAATGACCGATTTTATTTTTATTTAAATTTATTAATACCATGGCAATTAAAATACAGACTGCATTAAATGCCAAAATTTATTTTCTAGCACATGTAAACTTTAGCTACTATTTCATTATTACCTGATTGAATCAATTAAATAATTATATTACTTGAATGAAAAACTTAATAGTACTCAGAAGCGTTCTGTGTAAGTTTAAAGACGACGAAGGCTAGTTAAAAGTTTAACTATACAAAGTATAAAAATTAATATTTCAAACTGACTGTGGGCAAAAATTAAGACACGCCCACTCAATTGAAAGGTAGGCCCCCCGCCGCGCTAGTGTCGACCGGAATCCAATTTTTCCTACTATTGAGTCCACCATCTTACTATTTAAGTATCTTTAGTCTCTGGTCTAATGTCAACTCGAACGGCCGAATTTTTGATTTTTAACATTTTTGTGGACTCAGCAAAATAGGTTATCGTATTCTGAATATATATATATATATATATATATATATATATATATATATATATATATATATATATAAGTTTAGTTTTATATTAGGTTGCTTGTTTATAAAGTTTTAAAAATTGTACCATAAAAAATAGAATTTGTTATTAAAAATAATTGTCCAGGAAATATTGAAGGCGTTCAATTTTTGAGTAATCAGATATTCTGAGGAAAACAATACTTGGTCGATAAAAAATTATATTCCAGTAGGGTGTCGCTTAAATGTTTTTGAATTGAATAAAACCGGTCCGGAGTTAATACGACCACTTTCAGCAAATTAAAAAAAAATACGATCGGTATAAGGTGATATTTCAATATTTTATAGGGCTCTGAGTAGAATGAAACTGGTTTGGAGTAGATACAACATTTTGCTTGTTACATTTCCTATAGGTGTCTCTCGCACAATATTGTGTCAACTATTCATGTTTTGCAAAACTCGGTAGTATCAAATAATATGTAGATACAAGTACTCAAACCTAGATTCAAGTCTTCGTTCCCAAGATAATCTCTTTATTTGGAAACTTTTGTGAGGGTAAGAAGTAGATAAAACTATGACTTCAGTCTTAACTAGAAGAGATCGATAATCTTATTTCACCCTTGTTTTGTATTAATAATATTGATGATAATCTTAAGAAAATGAGATTTATGCGCTCCACTGACTCCACCGTTAATCTTATCTCTTTTCTTTCTTCTTAATAATGTAAATGACTTTTCATTTATGAAATTTTTCTTTTTTAGAAAAAAGGTATTAATTTTGTTAAGTTATAAAATTTAATGAAAGCGGTCCAGAGCTGATGCGTCCACTAAGTGACCAAAAAAGTCGAAAAAACGCGGTAAATAACCTGTAATCATAATTACGGTCCATAAAAAACAATTTTTGATTTTTGGGGAGCTAAATTGAATGAAACCGGTCCTGAGTTGATATGACCTCTCTAAGTAACTAAAAACACTAAAATTACGGTCGGTAAAGAATAAATATCCAGTAAGGTGTCGTTTTCAAAGTTTAATAGGCCTCTGAGTAGAATAAACTGGTCCGGAGTAGATCAATCAGTCAAACTTCATAAATAAAAATTCAACTTTTATAATGAAATCAATTTTGAATCACAACTGACCTAAGCATATATCATTATAGTCTAGCGCTAACCTTAAATATTGAAAAATAAGTTAATATATAAAATTCAATAAGATCGAAGTACTCAAACCCGGTTTCGTCATAATTTCGAAGATAAATTTTTAACGTTATATTTTAACTTTATAACTACAAAACAATTTTGGCACGGAGGTCCACAAGTCGGGCTTATTTCCTTCAGAATCCTTGCTCGCCAATCTAGTTCTTGCTCGCCAATCTAGTTCTTACTCCCCAATCTAGTTCTTACTCGCCAATCTAGTCCTTGCTCGCCAATGTAGTTTTTGCTCTCCAATCTAGTTCTTGCTCCCCAATTTAGTTCTGGCTTAGATTTTCTGTCTATGTTTCGCACACGGAGTAGTTTCACTTTTAATTGTTTGTGAATTTTCTCAGATTTTTCAAAGGAAGTGCTACGAAATTTTGAAAATTAGCATATACTTTAGGCTTTTGAGCTTTGTATGATTACCCAAAATCCTTTGCAAAACTGATTAAGCGCATTCTTAATTTCCTTTTGAAAATCCATGAAAATTGACTGACAATGAAAAGTGAAACTGCTCCGACTATGAAGCATAAATTATAAACCTGAGCTCTAGATTGGTGCGTAAGGAAGTAAGCATCCCTATAAAGAAATTTACTCGACTCGCGGCATCAGCGGCATATTTTTTAGGTTGGGAAAAAAATCTCACCTTGGGATCTGTTTATCAAAATATTAATCAGTTATAAAAGAATAATTATAGTTTGCAACATTTCTTGTATAAATATTTATATAAATGTACTTACTTACAGCGGATGTAAGTATAGTATATGTCGGAAACGGTCCCATCCCGTGGAAATTGACCCTTGCAAAACCATTTTCAGTAACTTAAAAAAGTTAAATTACAACATACGGCAATATTTATTCGGTGGAAACTGAACTAAACCATAAGAAATTCGATACTATTATCAGCATATTTCAGTTATTTTTTTTTTATTAAAGTATTGTTTGACTAATGTCATATACAATGAACAACAAAATTAAAATATTTTTACAAACACAAAAATCTACGATTTATGTCAAACAATAGCTAGATATAGAATTACTGGAATGTTGTGATATTAGTATCAAACTAATTAAGATATAATGAAATTTTTAAAATTAGTAATATTACCGTATGGTCTAATTTAACTTTTACACATTTACCAATAGTGAAACAATATCACCATATTCAGGCAGTGGCAACCAACAAAATAATGTTAAATTTAAACACACATGAGTCATTTTACTAGGATCATGAATTCCCCATATTTTAAAGGTTCTAATGTTGTTCCCCCGTTTTAAACAAACACATTTAAATTTTTTTTTAATTTAAAGATTCATACATTTACAAAATATTTTTTACTTTTTCCGCATTTATATCGTAGGTATATAGGAAAAGTATTGTGTTTGCAAAAAAATCCAAAACCGGGATGTCACCAAAATTATCAGTTGCAGGTGTTTTTAAGGCCTCCTGAGTGGTTTTTACAAAGTTGTCAGTCTGTATGTGTGTGTGTCTGTTATTATTGTAGCTCCCAGTGTATTTATGCTAGAGAGTTAAAACTTTGTACAAAAATCAGTCTACTGCTGTAGTTGTGCTATTCAGAAAATATTTTTTATGACGTCATTAATCCGCAATAATGACTCAGCAAAAGTCTTATACATGTTATGTAGCCATGTATAAGACTAACATATGGGCCAAGTTTCATCTTATTATCAGCATTAGTTTAATTTTGATCGAATGACTTGTATACGTTTTTTTAGATATTGTGAAAAATCGAAAAATAATCTTATTGAGTTCAAATTTGGTTCAAGTATATATATACCTTTACGTAATAAATAAGTACACCAAGTTTCGTTTGAATATTTTTTTTTTTTTTTTATTTATTTATTTTCCATATTTACAATAAATTATTAAGCACCAACATAAAAAATAATACATTAAACATGATGGTTAAATATATATAGAACTTAAGATTACAAAATATAACAAGTATATTCATGATTTTGGGGATCATAAAAGTTAAGCAAAATCGAGCGTGGTCAGTGCCTGGATGGGTGTTCAGTGGGAATCAAACAAATTTATTTACTATATGAGGACGAGTGAAGCGAGTCCGAAGACTTTTTAAGTATAAAATTAACAATCATATATTCTGAGGTCGAGTGAAGCGAGCCCTAAGCTGGGAGGATGAGCGTAGCGATCCGATGCAATGAGGAAGTTCCGAGGTACCCCGTACCGATTTTTTGTTTATATCGATACATCGTTCTATTGTTTAGATAATATTTTTTTTTTTTATCAGAACTATCAAATAATTTATAATCAACTTAAGACGGGAAGTCGGACGGTAAACATTGGGTATTGGGGCATATCCAAAGACATGAAATTCAACAGACAAAAATATATAAAGCTTGGAGAGCGACTAACATAGTGGCTAGTCATTGTCATATAGATTGTTGTGACATTGATTGTCTTATCATTTGAGATGAAGAGAATAAATGGACCACTCTATCTTTCCCCTCAATAGACAGATTTGCTTCTCTAATAGAGTATAACACCTTCTCCATAGCACGAATAAGAATAGAAAAAAAAACAACAAAATTATAACTAATAATAGATAAATCCCAACTATGAATAATTAAACAAGACAATCAATTACTACAAACTCACATTGTTGAAAATTTAATTTAAATTATATAAAAATTTAATTATGCTTAGTAGTATTCATTGCGGTATGATAAAGAACAAGTTTAATGGGTTGTGAAATTTTTTAATAATTATAAAATAATTTTTTTCTTTAAACTGCTGTTTACATATGAGAAGTTATAACTATATTACCTATTGTAAGTTTAGGTTAATGATAACTTTTAATATTAACTTGCATCTATTTGGATTATTTTGCCTTGTTTGGTATGTATTTTTGCCTTGTTTGGATTATTTTTGCCTTGTTTGGTATGTATTTTTGCCTTGTTTGGTTTGGTATGTATTTTGCCTTGTTGGATTATTTTTGCCTGTTTGGTATGTATTTTTGCCTTGTTTGGATTATTTTTGCCTTGTTTGGTATGTATTTTTGCCTTGTTTGGATTATTTTTGCCTTGTTTATTATGTAATTTTGCCTTGTTTGGATTATTTTTGCCTTGTTTATTATGTATTTTTGCCTCGTTTGGTATGTATTTTTGCCTTGCTTGATATGTATTTTTGGTTTCGTTGGCTGTGTTATTAGATTCACTGAGGATGGCAAGCATCGCTTGTGGGAAAGGTCTGATATGAAATTAATTATTCTAATAGAACTCGGACTGCTGTATTCATTATCTCTTATCCCTCAATTAGTAAAGAACTCAACTCCGCATATTTGATATGAAAACATAATATCCACCCCCCCCCCATTCCTACCCATAAGCTCATTTTTTTTTTCAAAAATTCGCTATAAGCTCCCAGGGTCGGTATTGTTGACGGTGCTGTCCTGGTCAAAGGTGTCAATGGTCACAATTTGTTTTATAGAGTAGTTTTCTAGCTATTGGGTGACATTTGATTTTTCTTAGAATCAATTCTTCTTTACGGCGAGCCTGTGAGGCGAGGTGATAAAAATTTCCTAAATTCATGACAAATTCCATGCAGTTGTTTATTATTATTATTATTATGAGTTTTAAACCTTTCGGTGGCAATTAAAGGTCACAGCGGGCTACTTTAATTTGCCAAGGTGCCATCCTTTGTTTTTTACGTCCGTCTTCAGTCTTCTAATTCTTTTTGACCCTGGTTTCCTGTTTGGTTTGTGTTTAAGGAATCTTCTTACTATATGGCAGGTTTGGAATGTTACTGACTTTCGCATATTTATGTAAAGATGTTCTGAGAGGTCTAGTACCTGAAGGCTGGTATAGAGATGTTTAGGTAGTATGTTATTCCGGTGTTGGAATGGGTATATAAAAATTTTCTTTTGTGGACTTATAAAAAATAATAAATAAAAACACATTAATTACACGAAAGTCCTATTTTTTTAATATATAATAATTAACTAAGCTTTCAACTAAAAATTAGTCATCATCAGAATTTAACGAAATAAAATAAATAAAACACACAATTTACAAACTGCTTCATATTCCCCGGTATGGTTCGGTAAGCTATGTTTGAAAAACCGTTGAAAACTGTTACATTAAAGAATTTAAAACAAATCAGTATTACCAATAATTTTAGTTGTAAAACAATATTTTACATTAAGAATTTCAAGATTTATGAGTTCCTTATTAAATTTGAGTAAATGGAGCTGAATAACCAATACTGGACTTTAAGCTACTGTAATTAATACTGGACTTTCTAACCACTAACATACAGGACACATTTTTAATTTTGATAGTACCCGAATTTAAAAAAACCTACCTAATTGGCAAAAAAGGAAAGTTAAAGAAATGATAAATATAGTCAAATTTGATAATAATTTTAATTTTAAAAAATATGTAGAAAAATTAAGCTCCATTTACTCAAAATTAATAAGGAACTCTTAAATCTTGAACACTGATAATTTTGTGAATTTTTAATGTAACAGTTTTTGACGGCTTTTCAAACATAGCTTACCAAATCATACCCAGGTGCAATATGAAGTAGTTGTATGTAAATTGTGTTTTTTTTATTCTATATTTATATAATGTTAAACTCTGATTTAATCGAATTAAGAACTTTCGTGTAATTAATCTGTTTTTATTTGATGGGTACTTTATTTATTTTCTTCATGTTCCAAATGTTTTTTTTTTCTGTAGCCAGTTCCTTATATTTATTTTTTTTAATTGTTTGCTGAATACTATGCGTGTTAGGAATAGCTATATTAATTATTGTTTCTTCATCAGTTTTATTTATTAGCACTTTGTCTGGTTTGTTTCGATGTACTGATTTACCTCTACTTTTTTTTGGACAGTCTGTGTTTGAACATAACTAAGATGATAAACTGCGTAGGCTTCCGCGGTTGTTGTCATGAAGATTTAGGTCTTCCGGTGGTGACCGCGTCAACGTAGATGAAGAATCCGACGTTTCGCTTCCACTGTGGGAGGCATCTTCAGGGATGTAGGACATCATGGATAGATACGCAATGCTCTACAAAACTAAGTTAGAGCTACAAAACTTAGAGCTAAGTTTTGTAGAGCATTGCGTATCTATCCATGATGTCCTACATCCCTGAAGATGCCTCCCACAGTGGAAGCGAAACGTCGGATTCTTCATCTACGTTGACGCGGTCACCACCGGAAGACCTAAATCTTCATAACTAAGATGTTCAAAACTTTAATTACACCTTTATGTGCTTAATAAAGACCGGAAGTTATTTTGTCATTTAGACTCATTTCAAGGATCAAAATATTTAACCCGAATGTATCAATGTCTGTCAAATTTTACAAGTTGTAAATCACTTCAAACCGGACCCCAAATTAAAACCTCTTCGCCTTCAGGACTCAAGACGATTTCAATACTGATATTAAGACATTAACATTTTAATAACATACAATTATAGATTACTGAAATCCAAAATCGAAAGACACAGGATATAAAATACGGATGCTGTATGTCATTGAGATTCAAGTCAAAGTTTAAACCAGAAATATTTTAGTAATTATTATAATTTTATTTAAATTAAAAGCTGCTGAATTGTATTGGTATATTTATTTTTTTGCCTTAATTTTTTTAGCGAATTTTTTTGTTTACAATCATGTTAATAATCATGTCCAAATGTTTACAATCATCTAAATAATCATGTTCAAATGTTTATAATCATGTTTTGTAAAAGTCACGCTACGGTATCCAGTTTGATTGATTACTGCAAAACCTCTTGTATTATCTTTGTCTTGCTTCCTTTAACAATTTTTAGGGAAACACCTTTACTCAAAACTCACTAGAAAATATATTAAAGTAACAAAATCTTTGTAAAGATTTTGTGTCCATGATAAAAAAAAACATGCCGTTCAGCCGGTACATTGTTGTTTTACTTTGTGAGTTCGTCATACTGGTTCATATAAGTGGCATACTGCTATGATATCAGCCAATTTTCAAATTTATTAGTGAAAAAACTTGATTTGTTTACATTATGTCTATTAATGACATGACAATGTTTTGTTTGACACATATATGTCAAGCAACAAAAACCGTAAATAATAATGTAATAATAAAACATATTACTACTTATTTTCTGTGTGTAAAAAACAGTGTATGAAGATTTGTGATTTTTTAAAATGTTTGTGGGGTTATTGAGGGTTAACGACGTCCCACATAATTCATAAACAATAGGCTTCGGGACATTAGCAAGCTTGATTTTTATACCAAGTTTCATTTCGATCCGAGAAAGTGTTCGAAAGTTATCGTGCCCCATAGAAACATCTAGGAAAAAACACGCAAAAATACTTACAATATTATATATATTATATATATATATATATATATATTATATATATATATATATATATACCCATATTTTAGGGTATGACATACCCTTGTCATACCCTCGCACTCCCTTTTTTTCACCATCTGTAAGTTATTAATATTATTATTTATCAGAATTATTTTGATACTATATTATCTTTTAATATTTCATTTACTCGTATATATATATATATACTCCATGACCCCAACCCTATATGCTCATTTTTCTTCGAATATTTGCTTAAAACATAATATTTTTCGGTATTCTTACCTCTCAGTGGCTTTTAAGGGCGACAGCGAGCCATTTGCTTGGACCAAGGTGCCTCCCAATTTATTTGTATCGTCTTTTAATCGACTTCAATCTTACTTACTATTGTTATTTGTCCTGATAAGCTATTAGATTTGTGGCATTATGATTATACAACAAGCAAGTGTTTTTCAATTTCTACAGTTTTCTCAAATTGTTTGTGGCATCCAGTTATGTAAATTTTATGTCACATGAAAAATTCTTTTTACTTTATGAGTTCGTCATATTGCTGGTTCATCAAAGCTTTTAAACTTTATGTATAACCTAATACATGTGAGAAACGTGGCAAATACCTTATAATGGATACATAGTTAAAACTTAATCATAACTTTGATCCAACAGGTGCTATTAGTTGGATTACCTACATTCAACAAGTGTCAGACAATTTTAATAAGCATTATATATTGCAACATTTTTCCATTTAATAAAACAATCAAATGTAATGCAAAATTCGCTTGTTCCGGAATGAACCAGTTTTATTAACAAGACCACTATAACCACTAATTCGATAATAATTAATGAATAATTTACCTTGATATTTAAACGATAAAATGATGATACTTTTATATTTAAATGTGGAAAAATATAACCACAGATTATAAGTAAGTTTGACATTTTTCCTTTAATCGCATTATTTCCGGTGTTTAAATTTTAGAAGTACCCAATGTCAAATTTTAAGAGAAGTTAATAAACCGGGTGGAACACTTAAGATTCACCAACAATTTACTATTTAAAACACAGTGAAAACATTATTCAAGGTAATATATAAATATCAGGGGTAAAAGCAGCAATTGATACAATACATCCTCTGAAAAGAAAAATAAGTAAATCCAGTGTTATCCGCAGGATGCCTCTGTAGTGTATATAGGTGCTTATAAGAATTTCGGCAGATATCTCAGCGGATATTTATTTTTTTATAAATTAATATCCAAAACTGTATCGAAGACTTTTTAATATTGTGTAGTTTTTTCTAAATTGTTAGCCCACCGACGTGAGCGAACACATTTATATTTTATAACTAACAATAATGAATTAAAATTGATAAAAATAGTAAAAAGCTTAAAAGTGTTAACTTAAGCCCAAAATACTTAAAAGGGTTGAAATATGACTCATAATTTCAAGAGATTACAATTTTTAAAAGAAAAAACTCAGACTAAATTTTTACCCGACTGTTCAAGTATTGATGCGCAGTTTTTAACAAAAGGTTCAATATTGATAGGAAGCTAAACAATGCACAACAAAATTATAGCACGTACGCCAGGGAATTATTGCCAGTGCTCTGAGCTTTAAAATATTTCCGACACTACTTGAAAGGTAGCTAATTAACCGTGTATTCTGATCATAAGCCACTTTCATTTGTATTCTACGACTGACTTTCAGCATATCAAAGGAATTCAGGAACAGTGTTGCCGACGCGCTTTCAAGAATTAACTGCATTTTTAAGATGTTTAAGCAGACTTTTTGAGCCTCTCAAATAGATTAAGCAGAATACCGTAGGTATATAGGAAAAGTATTGTGTTTACAAAAAATCCAAAACCGGGACGACACCGGAATTATCCGTTTCAGGCATCTTTAAGACCTGAGTAGTTTTCAAAAAGTTGTCTGTCTGTGTGTGTGTCTGTTTTTATTGTAGCTCCCAGTGTATTTATGCTAGAGAGTTGATACTTCGTACAAAAATCAGTCTATAGCTGTAATTGAGCTATCCGGAAACTAGCTCAACCATAATTTTTGTATGACGTCATTAACCCGCAATAATGACTTGGCAAAAATTTCAAAAAAACATAAAACGCGGAAAAAATTGGGTTGAAACTTGACACGCATGTAGTCATGTATATGACTTTTATATGTGCCAAGTTTCATCTCATTATCAGCATTAGTTCAATTCTTATCAGATGACTACTGATAAAAATTCATCTGATGACTACTGATAAAAATTGATTTTATCATATGACCACTGTTTTTTAAAAAATCGGAAAATAATGCAATTGAGTTGATATTTGGTTCAAGTGTATACTAATACGTAATAAATAAGGACACTAAATTTCGTTTTAATACGACTAGTATCCATGATTTTTTTAATTATACAAGATAAGCAGTCTCGAGCGGTGTCAGTGCTGTATAGGTGACCCCAAAGAATTAAATGGATGTATTTAATATCTTAGGACAAGCGAAGCGAGTCCAAAAACGTGTTGCAGTATGAGCGAAGCGAGTCCGAAGTAGAGAGGATGTGTGTAGCGAATCCGATGTGTTGAGGAAAAGTTCCGAGGTACCATGTACCCAATGTTTTTATAGATAATATAAAATAAATAAAAAAAAAAATAATAAAATTAATTTGCTCTTTAAACGAATTAAATAATAATGACCAGACCACATGTGGCTATTGAGCCAAAAATAATCATTTTTGGCTTGATTTCAATCTAAGAGTAATAAGTGTGATTCATGCTCCATAGAATAGATTCAGAATCAAAGGTAGCTTATTAACAACATTTAGATTTGGAACGTCTTAAAATAATTTTAATGCGATTTATATGAATTATAGAGGATATTGCTCCTAGGGTACAATGAATCCAAGCAAATAGGTTCAAGTAAGTAGGAATTTTTCCGCTCTAAAAATTAGACAAATTTTCATCATAGAAACTATAATGAACAAAGTTTCTATCTTGGAAATTTTAGTTTTAGATAACTATTAAATTGCTTAATTTAATTTGTTATATATATATATTATTATTATATATATATATATATATATATATAATTATATATATATATATATGTACATATCTCCTGATCATTTTTTTCGGGCCCTGCTGTTGAAACAACAAGCAATCATAGAATTTTAAAAAATGCTTTCTTTCGTCAATAAAACTTAAATTCTAATTCTTACCGCAGTGTGTTCATATCCGAGGAGTGTATCTGGGTCAGGAGGGGCAGGATAAAATGCTGTTACAGGCTCCTGTGGAGGTGGTTCTCGTTGTCTTTGAGGGGTGGGTTTCGAACTCGACCTCTGCTCGTTCATAAGCCGCCCCCAATCTTCCCATTCTGAATCTGAGTCCCATACATCCATATTTTATGGTATTTTTTTTAATAACTCCAATCAAATTAATAATTATATTGTCTTTTGAAATCGACAACAAAAAACTTAAGATTTTTTGTGGTCTATAAAGAACTAAAGATACTAAAAGTTATTTTTTTTTAAGAAATAATAAAATACATTTTCTCTAAGTTTAATTAACAAAACAAAAATATTTAACCATTAATCCTTGGCTCCCAGGAGTGATTTTTGTGGCACAAAGATTTACAAACCATTCGGTCATAGGGTTTACAGGGCCATACAGTAGAGTATGAAAACCACCGGTCGGGCGTTTTACTCTGGAACTAAACAATACGCCGACTCGGAAAAAGTTTAAAATTTTTACAACCATTTTATTTTTAAATATTTTGAAAAAAGTTTTAGTTCTCAAGATAACAATAATTTATAGTCCTGGTCTTTATTTACCTTCGTCTCTTCATATTGAAGATATAAAGGCTTGAAGTGACAAAAAAATATATTTAGTGCACGTGAGTGAGAGAAAGCTTGGAAAGAGAGAGAGAGAGGGATGATATTAGAATAGGCTGTATTTTAAAAATTGAAATTTTTATAAAATTTTTTATTTTTTATTTATACTTTGTAACCAAGAAATGTTTTTATTATTTGTTTATTTACTAAAGTGTATATGTATTTGTTTAATTAAATAAAGGATTTTTTTTATTTTAAAAAAAGCGAAGTAGGCAAAAAATTACCACGACTAACAATTTTTGTTTTCGAGTACAAAAGCTTTTATTTGAAACTTTTTTCAAAATTTAAAAAAATAAAATAGTTATATTAATTTTAAAATTTTGTTGAATAAGCACATTGTCCAGCCACTAATTAAATCACCATACCGGTGATTTCCTTATCCCACTCTACGGTCTTCTTAATCCTATGGCCCAATGGTTCATAAATGTAATGACTTAAAAACACCCCTTGGCCCTCGGATTGTAAAAATAATAAAATAAATGCAAATTTAACACGAAATAATAAATAAGTATTATTTTATTTACAATTTATAAATTTAAAATTTATTGTTGCTTTATTTAAAATTCATTTCAGTACATTTCTTCTTTTAATGTCTATGATCACACTTCAAACTACAGTTATCGATTTAATTCGGTTGATTCGGTTTTTCGTAATAGTAATTTAAATAGTCCATATTAGGTACAGTATTTGATTATTTCTAATTGAGAAAGATTAGAATTTTTTAATATTCAATTCTGAAATTATTTGACAATAAAATTCTATTTGTTTGCTTGACTATATACTTTAGTCTATGGAAAAATTTTAAATTTATATAATTTTGCAAAATTAAAGTAATAACTTTTTTATAACCAATCTAGTATTTATTATTTAAACTATTATTTTGTCACGTAATGCCCTGATAAATTAAACTAATATTACTATTAAAAAATGTATAGTCTTTTTATATAATATAAAAATTTATATTTATAGTCTTTTAAAAGTTTTAAAATTACGTAAAAGTTTATTTTGTATATAATTTCCGCATTTTGTTTCAAATGCGTCAAATATTGACAAATGTAAGCTGAAACCTTTGTGAAATTACTTCAAAAACAATACATGAAATAAAATTTACAAATCGTTTACAATATTCGCGTAGACAATACCGCGTCGGTTCGCACATATAGACTGGAACACATTATCCTAGGCAATATACCATTTTGTTTTAGAGGCTCCCGTTCAAAGAATAGACAATTGGATAATAACAGCTAGGTTTCATAGCCTGACTGACTGGACACCAAAATTATACGTATCCTTGAACATGCTCCGAAACACGTTATTATCCCTCATAAACGTAATATGTCTATAAGATTCAAAATATATGTCAATGGTTGAACTAACACGAACAATAAAATCAATCATTTTTTTTCTTAAGATTTAAAATTATTTGACTATTTAAATTTGAAACATTCATTTAAATGACTTTTATTTACAGTTTTACAGTACTACCATACTATTATTTTTACTATTTCCACACGAAAGAATGAATGAAGAGGATTTATATAATCTTCATTCATCAATATAATTTTTGGTTTTCAATTATTTCATAATTGGTTCTCATTTAAATAGTTGCTTTTGGATTAAAAGCTCTATAAATCATATTAGTAATTTATTACTTTATAATGTTATACTATCTGGAATAAATTTGCAATGAAAAATAATTGAAGTTGTGTCATTAATTTGTATTGAAATAGAATTATTAAAAATTATAATTAGGTTTTAAAGCTAATTTTTTAATAGTTTTATTGAATTTCCGAAGCAAAAATTTGGACTTATTGAGGGAGGATGTGTTTTTTTAATAAAAGAGAGACTATCTAATTAATAATCAAGAATATATATATACAGGGTGCCCCCGGATGGACTAAATGACAAAAAAATTCATTTTTCGAAAAAAGTAACTCTCAATAAAAGCTCCTGCATATTTTCAAACCCAAAATTATCATATTTTTATTTTTAATGGTTGACTCAAAAACTGCAGTTTTTGCAAACCGAACGAAGAGTTAAGGAATAACTTTAGAGCTTTTGCACTGTTATAAATTGTAATAACAATCAAACTGACGAAGACTTTAGTCCTTTTTTAAAAAAAAAATTAAAATAAATCGACAAAGTGCTTTTGCCTAGGGATCCTGAGCTTCATCAGTTCTTGACGAAAATGAAAATGTTTGAAAATTAATAAAATTTTGAATGTTTTTTTTTATGTCACGTGTCTAAATAAGTAAATAAATAAATTTAAAATTAAACTACAAAAACGGGAGGGTAAAGGACAAATTAAGATTTTATGATAATATTATAACAAATACTGCTAAAATTGTTACTGTCTTGTTTTTTTTGTTCAAGACATTGCAATATACCTCCTCTTGCTGCTAATGATGCCGACCGAACGAATAACTTACCACTCTCTTACTTACATAGGACACCCTACATACCAAATTGAAAACTTATTTAATCACTATACATCAAAATATAAAATATAAATAAATTTTTTTAAATCTTTATGTATGCTTAAATATGTGTATGTATGTATACGTGGGTCTGTATATGTATGCAACGATGTATCATTTATCCAGATTGAACAATTTTAATTTTAATTTTTTGGGAAACAATTGTCTGAGGGAGACAGTTAAACAATTTTATGATGTCATAAAATCATAAAATTGTTTAACTGTCCCCCTCAGACAATTGTTTCCCAAAAAATTAAAATTAAATTGTCAATCTGGAAAATGATACATCGTTCTAAAGGTCATGACTAGGGGAACAAAAATGGTAGTGTTGTAAACTTCAATTTAAGTAACACTAACTTCATTTTTACACTTCGTTAATATTTCAAAAATTTTACTTATTAAGTCTATCGTTTTATATATATATATATATATATATATATATATATATATATATATATATATATATATATTAAAGTGGTAAAGTTTAAAAAATTAGTAATGAGTCGTAATACTACAGCTTAAATTATACAGGATAAACGTAAGCCAGAAATTTTTGTTTGACATGCACTGAAGCACGCATATAAAAAGAAATCTGCTCGGTATTTAATGAGCAAACCGGGTAAACAAAAATTTGGTTTTCAATGGGGTTCGTGTCTATATAAAGTTTCGTGGAATATATTTTTTCGTCATTCAGGGACCTCTGAAACGGATTACTGTCACACTTCCGATTTCGCTATGTTACCAACTTTATTGGCTAAATTTTGCAATAAGTAATTCGCTAATATGTATGTATAAAAAAAAATACCTTAGGTTAAATTTGAATAATATTTTACTTCTTTCAAAGAAATATATATAAAGTTTTAGGTATATATCTTCTCCATTCAATTCGAATCGGAAGTTGCTTTAGTTTGAATAAAGTACGGTGTTAAAATTTAGAACTGCTGACAGAACAATGCAAAGTCAACTAGGGTCTGTGTTTCCTCGTTCAATTCACATAATTGTACCTTTTAATGTCATTTCCGGACTAGAACAATCATTCATATCTATTAGGAAGCTACAAATATTATCTCCCGAGGCGAAGCCGAGGGAAGATAAAATAGCATTTTATCTTCCTTTTTTATCCTTTGGGCGAAGCCCAAAGGATAAAAGAGCATTTTACTTCCAAGGTGCATACAAGATTTTATCTCCAGACGCAGTCGTCATTTATTAATTCTTATATTCTCATTTAATTACACTTTGTTGTATTTCTTTTAAAAAAATTTAAGACCCCCCTACAAAAATTTTGGAGGTGCTGCCCCCACGAAAATCAAAAAAAATATTTTATTGCTCCAATCAACTTCTTTGGACTTGAAACAGATTTTGAGCCAATAACATTTTTTTTTGGTCGGGTCCACCTAAATTTTGGGAGGTGCCCTCTTCCCTCACCCGAGAAAGTGTTACCAAAATTGTTGGATGGAATAATTACTTCACTTTATCGAAATTATATTTATTAATGACAAATTATTTATCTGACAATATTACTTCACTTATGACAAATATAAATGTATATTTTATTTTTTGCTTCATTCACACAAAATATACATTTACACGACTTTAAAGTAATTTAGATAATAACTAATTAAAACGTATTAAAGTGAACTATGCTTTTTTATTTAAATTTAAATTTTCTAAAATTTTGATTAAAACTGGTCCCGAAACAGGTTTAGTTAAAAAATCAGCCAATTGATCTTTTGTTGACACATGATATAAATTAAAATTTTATTCTTATACTCTTGATTTACGAACATTTTTGTCGAATTATATGAGCAGATTTATTAGATATGTTAACCTCTTTGGCATTGGAAGCGTGCTGGGCCCATAACCCTTGTTGGATGGAATAATTACTTCACTTTATTGAAATTATATTTATTAATGACAAATTATTTATCTGACAATATTACTTCACTTATGAGAAATATAAATATGACGTTGATTGGTCCTCTTAATTAATTTGGAGGATACTACTACCAAAAAATGAATGTAATCGGCTCTAACCCCAAAAATAAGAAACACTCTTTACTCCCGAGTACTAGTTTATTAAACTAGGTAATAAACTTCTCATTATACATCGTTGGAAGATAACAAGATTTTTAAACTTTAAATGTTGTTTTTCTAATTATCCTTACAAAATACGTTAATGAAGAAATAACAATTTTAATTTGGTATTGTCTTTAGATTACAAGATTACACCGGTAAATTCTAAAAGATGTGTTGTTTACCGCGCGGGCTTAATAGACATTTCCAATAATCACCAAACATAATATATGGTCATAAACTGTGTAGGCTTCCGCGGTTATTGTCATGAAGATATAGGTCTTCCTGCGGTGACCGCGTCAATGTAGATAAAGAATCCGACGTTTCGCTCCACTGTGAGAGGCATCTTCAGGATGTATAGGACATCATGGATAGAAACACAATGCTCTACAAAACTGAACTCAGAGCATTGTGTTTCTATCCATGATGTCCTATACATCCCTGAAGATGCCTCCCACAGTGGAAGCGAAACGTCGGATTCTTTATCTACATTGACGCGGTCACCGCCGGAAGACCTAAGTCTTCATAATATATGGTCATTTTTAGATTTCACCGGTGCATTTTAATTTTACTTATTTCGGGTGTAAAAAATATCGTGACTTACAAAAAACATCCGTGAACTCTAGAAGTCATCTATAACATTGGAATTTCACTGTTACATAAAAGAAAACTACGTTTACGTAGCTACGTAAGCTACGTTACGTAGTTATGCTACGTTTTAATTCGATCCAATTTTGAATTTTTGACATTTTTGCTAAGTCATTATTGCGGGTGAAATAATCATTTCCTAAGCAATTGGTTTTTGTTTCTAGAATTTTGAACTTCTACATATAAACCGCGGAAGCTTCATAATTAAATCAACGATTTTATAACTTATTTATTTTTTGTAATTATTTTTTTAATCTGTACATGGAGTGCTATCTATCGACTTTTAATGGTATTTAATCTTTCATCTTCATAATTAATGTCTTTAAAACCTGTTTAATAACTGTATTAAAAGGCAATATACTGCCAAAGGGATATCGATGTATCTTAGGTCTAACCCACCTTAATAACAGGTTAGTAAACAGGAGCAACAAGCTAAAACAAATATTCCATTACTTTATTCGATTTCTCTTGTCATATTTTTGCTGAAAATTAATACTCATAAATATTGTTATTAAACAAGAAATGTTTAGAAAGAATTTCTTATTGTAAAGTTTAAATTAAACCATTTTGGAGCTCGCAAAAAATGTTTTTTTTTTATTTTTTACATACATTTTCTGCAAACAATTTCGTTTGACATTAAACCGATTTAGGGCCAATTTTTTTTGGGCCACACTTTAAATTTAGAGGATTCTACTCCTATGAAATGGAAAATTATCTTATAAGATTTAGAGGCTCTGAGATAGAAAACACTAAGATTATAGAAAACACTTTTTCTCCCTTTGGAGTAAAAAGTGCTTCTTTACACCCTAAAAACTAGTCATTAAACTTTACATTGTTTACCATCATAAAATAATACTTGTAATAAAATTTGTATAAATTGTTCTCTATTGGCTTTTCCTAAAACCAAATCTTTGTATGTTGCAAAAGTATTTAATACTACATGCATACATATATATATATATATATATATATATTATATATTATTATATATATATTATATATATAATTGCTACTTTATGAATAACACAGCATGATTAAAATCACTTGAAACGTCATAAATTGCCTGAAACGGATAATTGTGTGAAATCTCGGTTTCGGTTATTTAATTATATTTGTTATACACACACACACACACACACACATATATTATATATATTATATATATATTATATATTATATATATTATATATATATTTAAATTTTAATGTGAACGTGAAGATAGTTCATAACTTAGTGCTCTGTAAAAAGGAAGTATAATTTATTACAAAAAGTTAAGTATATCTGGTCAAAACCAGATTCCAGATTCAGGTACAAATGTATTTTACGAAGAAAAACAAAATCATAAATTAAATGAATCTCGTTTGATGAATTAAAGAAATTGGACGAATAACGTAGTAGTAATTATGTTATTAATTAAATCTTAAAAAATGTAAATTTCGCGAGGATGACACTTTTATTACGAAAGCCAAAAGAAATTATTATAACTAACTCGATAATACTACTACATTGAAACACTGTTTTTCACGATAACATGGACAGTTTCCAAGACTATTAAAAATCATATGCGGGTATAGTATTTAAAAATCGGAGTGGGATAGAAAATACAAAATAATATTATTTGCCAAAAAGTTTTTTTTACAAGTTATACATTTTTAACATTTTAAATATTAAATTTAAATAAATAATTTATTTGCAAATTAATTAATAAAAGCTTATTAACATAATGTAAAACATTGGGATATGATCCGGACAAATAACTTAAAATGACAAGATTATTTAGTTCTCTTTAATCTTAATTTATTTATTTTTATATTTTTATTTTGAGGTCGAACATTTTATGATGTCAATATGCAATGTCATTATCAATAAATCAATTAAATAAAGCTACTGTTTATTTAAATTTAAGACAACTGACAATTATTTACAATTGTCATCAGGTAAATAAACTACGATTTTTACACACATGTTTTTTAACAATTTTTTGGTAAATTCAATATTATGAATTTGATTTTTACACTTTTTTGTTTTTCGCATTCTTTTTTTTCGATTTTTTTATTTTTCATATTTTTTTTTTTTTTTTCGCTTTCTTTTTTTTATTTTTCACATTTTTTTAATTTAAATATTTTTTTATTCTTATTTATACCGTAAGAGTTAGCGCTTATAGTTTTAGTAATAAAACTTATTCACTTTACTGTTAAATTTATAATGAATCTTCTTACATGACTTTGACATAAATATGACAAAAATGAATTATTTATAAAATTAAAACAACAGTTTTCATATCCTGAGGACGAGCGAAGTGATTGTGAATTGGTGAGGGTAAGCATATATATATAGCGAATCTGATTAAATGAGGAAAAATGGAGAAATTAAAAATCAATATTCGTTTTCACATCTATATCTCCACAGATTTTATTTGGTTAATTTTCGGAACATACTTACAGCAACAGATTTTAGATCATATAATCACAGAAACAAATTTCGATCTATTCTTACAGCAACCGATTTTAGACCATATAATCACAGAAACAATTTTCGATCCATTCTTACTGCAATAGAGTTGAATATATAATCACAGAAACAAATTTCGATCCATTCTTACAGCAACAGATTTAGACTATATACAACAAAAACAAATTTCGATCCATTCTTAAGGCAGCAGATTTTAGACCATATAATCACAAAAACAATTATCGATCCATTCTTACAGCAACAGATTTTAGACCATATAATAAAAAAAAAAAAATTTAATCCATACTTACTGCAACAGAGTTAAGTATATAATCACAGAAACAAATTTCAATCCAATCTTAAAGTAGCAAATTTTAGTATATAATCACAGAAACAAATTTCAATCCAATCTTAAAGTAGCAAATTTTAGTATATAATCACAGAAACAAAGTTCGATCCATTTTTAAAGCAGCAGATTTTAGTATATAATCAAAGAAACAAATTTCGATCCTTTCTTAAAGCAGCAGATTTTAGTATATAATCACACAAACAGATTTCGATCCATTTTTAAAGCTGCAGATTTTAGTATTTAATCACAAAAACAGATTTCGATCCATTTTTAAAGCAGCAGATTTTAGTATATAATCAAAGAAACAAATTTCGATCCTTTCTTAAAGCAGCAGATTTTAGTATATAATCACAGAAACAGAGGTCGATCCATTTTTAAAGCAGCAAATTTTGGTATATAATCACAGAAACAGAGTTCGATCCATTTTTAAAGCTGCAGATTTTAGTATTTAAGCGCAGAAACAAGTTTCGATCCATGCTTATAGCAACAGTTTTTAATATATTCCAACAAAAACATGTATTGATTAATTCTAACATAGAAAAATTTTTTACATCCTTACTGAAACAGATATCTGACATCTTAGACACGCACGTTTCAATACGATCTTCAAGAAACGCATTTCGGTACGTTTGTGTCAATTAAATGATTTCACAGACACTCGTGTCCGTTAAGTATTTACATTGCAAAGACATTAATAAAATAAACTTTCACCGTAAGTATAAGTTCCTTGACGAACCACTAAATATAATATGCTAAGACAGTATAAACCTACAAGGCATCAAAACATCATCATTATGCTTGATTGTTGCTGTTAATTGTTAACATATATAAAAAAAACTTTTACTAACTTATTTAGTCATTATAAAACTATATATTTTCACCTAAATTAAATTGACGTCAGAAGCGACCAATATTTTACTGTATGTAACCAATTAGACATGTATTGGATATTCCCGCAATTTTACGTCACAGTTAAAACCGGTTGGTAAAACTATTTCACTCTCATAAATTTTATAAGACTTAAATTTGTTTATAGTCTTATTAGTTTTAATTTGTATTTGCTCGCATCAAGATGAAATATCTTCATACAAATGTAAACAACATAAAAAAAAGAAACGTATATTCAACGCAACACCTTGTTAACACTAGCAAAGCTTTGCATCAGGAACTTACGTGTCAGAATATAATATAAATTGGTCCGCCATATTAGCTGTCATTTTAATATTATCGGTTATTTTATTTTATATATATATATATATATATATATATATATATATATATATATATATATCGTTTTAGAATACCTACGACTTTAAGAAGATCACTTCGAAGACTTTCCTCTTTGTGGGCCTGCTTAGCTCGCCGTGGTTCTATCGGAGACTTTTTTCCTGTCTGTATGCTAACAAAAATTTAGGGACCCCTCTTGTATAGAACCTCCCTACCCTCTAGTACTACTAAACCCAGATATCGTAGAGGTCATTGACCTAGACGCATTAATATTACAACATTATGTATGTAAGTATATATATATATATATATATATATATATATATATATTATATATATATATATATATATATTATATATATATTATATATATATATACGAGTGTGAGTGTGTTTGTTCGAGAGTTTGTCACCTAGACGTTTCTATAGGACACGATACCTTTCGAACACTTTATATATATATTATATATATATATATAATATAATATATTATATTATATATTATATATATATATATATTATTATATATATATATATTATATTATATATATAATCAACCTTGTTAATTTTTCAACTTTACTGTTTATGAAATATGTGTGACGTCATTAACCTAACACTAAAACAAGAGCCTGAAGACCTCTTGTTTTTTTATACCTATCCCAATTCTAACAAAAACATAATTTTGTTGGGCTTTATTTATTACTTGTAAGCTTGCAGTTGTCGAAGGTCACATTAGCTTGTAGATTAATAGAGTAAGTTTTCTTCTCTATGACCTTCGACCTTAAAAATGTGACAGACAGAAAACTATCACCCTGTAATTTATCTGATACCCCACTCTTTTCAAAATCTTAATACCCGCAATCTATGCTATGTTTAGTAGTTGACACCCTGCGATATATTTAAGTAACAAATGATTGGTTTGCCGGCATCTTATATATATATATATATATATATATATATATATATTTATATATATATATATATATATATATATATTTAAATGTGTGTGTATGTATGAATGTATGTACGACATTTATGTTGCTAGACATTTCTATGGCACATGATAACTTCAAGTCGCTTTCTAAGATTGAAATGAAACTTGATTAAAAAATTAACATTGTTAATATGTGTGACATCATATTAACAATGTTAATATGATTGTCCCACAGTAAAGACTCCACAAATATTTTAAGAAATCACAGATCTTCAAAAGTGAAATGTTATGTGTGTGTGTATATATATATATATATATATATATATATATATATATATATATATATATATATTTATATATGGCAAAAGGTAAATAATATATAGGCGTATGGCGAACTGTAAATCTCAAAGGCTTTTTCAAATCGAAACGAACTTAACATATGGCGAGGTGATGGGGAAGTTACAAGGCTTATTGTTTGTAAAAAAATTATAACGTCATTAACCCAAGTTATGACGTCATGATTTTTTTTTTATTTTTAAACAGGCTTGAGAACAAGGTGTAAGGTATTCATGGAGCCGGCAAGCTAAATCGTTTTTTTTAATTAAATAATTTTATTTAAATATAATTATGGTTCATTAACAAGTCTGAATAATACTTAAATCTACAATGAATATATAAATACTAGATTACTTCTTTACTTAAAAGATTACATTCTGAGCCGTAGAGAGAGAGTACATAAATCTTACTAAAACTATTATCACATTATCTATTATTACTACTATTATTACTACTGTTATGACGGGAAAAAATAATTGTAATAATTCTAATAAGAAACAGCATATTCTTTTGTGTTATTTTGTTAACTTTAGGTACTAGTAATAATGTAAGCTAAATATTAAAACCATTTTCAGCTGAATCGGACTCTGCTTTGCGGGAAGGCCCGCATAGAAGAGGCAGCGAAGCGGCAATGGGCTGGAGGGCCCTTTTTCACATTAGTAAAGTTTGGTACGCGCCTTTCCTTTTGATATAAGTTCCTTGCTATTTTCGAAAAGGCTCGCTCTGTTATCAAAATATGTTGCTGTGCTTTAATCACTTTATACTAATTAACTTCCAATGTATAAACGAGTAATGATGTCTGATATCACAAAAAATTTCTAAATTAAATAATAAAATCAATAATTTTTGATAAATTAACAATTTTAATTAAGGATATGGAATATCCTAAATTTGATGTATTCTAAGACATTACAAATAATAATTACAAAACGTACACATTTCACAGTAAAATTAATAAATTCAACACCGTTAATTTGTTGAAAAGTAAATTATTTTCTAACTTTTGACCCGAATTGGCAGATGTAAGTATTTAAAATTTAAATTATAAAAATTTTGAATTGCAAAATTCTGTGAATAATTTCAAACTTAAGGATTGCACATTTCTGATTCACAATAAAACTAGGTCATAGATCAAGCAAAATTGATTTTCACACTATTTCATTGTGCAACAAATAAATTAATAAATAGATAATATGTGACATGATTCTATAATCGTGTCACTGACCTTGCTAATTTTATAAAATATGTAAAAAGCATATTTCTCGCACATTTACCTAATACTAATAAGTGTTAAGTTTTGTTTATTTATGCTTAAGGCAGCTTGGACTCATTTAAAAAAATATTAAGAGTCGACTTTGCTTACCCTCCTATTATACACACACACACACACACACACACACATATATATATATATATATATATATATATATATATATATATATATATATATTATATATATATATATATAATATAATATATATATATATATAATATATATATATATATATATATATATATATATATATATATATATAATATATAATATATATATATATAATATATATATATATATATATATATATATATATATATATATATATATACTTTATGACGTCATGGTGCTAAAGAGTCAGACTACCATATCCGATCAGTACAATAAGTGACCCCAGTCTATGCGGGTGGGAGTTACCATCTGTTGGGTATAGTGGTGCTAGATGATGGTGAGGCTGGGTTTGACCATCGGAAGGGGGTCGTATTCTACTTTAGTTAGCAGAAATCCAGAACAAGAAGTGGCCCGAAGAGGTTATGTGTGTAATAACACTTATAATATCTTCGGGCAACTTCATAATGTATTTCTAATATAAAATCTAATAACATTTTATATTAGAAGTAAATTTTGAAATGGTAGTATAATAGTATATAATGCTACTGGGCTGTGAAGTAAGTTCTTTCTTAATTGCAGCAATTATATTTACTCTTGAGCAAAGCGAGACAGTAAATATTGCTAAGGTTAAAATCACTAGAAAGTCGTGTGGCATGTGTTATTTTTTTAAAGGTAATTGACAATGGAAAAAATCAACTTATAAAACTTTTTAAAAGACAGTCTTCTTTAGAGTTAAAAATGAAAATGTTATCTTCATCTTCTTATGTCATTAAATGAATACGAGTGCTAGGTAAAACACATGTTCCTACGATATTTAGAGAATGCATTTATGCTTTAACACATTTACTTACACAAAAATAATAGCAGTCTAGAATAAAACAAACAAGGAATAAATTCGAAATTTTTCTTTATAAACTTGTGTTTGCACGAGCTAGGAAACCCCTCTGGGGGACCAATGACATTGCAAACAAAACTGAGAAAAACAACGGCTGTTAAACCTTTGAGTTACCAAATAACATTAAATCAATAACAGGACAACAGATATAACGTATTGTTTAAAGAACTATTTATTATTTTATCAAACAGTTTACTAGAATATACTAGATAAAATATCAATAGTAATTACATATTTATTTAAATGTTTATGTTTGCATACTCAGTTATAATATTATTTCAACACAATCTAATGGCTGCGATCTCTCTATTTTGTACTATTCTCTTTTGAAATTGATCAATGAATTTTCTGTTTCACTATTAAGTTTGTAGAACTTCCACATTATTGCACAAATAGTATAACCTATAGGTTTTAGTTCTACAAATATTAGAGAGACACAATTATTTATTCATAAATTGCTATGTATATTTCAACTAGCTCTGTAGTCGTCTTTAGGCATTATCACAAAATGTTTTTAAGTTTAACCTTACATCAATAACAACACACTAAAAAAAAATTAATTGTCCACCATATTTAGGTTTTGACAGGTTATATTGTTTATAACCCTTGTGATACCTTCTTTGTTTTGTTTTATTTATTCTAGCCTGACCTTAGAATAATACTATATATAGAAGGAGCACTACTGATAACACGAAAGCCGGTTCACTGGTGCAACTAAGTAATGCTGCCACCCTTACAATATACAATTTTCTAAAAAAAAGTTGGCAATACTTCCGGTTGCTGAATTATTATGTTCTTTTATTAATTTATGATTGATTATTCATAAAATACTAATATAAATATCGGTGCATTACAATATTTTATACATTTTAAATTGTAGTTTAACGTATTTATTAAAATTATATTTATTAAGTAGTCCTCGTCAACTAAATGTAGATTCTTGTATTCCGCCACCCTTTTGCCATCTAAGACCAGTTATATTAAATAATCAGCAGGTGTTTTAAGTTCTTATATTTGTTCTTTACGATCTGTTTTGTTGTCAGGTTGGCAGCATTACTTAGTTGCACCAGTCAACCGGCTTTCGTGTTATCAGTGGAATTACATTGTGTTTACGGTCCTGTGCTCCTTCTATATATAGTATTATTCTAAGAGCCTGACCATGTTACATTTTTAAATTTAAAATAGTTTTTAATCTTTTTTTTAATTATTTGTATTCTTTGTTATCTTTATTAATGTTTAACTTATTATTTTTTGTGTGTTGTTATTGATAAAAGATTAAACTTGAAAACGCCTGAAGATGACTACAGCTAGTTAAAATATACATCGCAATTTATAAATAAATAATTGTGTCTCTCTAATATTTGTAGAACTAAAAACCTATAGTTTATTTTTTGTGTGCAATCTTTTAAAATTGTAAATTATAAATTTGATATTATTATACTGAAAAATAGTAAAACAGTTTATTACAAATAACATAAATTGGACTTTTAGGGAGAATAATCACTCATTGGATTACAAAAAAAAATTAAGCAAGAAAATTATTGTTCTTTGAAGGGACGCCTTACAGTTTGTGGGGGATGCCGCCCTACTGATTTGAAAGATTTTTTTTCTGAGGGGATATTTAATTTTTATTTTCATCTTTATTCTGTCAGTACCTATGCGCAACTTAATATGCGCAAGAAGTTCACTGAGTAGTGGGGAGACAAAATTAAAATGTCTATTCCAGTGTATTATATGAACTCCTAAGCATGACTTTGAATAATTTACTTTGTACATTCTGCGAGTTATCGTGTATTTTGTAAATTTAAAAACAATGAACACACAAAATTTTGAGTCAGGTTGAAAGTCAAAACATTATTTACTTCCTTAAACATGTAAATAACCTAAAAGCATTCTAGCTCCAATATACCTGTTCCTGAATCTACATGTGGACATGAAATTACCAATATTTTTTTGTCATTTTATATTGAGTAATAAAACTAAAATTGTTGATACAAGTATTTGTGTTGCAATTATTATCTTAGAATAATACTAATATAGAAGGAGCATATGACCGTAAACACATGCAATTCTACTAAATTTAGTAGGAAGGCAGAGGCTGGATCCGCCTATGCCTAATAGTTATATTAAAATATATTAATTTTGTCCTATGGACGATCAAGCTTTATTTATTTTAAAGTGTAAAACTTTCGTTGTTACAGATGCTGTTTTATCTGGTTTACTATAACGTGAAAATTAAGATCTGAAAAGGTCCAGATTTCAAGGATAGTTGGTTGAATAACTATAACGATAAAGGTAAATTATTTTATTATGTCAGACGAAGTACATTTACCATATTTTTTAACGTAATCTTACCAATCAAATCCGACTATATAAACCAATCGAAAACGAAATTATCCGTTTCAGGTGTTTTTAAGGCCTCCTAAGTGGGTTTCTCAAAGTTTTATGTCTGTATGTGTGTGTGTGTGTGTGTGTGTGTGTGTCTATTATTATCGTAGCGCCCAGTGTATTTATGCTAGAGGGTTGATTTTGTACAATTTTGTACAAAAATCAGTCTACCACTGTAGTTCTGCTATTCAGATTTTTTTATGACGTCATTAACCCAGAATAATGACTCAGCGAAAATTATGAAAAATCGTGGTCAGTGCTATATGGGTGACCGCTGAGAATGGTACGGATGCATTTACTATCTGAAGACGAGCGAAGCGATTCCAAAGGCATCGCTGTATTCCAAAGGCATGTTGCAGTAAAAATTTGGCGAACTTTATTTCTGTGGACGAGCGAAGCGAGTCTGAAGCAGGGAGGATGAGCGTAGTGCATTCGATGCACTACGCATAGTGCATAATGAGGAAAAGTTCCGAATACCCCGCACCTGATTTTATTACATACACATCCCATGTCATATAAATATGTGTATAAGTTATGATTTTATTTTAATTTTTTTCTCCTACAAATTTGAGCCCCCTGCAGGTCCGCCTCCAGCTGCTGGCCCTAAGCCCTGATAGCTACGCCCCCGGACATAACTAATGAATGAATGACGTATGAAACTTAGTTATATAAATTTATCCGGCCCATGACAGCCGGTGATTTAGAAGAAGACCAACTTAGTGGAAGAAGTTCCTGCTCGCGAAACTTCGTTAGTTGTAAATGTGATGAATTATGTCCCACTAACTTTGATAAAGTGCATATACACACATAATATATTTAGTACCAACACTATTCCTTCAATTTTGGATCTAAAGACATTTTGGAATAAACAGTTGGGTTTTAGGGGTTATAAAACCCACGAACATTAGGGTTTACACTTTTAGCTAAGATAAAATATTATAGTCTTCACTGCAAGCTCTTCTTACAGTAGATACGATATCAAAGTAAGTTAAAGTAATCCTAGGTATAGAAGAACTAATGAAATGGAAGTTATTTTAGATATTACAGCAAAGGTAGTAGAAGTTATCGTAAATAAATATAGCACAGCGAATGGAAGTTATCTTAAATACTATAGCAGAGCAAGAGGAAGTTATCTTAGATACTTAGCAGAGCAAGAGGAAGTTATCTTAGATAATACAGCAGAGCAAGAGGAAGTTATCTTAGATACCATAGCAGAGCAAGATGAAGTTATCTTAGATATTATAGCAGAGCAAAAGGAGGTTATCTTAAATACTATAGCAGAGCAGAGGAAGTTATCTTATATACTATAGCAGAGCAAGAGGAAGTTTATCTTAGGTACGATAGCAGCAGTAAGAGGATGTTATCTTAGATACTATACCAGAGCAAGAGGAAGTTATCTTATATACTATAGCACAGCAAGAGGAGGTTATCTTAAATATTATAGCAGAGCAAGAGGAAGTTATCTTATATACTATAGCAGAGCAAGAGGAAGTTATCTTAGATACGATAGCAGAGCAAGACGAGGTTATCTTAGATACTATAGCAGAGTAAGAGGATGTTATCTTAGATACTATAGCAGAGCAAGAGGAAGTTATCTTAGATACTATAGCAGAGCAAGAGAACTTATCGTAGATACTATAACATCTTATAGTAGCTAATAAAGCAAATAAAGAATAAAAGTTTTTTCCTATTATAAATTTCTAAAAATAATCTTGGCAAAAGTCAAAGCCAATACTTTTTAAAAAATATTTTTATTTTGAATATTTAAAACAGCTAGACGTAGACACAATGTTTTATTGTCTTTACGACGTTGCTGTGTTGTTTGCGATGCATTACCGGATTCTCATACGTACAAAGCAATATAAATATGATTTGTTTATTTTTTGAGCTGCATGGACGGATTTATTTGATATTCTAAAAATTTGTATCGATATTTTAGTAACATTGACATTGAAAATATAAACAAATATGAACCACGCATAGAAATATATTACTAGAGGCGCCATTCCCTATCTTAATACAATAAGAGCATTGAAACAGTTTTTGGATATCTCATTGGTTCTGTGTAACCTTCTCCAAAAGTGCGATATACAATAATAGAGTTTATATAATACATTAATCGTTGTTCCTTAAAGGCATACTGTTTGTGAACTGTTTAGTATTATAAACATTCCATAACATGAGTTACTGTCATTTTGTACTGTTTATTTGATAATACTAATAATAGAGGATGATCAGGTTACTTTTTCGATGTTTCAAAATTCAACCAATAGGGTCCCTCTACTAATTATATATCTATGGTTGCACGTAAATAGTACAAGAATACATAGATACATATTTTTTATCTATGGTAAAAACAATAATAGGATTAATAACAATTGGATAGGTAGTAGTAATAAGGGGGAGTGGTGGTAACTATCAAGCAAGTAGGCCACGTTGTTGGGCCCTTTTTTCCAGCTCCATAAGATGATAGTTTTCTACTCCTTTTAATTTCAAGTGTAGGCATATTTCATCTAATCTAGACAGAAAATCCGTAAATTTCTATGGTTCCACTCATGTTTTTTCAAAAGCAATCATACATATTTTCACTGACTCTTATAGTCTAGGTAAAACTCGGAACAACACGTGCCCTCACTGTTAAACCAAACCTCCATACACTTTTAACACACTGTAGTATTATAATGAATCTACTATGAGGGTCCTAAATTTTGCCTATATACCCAGTTTCATTTAGGGTAAGGGATCATTAACGAGTACCTGACTACGCACAGGCTCGAGACCACCGGCTTTACGTCCCTTCTGAAGGACGTGGTACACATAATTTTTATCTCTCTCATACAAATCTCACATGCCCGTAATATAAGAATGCAATATAGTGTAATATAGAATGCATGCTACCTTAACACTTGATAATTAGTTTAGTTTATAATTAAATGCCACACAGCATAGAATTTTTCAATTCTCTAGTGTCGCATCTTATTCCATTACCTTTATATGTATGAATATTGAATATATATATATATTATATATATACAGGGTGTCAAATAAAACTTCCTTCCGAAAGGAGGTGGAACTACAGCTCATTTCCAACAAAAAACTTCATATAAACTATGGTCCGATTCTCAACCGTTTTCCCACAAGGTCAAATTTCATGATTTTTTAAAACTCCTTGAATTGCATTCAGAAAATGGCATATATCTCAGAAAGTATACAACCAGCTTCAAAATATTGAATTTGTTGGAAAGCTGAGGAAATTTCCTATAAGACAACATGTTGTTATATCCAAAAAGTATGTATTCAAGTGTAAAAAATAGGCATAACTCAAAATTTTTGACAAAAAATGAAATTTTGAAACTTTTTGACGGAACATTGAAGCTTAATGACCCACTTTGAGAACCTCTTGTTGCTAGGAAAACTACCTTGAACACTTCTCTTTAAGGTAACACCCATAATTATACCCATTTGTAGGGCTATTTTTTGAGTTAAGACTGATACAAACTAAAAACACCCAAAAATACAAGTTGTTTTGTATTTCTTGTGAGTTAATCTATGGGGTCTTCATTGTCGAAAGTTTTTTAATTATATATTTTTTTTAAATAAGGGATTTATAAACTATCAAAAATCCCTCCTGAGGATAGGTTGTGGTATTTTATGAATCAATTTGGTTATTTTTTTATTTTTGGTCCAAAAGTAAATGGTATAATTGTTTTAATTAGTCTATTAATTTTGTTTACAATCATATGGTTGGTTGAGATTAAAGTATAACTCAGTTTATGTTTTGAAAAGTTATCAGTTGGTTGCAGGCTTCTGGACTGTAAGTTTGAATTTACATTAATATTCTTAGCAATCTATTCTAATATGCCAGTTTACACAACGGCAGAATATACTGCTATGATATGACGCACAGGAAGCAGTCAGAGAAAATCAGGAACGTTTTCCTGATAGAGATGTTCATAAAAAGAAAACTATTCAAACCACATTTAGAAGATTTACTGACACAGGTTCAGTCAATCAAGACTCCATCAGGAGGAATTTTCGATAGTTTATGAATCCCTTATTTAAAAAAAATATAATTAAAAAACTTTTGACAATGAACCCCATAGATTAACTCACAAAAATACAAAACAACTTGTATTTTTGGGTGTTTTTTGAGTTTGTATCAGTCTTAACTCAAAAAATAGCCCTACAAATGGGTATAATTATGGGTGTCACCTTAAAGAGAAGTGTTCAAGGTAGTTTTCCTAGCAACAAGAGGTTCTCAAAGTGGGTCATTAAGCTTCAATGTTCCGTCAAAAAGTTTCAAAATTTTCATTTTTTGTCAAAAATTTTGAGTTATGCCTATTTTTTACACTTGAATACATACTTTTTGGATATAACAACCATGTTGTCTTATAGGAAATTTCCTCAGCTTTCCAACAAATTCAATATTTTGAAGCTAGGTTGTATACTTTCTGAGATATATGCCATTTTCTGAATGCAATTCAAGGAGTTTAAAAAATCATGAAATTTGACCTTGTGGGAAACGGTTGAGAATCGGACCATAGTTAATATGAAGTTTTTTTTGGAAATGAGCTGTAGTACCACCTCCTTTCGGGAAGGGAGTTTTATTTTGTACACCCTGTATATTATATATATATATATATATTATATATATATATATATATATATATATATATATATATATATATATATATATATATTATATATATATATAATTTATTAATAAGGATTGTTTAAAAAAAATATATATCTCAAAATCTCAGTCGAAACAACAAACTTTACTAAGTTTAACACAAATATTTCTATATGATGAAGTGTCAGAGGTAAAATGTAAATCGGTCAGGAAGCCAGTAATAAGAATGGAAGTAAGCTTCCAGGCCGACGGATCGCCATTTGGGGTGAAAAAAAGACTATACTAATGACAATTCGATTTTAGCGAGTTTTCAAAGAAAAAATTAGCTTTTTTACGTAAGTTAAAAATATGATCGTTAGTTATTAGTGATATGTTATGTACCGCCCCCTTTCCATAAAATATGAATTGATATACTTCAGATAAGTATTGTCAATGTTTGTAAATTTAAAAGTTAAAACGTAAGCGTCATTTTAGAATAAAAATTCTTCTGGTACTGCTGTACCCAAATTTGATCATAATTTAGTACTAACTTATTGTTTAGCACAATTTATTGGTAGTTAACAAGCATGTTTTTATGTATAATATTATCAAGGTGTTTGTTAAAATCGTTTGTCAACAAGAAATTATTTAAATTGTTATATCTTTCAGCTAATTTCATAGCACATATTTAATTGGTACTTAATAATGACAATAAAATGCATATCATCAGAAGTAAATAATTTTATAGAAGATCTTAAAATATTTTATGCATTATAAAATAACAAATTAATTCATTTGTTTATCAAATATTTAGCCCACGTAATATAAGAAAATGACTCTATAATTAGTTAAGGATGGAATTTCAGCATAAATGTAATATTGACCTGAAACAGATTTTGAGCCAATAAAACAATTTTTTTTGGTCGAGTCCCCCTAATAAATTTTAGGGGTGCCACCCCCCGGAAAAATTACAAAAATTGATCAGTCACCTGTATAAATTTAGAGAATACCACTCCCCTAAAAAAATGATATAATGGTCAAAATAACCCAATAATAGGAAACGTTTTTATTCCCAAGGGTGGGAAAAGTAACTTCTTCTCCCTTGGGAGAGAAAAGTGCTTCTTTACTTTCTAAAAACTAGTCAATAAACTTCACATTATACACTGTCTGGAGATAAACGTAATTTTCTTATGAAAATTCGCTTACGAGTAACAGGGGCTATAATTGTAATACCTTCGGTTCTAAGCTACATCTAGATATATATGTCTACATCTGCACAACAGGAAATTATTAATCCACTAATCACCTTAAAGTGCTATTTAAGAGCTACTCTTCTCGTACTGTCCTTCATTTTAGAATCTGAATGATAAATTAAATAGTAAAAAGATTGAAAAGTTATAAAGCTTAGATTGGATGTAATCTCAAAATAAATTTAGAATAATGTAGTCTCAAAGTAGTCAATATATATTTTATTTGACTTGATTTATCAAAATAAATCTCAAAAGATATAGTCTCAAAGAAATAGTCTCAAAAGACTAGCCTCATCTCCTTATTTTTATTTCTTGTGCAAGAAAAGCTTTCGAAAATTATGTCTACCTCTGTAAAAAATACCCAGTCAAAAGGTGGCCAATCATTTTTAAATTTTAAAATTAATAATTTTGTTAACTTTTTGTACTTATATACATACATATTATTATATACAGTGTCCAATTGACTATAAACTATATTGCAGCTTAGCGTAAGAAACAATGACAAAAGCACACGACTAACACAAACGAAGAGAGTGATAAATAAAAGAGTCAGAGATACAAACAGACATCACTCACATACAGAGTGTTAATTATCATAATTACTCCGCGAAGAATTATTGAAGGTCTTTCTATTAAATCATAAGCTATCTACCTATACTCATTTTTACTGTCAGTTTAAGTTTTTAATAGTTTTAAAGCTGATAAAACTGTGACGTATTGAGTGGATTATAGTAATTTACTGGTAATGTTCGTATCCAATATTCTGTTCGTTTTTTTCTTAGACAGTATACAGCTACGACAGTATATATTGATAGTTGTACTAATTTCCTGAAGTTCGCAGCCCTTTTTAACAGACCCATAACTATATGGATGTTTTAACAAAATGTAAATTTATTTATCTGATCACGGCAGAGAATGAAACATTGCTGAACTAATTTTATAACAGAAAGTAGCCATTTCTTAAATTTAATAAAATCAAGAGAGTCATGAATGACACATATTTCACCAGCCTAGAGAGTTATAGGTTTAGGGCTCAATAAATTAAAATATCTCGAAACTCCTTGGATGGAAATGGAGGTTTCTCCTAATTTTAAAGCCAATAATTACATTAGTTTTGGGGAGTCGTTCCTCTAAGTTTTTTGGGGGGTCCAAACTTTTGAATGGGGCCCTAAGTGTAATCAGAAAAAATATTGTGTGCAATATAAAAAAAGAACAGAAATATGCCTGTCTCGGCTGGGCCTAGGTAGTCATTTAATTGTAAGTAATTGTAGGTAGTCAGGTAATTGTAAATTACCTGACTTGGCTTTGCCTCTGAAGATATTTCACCAGCCTATAGGGACTTATGGTGGGGTAAATATATTAAAATATCGCGAAACCATTTCTGTAACCTATCCTAGCCTAAATTTTAAACTAGTCAGTAATATTCCATTTTTAAATGACTATTAAATTTGGGTTCGTTGTTAATAAAGATTTTACGTATTTAATACAATTTCGACTTCTTTTAAAATCTCTTAAAATATCTTTTCAATCCATATTGAAAAGATATTCATATTGAATAGATAAACATATTTTATCACATGGTATATAAAATTCTATACATGGTTTGAATAGACGTTTTGTTAAGTAAAATAAGTACACAGACAATCATTCCACAACACAGGGCTCTCTGCCTTAAAAGTGGAAAGATTCCTGTAATTTATCATAGCAGCTGAATGGTCACCAGTTTTTGATTGACGGTGTCAATGGTTCATAAATATTTAATCTTAAGTTCTATATATATTTAACTGTCATTTTTAATGTTATTAATTTGTTTATGTTGCTAATAATTTTAATGTAAATATGGAAAATAAATAAATATAAAAAAATATATATATAATTTAGATTTAATGAAATCACTAATTATGTTAAACAGGGTTACGCAAAGTGTAGTCCCCGGGCCCCTGGAGGGGTTCAAAGATTTTAGAATGACCGCAAGCTAATAATCAAACTATAAGTATAATATAATCTTCGAAAAGTTAATTTACTAGACAATTCATACCAATAGAAACGTTTTTTTAAAAATTATATAAAAAATGGGTCCTAGTACAAGTGTATATTATTACCTAAATAATAAGTACATTAAGTTTCGTTTCAATACGACAAGTATATCCATGATTTTTGTTGGATCATAAATATTAAGGAGCTTTGAGCGTGGTTGGTGGTGTATGGGTGACCGCTGAGAATGATACGGATGCATTTACTATCTGAAGACGAGCGAAGCGAGTCTAAGGGTATGTTGCAGTATAAATTTGGCGAACTGTATTTCTGAGGACGAGCGAAGCGAATCCGATGTAATGAGGAAAAGTTTTGAGGTGCTCCGTACCCGATGTTTTTATATAAGATGGAAAAAAGTAGAGGTCGCTATATTACAGAGATTCTGTTTGTTATTTTAAAAAATATAGAGAGTTCATCTTCATCTTGGTCCAAAAAATAAAAATCGAAGGTTATGAAAGAAATTGTTCTTTTTGAAAACCGGACATTTTCAATGGATTCCTTTTGTGAATAAGCTCCTTTTCATGCCGCAATTTAAATGTTAAACAAAGAAACGCCAGCGATGAAAGGTCTTTTCTATAGGAAGGGGGGTTAAATAAACTGTAGGGGATACGCCAAGCACCATGCATCTGAAATGGGGGTCCGCGGGGCTCTTATACTTGCGTAACCCCTCCGGGGTTACGCAAGTAACCCCTCCTTTACTATGTAAAGGAGGGGTTTTAGAAAATTTATTCGGCAGATACACTAAACCGTTTTTATAAGACCAGCAGAAATGTATTCTTGTTCAGCTGTCTATATTTTTTACAAAAGCTGCCGCCGAAATGCCTACTTTGAGTGGTAAGAAAGTATATTTATATAAACGAAAAAACGTATAAAAGCTGTTAACTTGATAAAACAATTATTTATGTTCTGTTGAACAGTATTAAATGATTATTAGGAATTTTAAAACAATCGGTATTTGAAATCAAGGACAAACTCTGAGAGGAATCTCGTTGCACACAATTCATCATTGGTTTTGTACTTTTGTTTGATCATCAGCTTGTCTATTAATTCAACAAGAATTCATCGGTTGGTAGGACTCACAGGGGGAGCATAAAAACAAAATAGTGTCGTCACCACAAAACGGTGGATATATTATTAGAGTGGCCATAACCTATCTCAATGCATTAAGAGGCCTGAAACATCCTTTTGGGACTCTGTGTAACTTTATTGAAACCTACTTCAAGAGTAAGTTAAGTTATAATAAATTAACTGTTTTCGGCTTCACGCACATTGTGTTTTGTTGATTTGTATTTTTTATGTTCTTGTTTATAAGTTACTGTAATTTTGTACTGATTATTTGATTTTATCACAAGCGAAGGTGTTCAGGTTACTTTTTCGATGTTTTAAAATTTAACCTATAGGGCCTCTCTAGTAATAATACCTCTATGTTGTTCGCTTTTCACACATTGTTTGTGTTTGGTTTGATGTAATAAACATTCTTTTATATAAATCCAAGAGGTTTGTAATAAAATACGTCACTCCATCAACATAATTTTCTGTATTAAAGAGCTAGCTTTCGGCTGCATCCAGCCATCATCAGTCTAGACGAGTGTTTGGTAGCAGGAAGAACCGATGTTACCAGAGTGTGCTGGTTTCCTCTGACATCGGTACTTCCTGCTACCAAACACTCGTCTAGACTGATGATGGCTGGATGCAGCCGAAAGCTAGCTCTTTAATATAGAAAATTATATTGGTGGAGAGACGTATTTTATTGCAACCCTCTTGGATTAATAGATGGACTCCACAATGCAGCCAACTTAACAGGATGCTAAGTTAAGTTATAATAAGTTACTGTAATTGTGTTATGTTACTATTTTAATGTTTCACAATTCAATCGATTGGACCACTGTTATATCTCTATAGGCGACAACTCAACGTTGTCTCACACGGAGTTTAAAGCATTGGGGAAGTCTATAAAGTTTGTGTTTTTTACTTTTAATGTCTACAACACAATTTAATCGTGCTATTTTTTTAGAATTTATGACATATTAATCACGGTAAGAATTACGTTAAATAATATAACTAACCTCTATGCATTCATACATTCTGTATCTTTTTTAACCTGACGTTAAGAAGGATACAATAGTGTTATAAGTATACTATGAAGTAGAGTTGAGGGAAGGCGACAGTTTATTTACATTCTGAATGTCTGATAAGCTCCTTCCCTTAAATAAAAAGGAAGTTTTTAAGTAAGTTAGTGCTTGCTAATAGGAAAGAGGAAAAAAATAAGCCCCGCTAAAGGCGGCACTTGGTGCCGCCATAAGCACAGCTTATGGCGTTATAAGGGAGAAGATTTCATTAGCCATTACAAATCAACTGCAATGAAGAGGTAAGAGAAATTAGTGTTAAATTCCCTTCAGTTTTCAGGGAAGAAGCCAATGGCTAATCATGCCCCAGAAATAACGCTTTTAAAATTCACCGCGTGACATAATTCCACTAACCGATGATCTTAAGTTGAATTAAAGCCAAAATCTGCTGATTAAGTCTCAGTTAAAATGGCTGATAAAAAAAAACCAGTTTTTATGCTTACTGCATTTCGATATCAGTTGTTCGAACAGAAACTAGTATCGAATCTAATTTACTCGACTAACTAACAACACATATTTTTAAATGCTTTCATGCTTCCTTGATAGGATATCTAACTGGGATCTTAAATAAAGTGGTTGACGTGATAGAGAACTTTTTGTCCCCATGGACGTTGTATGAGATAGAGAGGAGCTTTTTATCTTAACCTTGCTTAAAATAAAATTATCATCAATGCTTGACGTTCGGACACCAGATCTAGAAATCTGGGTGGAGTATTGTGTTTACTCCACCCAGATTTCTAGATCTGGTGGAACAGTGATATAAAACATGTTTACCAGGAGAAGAGTGCACCATTTTTTTTGTCTCAGTCCGCAGTGACAAAAAGATGGATTTTAAATTTCTCCTCACATAATTCAAATGGACTAAAAATGTATCCAAGAAATAGTGTTTTTATTTATAAATTTATTTAAATATAAATAATAAAAAATATTAAAACAACAAAATGCAAATTATGTATTGAAAATTGCATTTAAGTAACCTATTATCTATGGTGATAATAATTTATATTTTAACAATTTCCATTCGTTTTCTAATTTAACTGTTGAAAAGTACTAAACTTGTCCAATACACCGCTTTAATTCTTTAACACTTCAATTTTATTTTCTGGAACATTTGTTCAATTGTACTGAGAGCTAAGATTTTTTCTCTGTCTTGTGGAACATAGGGGGTATCCTGAGGGGTATACTGGAAGATCCTCATTGCACGGGAGGGAGACAAACCCTGTCCACCCTCTGAATGAAACCCATCTCGATCATAACGTGTGTAAGCGATCGTACAAGCACTGGAGGTACGGGGTTTATTGCCCCCGATGTATTTTTAATAAAATAGTATCGCCAACTTTAAGTACTTAAAGTTGCCACCCCTCCCAAGGTGGACCCCACAGTATGAATATCATTAAGCATTTAATTATTTATCTGTTACCTACAAAATCAAACTTATTGTTATATCTAACAAATTATTATTAGCTACAATATTAACAAATGAAAAAGATATAAAAATCAGTTATCGTTATTTATTCTTTTAAAATTAGTTTTATACGTCAAAGGAATAAACAATAAGTAAGAACAGCTGATTCATAACAATACTTATGAAAAGAAACAGCTGACTAAGTGCAATCAGCCAACCGGATTATCTATTAATGTAATGACTAATCCTCCTTTACTTTACGCAAGCTCTTTTAACGCTATTCTTAACTTTATTCTTTTGACTGTCGCATAGCATTGGTTTACTTAAAGAAAAAAATATTTGTCGTTAAAGTATGTACAACAATAAATAAATTAATCTTAATAAGAATTAAAAATATTTTAATAATATCATTTTTGAAAATTAAATGAATATTTTCTTCTGTTTCAAAAAACTTCAGATAATAATACTGTAAAACAAAACAGCTGATAAAAATAATACAGTGTTACCAATATAATTTTTATTGTGTTGAACAAATTGTCTTTTTCTTAAAGTAACAAAGGGATGTTATGGTCTAGTAATCGTCACATGGTTTGTGGTTATGTTTCTGCCTCGTGTAATAAAGTAATAGAGTTGGTATGACTGAGTCGTATAAAAACCTAGGGTGTCAAGGGTACGATGAAAGACCTAGATTAACACGTTGGGTGTTAAAACGGTAATGACAGGTGACAGTGCCAATATTTGTTTGAATATTTTAGACCCACCTAATTCAGTATTGTAAAATGATTTTAATTCTAAACTAGCAATGTGTTGTGTCAGGATCTCTTCTATAATACTTATTCTCACTATCTACAAAACTTAGTGTACTAATTTATTTCATAAAGATATACAATTGTACCAAATTTTAAATGTACGTTATTTGATAAAACAAGAGGTATACGCGGCACGGTAACATTTTGAAACATTGAAAATGTAATCTGACCACCTTCGCTAAAAATATAAATAAATTGTCAGTACAAATAATAAATTTTTCGCCTATTGCTATTAATGCTTAATTTAAATACCTATAAAAGATCCATCCAGATCAAACAAAAATTGCTATTAAAACGTATGATTATATTCGCGATTCAAAGTGATAGTTGTAAGGTTGGCAATACCAATGGCGGGAAAACGAAAGAGTGGTCAAAATTATTTTTATCAGAGGATTAGCATGGGAGCCGATAAAAATTCATTTTTTTATTTCTTTATTGTTAGTTAATGTATGATAAATAAAACGACCATCGGTGCTAAAATAATTGAATAATAAATACTTCGATTATTCCAGGATTTTAAATATAGAATCAGGCTCTTATCACTGCAGACTTGGATTTGTCCGATTTAAGCCAGAAATAATAAAACCAAAACGGACAATTTAAGCAGACATTTTACAAAAAAAAAGAATTTATTGAGTTATTAATTATTTTAGTGAGTAAATAAAATTGATTAATAAATTAAAACACCATTACGGTGAAAATCAGCTTGTAATCAGTTAATTAAATACCTGTTACAACTAATTTAAACAATTTAATGGAATAAAAAGATAATTTTGTGTGTTTGTGCAAGCAAACTAAAATTATTTAAAAGTACATTATTTAACGATAGTTAAAATAAAATACTATATTGTGATTTTCACCTTCAACTTAAATACTCGAGACAACCCATTAAAACCCTATTTTTCAATGAAATAGTGATTCTACTGAGTTCATACGCCCTGAAATTAATTAAATTAAAGCACTTTGAGAAAAAAATTTAATGAAATAATCGTTACAAATAAGAAAAACAAAGAAACTCCCATAAGGACTTTAACAACGACCACCCTTTCGTTATCAATTTCTTATCAGCCACGGTGGCGCTGCTACGGACATTGAATTGCGAATAAAGTATGAGATTAAATTTATTTCTAATATCCTAAAAAAGTGTTGATGTCAAATGTGTTTAGTCGATTTCCAAAATCTATTGACTTAAATATGCGTATTGAGATAATTTTCAGATATATTTTTTTTAAATTTTTGGTATTCTGAACTTAACATCGCATCTAATGATTTGAAAAGTTAAATAATAATGTAATAGTTTGTTAACTAGTTTTTCATTACTTTATTTCCGATTCCACTGACATTTATCAATTTTACAACGTGTAAATATATTGTTATTTACGCGTGTACAATAGACCTTGATATAGAATTCATGCAAATCCAGATGTCAAGAATTCTATTATCTATACTTATTTAATAGCTGAATGACTCGTATTTTATCAAATTTATATGCTATCACTTTTCAGACACTATACACTGATAAACAAAATATTAGTCTATGACATAATACCTATTATAAATTATTATCAAATTTGTGTAATATTTGATTACACAATACGTATTCTAAACAAACTAAACAAATATGAAGCGATATTTCAATTTCATTTTTTTTTTGTATGTTTGTTTTTCTATTAATCGAATTATTATTTAATTAGTTTCGTAAAATGCTTTAATACAGAGAACTTTGAGAAAACTACTCAGGAGGTCTTAAAAAGACCTGAAACGGATAATTCCGGAGACAACTCGGTTACGGATTTTTTTGCAAACACAATACTTTTCCTATATACCTCCAGTATAAAAGAGGAAAATTAAAAATGAAATTATTAATAAATTTATATAAAATATGACAAGGCATAGCTCGTCCAAAACAACCTTATGCTTCTTTGTCTTTTTAAAGCCGTCAGTGTGTGTGTGTGTGGCTGTTATCATCGTAGCTCCCAGTGTATTTATGCTAGAAAAGTGAAACTTTGTACAATAATCGGTCTAGTGGTGCTGTCCGGAAAATAATTGTTTGATGACGTCATTAACCCGCAATAATGACTCAGCAATAATTTCGAAAAATCATGAAACGCGAAAAAATGTTGTGATCTGATTGAAATTTAGCATGCATGTAGTTATATACCAGACTAAAAAATGTGTCAACTGACATCTCATTATCAGTATTAGTTCAACTTGTATTAAATAATTTGTGTGTTAAAAATTGTAAAAAATAACTTGAATGAGTCGAAATTTACAGTAATACAAATTTATTACTTTACATAATAAAGTAAAGTAATATGTAAATAATAAGTAATTTGTGTTTTGAGCATATCAGCATTGAGCATGATCACTGCCTGGATGGGTGATCCTCCCGATTTAGGGAGAATAAGCGAATCCGATATGATGAGGAAAAGTTCCGAGGTACCCCGTGCCCAATTTTTTAACTTAAATATCTTTTGTTTCCGAAATTCAGAACCAGAGTAAGCTGAAGGTCCATAGTAGAAGCGCTTGTCGCTTTCTCGGATCAAAATTAATCGTGGTACAAAAATCGTTCTTGTTAATGTCCCGAACCCTATTGTTTATGAGTTATGTGATATGGGTCATTACCCTCAATAATGACAGAAAAAATTTAAAAAAAAATTATGGGGGCCTCGAAGGCGCGCGGGAGCTGCGTAGCGGCTAAAATGTATTTTACAAAATAGATTTGTAAAATACTATATAACAACGCTTACAATGGTTTTTAGTTCGCTAAAAATGTTACAAATAAAGTTGTAACTGGTAACAAGACCAACTGTTATATTCAGCACCTTATTATAGAACTATTCTTAAAACATATAGGCGAAATCAGAGGCGTAGAGTAGACACCAATACGCCTAATGTCAACTTTATGACGTCATACTACACCACTGAATAAGACTAGTTTCCAGTTTTCATTATTATTTATTATGATTATTTTCATTTTCACATAAATTTGAAATAATACATAAAAGCTAAAATAAGCCCAGCATTAACTAGCAACTATCCAATCACACGTAAATAAAGCTGTAATAAATCAGCTCGTTCTATTTGTGATAGACTACTACATCAAACCTTAGCTGTAACGCTAATGAAACAATTAACTAGTAATAATAAATTTTAAACTTTCGCAATTTAAACTCGGTGAAATGTAAGGCGATAATATTTCAACGACAAGAGTCAAGCAGTAAATTAAAAAATATTAATTAATTACTTATAATGTTTAATAATTATTTTTTTCATTCGTGTTTAACAAAAAAAGAATTCCTTTTTTGTACTCGTTTTATACAAATGCGACGTGTTTGATATGTATGCGATGATGTGCTAATAAGTGGTAGCATAAGAAACATCGATTTTTTAACTAGTGCCCAAAGTAGAAATTTATTTAAAAAGTTGTTAAATGTTTTATAATTTCGAACAGCAAAATTGCACTAATTGTGTTTGCAGTTAGGTTTGCTATAATAATTGTTCTACTGACAAGCACTATAGTTCTATAGTTCCTGGCTGGTATTCTAATTCATTCATAAGAGTGAATCTGGTCTTAGAAATCCGGTTTAATTCTTTTTCTGAGTGAATTCTAAGAAGGCGTTGCACATAACCTTATTGCCGAAGTGTAACTATAGGCTCGCAAGGGTCAGCATTGTGGAAGGCTCTGGCTTAGAGGCTCCCACGAAGTTAATAAGGCCAATTGATTGTTTATTATAACTTAATAATGTAAATATTACGTTACAATGTAAGCTAGAGGCATAAGCATTAAACATATTTGTCTCATTTTGTGCTATGTTCCGGATAATTTTAGAAACAAAATAAAAACTTGCTTTAAATATAATTTGAAGATAGACACCTACTTAATTTTAATGTACTATTTAGAATTGAAAAATGTTGCTTGCAAATTTATGTTATCCTGCTTCTATGTTATCTTTAATCTCTATCTTTATCTTCTAATGTTATCTTTAATCTCTCTGTTCTAATGCTATCTTTAATGGAGACCTCCTCGTTGCTTTTCTCCAAATGTTTCTCTCCTCACAATATGAGCAACTTATGACACCCGTCTAATATAATATATAACTCATAATATAAAACAATAAACATAATCCGCATAAATTATTATTATAACTGTTATTTAATTTTTTTCAACCTCCCATCCCTTATTAATTAGCCAGGCGGGATTTTCACAAAAAATTAATTCTCTATGACAGCCCTCTCCCCTTATTAAATGGATGGAAGAGACCCCCCTCCAAAAAAATTATATCTTGTGGGGAGCCCCAATACTGTAGCTATGACTCTGCCTTATTAAGATCTACAGTCTTTCAACTCAGCAAAGAATTTAATAACTAAGTGAATAAATTACACATTGCTCAGCCGCTACACGGAAGCTATCTTAGATGTGAAACCTACAAAAGGAATCACATAAGTATATAAATAAATAAATAAATAAATAAATAAATATATATATATATATATATATATATATATATATATATATATATATATATATATATATATATATATATATATATATATATATATATAATTATGTGCGAAGGGCCATCCATCGACTGCCGTTACATCAACCAACAAAATTAAATCAATACTCATATTTGCATAATTTAGTTTAACAGGAAACAACAGAGTTTTACAATCATCCCAGTGAAACGTAGTCCGTTTTACATCCAAGAAATGTATACTCATAAAGGTTTAAACAGCAGGTAGGTAGTAAAAGTTTAATTTTTATAAAAATTCGACAGGCATTAATAGCCAACCTGTTTTGTTGTTTATTACTTGCTCTTCATTTTCTTAGAATATAAAGGATTAAAACTTGAATCCTTTACAACTAAATCGTTTTGCGTTTTGTATTATCTGATCTTCGCATTTTTGTTGCTTTTGATTTAAGAATTATTCCTAACAAATAAATAAATAGAAATAACCACTATTGAACAATATGAAACAAACTTCAGCCAAATTTTACCCCCAATTTGAAAATCACGTTACAAATTTAATTATTTAAGCACCTAGTTAGAACGATGCTTGAATTGATATTCATTGGAGGATGAAAATTATTATAAATGTAAACTAGAGCTATTTTGATTTAGGTTAAATTTTATCTTATGATAATAGCTGTCCATTGGGGATAACTTCTGCAGGAACCACCTCTAGCTGTAGTGGTAACTGTTAAGGTCAGAAAATAAACTATTTGAAAAACGATTAAAATTGTGACCGTTGTCCGGTAGCTCAGTGGTAGAGATATCGCCTTACGACCTAAAGGTCGAGGGTTCAAATCCAGCCGAGGGATAGACTTAAAGTTATTCCTTGCATCACAGTGTCTTGAAATCAAGGTCGGCGAACACAGGTCTAGGTTTTACGTGGTTTCCTTTGGCTGTTATGCGGGGTTAGATTTCGTCGGAGAAAAGTCTGGATACATGTTTCCGTTTACTCCAGTTCGTGTAAAGATTCGTGGCCCAGTAGAGGTTCGGAAAGATTCTGGATTTTCTGACCAAGCACTATGTAAAAGTAGAGACACTCCTTATAGTCCGTCCCTACCTAAAGTGCTGACTAAAGATACGTATATGCTCCTTACAATTCCTACCTAGAGTTCTACCTTCAGATATGTTTATATGCTTCTTAGAGGTCATACCTAGAGTGCTACCTAGAGATATGTATATGCTCCTTAGAGTCCCTACCTTGAGTGCTACCTAGAGATATGTTTATATGCTCCTTAGAGATCATACCTAGAGTGCTACCTAGAGATATGTATAAAATCTCCTTAGAGTCCCTACCTTGAGTGCTACTTAGAGATATGTATATATGCTCCTTAGAGTCCCTACAGCACTTTCATTCGCCAATTCGCCTTTACTGTAATTATTTTTGCCTTACTTTTCTTAACACAGTTCAACCAGTTTAAACAATTCGTGTTAATCAATCTAAGTGTAGTGCTATTGTAATCCATCTCCCTCTAAGTACACTCCTCACAGGGTAAACCCTTTATTTAGCGACAAATTTGTTATAAATCTTAATTATTGTGCATGCATTATGGATATATAAAAAATTCACTCATTATAATTATATAATGAATGACTTTTTATATTAAATATTATATAGTACATGTGAAGTAAAAATTTGTTAGGTATATTTAACATTTAATTATAGCAATTAAACACTGCTTCTACAAAAACACATCAGCCCGCAAGTATTTGTATTAGTATTAATTAAAAGCAATTGCAAATAAAAAAACAAAAAAAAAAAACAAATAACAACGACAAGAAAGTTTTGAAGAGTACAGAATTATTTAGTTTGTACGAAATATTTGTCTAAAGCTTTAAATAAAGCCATAAAATAATTTGTTTGTCTGTTTGTATACAACAGACAAATCTACAATATCTGTTTGTATAATTTCATTAAAATATTAATCTTGAAAGTTTTTAATATAAAGCGGCTTGGCAGCAAGATACCCGCTTTCATAATGTTCTGGCAAAATTTCTATTGCTCGAGCAAAACAATGAGTAAGCATAAAGCCAATAGAGTTTCGTCACCGTATTGCGAGCAAAAATATTAAGTAAGACACGAGTCCTTCATGATTTGTCTAGAAGTATATATACAAACAAACAAAACAATATTTAATATATATTATATATATATATATATATATATATATATATATATATATATATCTTTGAAACGGATTTTCATTATAGTTCGAGGGTCGACTCCCGCCATGACGCCTATCCCATTAGTGATTTTTTTCAAAAGGAAATTCGCTAAAAGAAGGTGCCACAACTCCAGACGTAGACACTAGTTTGTGCCTGTCAATAAAATATATATAAATATATTTTAGATAAGAAGAGAGCAAGCTATAAATTATTTTACAATACATCATAAATTTATCAATAAAAAATTATACGCAAATTTAATAAACTAATTTAAATTGACATATTCTTTAAATAAAGAATGAAGACAATAAAATGTTATAAAGTTTAACATTTGGTGTTTTAGGTGATATTGTTTAGATGTTGTATTCTAAAGATATCAAAGCTAATAAAACAAGATGATCCCATTCAAATGAAAACAAATGTTTATTCGATATTAAAATAAATATTAGAATTTATGTGTTGTTAACCAAGAAAAACAATTTCTTAGTACTTCATCTTTTGACGCCACAGCTGACGCCGACTTTATTTGCTTATTTTAATTATGCATACAGCCGCCATGATGGCCGAGGTCGTTAAAGCGTCAGTATTTATACTTATTTTTGATACCACAGAGGTCTAGGGTTCGCATCCTAGGTTTCGCTTTCAATTTATATGAGTTTATTGTTGGAATTAAAGATTGTCAACTTTATAATACGCGCACGGTTGCTTCAGAGCGCAATGGTTGCTACTATCAAACGAAGTTGTTCCCGCAGGGGTAATCCCTAAAGAGTAAAAATTCTCAGAATGGACATTATTCTTAGTAATTATTTAAACATTATTTACTGATTTTATAAAGGATGCTTAATTCTTTAGAGTTGAGAGTATAAGAATAAACTTCATCGTCCAGATTTGAAACTAATGGATATAAAAACTAATTATCAATTTTAATGTCTAAGTTGTAACCGGTAACTCTATTCGGAAACACCTGCAGCTACGTTTTTCAAAATAAAGCTGCGTCACAGCAAGATGGCCGCCGGAATTCTACCTTTGTGACGCAAATCCTAATGCTAACATTTAAAAATGTTGCTTACTGCAGCAAACCGTGTTAATGCCGTCATAAATATCTGCTTTTCTTTTCATGTCCTTCCTAAGATTGAATTTTGTACCAAGTTTGATTTAAAAATATTATTCCGTTCCCAAGATAGCATGTGTAAAGAATCCGCAAGAATTACATGCATATAATATATATATTATATATATATATATATATATATATATATATATATATATATATATATATAGTTTAGATATAAGTTTTGATATAAGTTTAGTTTTCAAAACCTATTTGAAACGGACCCTGGAAATAAATGGATTTTGGACACATTCCTTAGTAAATAGAAAATTTGCTAAAAATAATAAAATCCCGTTCATATTTTAACCCATATAGTTACGACATGTTAATTCATTTAAATTTGTTCAATATTAGAGCCAAATTTTATGCGTTTTAGTTAAATTCTGTGTTCTTATATTCTTTTAAATAAATAAACTCTTAAATATCATTTTAAAAAATTCAATAGCAAATGATAGGATATTAAGAAAAATATTTGTGGCGGAAACTCGAAAACCTCCATATGAGGTAGCATACAGGTTATCTTTGGCCGGCTGTCTATTTGGTGGGATCTTGACTTTGTGTATAAACCGTAAAGATAATAATTTACTAATGTAATTATTTAGTATTATGTACTAATCTAGTTATAATTACAAAAATGAGCATCTTTTTATTTTATTCCGCGTTCACAGCTCACAGCTAGTCGGTGCATTAAGTAACTTAAAAATCTATTGTTATGACCAGAAAGACATAATTTAGGTCATTTATAGTACGTGATGTTATTTTATGGTCAAGGTCAGACAAGACAGTTAGTCTTGACTACTTGAGTCCCAAGTATGAAGTATAGTACTCTCTTCTGGGGATGTAAAGTAATGCATTAGTACTGACTCATAGCAAATAGTTATAACTCGGGTACGGGGTACCTCGGAACTTTTCCTCATCACATCGGACTCCCTTAGCTCGTCAGAACATAAAAATTACAAAACTTATACTGCACAAGTCATCGACATCGCGCTTCGCTCGTTCTCAGATACCAAATACTGCCCAGGGATCATCCATTCAGGCACTGACCAGGCTATATGCCGCTTAACTATCAAGATCTAACAAACATCATGGATATACTTTTGGTATTGAAACAAAACTTTGTGTACTTATTTATTACGGAAAGGTTTACACTTGCACTGAATTTCATCTCAATTTGATTTTTTTTTTTTAATTTTAAACTACTGCTGATAATGAAATGAAACTTGGCACATACGTTGAACTTTTATATGACTACATATACGTGCGGAAGCTCAAATCAATTGAAACATTTATCCTCATATAATGAATTTTCAAAATGTTTGCTAGTTATAAGATTTTTAGTTATTAAGTTTTGCTAATTCAAAATTATTGTGTTTGTACAAAAGTTTTGAACCGAGAATTTACCTAAATTGTCCATTTCAGGTGTTTCAGACCTTCTGAGTCGTCTATTATTATATGTATATATATTTGTCTGTGTGAGTTTGTGTGTGTGAGTGGGTATCTGTTACCATCGTAGATCCCAGTGTAATTAAGCTACAGAGATGAGTTGAAATTTGATACAAAAATCAATCTTTAGGTATAATTGGGTTATCCGTATAGTAATTTTTGTATAGCAATACAATTTTTGTAAAAAATTGTTAAAATCGAAAAATAATCTAATTGAGTTGAAATTTAGTACTAGTGCATCCCTTTACGTAATAATTAAGTGCACTAAGTTTCGTTTTAATTCCACAAGTATATCTACGCTTTTTGTTAGATCATAAAAGTTAAGCAATCTCAAGCAAGGGTATGCCAAGATGGGTGTCCACTGGGAATAAAAAATACACAAGCGATGCGAGTTCGAAGATGCAGAACAAGTTTAGTGATTTTCATGTTCTGAGACCGAGCGAAACGATGTGTTAAGGTAAATTTCCGAGGTACCTCGCACCTGATTCTTAGCGAATAAACTTAAAAGAATAAATATTGAAGTAAACAACTGAGGAAAGGTTGCGTACAACACGGGTTGTAAACATAGAAATGGATCATGTACAACAATATCTTACGTCAGCCTATTCAGTTATATAATAAATCAGAATTAAGAAAAAGACTTATTGTTAAAGAAAATCCAGAGTATATAATAAAAATACCCCATTATAAATAATTCTTACTTTTCTTTCTTCATACCGTAGGTATACAAGAAAAGTAGTGTGTTAGCAAAAATCCGAAACCGGGATGTCACCGGAATTATCCGTTTTAGGTGTTTTTAAGATCTTCTAAATGGTTTTTACTAAGTTCTCTGTCTGTTAATGTGGGTATGAGTGTGTGTGTATGTGCCTTTGATTAACGTACCTTCCAGTTTATTTATGCTGGAAGACAAATAGTTGGTACAAAAATCCTAAAAAAAATTTAGGTCTATTTTTACTATCCGGAAAATTAACGTTTTATGGCGTCATTAACCTGCAATAATGACACTGAAACAATTTTAATAATTCAAAATCGAGGAAAATTTTATCCGCGAGATAAAATTTTTATTAAGGAAATATGTTTTATTAAAACATATCTCCCAAATGTTATCATATTATCAGCATTAGTTTAGTTTTTATAGAATGGCTTGTTTACATTTTTTTAACAAATGTAAACAAGTAAATATTAATGCAATTGAGTTGAAATTTGGTACAAGTGTATTTATTTACGTAATAAATAAGTACGAGTATACTAAGTTTCGTATGAATACGTCTAGTATATCTATGGTTTTTGTTGAATCAGAAAAAATAAGCTTCATCGAGCAAGGTCAGTGCCAGGGTGGGTGTCCGGGAATAAATCTTATGTAATTACTATTAAGGAGGATACTTCGAAGTAGGGAGAGGAAATGTTTCGAACTGAATCTGTAAGTTTAGTAAAGAGCTATTGTGAAAAAAACGCATTTAGAGAGCGGCTCGGACTCGAAAAAGCTGCTAATCACAAAACGAGGCTTCCCTATCTACAGGCTTATAAATAAAAGCATATAACTCTAGCGTTAAAGCTAGCGTTTTTGCAGAGAAAATTCATGTATGTAAATATCTCGAAATCTGCGGTAACCACATGTGTGCAGTGGCAGACTGAGCCAAGAAAGCCCAAAGAGGGTTTGGGGCTAAAAAAGCCCAAACCTACATCTCAAGGGCTCCATAGGGAGGGGATGTTCAATATTGCTTCCCAAGTAGAGGGGTCTACTTTAACTAGATAATAGTATCAATGATTATAAAAGCATAATTTAATTTTTAATTAAGTATTAATAAAATTAATTTAAATGAAATTATTTAATTTAAAAGAATTAAAATAAACTGAAATAAGACTTAAGTTTATTAATTTAAATGTATTATTTAATTGAACTATTTTATGTTTAATTAAATATGGAATATGCTTGGACCCTTTTCGGCCCTAGTCTTCAGTAGGGGGCCCTTAAAAGTCCAAGTAAAATAAATAGGAACCTTAAAAAATTAAGAATATTTATCAGCTCTTTAATAATATTAAGGGCCTCATTGTCTTTGTTAAGAATATACCTATTAAAATTAAATATTAAATTAAGTTAGGATAATATTATTATTATTATTAAAAAATATATTAGAATTTTTTAGAATTGTAATTTAATAAGTAAATAATTAATTTTTAATAATAATAATATATTATATATATAATATTAATATATATATATATATTAATATATTATATATATATATATATATATATAATATTATATATATATTCTATAGGAATAATATCATTTATTAATTATTTATAATTATAAAAAAAATAATTAATTAATGAATAATATATTTAAAAAAATTTTTATTTGAACTAAACTTTTAATTGTTAGACATTTTAAGACTTCACAGCCATTTAAGCTGTAGAGTGTTTAAATATTAGCATTTCTCTAACACATTAGCTTAAACTAAGGTTTAAATTGTTGTCAAACAATAATTAAAAACTTGGTACGGGGTACCTTGGAACTTTTTCCTCATCACATCGGAATCGCTACCCTCATCCTCCAACTTTGGACTCGCTTCGTTCGTTCTCAGAATGTATAATTTGCCAAATTTAAAGTGAAACATGTCTTAGGACTCGCTACGCTCGTACTCAGATAGAATATACATTCGTTTAATTCTCAGCGGTCACCCATCCAGGCACTGACCTTGCTCGATGCAGCTTAACGTTTATGATTCAACAAAAACGAAACTTGTGTACTTAATAAGTAAAGGTATTTTTTTTAAAACGTAAACAAATCATTTGATACAAAATTGAACTAATGTTGATAACGAGATGAAACTTGACACATATGTTAGTCTTATACATTCATAGGCGATTCTAAGGGGGCTAAAGCCCCCCCTGGTTTGAAATTAGCTTCCAAAAAAAAGATATGGCCTTTTTAGCTAATAAAACTAAAATTAAATTTAAACTATTTTAAATAAATAATAAAATAAAAAATTTAATTTATTACATGAAAATTATATTATCAATTAATTATTATATAATTATTACTTTATTTTTCCTACTTTTAATAATTTTAGTTAGCAATCCAAGTATTTTACGTAGAATCGCTTATGTATCACATGACTAAATGCGTGCCAAATCTCAATCTGGTCGCATTTTTTTTCCGCATTTTATCATTTTTTGAAATTTACGCTGAACTTGTGGGGTAATGAAAAAATTAGCATAGATATATACAGTGTAGCTACGATGATAAAAGACACACACAAATACAGACAGACAAAATTAAGGTTAAAAGAAGGTTAAAACACCTGAAACGGATAATTCCGGTGACATCCTGGTTTTGGATATTTTTGCAAAAACAATACTTTTCCTATATACCTACGGTATAAATGAGGTCAAGTAACTATTAAATAATTAATTGATGTTAAACAAATGAAATATTTCTCGGAAAGCATTAGATTGATATTTGTACCCACTTCCAACTTTCCAACATAAACACACTGGGAGCTACGATAAGACACACACAAAAATACAGAATGACAAGTTGGTAAAAAATTAGTCAGGAGGTTTTAAAAAATATCTCAAACGGATTATTCGGATGAAATGACGGTTTTAGATTTTTAGATCCAACAAAATCCTTCTCATTAAAAGGATAATTTCGGATGTCACCGGAATTATCCGTTTCAGGTGTTTTGACCTTCTGAGTGGTTTTCACAATGTTGTCTGTCTATATTTACCCATGTTATTATGGTGTAAATAAGGAAAAATGTCAGTTTTAAATTTTATGCCTCTTGTTAAATTTGCTGTCGGTTAATTGCATATCGAGGACATCAAATTGAAAAAAAATAGCAAGTACTTACAAGAGTGGTTTCATACGCATGTTGGTGAGCAGGTGAATTCAAAGCAGGCGGTTGAAGAGTCATCTTTAACTACGTTATATTTACAAACAAACAAAAATCAATAAATAAAAATTACTATCACAATTATTTTCCAAACATACAAGCCGATTATCACTTAACCATAATTTTAAATTTTAATTACTTATTAATGAACATTATGTTTCAATGAAGGATTAAAGGGCTTAGCCCGTTTTGAAGCAAGTCGCGAGGTTTTTTTGCAAGTTTAATTGGATCTAACGGGATGAAGAAACGAACGATATGAAAGCCGGTTAGGAACTAACGTCAAGACAATTTGGCCGGTATGTAGACGTTGCTATAGATTCCTTTCAGTTCCGGAGAAGGAGGGAAATGTACTACCGATGGTACCACCCTCTAGTGACATACGTGCGAACAATACGATAAACTACACCTTTTGGCTACCTCTTCAAAATTCTCTTTCCTTTTCAGCAAAGATTATCTAGCATACCTTTAGATTATCTGGTATACTACATAATCTTTGATTTTCAGTTTGAATCGAGAAGTAACTTCGTTTAGTCGGAAATCAAATATTATTTTTATTATTATGTTTTATTTATTTTATTTTTTCTTAGCTTTTGCCAGGTTTCGTTAGCATTAGTCGGGTATAACGTTCCAAGACTAAAGCTAATTTATATATAAACTAATATAAATAAATGTAATAAATAATATTATTTTTTTATTATTATTACTATTATTATTATTGTTATTTTATTTTATTTTTTCTTAGCTTTTGTCAGTTTTCGATAGCATTAGTCGGTATAACGTACTAAGACTGAGACTAATTTAAATATAAATTAATATGAATAAATATAATAATTAATATTATTTTTATTTTGTTTTGTTTTATTCTCAGTGTTTCCACTGGTTAAAGGAAGGTACGGACTCAGTCAAGCACTCTCCCTTTTTTTTGTTAACTGATGAATTTTCGAAAAATATGTGTTGTGTTCATTATCGCTGCTTTCTGTAATTGCTCATACAAACTAGGTTTTAGGTCAAGCTGGATAGGTAACTGGTGAAGAGATTATTTTTATTACAATTATAATTATTGTTTATTTATTTTATTTTTTTTCAGCTTTTGCCAGTTTTCGTTAGCATTAGTCGGGTATTCCAAGACTATGGCTAATTTAATGGTATTAATAATAATAATAATTAATTATTATTAAATTTTTTATAAGGCGCGGTCGAATATCCACGGCCTTCTAGAACGTTGGATCACCAAAAAACTTTTTTTTATAACTTTTTTTTCAAAATTTTCAGTAATTAGCCGGATTTGTGATAAATGAAGCTATTTCCGTAATCTGCACGGTCTTTTGGTTAATCTCAAAGAGTATTTACATTCACTCAACGATTATTTTTAATCTAACTTGGTACATACATAACTACTGTTAGACGTCAATTTTGTGTTATATTTTGACATGTCATATTTGTTAACATTTACGTCTAAATGTATTAGACGTAAATACATAATAATAATAATAAATTATGCAACTCGACTTTAAATTGTTTTTTAATAACAATAATAATTATTATTATTATTTTTTTTATAAGGCGCGGTCGAATATCCACGGCCTTCTAGAACGCCGTGGATAGCACTAAGTCAGGCCCATGGTTTTTATGGGTCCTTGATTTATGTATGTACCAAGTTAGATTAAAAATAAATCGTTGAGTGAATGTAAATACTCTTTGAGATTAACCAAAAGACCGTGCAGATTACGGACATAGGCTTCATTTATCACAAATCCGGCTAATTACTGAAAATTTTGAAAAAAAAAGTTATAAAAAAAGTTTGTTGGTGATCCAACGTTCTAGAAGGCCGTGGATATTCGACCGCGCCTTGTTATTATTTTTATAAGTGTCATAAAATGGCTGTATGGCTAGTAAAGGCCAATCCCAAAAAAAACTTCGTTGTAGTTTATCTACACTCACTCTATCCTGTATATTTTGTTACCTCATATTTATAAATGACAAGATCCTTGATAAATTGAGATTTTTGGTTGTAAATAATCATAATATGACAATAAAAAATCAAATGAATAAAACAGCTGATTTAAAAAACAATTTAAAGTCGAGTTGCATTATTTATTATTAAATATAGACATGGTTTCGTGGCTCTTTATACTAATCATAGCAACATGTATTGACTGCCTCGGTGCGCTTGTTTAAAATAGTTATATACGTATCAAGGGAGGTAACAGAGTCATTACGCCCCATGGTTTTTGTTGGTCCCTGAGGTATAAGCTAAAGTTATTATTCAATCACAGAGGCGTTGCCGGGTTTAAAATTTTGGTTCCTGAGACTCAGCCGAGGTAATTAGGTTTAATCCTGAAGCGAAGAAGAGCGAGTTAATGACTGTTTTCTCTCGTGGTGCGTACAAGATTTTTCGTCTTGAATGGAGAAAAGAGAAACAATTAAGACTTTCATCTTTACTGCATTTTATTTTTATATTATAAGTTTTGCTTTATTTAAAGTTGCGCAGTTTAGTTTTGCTTTCTTTAACTGTTTACCCAGTTCTTATACACTAAATACTCATGAGCCTAGTCAATAAAAAAAATCTGGCAATTAATTAAAACACACTTTACTGTCGATTTGCATAACCATTCATTAAATAATAATAATAATAATAATAATACGGACAGAAAAAAAAACAAAATAAAAATAAAGTGGCACCTTGGCAAATAAAATAGCCCGCTGTCGCCTTTAATTACCACTGAAAGGTGTAAAACTCAAAAATAATAATAATATATATTATATATATATTATATATATATATATATATATATAATATATATATATATATATATATATATATATTATATATATATATATATATATATTATATATATATATATTATTTATTTATTTATTACTGTAATGAATAAAGCTAAAAACTACTATTAACAGCGTATATTTTACATAACATGATAATGATTTTGCTAAAACTATAAAAATTTCTTATTTAAATAATTACTGTACATTTTTTTCCAAAATCCACAAACTAACTGTAAATATTAGTATTTACATAAAAATTGAGGAGTGCTAATTTCATGTTGTCTTAATTAAAATATTTATTATCAGTACGATTACTCGTAAAAGCTATTTAACTCAAAGCTAAATATTTGATGAGTGACGAAAGTCAACAAACTTATGTCGTATTTTTAAATACGGGCCTTCGGCCCGTAGCCGCTACGCGGCCTCGGCGCTTCGCGCCTCGTCCGCTCCGCAGCGTCGGCCCACCGGGCCGCTTCGCGGCCCGGGTGCCTCCCTGTGGCCGCTTTGCGGCCACATTGTTGTTGTTTTGTATGATGTGTTGTTTCATTATTGTTCTTGTTACATGGCATTTTGCCATGTACCTAGCGAATTTTCACAGCCTCTCCACACAGGCCCGCTTCGCGGGCCTGAGAGGCTTTCTCACAAATTTGATTTTACTAATTAAGATTTTATTAATACTTTATTATTAATAGTATGCTATAATATTAAAACTAACAAGCATTATAAACAAAAATATATTCATGATTTTTGTTTTTAAATAAAAATACCGTTTCCGTCACTTAGGATCATAGATAAACAATATTAACATAGATGGCTCACTCAAAGATTTAAAAAAAAAATAGTTGATGGGATGCAGGAGGCTCAAGTAGTACAGTCTAGTGGTGACAGCGTGAAACTGTCACATATTTTTTTACATAGATCTTTGTTTACTTTTATTTTATTTTACTAAACGATTGACAATTGTTTGTTTTTAAAAAAAAATACTACAGCACAATCTAGTAGAGAATAGAGCAAATATATTTTTACTACTAGCGCTATTCAAGACTCTAGTGATGAGACCCCCAACTTAAATCATAAACACAAACTTGTCAATTGAGTGTTCCTACTGTTAGATATTTGATGTTTAAATTATTATTATAATGTCATGTTATGTCAAATAATATATCAGTTATAAAAATACCATTGAAGTGTCCAGTATAATTAATATTAAAAATCTAACGGGTTATGGGCCCAGGAGTTAAAGTGTAAAAATAGAGTAAAAAAAAGAAATGGGTAAAGAAGAAGAAAATATTATAAAATTGATTAACAATGAAAATTATCAACACTGGAAATTCCAAATAGATATATTTTTCAAAGCCGAAGGAATTTTTGAAATAGTAACAGGTAAGAAAGTATATGAAAATTTAAGATTAGAACCAGAGAAATCAGAATGGAGATTAAATGATGCTAAAGCTCAAAAATTAATTACAACTACTATTGATAAAAAGTTAATTTCCCATATTCTTACATGTACAACATCTAAAGAAATGTACGATAAACTTAGTAATTTGTTTCAACGAGATACAGAACAACAAGTTTGTTCTTTAATGCAAGAATTTTTTAACTTAAAATTTGAAGAAGCTGAAGGAATTTCGACCTACATTTCAAAATTAGAACATATTGCATACAGATTGAAATCTTTAGAAGTTGAGATGGATGATACAATGCTAATAGGAAAAATTATATCAGTATTGCCTTCAAAATACAAACATTTTTCAAGTGCCTGGGAATCAACAATTCAAACAGAAAGAACATTGTCAAATTTGACAGCAAGATTATTAAATGAAGAAATCAGACAAAAAGATGAAGCTGTAGATCTAAAACTAAATGCATTTAAAGTTGGAACCAGTAAGACTGAAGATAAAATTAATAAAACTCAAGTTAAAAATAAAGATGAAATTCGTAAGTTAAAATGTTTCAGATGTGGAGGTCCTCATTTAATAAAATATTGTAAAACTAAACTTTTTTGTAAAATTTGCAAGAAAATTAATCATACAGAAGAAAATTGTTTCTTCAGAAAGAATAAAAGAAAGAAGAAGCTCATAGCAAAATAGCATTCAAAGCATCGTTTGAAAATATTCCTCGAATAAGTGAATGGATAGTGGACTCAGGTTGTTCTACAACAATGGCTGGAAGTAGAAAAATCATTAAAAATGTGACACCAGAGGATGTTGACATAACTTCAGCAAAGAAAGGAGCATCTCTAAAAGCAACTGGTAAAGGAATTTAAATATAAAATCATTAAATATGCAGTTAAATTCAGTCTTATATGTACCAAATTTAACAGACAATTTACTGTCAGTAAGTGAATTTACAAATAATGGAGGAGAAGTAATATTTAAAAAAGAAAACGTTTATTTAAAAAACAAAAACCAAGTTATATTAGGCCAGAAAGATAGTCGTGGTCTGTACAAAATATCTCTAGAAATTAGTGATGATGAATCTGTATTCTTAGCCGAAGAAGATTGTAAAAAAATATTCATAAAAAGTTAGGACATTGTTGTGTTGACAGTATTTATCAATTAGAAAAAATGTCAGATGGATTAAAACTACCAAAACTAAGAAGATTTTTTCTGTGATGCTTGTGTAAAATCAAAATTGACAAGAAAACATTTAAAACAATAAGATCTAGAGCAACAAGACCTTTAGAAATATTGCATTCCGATGTTTGTGGACCAATAGAACCTGCAACGTGGGATAATAAAAATTACTTCGTAACAATCTTGGATGATTACACTCATTTCGCTATGGTGTACCCGATCAAAAATAAATCTGATGTTCCAGAAGTAATTAAAGAATATGTTGAAGAAGCAGAGGCAAAATGGAATTTAAGAGTTCACAAACTTAGATCAGATAATGGTGGAGAATATAATTCAAGAGATTTTATAGACTGGTGTAAAAAGAAGGGCATTAAAAATGAAAGAACAATACCTTACACTCCAGAACTAAATGGTAAAGCAGAAAGATTAAACAGAACATTGCTAGAAAGAGCAAGAGCAATGATTTTTGATTCAAGTTTACAAAAATGTATGTGGGGTGAAGCAGTTTGTACTGCAGCATTTCTCTTAAACAGATGTCCTAGTTCAACTGTTGACAAAACACCTTATGAACTCTGGTACGATAAAAAACCTAATGTATCTAATCTTGAAATTTTTGGATCAGAAGTATATGCAAAACAATTAGGTAAACTTAAAAAATTAGATCAGAGAAGCAAAAAGTATATTTTTGTTGGATATGGTGTACATGGTTATAGATTGTGGGATGCTGAAAAAAGAAGAATAATAATATCTAGAGATATAAAACCTGTTCTAAAAGAGAAAATTGTTCACGAAAATATGAAGGAAAATAAAATTTTAGAAATAAATAATTCAGTCGAAAATAAAAATGATGAAGAAAACATAAACAATTTTGCTGCTGACATACCAAGAAGCAGTATCAGGTAACGATAAAGAAAAATGGATAAAAGCAATAGAAGATGAGAAAAACTCTCTTATGGAAAACGAAACTTGGGAATATGTAGATCCTAAAGAAGCTGGACAAGAGAAAGTACTGTCTAGCAAATGGGTGTTTAAAATAAAAGATAGCGGTAAATATAAAGCTAGGTTAGTTATAAGAGGATTTGAACAAACTGATGATTTTGATAATAATTTTAGTCCAGTTGTAAATTTTACAGCCATACGACTAATGTTATCTATTGCAGTAAGAAACAATTATCACATGAAACAATTTGATATAAAAACGGCTTTTTTAAATGGGTTTGTAAAAGGTAATGTATATATGCATATACCTGAAGGGTTTGATATTAAAAATAAAATTTGCAAACTTAAAAAAGCGTTGTATGGGTTAAAGCAAGCGCCTCTAAGGTGGAATGAAAGATTCACCGAATCACTTAAGAAAAATGGATTAATTCAGTTAAAAAGTGATCAGTGCATCTTTAAATCTACTGATGGATCGCTAATGCTTGCTATATACGTTGATGATGGAATAGCAATAAGTGATAATGTTTCAAAAATAGATGCATTATTAAATAGTATAGCCAAAGATTTTGAAATAGTAATATCTGAAAAAATTGAATCATTTTTAGGAATAGAAATATCTGAAATTGATGATGGACTAAAATTAAGTCAAAAGAAATATACAGAATCAATACTTAAAAAATTTGGAATGTTTGAATGTAAACCTGCTGCAATACCTATCACAAATCATGAATATAACAGCATAGCAAGTGATAAAATCACCAAATTTCCTTATCATGAAGCTGTTGGCTCTTTACTATATTTAGCAAACAGGACTAGGCCAGACATAGCTTATGCTGTGAGCTATTGTAGCAGATTTATATCAAAACCAAATGAAACTAATATTAACCAAGTAAAACAAATATTTAGGTATCTAAAGGAACTTTAGGAGATGGAATAAATATTAGGAGGGGACCAGAGCCAGAGCTTGTGGCATATTCTGACTCTGACTATGCTAGATGTGAAAAAACTAGACGAAGCACGACAGGTTTCATTATCTACTATGTACTCCCATAACATGGTGTTCAAGGAGACAACCAATTGTCTCACTGAGTACAGCAGAAGCTGAATATATAGCGGCTGCTGAATGTGGAAGGGAACTAACTTATCAAAAGTTCCTTATCGAAGAACTTCTTGGAAAATTTAGGTGTGGCAAAAATGTTAGTTGACAATCAAAGTGCCATTACCTTAGTAAAAACAGGGGTATTGAATAGAAAAAGTAAACACATTGATGTACGTTACCATTACTTAAAGAAAAAGAGGAATCAGGCTTAATAAAATTAGAATATTGTCACACTGAAAATCAAGTGGCTGATATTTTAACAAAACCTCTTTTAAAAGTAAAATTTTAAAATTCAAAGAAAAATTATTAAATTAAAAGTTTTTCAAAGTTAGTTTATTTAGCTTCTTTATATTTAATATTTCTATTAAATGTTTGCTTTGTTTGGTTTGATAAAAAAATACGGGCCTTCCGCCCGTTAGCCGCTACGCGGTCTCGGCGCTTCGCGCCTCGCCCGCTCCGCGCTCGCGCGCTAGAGTAAGCTAANCAGGCAATATATGGTTAATTTTTACGTGGTTTATGATTATGAGTTTTTAAAAAAAGTATCCAATAATTGTTTTATTAATATTGTTGTGAAATAATAAATATGTTAATTTTTGACATTGTATGTACTTTTTAGAAACTTATTCATCTTTTATTATTAGTATCTTAAGATCAAGTAATATTTGACTGCTCATTGTCAATAGATTTTTACTATGAATTTATATGTTTGTTGTCAATTGATTTAGGAGATCTGCAAGCCGAGTAAATTTCTTTTAATATGCGCTTTCTTGCTTGTCAATTGAATTTTTGCTTAATTTTTCGTTAAATATTTATTTACCTACGACTTGAGTTTTAAATTAGGTTTTCATATATAGCGACCTGGTCCCCTAAACGGTTTTACGTCCCAAGGGACGTAAAACACATATTTACGTCTCTAGAGACGTAAAATTCATGTTTACGTCCCTAGGGACCCCTTGGGACGAAAAATGCATATTTACGTCTCTATGAACGTTATAATTCTAACATCAATTTAAATCTCCCTGATCCTAAAATATACACAGAGCCTTGCCTGTGTAGAACGTCAGCGACCCTTCTTGACAATGCAGTTGCATCAGTGACAACTTTAAAAATACATAGTAATCAAGTGCAGTGGCCATAAGAGAGTCATCTATGCCGAATAAAATCAAAGTCAGAGAACAAATTCTAAAAATGTAAGGAATGAAATAGAGAATGTGTACATAATAATAAAAAAACCCTCTACCTACAATCCTTATTAACAACCATTCAAACTTCTTATTCCCATCATCATCAGCAAATTTTAAAAATTAATAAGAAATAAATTTCACATCTTATACAAATCGAAGGTAAAATTTATTACACGACAATTGTCTCGTACTGTCTCCCTCGGCTAGGCCTTGGGAGTTAATTTTAGTTATCTTCCTCGGCAAAGCCTCAGGAGCTATGGACCTGTGGGTTCGCTTTATGTGAAAACTTGGCCCTGAGCTGCAAAACTTTCTTCTTCCTCTTGCCGTGTAAATAACTATAACCTGAGCAGTAGCGTCACAATGTGTTTATTTATTTTTTCAAAGAAAATGCGCATATTTATTTCATACATTATACACTACACAAAACAGCATTATTTGCACTCATTAAACGAACTCGGTAGAATAAATGATATTTATTAATAAATATTTAGAATTTTCACATACATAAGGAGGGAGGGACAAAAAGTGCCCAAAATTGTTTAAAAGTAATCGTTTACGCGATATTTGCCATTTTACTAATTTACAAATTAATTACTGAATGTAATAATGCAAGTTTATAAATTGCCTTCCTGATAAGCCAATATACCATAAAAGTCATCCTAAAGTGCCATTTTTTACTATATAAAATGTCCTCCTAATGTGCCATTTTATGACTACGCAATTGCTTTGCAACTCGGTAGTATCAAATAATATTTCTTTATTAATATTTAAAATTGACATGCTTGGTTCAGATAGAAAAATCTAGGATGGGACGAAAAATGCCCAAAATTGTCTAAAATTAATCGTTTACGTGATATTTCCCATTTTACGAATTTACTAAATTAATGAATATAATAATTAAAGTTTATAAATTGCCTTCCTGATGAGCCAATATACCATAAAAAGTCATTCTAAAGTGCCATTTTTTACTATATAAAATGTCCTCCTAATGTGCCATTTTATGACTACGCGATTGCTTTGCAACTCGGTAGTATCAAATAATATTTCTTTATTAATATTTAAAAAACATGCTTGGTTCAGATATAAAAATCAAGGCGGGGACGAAAAATGCCCCAAATTGTCTAGGATCAACCGTTAACGAGATATTTGCCATTTTACGAATTTACAAATTAATTAATGAATATAATAATTAAAGTTTATAAATTGCCTTCCTGATGAGCCAATATACTATAAAAAGTCATCCTAAAGTGTCATTTTTTACTATATAAATTACCCTAATGTGCCATTTTATGACTACGCGATTGCTTTGCAACTCGGTAGTATCAAATGATATTTTTTATCATTAATTGGAATCGTCTTGCTTAGTCCAGATGGGGGTTTCGAGGGAGGTCGAAAAGTGCCAAAAATTGTCTAGGATCATCCGTTAACGAGATATTTGCCAATTTAAGAATTTACAAATTAATTAATGAATATATAATTAAAGTTTATAAATTGCCTTCCTGATGAGCCAATATACTATAAAAAGTCATCCTAAAGTGTCATTTTTTACTATATAAATTACCCTCCTAATGTGCCATTTTATGACTACGCGCTTGCTTTGCAACTCGGTAGTATCAAATGATATTTTTTATCATTAATTGGAATCGTCTTGCTTAGTCCAGATGGGGGTTTCGAGGGGGGGGTCGAAAAGTGCCAAAAATTGTCTAGGATCATCCGTTAACGAGATATTTGCCAATTTAAGAATTTACAAATTAATTAATGAATATAATAATTAAAGTTTATAAATTGCCTTCCTGATGAGCCAATATACTATAAAAAGTCATCCTAAAGTGTCATTTTTTACTATATAAATTACCCTCCTAATGTGCCATTTTATGACTACGCGCTTGCTTTGCAACTCGGTAGTATCAAATGATATTTTTTATCATTAATTGGAATCGTCTTGCTTAGTCCAGATGGGGGTTTCGAGGGGGGGTCGAAAAGTGCCCCAAATTGTCTAGGATCATCCGTTAACGAGATATTTGCCAATTTAAGAATTTACAAATTAATTAATGAATATAATAATTAAAGTTTATAAATTGCCTTCCTGATGAGCCAATATACTATAAAAAGTCATCCTAAAGTGTCATTTTTTACTATATAAATTACCCTCCTAATGTGCCATTTTATGACTACGCGCTTGCTTTGCAACTCGGTAGTATCAAATGATATTTTTTATCATTAATTGGAATCGTCTTGCTTAGTCCAGATGGGGGTTTCGAGGGGGGGTCGAAAAGTGCCAAAAATTGTCTAGGATCAACCGTTAACGAGATATTTGCCATTTTACGAATTTACAAATTAATTAATGAATATAATAATTAAAGTTTATAAATTGCCTTCCTGATGAGCCAATATACTATAAAAAGTCATCCTAAAGTGTCATTTTGTACTATATAAATTACCCTCCTAATGTGCCATTTTATGACTACGCGATTGCTTTGCAACTCGGTAGTATCAAATGATAATTTTTTATCATTAATTGGAATCGTCTTGCTTAGTCCAGATGGGGGTTTCGAGGGGGGTCGAAAAGTGCCAAAAATTGTCTAGGATCAACCGTTAACGAGATATTTGCCATTTTACGATTTTACAAATTAATTAATGAATATAATAATTAAAGTTTATAAATTGCCTTCCTGATGAGCCAATATACTATAAAAAGTCATCCTAAAGTGTCTTTTTTTACTATATATAATTACCCTCCTAATGTGCCATTTTTTAGTGAAGTTATGTAATCTTATTGAGGCGGCGAGAAGGTGTTTGAGCAAGTTATACTACACCAACATTACAGATAAGAGTTTAGTGTTGGTATTTTAATATCTGCAGGCTTAAAGAATCAAATAGTACTTAAAATGCCATCCTTTTGTGTCAGGATGATATTTTGGCACTTGTGGCACCAAAGGATGATTTTATATATAGTTTTGGCACAAGATGTCATTTTGGCACAAGGATGACTTTTGGCACAAAAGGAGGGTAATTTATAAAGTTTTGACTCAGAAATGTATGATTCAAATATAATATATATATATATATATATATATATATATATATATATATATATTTAAAGATTGATCTTTTGCTAAACAAAGCATTAAGTGATCTATTGAATCATTAATAAATAATTTAACAAATGGTTAATACCTACTGAATATATATTAAGTTAACAATAATCTTAAAACATCATCGGATTTAATCTAAAGATGAACACCGAGAAGAACGCTGTTTAATTCACTCAACATACCTTTTGAACGCTGTATTTCAACACGAAATATTGTGTTGAACACAGTTTGTTCAAACACTAACTCTGGATTAAAGAGATTGTATTTACCGAAAGTTGAAGAATCAGGTACCGTCGATACTTGCTGTTTGATATAAATATCCCTGCACCGGTTTCGGCTTAACGCCATCATCAGCAGGTGGGCTTTCTGAAGCCATCTAAAGATCATCTTTAGAAAGCACGTCGTGCATATTGAGACTAGAAGTTATTCACTGATATAAGTTAATTAGTTGAGATGGCGTAAAGCCGAAACCGATCCAGGGATATTCATATCCAACGGCAAGTATCGATGGTAGGTGATTCTTTAATTACAGACATTGGATAAGTCGATTTGAAGGGGATTCAACTCCACAACAACATTTTTGAGGTTTGCTACAGTTTTCAACCCATAGTTAAATCCATCATGTGAGAAAGAGTGGAGTTGACATAAATTTTACGCCTTATACATCGGGATTTAACCCGGTGTTCAATCTAATTTTCAAACTTATATAGAATGTTAAGTATTAAAGCAAAAAAGTTTTCATCCGATTTTCTCCCGATCAACAACAATCAACTTTTACAATCCTAAAGGAAATCCTTATCAGCAATCCTTAACAACATTTCTAAACAAAGATGTCTGAATAGAATAAACTGTACAAAAAAAGAGAATTTATCTGGTTAGAGAATTGTCGTATCGATTCACTGCAATTCCTAGCAGCAAAGAATAAAAAGAGAAGAGAGCATTGATAGAAGGTAAGACGAATTTAAAGGATTGTCTGTAGGATTAAAGCAGGGCACCACCAGCAGAAGACCACATCTATATCGATCTCCTCACAGCAAAACCTTACTATATAAAACTGCCTCCGAAATTCAAACCTCAAACCTTTAAGGCCATTTTCCACTTGTTCCCACACACCTGGATTTATACTCTCACACAGTTTTCCTGAAACCTTTGGATCCTATATTCCTTCTCTTTTCCACAATTCTATTTTCACCTAAGAATTCTCGGATAAGCATATATTTCCTTCTATTCCTGCATAATTTTGACACCGAGTAATCGTGTTTCAGTCAGCTAATCTTAATAAATTGTTGGATCCTTAAAAAATCGTTGGTTCATCAAATATCAAAACCGGACTTTTATATACCCATCCTTGGGAGATAATGACTTTCCTAAAATTAGCAGCTACCATTATTAGTGCATTTTCACAAATAACGATCCGAACACAGTAATATATGACGATCTCAGTAATATTAGCGTTATTTATCAACTGACATCCAGCAGAGCTATGAGACCAGGGCCAAATGAGTAGAATCGTCATTTTGGCATTCTAAAATAAAAAAACAGCGGTTTCTCGCATTCGAAAAAAAAATAAAATAAAATACCCAAACCAAAAATTGTAAATTATCCTTAACTCAAACAAACCCTCTTACGCCCACAAAAAATAACCAAATTTCATACCAACATAAGTAAATAAATAAATAAAATAAAAATAAAGAGGCACAAATTACCCCAAATCAATAAATAAAATATGGCTCCGGTGTATACTTTTCCCAATAAAGAACTTGTTTAAAAAAATATAAAATAAAAAAACAAAAATTAAGATTAATGTCTGGAATAATCCTATATACTATATATATGTAAATATATACTGCAGAAAATGGTTGGGATATTCATTTCAGATATCTGCAGCCATGATATATTATACTAAGTTCTACTTAGACTTTTCTTTAAAGTTCACTTACATAAAGTACTTTTTCAATCCTTATTTTACTTTTTCCCCCTCCTTATTTCACTTTTTTAGATAATTTCTTTTGGGAAAAAATCGCTGACAGGATATACGTATTGGCATATCCTTTGAATATACAGAAGAATTGAGTTACGAGTAGTGCTTGATAATTGAGTAACTGCTCAAGTTATAAAGCATAAACCGGAACCTTAAGCAAGAAATTGATTGTTAAGCACGGAAACTCGCATTCAAAAGGAAATTCACCCGACATGCGGACCACCGCGTCAGAATTTTATACCATATGAATTGCCTGGTAGACATTAATAAAAGATTTCAATACTTATGTTAAATTAATCACAACTGCCAAAGTGTTTTGACAAACCCTAAAGAGTTATAGCTTTTGAACAAATAAAATCAACAGAGAATAAAATGAAAAGATCGGTAAACATAGATTTAAATTAAAGCGATCTTAAATGGACGATAAATGGACCAAGGTATATATATATATATATATATATATATCCAGTAATGCACTAAAAGTTTCAAATTACTGATTACTATCAAAAACTTTATTGTTTTGAATTTATTTTTATAAAATTTAATTTACCTAACAGTTATACGATCCTTTTTAGGTTATTCGATTCCTAAAGTTTATTTTTTTTACAAAAAAAAATCAAGATAGTGTTGAAAATTAAAAGGATAGCATGTAAAAGGTTTTTTTTTTCTTTCTGTAAATTTAATTATTTTTAATTCACTTTAAAAGGGGTTTGTTAAAACCGTTTATTGAGTTTTTTTGTGGTTGTTTGATTACATTAAAGAAATAAAGCCTATTTTCCGATAGTAATACCAAAGGAAAATCCTTTTTTTTGGTTTTGATAAAAGAATTCAATATGAGTGGTAAGAGGCTCTCAAAGGAAATATATAAAGCTTTTCTTAAGGTTTGTTACTTGAAGGAACATTCTCCTTAAGATATCTAAAAGTTATACTAAGACCCGCATTGCATACAAATGTTGTGATCAATGTGTATACATCAAAACCTTTTCTTTAATAGTTACCTACCAAATCGATAGCCAAGTTAAACCTAACCTAGATTTGAACCATTTAGAAAATCTCCAACGTCCCATCTCTTCAATATATGCAATCTTCAAATCTCCCCCAACGTTTTACCTGATATTGTGAAAAGTATTAAATAACCTTTTTTTAAAAAAAAACTTCTCTTAGAATTTTATATGCTAAAATATATAAACCATTATATACCTTTTATAAGCTTTTAAAATGGAAAAACTGGTTATAAAAACTTTTTTGTGATTTTTTTTTATTACGTTTAAGTTATAATAAAGTATAATAAAAACTATAAATAATAAAAAAAAATATAATATAAACAAAATAATTAAATTTTTAATGAATCCGGAGTTAATCCTTAAAAACTCATGGAAGTTATAATTTTATTACATTAGTCATAAAAAATTTTATGTATTTTTTATTGCAATCATAAAATTATTTAGCTAGTTTCATATTTTATTATATTTATTATGTAATATTCAAAGATAATACATAACTTGCATATGCAATCCCGGTTTATTCAATTGCATTAAAACTTTTTGATGTAGAGTTTTATATTCTAAATTCAAGGTTTAATTTTAAAATTTATTAATTTAAGTATACAATTTTTAGGACTAAATGGTCCTCGGGAGAAATGATTCAGTATGACGTCATTATTTTTCTGATGAATAATAAAGTAAAAGAAATATGGCGTCGGTAATGATTTTTAGCTATAAAATCATCTAGTCCAACAGCCAGGCCTAAAAATGTGACTCATTTTGTACTACTTCAAACCAAATTTTTCTGAAAATATACCTTAAATTATGAAGGAAAAGCATAGTCTGCCTATCCAGAGTGGAGACCTTAATATGAATTGCGCTCGCTTAAAATATTAGAAAATCGCATAAATTCCAGTTTTCTTGTAATAAGTGGTTCCCTGTAGGTTGTGTGCAAAACATGAAAATATTTTTTTTTAAAAGCTGATAAAATTTCCTATAAAACGAGTGTTTTTCGTCAAAATCGGATAAATACAACTAAAGTTATGACATTTGTTAAATAGCAAAATAAATGCACAAAAAGAATTTCAATTCCAAATGGTCAAAAAAATTCAAAAGAAATTCCCTGTCTTTGCATAAATTAACCATTGTTTCATTGTTTTTGAAAGAGCCATAACTTTGGTTGGAGTTATCCAAATTTGATGATTTAACACTCGTTTTATAGAACATTTTATCAGCTTTAAAAAATGTTCTCTTTATGTTTCGCACGCGACCCACAGGGAACCACTTATTTCAAGAAAACTTAAATTTGAGCTATTTTCTAAAATTTTGATCAGGTGTAATCATATGAAGGGCTTCACTCTGAATAGACAGACTAAGTTTTTTTTTCATAATTTAAGGAAGGTATATTTTAAGAAAAAATGGTTTGAAGTAAATCAAAATGAGTCACATTTTTCCAGGTCCGGCTCTTGGGCAAATAGAGATATATTACCAGAGGGATTTAGGTTAAATTTTGAAACATTGAAAAAGTAATCTGACCGCTTCGCTTAGAAAAAAATAAACTTATCAGTAGACAATTACAATAACTTATATAGTAGAACGTTTAAAATACAAATCAACACAAAAACAATGTGCGGGAAGACGAAAACAATTGATTTATTATAACCTTAACTTACATTAGGAGGAGGTTTCAACGAGGTTATACAGAGCTCCTGAGAGCCCCAAAAAGATGTTTCAGGGCTCTTATTGTAATAATATAGGCTATGCCCCTTCTAGTATATATCTATGTATAAGTTAAAAACAATTTTTTGATACAAATTAAATGCCTTCATTAAACATATTCATGAACATATTTCCGTAGAGATAAATATTGAGTGTTGTGCGAAGGAATTAACTTCAATGATAAAAATATTTTATAAATTATAAAACCTACGTAAAACATAATTACATATTTGTTACGTATTTTAAAAACATAAAATCTCTGGCCAATATCAGTAAAAAATTCTCGATAAAACGATTTAATTGAAGAAGCAAGCTTCAGTTTTTATATTTTGAAATTAAAATATATAATCCTTTTCTCGAAGTAACATACTTGCTTTTCTCATTCTTCGGTTTCAAATTTAAAAATACAAAATTTATATCATAGATGGGAAATTTTCAATTAAAAGATCTTAATAATAAATTCTTGTTCTACCACTAAAACAAATTAATATTTTTAAATCATTATAAATTAAATTTGTGTACATAAATATAAATATAATATATATATATATATATATATATATATATATATATATATATATATATATATATATATATATATATATATATAGATTAATTATTAACCGCTTTTTAAATAATGCAATGTAAGATGTAAATATAAAAGTTGGCGCCATTATTAATATAATTCTAAAGGCGACAAATGTTAATTATAAAGAAGACGTGATATAAACAAGACTGGACTAAAATGAAGTAATTAGCAAAGATATGAAGAGTTAGTTCATAATATCTTTATAATGTCTGACCATCTGCCCCTTCAGTCTGCCCCTAAACGTTTATCACTGGATTAACCAGCGCTCCTATCGTTACTAATTCAAACTATAACGTTCCCATTAAGATATTAACCATTACGTAATAGCTTGGAGAGATTAGTGAGATATCTTATACCTATCTATTTCTTATCCTCTACCCTCCACTTAACGCTATGGAATGAAAGAAAAATTTTTAAGAGAAAAACAACGAAAAAATAGAACAAAGTAGTTATTAATTTTGGAAAAAAACTTGTTTAAATTAATAATTATTAAGTTGTTGTCCTTTAAAAGTTTAAAAGTCCTTAATATTCTGTTTCTAATCTGTTTTGTCTTTTCTATTCTATTCTGTTTTATACTGTTTTGGCTCTGTTCATTTCTGCTATGTTCAGTTCTGCTTCTTTTGTTCATTTTGCTCTGTTCTATGCTGTTTTGTTCTGTTCTGTTCAATTCTCAATTCAGTTCTGTTTTACTTTGTGTCTAGATTAAAATATAAATTCTACATAAAAGGCATTAACTAATTGTTGTGACAAGATATTCATTGGTTTTAGACAACATTAAAATATTGCGTATCAACACCGAAATTAAAAACTACATATTAACAAAAAATAAATAAAATATACACCTAATATAAATAAGTTGCATAACAACATCAAACAATTTAAATACATACAAATAAATAAAGTGCATGTCAACATTAAATAAATAAAGTTCAGACAATATCGAAGAAATATGATCGAAGGCTGATAGTAAAATATTGTCAAAAGCTATTTGGAAAAATATTATACAATTATCAACTTTTTCTTTTCAATAACTTTTGAATGCATTTTTGCTTTTAAACATTAGACCAGTAACAGGATAAAATACAGAAGTTTAACACGGAACTAACGCTAGAAGATTGGAGAATTTATTTTTAGAAAGCAACATTAACATTAAAGGACATAAACATTAAAGGACATTCATGATAAATGTTTCCCTCTAATAAGAAAATCATTAGTAAAAAAAAACCTTCTAAGCACTACGGTTCACTGAAAAACTAGCTGAAATGAGGGAGAATCTCAATAATTTTTTTGACCTCAAGCAAGGTCCTCTTCTGACTTTTAGTTTTGTCAGCACTGTTAACAATTAAAAGAGACATCAAGTATGAATTTAAAAGAAGCTGTGAAAGCCGTCTCACTCATGGTAACCGTGAGTATAAACTTCAAACTATTCAGCTTGTATTTATAAATTCGGAAAAGAAGGCGTTACAAGTAAAGATATAGTAGACATGGTGAAAGATATGTAACTATACAGCAAAGATGTCTATGGACTTATGGTAATGTATGACATGACATGACATTATGTCGAGCCATCAGTATGACGAATGTCGAATGATGAACAGTTCCCAGATGTAGCATTGCATTTTGCTTGCTACATTTCCTTGTGTCAACTATTCATGTTTTGCAAAACTCGGTAGTATCAAATGATATATGTTTTGCTTGGCATGCATGATGGCGGTAGAGAGCACCGCTCGTCTCTGGTAAGTACTTCATATTGTATTCTTAGGAATTAATTGAAGGTCAGAGTGAGTTCAGGCTCTGTCGGCGCCCTGATGAGTTAGACGTAACGAAACAGAGTGGGACATGACATTATGTCGAGCCATCAAGTATGACGAATGTCGAATGATGGAACAGTTCCCAGATGTAGCAATGCATTTTGCTTGTTACATTTCCTTGGTGTCTCTCGCACAATTAAATTGTGTCAACTATTCATTGTTTGCAAAACTCGGTAGTACAAATGATACAAAGAAGAATACGTTACAAGCGTCTGTGACCTGAGTGAATGCATTGATAACAGATTATGATTTCAAACTTGCTAAATTGAACAATAATCTATTGATGCCAATGTAGATGGAACAAAGCAATAGAGAAACAGATAGAGACGAAAAGAAAGTAGTTTAAATGATTATGGAAATTTATCACATCAAGGACATGTGATATCAACAACCATTACTGTTGGAGTACATTGGGAAGAAGATGAAATTTAATGTCTTCGTAAGATATTTTAATTTTATTCCTTATTTAAAAGTAAAAAATATTCAATAACAACACTAAAAAAAGTACATCAAATAGCTACTTATAAATAAGAAATTTATCAAATAAATATTTTATGACACTTGAAATGAAAAAATTTCAATTAAGCTTACGGTAAAAAGAAAAATTAACAAAACATTGAAAAATTACTTGAATAATAATTATATCGCATTAATACCATAATAAAAACCATATACACTCATACACACAATAAAAAGAATAATAATAAACAAAATGAAAATTTATAAAAAAAAAAAGTCAATATGCTACTTATAAAGGAAAATTTACCAAAAATATTCTATACGCCACTAAAAAATAAAAAATTACTTGATAAATATTTTAATACACACATAATAACATATACACTCATTAACACACACACAACACATATAATTTTTGGTTAAGAAACACATATATATTATTATACAAAGAAGATACTTGAATGAATTAATTCATTTTTAAAATGTCATTATATCACATTATGATTTTCAAACTTGTCTAAAATTGAGCAATAATTCTATTGAGCCAATGTAGATGAACAAAGCAATAGAGAAACAGATAGAAGACGAAAAGAAAGTAGTAAATGATTATGGAAATTATCACATCAAAGGAGCATGTAGATATCAAAAACCAATTACTGTTGGAGTACTTGAAGAAGCATGAAATAATGTCTTCGGTAAGAATTTTAATTCTATTCTTATTTAAAGTAAAAACCATATTGGAAATACAACACTAAAAAAAGTAATCAATACGCACTTAAATAAATAAGAAATTTATCAAATAATTTTTATGACACTTGAAATGAAAAAAATCCAATAAGCTACGTAACAAAAAAAAATTTAACAAATATTGAAAAATTACTGAATAATATTTATATACGCATTAATACCACATATAACAAACCATATACAACTATTACACACACTAATAAAAAGAATGTATATAAAAAATGAAAAATTTCTAACCAAAAAAAAAAACAAGTCAATATGCTACCTTATAAAAGGAAAATTACCAAAAATATTCTATACCCTACTTAAAATTAAAACCTTACTTGATAAATATTTTAATACACACATAATAAACTAATATACACTCATTACGACACACACACACAACACCACAAATGGTTTGGTTAAGAAACATCGCCACATATATAATATATTAACAAAGAAGATACTGATGAATTAATTCATCTTTAAAATGTCAATTATATCACATTATGATTTTCAAACTTGTCTAAATTGACACAATAATTCTATTTATGCCCAATGTACGATGGGAACAAAGCAATTAGAGAAACAATAGAAGACGAAAAGAAAAGTAGTAAATGATTATGGAATTATCACATAAAGGAGCATGTAGATATCAAAAACCAATTACTGTTTTGAGTAACTGGAAGAAGATAAATTAATGTCTTCGGCTAAGATATTTTAATTATTATTCCTATTAAAAGTAAAAATTATCAATACAACACTAAAAAAAGTAATCCCATAGCACTTAATAAATACGAAATTAATAAATAATATTTTATGACACTTGAAATTAAAAATATTCAATAAGCTACGTACAAAAGAAAAATTTAACAAATATTGAAAATTACTTGAATAATAATTTATATACGCATTAATACACATATAAAAACCATATACACTCATTACACACACACAATAAAAGAATATATAATAACAAAATAAATTATAAAAAAAAAAAAGTCAATATTCTACTTATAAAAGGAAAATTTACCAAAAAATATTCTATACGCCCACTAAAAAAATTACTTGATAAAATATTTTTAATACACCAATAATAAACTATATACACTCATTACACACACACACAATCATAATGTTTGGTTAAGAAACATGCGCACACATATATATATTATACAAAGAAGATACTTGATGAATTAAATTCATTTTTTAAAATGTCATTATATCACATTATGATTTCAAACTTGTCTAATTGAACAATAATTCTATTGATGCCAATGTAGATGGGAACAAAGCAATAGAGAAACAGATAGAAGAACGAAAAGAAGTAGTAAATGATTATGGATAATTTATCAATCACAGGAGCAAATGTAGATATAAAAACCAATTACTGTTTGGGAGTACTTGGAAGAAGATGAAATTAACTGTCTTTCGGTAAGATACATTTTAATTATAATTCATTTAAAAGTAAAAATATTCAATACAAACACTAAAAAAAGTATCAATACGCTACTTATAAATAGAAATTTATCAAATAATATTTTGATGACACTTGAAATGAAAAAAATATTCAATAGCTACGTACAAAAGAAAAATTTAACAAATTTACTTGAATAATATTTATATACGCATTAATACACACATATAAAAACCAATATACACTCATTACACACACACAATAAAAAGAATATTATAAAACAAAATGAAAATTATAAAAAAAAAGTCAATATGCTACTTATAAAAGGAAAATTTACCAAAAATATTCTATACGCCACTAAAAAATTACTTGATAAATATTTTAATACACACATAATAAACTATATACACTCATTACACACACACACAATCATAATGTTTGGTTAAGAACATATATATATATTATACAAAGAAGATACTTGATGAATTAATTCATTTTTAAAATGTCTTTATATCACATTATGATTTCAAACTTGTCTAAATTGAACAATAATTCTATTGATGCCAATGTAGATGGGAACAAAGCAATAGAGAAACAGATAGAAGACGAAAAAAGAAAGTAGTAAATGATTGGAAATTATCACATCAAGGAGCATGTGGATATCAAAAAACCAATTACTGTTGGAGTACTTGGAAGAAGATGAAATTAATGTCTTCGGTAAGATATTTTAATTATTAATCTTATTTAATATTACTTTCAGATGAAATAAGGCAGGTATTGAAAGAAACAATACCAGATTTTGATGAGAAGACAAGATCATGGCAACAAAATGAGTATTGGAAGAAGACAATAGAAATGATAAATTTGAACTTGGAAGAAATATTATCTGATTTCTAAATGAATGGTTGGTTGCGATAATGTCTGTATGTATGTCGGCTACAGACCATGAAATGATTATAAATAACAAGTTAAATGGAAATAACTGTTTTATTTAATAAATGTTGTTATTTAATGTTTTTTATACTAATTTTACATGTCATGTGCATGCACTAGGCATGTTGTCAGCATGTCATGAGCAAATATTTTACTTTATATAATCAAAAATGGATTGATACTTATATTCGCAAAGATTTAAAAATCACACAGACAAGATGATGATTTTCACAGCCATAATTCTTTTAATGTATTAGTTTTTTTAGTGATATATATGTAACTTTTAATTCTCTATCTTTTTCCTATTAAGGTGGGCTTGTGGTGTTGCTCTGGAGGCCTACAGAGAGGCTTTGTTCTTTTAAACCCAAATATCAACCGGAAGTAAGCGGAAATTCAAAATTCTGAGATGACAGATCGTCTTGAAATTAAATTTTACATCTAGAACATTTAAAATTTTTTCGTAACATTTTCTATCGACCCTGGGGGGGTACCTGATAATTACATCAATTGAAAGCTTTTGAAAAAGTAAGATAGAATGTCTCATAAACATATACTCTAAAAATTTTCCTTCCCTGTTAAAAATTAAATTTAAACAAAAAATTTAAACAAAAAAAATTTTCAAAAAAAAAAAAAATTTTTTCAAAAAAAAATTTAAACAAAAAAAAATTTTTAAACAAAAAAAAAATTCACCAAAAAATTTTACCGAAAAATTCTGCCCCAGGGGCGGGGAGGGGGGTGGGCAGTGGCGGAACATATCTCACTACTTCAATTGTTTTACCTTAAAGGACCGAAAAGTTGCATTGACAAACAGTGACGATAGAAGAGTATGGACAGCATAAAAACATCAAAGTGTTTCCCATACTGTCATATAAGCAGTCCCCCAATAAAAAGGCCTTGTAATCGAACAATAGTATGTGACAGGTAATAAATTTTATTTATCTTGTTAAAATAATTTATTTAATTTTAGTAATCAGAAGAAGTAAATTGATGATGAATGATGATGAACAAAATCGAACTATAATCTGACTATATCATCTTAATGTCTGTTTTAATGAAATAAATGTTTCAGTATGATGTCTTTAAATTTTCTTGTTATTATTTATTATTTAATGCAAGTCAATTGCAATGTATAAGCACACCGGGGGAATATTTGATGTTTTACATAAGCACCCCGGGGAATATTATTATTTATGTAAAGCACCCGGGAATCATTTTATAATATGCATAGCACCCGGGGGATATTTAATATTTTGCAAAGCACCCCGGGGGATATTTTATATGATGTATATACACCCCGTGGATATTTTATATAATGTATAAGCCACACCGGGGGATATCTAGCTATCCTTGATGTTGAAAGTTCCGGGATATTTGATCTTTTTACCTCATTGTACATGTATTTTATCATGTTTAAACCATGATATTTGTGTTTAGCATGAAATTTCTGCGTCGAATGATGTAATTCGTATGTAATGTTTTTATTAATTTAAACAAAGTTATTTGAAAAATTATTTTTGCGAAGAAAAAAAAACAAAAAAAAAAAGGTAACCTTGACCTTTGTTAACCTTGAATCTTTGTTGACCTTGATCCTTTAGACCTTGACTTTGACCTATTAATACAAATCATTACATCATCTATTTCTTGTCATGTAATAGATTATGGTCATAATATGTCTATTACATAACCTATGAACGCCACCTTCTTAAAAATGTAATAGCGGCACCTATACCATACTTAAGTATCGATGACGTCATATTCCTTAAAACCTGGAGCGCAACTTATACCCACATTACGTATAGACACACACGATACACACATGATGCACACGTGTTTCACCAAATCCCAATCGCAAGCATTTCTAAAAAAAAAATTGGCGGTGGGGAGGGGGTTTGGTACAAATGAGCACTATCCTACCTACCTCTGAGATTTTAGCACATCTATTTGTTTCACAACAGTATTTTTACTCCAGCAATTCAACTTTCCATCTTCGGAGTTGATGATTTGAAGGATTTTCCACATCCAGTGATTGTTAGCTCCCAGTTTTCCTAATTGCTCTTCATCATTTAACTGGTCAAGTGATCTTAAATATCTTGTTTCCTAAATCATTTTCTTCTCGAACCAATTCCCTTTTTCCGAAATGATAGATACTTTAAAAAAAATGATTTCTAATTTTGATTTCTGTAACTAGGTCCCACGCATTTTTTAGCATTATAAACAAGCATTTTCAAATCGATATTAAAAAATTTATCAGCATCAAGGTGTGCCATATAATCAGCAACAAGCATTTGCTGTAATGAAGCTTACGTAATCCCGTTATAAGTCGCTCCCTAGAATATAAGTCGCATACCCACCACTTTTAAGTAAAAAGTAGCGACTTATATTCCGGTAAAACCTGACCATCCAATCGGCTGGAGATGCAATGGTATTTCTTGGTTAGCATGGCAATTTGGATATTGCCTATAGTTCTTTTTGAATATGGGAAGGTGCATTATCTTAGTAAACAGAGTAATATTTTTTGTGGATGACATATAGTAATTGTTGTGTCTAATGAAAGCCATTGATCAAAAAGCTTCAGATGTCATCAAAAGGCTTACTGTTGCTCAGCCATAATCAACAAATTTGTCAACTTTAAACTTTTAAAGCCTAGTGAATTTTTGAATGACCAATGACGTAAAGGCTTTAATTAATGATCAGTTGAGTGGATAGACAATACAATAGTGATTTTTGCCTTTTTGATTTCATTCCTTTCCTACCAGATTGACAGATTGTTTTAGTCGGAAATGCTTGATAAAATTAAGCAGTTTTTATTCCATACTTTAATAAGCATTCTGGATCATATTACATATCTGTTCTCTTAAAATATCCTTGCGGTTCATATCTTTGTCGTTTTATTTAGCCCAGCTTAACCATGTAAATCTAGTTTCAAATTAAACCTTTTCTTAAAGCTGGAAAGCCCAACCAATGCCAGGAATTTAAAAAAATTGGCTAACAGATTCAATTTTCACCAAATGTTTTTACTTTGATATTGTTTATCTTCGTCGTTTATAAATCCATTGTTTGAGTTCTATTTTACCTATCCAAAAAATAGTGCTTTTCTACATACATGGTCATGTTTGCATTCGTGTGTGTATATGGTAATATATATATATATATATATATATACAAGGTCAAGAGAATGAAGGCTATTAATTCCCAGTCAAAGTCAAATTATTTAATTGGGTTTTCTTTTGATTTTCTTAATTTTTAACGAGAATTGAATTAAAATAATATTTAAAAGTGGCAGATCATTGCCTTGCACATTGTTGAATCGTCATTTTTTAGCCCCCCTGCTCAAACTCACTAATATGAAATTATCTATCACCAGGAAATTACATCCCAATCGACTTTTTAATTCTTCTGGAAATAAAATTAAAATCTGATCAAAAAGTAAATTTACTGAAAAACGAGATAGAAAATCTATCGACAGTGGACTTTAGAACACACTATCACCAAAAATTCATATAAATAAAAATCAACACGAATCCGATTTTAATTTATTCCCTTAAATCGCCATTTTGAAAAAACTTAAATTTTCCAAAGCAAACCATGTCCATTTCAATTGTGCAGCAGAGAAATTGATTCTTCAGTTAAATATCTGTGAGTAGAGGACAACGTTGCAACGTATACAGAGAAAAAGGCGAAATTCAGAAGAATGTTACAGATTTCAGGAGCGAAAGTTAAGAAAGGATTCAGAAGCTTTGATTTATATGCTACTGAATGATTTTAATATAACATATTATAAATGATTTAATGATTTTTAAGCGATCTGTTAGATGTAAGCATTGCGCTAGGTAAGGTTTGCAGACTCTCAACGGAGGTTCGGGTTGGCACAATCAGGATTATATCACCATACTAGGGGAAAATGCAACTCGTATGGCCCAATCTAGGATTTTCGCCATTCTCAACCAAATGATTTTACGTCTAATACCTTCATAAACGAAACCAAGGAGTCCATGCCTCCGCCATTCTAAATCCATCGACTATGAAGGGGTGCTTCGCAAAAAACCCAGTCTATTGTATTCAATGTCTCCGTCAAATGATAATGTATATTTGTCAAACCTTAATGTCTTTCGTCAATTACCATGAAAATGTTGTCAAAATATTAATCGTCCCTGTAAATGATCGTGAACTATGTTGTCCAAGATATTAATGTCTTCGTCAAATGATCACGAATATGTTTGTCAATGTTAATGTCGCTGTCACTGATTATGAAAAGGCTTGTCTAATAGTTAATATCTTCGTCAAATGATCACATTGTGTTGTCAAATGTTAAATGTTCCTCCTGTTAATTTGATCATGAATAGTTTTATCAATATTAATGCCTCCATCGAATGATTATGAGGTATTGTCAACTATTAATGTCTAATAAGTATGAATACTGAGAATTAATGAAGAAGATATTAAGTGTCTCAAGTCCAACAATCTGAATCGAA
>JACMZG010001914.1:23970011-23990728 GCA_018340805.1 Microvelia longipes | reverse complement strand
GCTCTTTACTATATTTAGCAAACAGGACTAGGCCAGACATAGCTTATGCTGTGAGCTATTGTAGCAGATTTATATCAAAACCAAATGAAACTAATATTAACCAAGTAAAACAAATATTTAGGTATCTAAAGGGAACTTTTGGAGATGGAATAAATATTAGGAGGGAGCCAGAGCTTGTGGCATATTCTGACTCTGACTATGCTGGATGTGAAAAAACTAGACGAAGCACGACAGGTTTCATTATCTACTATGGTACTCCCATAACATGGTGTTCAAGGAGACAACCAATTGTATCACTGAGTACAGCAGAAGCTGAATATATAGCGGCTGCTGAATGTGGAAGGGAACTAACTTATCAAAAGTTCCTTATCGAAGAACTTCTTGGAAAATTTTTAGGTGTGGCAAAAATGTTAGTTGACAATCAAAGTGCCATTACCTTAGTAAAAACAGGGGTATTGAATAGAAAAAGTAAACACATTGATGTACGTTACCATTACTTAAAAGAAAAAGAGGAATCAGGCTTAATAAAATTAGAATATTGTCACACTGAAAATCAAGTGGCTGATATTTTAACAAAACCTCTTTTAAAAGTAAAATTTTTAAAATTCAAAGAAAAATTATTAAATTAAAAGTTTTTCAAAGTTAGTTTATTTAGCTTCTTATATTTAATATTTCTATTAAATGTTGCTTTGTTTGGTTTGATAAAAAAATACGGGCCTTCCGCCCGTAGCCGCTACGCGGTCTCGGCGCTTCGCGCCTCGCCCGCTCCGCGCGTCGGCCCAGGCCGCTTCGCGCCCGGGGGCCTCCCAGTGGCCGCTTCGCGGCCACATTGTGTTGTTTTGTATTATGTATGGTTTCATTATCGTTTCTTGTTACATGGCATTTTGCCACGTATTTAGCGAATTTTCATAGCCTCGTTTCACAGGCCCGCTTCGCATGCCTGAGAGGCTTTCTCACATATTTGATTTATTAATCCTCTATTATTAATAGTAAGCAATAATATTACAGTTAACAAGCAATATAAAAAATAATAAGTATATTTAAATACATAACTAACTATTTTATAGAGGTTATTCTTTTATACCTCTATTTCTCTATTATATCTCTATTATTTCTTGGTACCTTTATACCAAGAAATAAATCCACACGTTGCAACTGTTGGAGTAACCTTGTATAAAGAGTAAGAAAAGATTATAGTTTCATCTTTCATCAGTTTTAGTTATCGTCCACCATACAAAAAGGCATTAACTCTTACACACATTTATGATTGTTTATACAATTAAAGAAAATGTCAAATTTTTTTGTAAACAAATTGTTTATTTGAGTATAACCTTTAGGTTGAAAAAAAATATATCCATGATTTTTTTAAAATAAAATACCGTTTTCGTCACTTAGGATTGTCCGATTGAGCTGAAACCGGTTGCAATAGTTTTAGAATGACTTCGACCATATAAAGACTACTTCGAGGTTCTTCCTCTTTACAGGCCTGCTTAGCTCGGCGTGGATTAGTGGAAGCCATTTTTGTCCTGTCTCTCTGGGACAGTAGGCTTACCAGGATGGAGCAGAGGTAGAGGCTCTTCTAATATACTACATCCCCACCCTCTAACACTACTGAACCCAACAGATATCGTACGAGTCTTTGACCTAGACGTATACATATATACAGATTATATATATATGTATACCGTTTGCGCCATTTGTGATGGTTCGATTGAGCTGAAATTGGTCTTAATCGATTCAGCTAGCCGTCTACCTAAATACGAAATACCTTGTTTAAAGCCATTTCAAGTTTCAAAAAATTTTTTTTTCATGACGTCATAACTTTGATTGATGACGTCATAATGTTTTTATAAACAATAGCCTCGTAACTCCACAACATCTCGCGATTTGCAAAGTTCCTTTCAATTTGAGAACGCCTTCAAGAGTTATCGTTCGCCATACGAAAGGGTAGAAACTCTTACATACATATATATATATATATAATATATATTATATATATATATACATATATATATAAACTTTTTTGGGACAATATATTTTTGTTATCAGGAAGCCAATAGGAACCGATTCCGCTCACTCCCCACCCTCAACTTCCGCCATCCGAACAACCTCATAAGCGTCATTTTCATAATGAAAATTCGCTAATAATAATAATTAATTAGAAATTAATAAAAAAAAAAAGAAAAAAGAGAGGGTATGTTAGATATTTGATGTTTAAATTATTATTATAATGTCATGTTATGTCAAATAATATATCAGTTATAAAATTACCATTGAAGTGTCCAGTATAATTAATATTAAAAATCTACACTCGGGAGTGAACCATCTATCTTAGGATTGTCTGATTGAGCTGAAACCGGTCGCAATCGTTTTAGAATGACTTCGACCATATAAAGACTACTTTGAGGTTCTTCCGCTTTACGGGCCTGCTTTGTTCGGCGTGGTTTAGTGGAAGCCATTTTTGTCCTGTCTCTCTGGGACAGCAGGCTTACCAGGATGGAGCAAGAGGTAGAGGTCCATCTTTATACTATATCCCCCCCTCTAGCACTACTAAACCCAACAGATATCGTACAAGTCTTTGACCTGGACGTATACATATATACAAGATTATATATATATGTATACCGATTGCGCCATTTGTGATGGTTCGATTGAGCTGAAATTGGTCTTAATCGATTCAGCTAGCCGTCTACCTAAACACGAAATACCTTGTTTTAAAGCCATTTCAAGTTTCAAAAAAAAATTTTTTCATGACGTCATAACTTGATTGATGACGTCATAATGTTTTATAAACAATAGGCCTCGTAACCTCTTCAACATCTCGCGATTTGCAAAGTTTCGTTTCAATTTGAGAACGCCTTCGAGAGTTATCGTTCGCCATACGAAAGGTAGAAACTCTCATACATACATATATATATATATATATATATATATAATATATATATATATATATATATATATATATTATAATATATATATATATATATATATATATATATATATATATATATATATATATATATTATATATATATATATATATATATATTATATATATACATATATTATAAACTTTTTCGGACATATATTTTTGTTATCAGGAAGCCAATAGAACCGATTCCGCTCACTCCCACCCTCAACTTTCCGTCATCCGAACAACCTCATAAGCGTCATTTTCATTATGAAAATTCGCTAAAAAAAGATAACGGGGTACGTGGTACCTCGGTACTTTTTCTCTCAACTTTTGACTCGCTTTGCGATCGTCCTTAGAATATTATAATTATCAAAATGCTATGGAGGTATTACTTGGTCTCGTTAACTCGACCTCAAATAAGGTATTGATCTAAACTCTTACGTGTTTAAATCGGGACACGCTTCGCTCGTTCTCAGAATGTCATGGTCCAGATAATGTCCTTATCCAAAGATTAAGAAGTTATTACTTAGGTCCTGCGACGCTGGACATCAGAATTTTTAAATAGGCCCAATTTCTAAGGAGCTATAACTTACGGCTGATAAAAGCTTCGAAAATTAGCACCATTTAATCATGTAATACGATAACTATCACCATTTAATCATGTAATGCGATAACTATCAGCATTTAATCATATAATACGATTACTATGTGCATTGAATCATGTAATACGATAGCTATCGCCATTTAATCATGTAATACGATTTCTATTGCCATTAAATCATGTAATACGATAAATATCGGAATATGTTATGGCGACCAATGTCAACTTGAAATTTGGGTGGATCGATTCACTACTTATAGACGTACTTTTGCGTTAAATTTCAACTCGATAAGTCTGAAAATTTCATTTTTTGGGCAGTTCATTAGACTTCTGATTGTCGTGCCATGTTTCAACTATCTAGCATATATATTATATATATATATATATATATATATATATAATATATATATATATATATATATATTATATATATATATATTGCTAAATTTATGAGTAACACAGCATGATTAAAATCACTTGAAACGTCATAAAATTGCCTGAAACGGATAATTGTGATGAAATCTCGGTTTCGGATTTTCATGGTGAATAAAATATACTTTTATCTCCTGATAGTGTAAAGTTAATGTAAAGTTTATTGACTAGTTTTTAGGGAGTAAAAAGTAACTTTTTCTCTCTAGTTAATAATAAACGTTTCCTATTATTGGGTTATTTTAGCCAATTATATTTTTTTTTAGGGAAGTGCTATTCTCTAAATTTAGGGTACATTTAGTATTAAAGGTGATAAAAACTAAATGTGTATATTACTCTATATAAAGATACAAAAATATACGTATAAAAATTGAAGAACTGTACTATACTCGATGATCTGATCAGCTACCAAAAACGAAGAAGATAATGGCAAAAAAATCCGGTACGGGACACCTCGTAACTTTTTCTCACCATATCCAATTCTTTACGCTTATCTCAGCTCTTCGGACTTGCTACGCTTGTCCTTAGACAGTATTAACATCCGTTTTATTTCCATCTAGGAGTTGATCTTTTTTTGTTGTTTCACATTAATGATAAATATAGCAAAAACTATAGGCCCTATTTTATACCTTGTGTTCATAATAATATTAATAATAGAATATTATTATACCTTACGTTTGAATATTACCTCTACATAATGTAGTGAGATTTTGATTAAAATTGTGGCCCTAGATTATAGAATAAAATCAATTTTTTCGTAAAAATGGAGATGTGTGACGACTTATAACTCACTTATTCTAGATGTATAAATAATGCTGCAATTTGAGAAGTATGTTTAAATTTTTGCTTCTCGAATTCGAATCTTCGGTCTGTCACAAAGGTAAACCAGTGCTAAAAATTGCTCACAACTTATAATTTTAATTTAATTTTATAAAATTAACTCAAACTTGAGCTAAAGTAAAATTATTACATCGGAAAATATTTGAAGTAAAAGTAGCCATTGTAGATGTAAGCGACTCCATATAAATTTGTTTTAAGTTATAGACGTGTGCAATGCTGTAGTGTATTGCTGGTTTAATCAATATTTATAATTACAGGGGTCCGTAAATAAATTTTGCTTTAAGTTCAGTGTGTTGTTTTAAATATAGTCCATTAATCAATGGTTTTAGGTCTACATTTTAAAGAACTGCTTTGATTGCCTTAAAATGTGAAACACACTCAGAAAAAATGCTAAGGAAAAAAGTTATATGGTGCCGATGTGTACTTTTACCCTGGGGGTGAGTGCCACTCCTTCTCGGGAGTGAAAATATTTCACCTTAAAATAACCCTGGGATTCGATAGAGTGTTCAATTTTTTATTCACGTTTGAAATTGTTACTTTTTTACCTAAAAAATTCATGTTTTTGAGTGGTTTTTAAAAAAAAAACTCCAAAAACTGTACATTTTATGGTAAAAATATTAGACTAAAAAAGAAGCCTTTCGATATAACAAATCGAATGGTTTTTAAAAAATATTTATCGCAGTAATACAGCTGTTGTTGTGGCCACACAGCTTTTAAATCACAGCACTTTTTTTAGAGCAACAATATCATTCATATGAACTGCTTTCTTTATGCTCTTAGAGACTAATAAAACACTAAAAAGAAATACTTAAGTTAATAAAGAAAAACTATTATTTTTTAAACATATTTATTTTAAAGAAAAATTACAATAAAAAAAATATACAAACAGTACTGAAAAATCTATCTACTTCACTCTAAATAATCTATGTATAACTAAGTTCTAATCATTGTAAGAAATTAAATAATTTGAAATCGTTTTAAATTGTAAATTAATATGTGCCAAATCGATTTGTATCTCATTTGCTTGACCGTTTAAACCATTTTAGGTGGGTTTAAACTCCACATGGTCTATTTATTTTTAAAAAAATATTAATACAACAAATTATTACTATAACATGTAATATTACGATTTAGTAAGTCTTATTCGAGAAAAAAACATCGATTTTTTAATATTTTACTTAGAACTAGGAATTTTTCTATTTAAGCAGTTTTTACTCCCATTTCCAAAAATGTCATAAAAGTTAAAAAATATTTGATTATAGATAAGCTTTAATTTTAATCAAGGCTTTGATTCGCCTTAAAATTAAGGCTTCAACCAAAATGCGAATTATTAACATTTTGGATCGACCTTTTAAAAATTGAATAATAATTTCCATATTAAAAGAGTTTTCAAATTGATTTTAATATTTATCAATAAAATGAAATGTTGAATTTCCACATTAACTTTCAATTTCCAATGTTTAAACGATATATTATTTTTGGTAAAAAATATTATAAAAAGACAATATTAAACTACAATTAATAAATTAAATTTGCATAAATTATGAGGACCTTAGTCAATAGCCTGACAGAAGTAAACACCTATATTTTAATATGTATATCCCTATAAACACCAATAAAATTAATAAGAGTTTAATAATAATGTTAAGACTTTGATTATGACCCCAAATTATTATAATTTTAAATAAATATTTACAATACCACCATTATTATTTTATATGATCTTCTTTTTATTTATGCTAAACTTTTTAATGTGTTAACGGAGAACTCACGACAACTACTTCGTACTGCTCGTATATGTATAATATATATATTATATAATATATATATAATATATATAATATATATATATAATATATATATATTACAGAGTGAACCAAAGTCGACTGTACCGTAGAGCACAGAGATATTACTATGCATACTATCTAGAACATTGAGAAGCCTGAAACATCTTTTTGGGGCTCTCAAGGGCTCTGTGTAACCTCATTAAAACCTCCTTCAAGTGTAAGTTACGGTTATTATATATAAATTGATTTTGGCTTCCCACACATTGTTCGTGTTTTGATTTGTATTATTAACATTCTCCTATATAAGTTATTGTACTTTTGTACTGATTATTTGATCGTATAAATATAATCAAAGGTGGTCAGGTTACTTTTTTCGATGTTTTACAATTTAACCTAATAGGGCCCCTCTAGTAATAATATCTCTATGCCGTAGAGTTTTTAAAGGATAAAAATACGTCACGTGAAACCCCATGTACTGATTATACGTAAAATTGACGTTAAATTGTGTCGAGACTCCGGGGGTAACCATTTGACTTTATTGTAATTACTTTTTAAAGTAATTAGTTTATGGTTAATACATCAGGTAAAGTCCATCCTAATCCTCATACAGATATGAGGTATTATTAGCTTAGCGGCATTTTTGGGCCAATAATACATTCTATTTTCCATTTGGCATATTGAGATTCTTACTGTAATACCATGTAAGAAGTACGGTATGGATAACCTGAGTAAAATTGTAGATGTAGTTCATAAAAAATATAAAATCTGTCTTATAACAACTTATAAGACAGATACTACTGTTATCTGTCTATAACACCTACTTTTTCTGGTATTGGTTCCAAATAAATTAACCGAATATAAGCTCTAAATCTAAGCAAATCTCTTGTTTGTTTATTCCTTAAACCCTTCCTAATTTCTCATTGCTGCAGCTTTAGGGTCTGATATTAAATTTGTGTACAGGAAACCGCCTCCTTTTACTCCAGATGTATTTTCCTTTATTCTAGGATTTTTTTCTTAAATATGGCCATTTGTACCAACTTTTGGTATATGACCCACTTTACCAATTTCAATTTTAGGTTATTCACACCTTACATCTCTTTATTATAAGTTTAATCTTTGCATTAATTCATCAATTATTTAATATTTTCCGTTTCTTGAATATGATTTAGTAACAAATGGTGTGGTTAATAATTAATAATAAAATAGTATAAAAATTTACATCTAAATTCTAATTACATAACTTCTGTGATATCTACGGGCACTTTCATCCAACAGTTTTTGACAGTTTTAATTCAATTACAAATTGTTTAGTCATCTTTAAGGTGAATACAAACTATACTTGACCTTGAGTTTATAATGTCATTTTACTGAGAACGCGTCAAAAACGGATTTAAAAAAAGGAATTAAAAGTTATAAAAAAGTAAATAACTAATTTTGTAATGATTCTTGCTTTTGTTGCAAATCGACATCCCTTCTTCTTGGTACTTCGCCGTATTTAGCAGCCATGTTTGCCACTAGTTGCTCTGATGGTTTCTTCAGATCGTATGCCCAACCGATCTTGGCAAACTGATCAATTAGGAATGCCGTATAGTTATATCTGTAACAATTAAAGTGTAAATAAATGCGTAATTTATGTGTTTAAAGTATTGAAGATAGATATGTAACCTATGTGCTCTATATACCATTTGATACTACCGAGTTTTGCAAAACATGAATAGTTGACACAATATAATTATGCGAGAGACGCCTAGGAAATGTAACAAGTAAAATGCAATGCTACATCTGGGAACTGTTCCATCATTCGACATAATGTCATGTCCCACTCTGTTTCGTTACGTCTAACTCATCAGGGCGCCGACAGAGCCTGAACTCACTTTGACCTTCAATTAATTCCGAAGAATATAATGTGAAGTATTTAAGAGACAGACGAGCGGTGCTTTCTTACCGCCATCGTGCATGGCAAGCAAAACATATATCATTTGATACTACTGAGTTTTGCAAAACATTAATGGTTGACATAATATAATTGTGCGAGAGATGTAGCATTGCATTTTGCTTGTTTGAGGTGTCTCTCGCACAATTATATTGTATGTGTTCTACGTTCGTATAGTAAAGTATTCCGAAGTCCATATTTGTAGTTCTGAATTGTTGAATGAACTTCGGTTTAGGTTTAAAGATGATCTTCCTGTCTTGGTTTTCAGTAAATCTAACTTAACTAAGTTATACTAAGGACCCTTTCCATAGATTATCCGTCCATTCTGCATCTAAAGGTACTTACAGATCCAAAAAATCCTTTTTACAAAGTGGCCCAGAAAAATGAAACCGAAAATGAAGATTGTTTTCTAAAAAAGAAATTGTTACCTGTATCCCATCTCTGATGCTCTATAATCCCAAGGAAAAGCATGGTGATAGTTATGCCATCCTTCACCCATAGAGAAAATAGCCACTCCAATATTTTCAACTGGTTGAATTCTCCTAAAAAGAAATAAAAAATAATTATGCTTAGCAATTTAAATGATTTTAACACGTAAATTTAAGTTTTAAATAATAATAATAGCGTAAACATGAGAAACTACAAACTTCAAATTCGGATTTTCCATCTAAATTGATGCGGTAACCACCACGCCACAAAATTAAAAAATTTTAATTTATTAATTTAAAATTTTATTTTAAATAAATAAAAAATTTATTTTGTTACAGGTAGAAATACTGGAAATTATCAGACAAATGTATTTTGTACTCGCTTCACAATGTAAAAGACAGCTCGTTTCAGACAGAGGTGTAACAGTCAGACATTAAATTGCTCCTAATGACTACCAACAGCTGTTTCATGACCTCATATTGTTTTCTAGTTTTACTTTCAGGATTTTCTAGTGTAGGTATTTATTATTTTCTCTTATTATATTATAATTTTTTAAGTTTAATTAAACTGTACTTGACCAATATTTAGAATAAGTATTTTAAACTTATTCTAGAAAGGCTAAAGAGAGGCTATAATCGATTAAAAAATGTTGCATTTAAAGTCGTGGTGATTTTTGCCTCTACAACTTAAAGAAAGATGTAATAATTGGTCGTTAACGGATGATTAGGTGTAAAAAGAATAACTATGCTTATAATAGATATTAATAATAGTAATGAATAAAAGATACAGTGAGCGGAAAAAGTTTGAAAACGACTTCTTATTTCCATTATTATTTAAGTTTATAACTGGAGTTCGTAGCTCTCCCTATCTCTAAAATTCTAAATAAGCGTTAAGACAAAAAAAATTGAATTATGGTGAAAGTTAATAGATTTAATCAGAAGTGGTCTATCACAGACCAGAAAAAAATTGATTTAGTTTTTATTTTAATTTTATGTTGGCTCTAACATTATTCAACTCCTTCAAGTCTGAGAGTATGCTATTTTAGGCACAACGATTTGTTTGGTGACTTTAATCTAACTAATATTTTCCAGGCGTTGACTATTTAAAATGTATTAACATCTTTTAAAAACCTCTAAAAACTAATATAATGAGAGTAATGAATTTTTAAGGCTTGAATTTACAGTGTCAGAGAGCAAAAAAGAATCGATCCCCCTCTATCCCCTCCCCCCCCCTTATCATCATCCAAACATTCATCATCATAAGCGTTGTAATGAAAATTTGCCGCTTAAAATTACACTCTTCTTATAATTTGTATAGTAAATTTTCAATAGAAAATTACACTAATTATCTACTTCGTATGATTAAGCTTGGTTTATGGCTATGCTGCCGTAGTTTTTTAAATTTCCTCTTATTGCTCTGTTACTATTTTTTGTAAAAAATTGTATATTTCTACACATGCTCAACTAGGTATACTGAGTTTAGTGTCCAATTCTGTCCATGCTTAGAAAATCAATTTTACATAATATTCCGAAAACATTCTATTTGGTGATACAGGTGAGGGTGGGGAGAGGAAAGAGGTGTTTTTACAGGCGTTTTTTATGTTTCATTTATGTTATACTATGTAATTAATTTATAAATTAAAGATAATTTTAATAATAGAAAAATAAATAATAAATTATATTAATTTTTCAGGGGAGTTGGTATTCTCTTAGTTTTATACGGGAGACCGAACACATTTTTTAATTTTCCCCGGGAGTGGCGCCCCCAAAACTTTATATGGGGGCTGACTCCAAAAAAAAATGTATTAAGCTCGAAAATCCGTTTCAGTCAAAAATAAGTTGTTTTAGAGCAATTAAAAAAACAACGGCCTATAGGAACCAACTGCTCAGGAAATTAATAGATTATTTACTCCTTTGGTTGCATAAATAACTCATTACTTATCTTATTTATTTTGTATTAAGAATTTATTTCTATTATTTTATTTAATTAGTTTTTTATCGGTACCTGTTATTAATTATTTACTAATCTGACTGTACTTATAATTCGCTTATTTCTATCTGTCTATTAACTGTTTTGCTAATTCTTTGTAAAATCATATATTTAATTTATTTGTGGCAATAAAATAAGTTGTAAGAAAAAAATTTTTAGTTGCCTTAAAGCTTGTATTACAATGCAGTACAACATTAAAAAAATGCTTAATCTTAAATCTCTTTAGGGTTGAGTAATTCTTTTTTCCACTGATAAAATTTATTGTATTGGCATTACTGCTTAGTATTTAAAGGAATTACATTTACGATGTCATTGTAACGTGTTGAAAGGAAATAATACCTTGAAGTATATTAAAAGAAGGACTTTAATTAGTAAGTCTTTTCCTTTTTATCAATTTAATTTATAAATTTGAAAAAAGTACTTTTTTACTGCAGGATTAACTATTTTTTTAAATTTATTTATAATATGCAATGTTTTTAAAACAATTTTAGTTTCAAGTTCATTTTATTTAGCTTTTATTTCTTATTCTATTATGCTGGTTATTTATTTTAAAAGTTTTGTCCCTGTAAATAAAAATGTAAAGACCGTAGTAATCGTTTACGATGCAGTTGTAAAATGTTTATTACGACCCCGAAGAAGTTTTTCTAATTAAACTTTGTTTTTTTTTTTAAACCATGACTAAACATGAATTATTATGAGAGACTATGGAGTATAGATCTATAACTTTACGTTAAAATTAAAAATCGGGTTACGGGGGTACCTCGGTACTTTTCCTCCTTACATTAGATTCGCTACGGCTTATCCTCAGGAATACAGTTCGCCAAATTATACTGCAACATTGCCTTTCGGACTCGGCTCTTGCGCTCGTTTTCAGATAGAAATGAATCCATATCATTTCTCAATTGTCAACCCATAACAGCACTGACCACGCTCATGCTCCTTAATTTTGTATGATCCAACAAAACCATGGAATATTACTGTCGTATTGAACACGAAAATTAGGTTGTAGGTAATAATATACACTTGTACACGATTGGACCATTTCTATTAATGGAACTTGACACATTTTGTTAGTTTGTATACATAGTCACATGTCGTGCCAAATCTCAATCCTGGATAGGCATCATTTTTTTCTGCTTTATATGAATTTTTTAAATTTTGGCTGAAGTCATTATTGCAGATTATATTCGTCGTAAGAAATTATTTTCCGAATTAATTTTTTTTTTTTGTTTTGGTGTACAAAAATTTCAACTCTCTAGCATAAAATGCACAATGCGCTACAATGATTAACAGACACACACACAGATAACTTTGCAAAAACCACTCAGGAGGCCTTAAAAAACGCCTGAAACAAATAATTTCTGGTTCCATCCTCGGTTTCGGATTTTTGCAAAACAATAATTTTCCTATACTACGGGATATAAATGAGGGAAAACTAAAATAATAATTTATAATTTAAAAAATTAAAAATCTTTCCAAATAGAATGTGAAAACAGATAATACTAAAAGGATTATTATTATTAAGTTAGGTGGCGTTAAGGTTAACTTAAAAGCCACAGGCAAAACTTAGAAGTGAAAAGTTTTTATTTCTAGGGTATCAGTTGCAGTCATATTTAGTAGTTATTGTAAGTGACATAATGCTTACGATATTTGCGTAATTCCAAACTGTATAGTCAAAATCACCGGCTTACTTACATCAAATTATATATGTCAAACGTATTATCGAAAGCTTTTTCAGATTTTTTGGAAAGTATTCCTAAATTCACTTTTTTGGGTGCTATATGTACAACACACACACACACACACACCACATATATTTATATATACATATATATATATATATATTATATATATATTTATATATGATATATATATATATATTATATATATATATATTTATATATTACTATATATAATATATTATATTATATATTTACTCTTGATGAGTAAGCCCATAGTTTAGAAAATACCATGACCTCCCTTCCTTCGTAACTCAATCTCTTGGTGCCTCGTTTTTCCTCATGGAAAATTGCTAAAAATCAGTTAACCGCAAGAGTTAACTGCCTTCATTGAGGCTCTGTATTCATATGAAAACCGTACCGCACTTAAAGGACCTTTTTGTCCATGAGACTTAAAGTTACCTAAAAACCCCTGGGTCTTTCAATAAAACCGCTTTCAGTTTATAAGGAAATTTAATTTGATAAACATTTAAAGCATTTATAAAAGTATTTGGCCATGATGAATTCTTGGTAATGTCAAAGGAATTTCTTAATATACATATAAAAATCAGAAACTAAATTCCGCGCGCCGTTAGGGCTGCAGCAGGGGTGAATTTTCCTTACAATACTTATCCTTCCTGGAAAACTCATTCTATATTTTATTACGAAAATACGGCACGAAAAGTTTTTCAAAATTAGAACATAAATATTAGACCAAAACGTGCAGAGCAGATTTAAAAGCATAAGAAAATCTCTGGTATGTGTCTATTTATTCTCATGATATAAATAATAGTAAATATATATATATATAATATACTATTATATATAATTATATATAACCATATTCGTATATATATATAAGTAAGTATGATATCAGCAACAGGATAATAATTACCATTTATCTTTTTTTTATTTAAAAAATTGGAAGGAAAATATTACTTAAGCTTATAAAAGTCGTCTACTGAAAAAACATTTTCTTAAATATTTTTATTTTATTTAGGCAGCTCTCTGCACCTTCGCCGCAATAAATAATTCTAGTATTAATTCTACAATGAAATGTTTTTTTAAATGTTACATTAAAGTTTTAAAGGTGTCATTTAAAGCAGGATTGGTAAGAATAAACTTTTCCTAAAAATTAATATTCTAGGAAATTTATCTGACTTAAAAAACTTATTGATGACTTGATATTTACTTAACCTGTCATAATGACGGTTTGTAGCCCCAAATTATAAGCAAAGCATGTATGGGACAGACCATGTTTTTGCACGTAAAGACTCATTGCGTAGGGCGGACCATGTATGCTTGAAGAAAGCATACTTTGAATGTTTCGTTATCCAGAAGATACATCGGAATCCATGATTGGGTAAAAAGAAAAACAGATGAGGCAAACCGAAGCCAAACGAAATTTCTGGAAAAAGATAGAATGATTTATTGTAATAATATAATAAACTATAAATTCATATTATTGTTAATACTTTTATTACTACTAGAGTATATAGGAAAATTATATGTGTTTGCAAAAAGAATTCGAAACACGGGCGATGGACACCGGATTATCGATTCTCAAGACGTTTTTAAGGCTCTGTCATGTGTGCAGTGTCATGTTCATCAGTCTGTACGCGCCTAGTGTTTTATGCTACAAGTCTTGTACCAAATCAGTCTACCGCATTAAGTAGTCTGACTGTAGAAAAATACTTTTTATCGACATTATTCAACCACATTAATCATTCAGCTGCATTTTTCTTTAAAAAGAATCTTTACTGCGGAAAAATTAATGCGGTCGGTTTAGACTTAGCACGAATATAAGACTAACCATATGCTGATAAGTCTTCGTTTCTCATTTCATCAGCATCAGCTTCTAATTTTTTCAAATGACTGGTATACATTTTGATTTTTAAAACATTGTAAACAAATCGGAAAACCAATCCCAATGAGTTGAAATTCTTGCGTGCACGTAATAAAGTTCTCGTCTTTACATACCGACCAAGCATATCCATCGACCTTTTGTGGGATCAACCACAAGTTAGGCAGGCATTGAAGCGGTCTGGTCAGTTGCGTAGGGTGACCGCTGGAATATGATGTACGACTGCATTTAGCCTAATCTGACGCGACCAGCGAAACGAGTCCGGAAGAACAGGAAGATGAGCGTTAGGATTCCGATTGTGATGAGGAAAAGTTCTGATGGTACCCCGTACCCGATTATTTTTTCTTTACTAGCTATCGGAAATCGTTCCCTCTCTACACGATTTTTAAAATAATTAATTATAATAGTATTTTTTCCGTTTCTCAGTAAATGGATGTTTCCAAAATTGAGGTTTATTGTATCCCTCTGTATAAACTTGAGTGCTTTCGTACTTTTGTGTTAAGGAAACCCCTCATTGAGTTGGAAATAGATAAAGACAGTAACATTATTTACAAATATTTAATATGATACAGAACTTGCTTTTTCAGTGTTAAGTAAATGAAGAAAGAAGATTGCGAAAGAAACTTGTATCTTCGTCGTTTCTATTGGAATTAGGGGGGTTTCGGAACATGTTTGTTCAAAGTGACTAACTTACCTTCTGTGCCACTCTAACAGAGATCAAGAAGCTTATATAGTCATATCAATTTTATTCCTTTACGATGACATCTGGATGTTCTCCGTCAATAACCATCCAACGTGTGAGAAAAGGAATTCTCGATTTTGAATTATGCGGGTCTGCAATCCCGTTTCGCTATATGTTGTTGATGAACGCGGTGGTCTCGCACCCATTTTCGTAAATTGTATGTCTGAAAAAAACGGTTTCATTAGGTATAAAATATTTGACATTTTCTTCACAATCAGGGATGTATCGTTTTCATTGTAAAAATAATTTCTTGGAATGTAAATTAATTGAGCTTCACTCTAAATTAGCTCCTTCACGTCAATCAAATACTGCACTATAAGGACGTCTTTACATAAAATCGTACAAATACGGACAATCGTACAAAGCTCAACCTATGCTAATTCTACAATATGTTTTCAGCGCATTTCCTTTAAAAAGGTCTATGAAAATGACACATAGAAAATTGCTACTGTTTTAAGTGCGACTATAAAGCATAAACCAATCGGCTGAATAAGAGCTGAATTGGTTGAGCAATGAAACAAGCATTCCGAAGGGGAATTTTCCCCTGACTTTTGCGGACACGCCACCAAAATCATTTTGTAGTGTTAATTCATTAAACACCAATATAATATGACGAGACACATAGAAAATGTAACAGCCACAAAACACGTATTAATTATATATATATATACTTGAAAATACATAGATAAAGTGTTTTCATTTTCCTCCCGAACCAAGATTTCTTCCCGGCCCCTGGATTTAAGTAATTTGAGTACTTCGTATCGACTCTGGACTAGTTTAAGTTTGCTAAGAGCAAAGTTTTGCTAAGAGTTTATCTTTGGAATATCTGATCGTAAAGACTCATCTATCACCCTCTTCTTATATACAACGGCTTAGCACTGTGATTGACCTCTTGTTAGGTTGAAAGCGCTTTGCTTAAAAAGAATATATTTTTGTGGAGAGACTTCTTCCCTCTTTTATTTTTATTTCTAAGAGCCTTAAAAATGTGAAACAACACCCTTAATCGCATTTGTTGTTTTACCTTTCCGGTTTTAATAAATTTCCGGTTTGTTCTGTTTTTTCGACTTTTGGTCACTTTGAATGGTCTTATCACTCCGGACGGGAGTTTTATTCGATTTTACAACCTAATTAACATTTATAGATATGACACCCACTTGAAAGTTAAGGGTGTCTTTCTCCAAATACTTCTTGAGGTACCCCCAACATAACGAATCGTCTAAGGACTTTTGTTTGATTAATAGAAGTCTTTGGAGATTATTAACTAGCTCAGAAGAAATTTATTTTTAACATTGACGTATTTATTTCGTACCTGACCTGCGACGGACTGTTAGCAAAATAAAGTTATGACTTGTTAAAGGTGTTTAGCTCTTATAAGCCCTGATTTGCGTCCATTAATCTATGAGCCTCCTCCTGTAACGCCAAACCCCGACATTACCCCTGTTATGGAATGCTGAAATTCTAAAATGATCAACTTGTATGCAGTTGATGTCAACGAAATTAAAATTATTTTTACTGATAAACTTAATCAGGTTATATCTGGTTCGTTACTAAAAATCTCTTATATTAAATAGGATATTTTAGGTTTCAAAAGTGGTTGGTTGAAAGGGTGTTAAAATCTTGATCAACCTATAATTAAATAGGTCACCTTATACTTAAATCACCTAATAGATTATGATCACCCTTATAATTAAACATGAAAATAGTTTAGTTAAAAATGTCATTTAAATTAATTAACTTAAGTTTATTTTATTCCTTCTTATTTTTTTTATTTACTTAAAAGTTTATTTTAAGTTATTTAAATAAAAGAATAGCATTCGATTATTTTTGAATTAAATATTGAAATTAAAAATAAAATATAATTAAATTAAAGCTATTTTAAATTTAATTAAAACTCTAGTATAAGTAGGGACACCCTCTGAGAAGAATTTATCAGGACCCCCCGATTTACTATGTATTGCACATGAATATATTATGTAGGAAATTTATATACTTACAAAAATAGTATGTTTTCGTTTTCGTGCTCCAATGCCATAGCATGTATCCTATCCCGCTATAACGCTAAACGCAACCTGTTTTCATACTATTGATACAGGATCATACCTTATCCCATTTGTATATGACAGGTACCTTTTTTACTTTCATTCTAACTTAACTGGGTAATGTGTTGTTGTTCGGTTATTTTCTCTTGTTTTATTTTTAACGTAGGTCTTCGTCTTTGTTATAATCTATCGGTTCGGATCCGTTCCGATTTAAGGTTACCATTTTTATGGTATTTACTAGTTTCGGTGGTTTTATTGGTTCCATTTTTAGGAGCTCCATTGCATTGTGGATTTTTGGTTTCTTCGCTTAGTAATAAATAACTTTTTGGGTTAGAAACTGTTGTATCTTCTAGCTCTAGGAACTGTTGTTAATGGTTTAAGCTTTTTTCCCTTGATTATCTGTAACAATAAATATTATGACTTTTAAACATTAAACTTAATGACTTAAGTAATTTAATTAATTTTTGATGGAAATAAAAATTATTTTATAGCGAATTTTCAAAGAAATAAATAAGATTACTGATGGCTTGGGTTTATTATGAAGGGATGTGGGGGGTTGGAAAATTTTTTGGACAGGGAGGACTTCACTGGATCAACTATTTGTTCGAGGTTTATATATACTATATATCTATTATATATATATATATAACTCTATACATTAAAGACAAAAATGCTATACAAAACACTTAGAAACAGAAAGAATAAATCATATATATATATATATATATATATATATATATTAGTATATATATATATAGTATATATTATATATATATATTATATATATTTATGTATATATTTGTGTCTGTTTGTACTGATGTATGTACGAGAATTTTGTTCCTAGACGTTCTCTATTGGGACTCGATAACTTTCGACACACTTTGCGTAGCTTCAAATTGAGACTCGGTTACAAAATAACCTTTGTATAATATCCCAAAACCCTTTGTTTATGTAATATGTGTAGCATCAAACCCATAAAAATGAACCCACAACGCTTTAAAAGAATTAACAAATCTTTAGAAAGTGTATAACTCGGGTGCTTGAAATGTTTTTTACACATGTACTGCTTTGTATTGCCTAACGAAAATATGAAGTTACATATATATATCATAATTAGTTCTGTTGTTTATTGATTGACATATACAACATCATGTAACACAAATCGTGCATTATTAGTACGACACACGGGCTAATAGTTGACAGCGCGGAAAATTTGTGTTGAGGAACCAATAAGGTTGGGCCTGATTAGAAATCCAGGGCGTGGTTTAATATCAGAACGAAACCTTCATGGCTCCCTCGCATTATTTTTCCACCTGTCAACTGATAATAATAATACATGTGTATTCGTATTATAATAACGTGTTTAAACCGACGCTAAAAAAAATATAAATGTTGAATATTTCGTCCAGAAGACTTTAAAACCAGTCTCAATTGATTTTTTTCTGACACCTTTATATTGAATAACTGACACTTTATATTGAATAAAAAACAACAACATTTATTGTTACAAGGATATTAGGGTTAGCCATATATCGTTTGACTTGAGGGCTGGTAGAGAAACAATTTCCAGCTGATTGCACTCCTGTCAATTGATTCTAAATGACCAAAAAATTTTAGGGACATTTAATTTGTGTATGACTATATCTATATATATAATTTTAAAATTATGCAACACCTGCTGTTTTCTTTACTTCAGGTCAGTTTATATTATTATAGATTTGTTTAGAGGTGCATTTATTAATATTTTTCTGTTCAGCTAAATAAAGTAGACATGGTAGCATGTTTGGTTCTCGACTTGCTGTTTTTGGTAAATTTATTTGGCCTTTCGTCGCACTTTTTGTTCGCTTCTCTTAATTGATATACTGTTTTATTTTCTGTAGAACGCGGCCCTTTTTAGCGAATTTACCTTTGGAATTAAAATTCGCTAATGGGAAAGGCGTCATGGCGAGGGAATTCGCAACCCTACGGACCACGACACAAATCCGATTGCGAGGTCCCTAATGACAAAAACATACGTTTCGCAAGACTTTATATATAATATATATTATATATATATATAATATTATAATATATATATATATTAATATATATTATATAGTATATACTATAGTGTATAGTTTGCTTGGGACACTTTCTTATAAACACTCTATCTTGTCGAACGAATAATTATTTTTACAAACTTGGTACAAAAATCAACCTTCGACGGAGGGACCACGATAGGGTTCGTGACAACCATGGTTTTGTTGACGTCATAACCCGTTTGCTGAGGGTGCAAACATTTTCAAAATAACTCGGCAAAATTCAGTGTTAATATTTTTGGGCCGCAAAAATGTGCCCAATTTGGTATGTTTTTTGGAGACGCTGAATCAAATGAAACCGGTCCTGAAGTCAATTACGACCACTCTAAGGTTTACCAAAACGTTGTGAAAAACGGACTTGAAACCCAAAAATTCAACGGGTCGTTAAATTTCGTAAGTTAGGGTGTCGTTTTCCATGTTTTTTGGGCCTTCTGAGTTGGTGATGGAGTGGGTCCGGGAGTTAATACGAGGACTCAAACACAGGGTACCTGGGTTCAAATCCTGGCAGGGACGATAATTTGTTATAGTTTTTTTTTACTTACTATAGGTTTACAACTACAAAATAATTCTGGCGCGGTGGTCCGCATGTCGGCGAATTTCCATTTCTTGCTTAATGTTCCGGGTTCTTTGCTTTAGAGCCTAAGCGTTACTCAATTGTCAACGCACTGCTCCTAATCATTTTGTCGTTGTATGTATTTCAAAGGAATGCGCTAAAACTTTAAAGATAAACTGACTAAGATTTAAAATAAGTAACTAAGCTTTAAACTACGTGCAAATAAATAGTGCGTACTTCCTTAAATTTAGAAGCATAGTTTTTGCACAACCAACTGGATAATAATGCGCATTTCCTTTGAAATATACGGACAAAATGAGTTACGAGTAGTGCTTGACAATTAAGTAACTGCTTTGGCTCAAAAGCATAAATCGGAACCTTAAGCAAGAAATGGGTTGTTAAGCACGGGAACGTGCATCCAAATGAATTTCGCCCGACATGCGGACCACCGCGCCAGAATTATTTATTTTAAGTGTGTAATACAAATAAAATAGTTTATGTCGAAACAAGAACTCTAACGAATGTAACAAATAGATTGCTCTAAATACAAATTATTGGGGGTTCCTGTTGTGTATGATTTACCACTATGGCCTACCGATTAGTATATTATATAACATATATTATATATATATATATATATTATTTATATATTACTATATTATATATCTACATAGTATATACATATATTTACTATTTATTATATGTATTATATATACTATTATGTATATATATATATATATGAATAATAATATATATATATAAATACATATATATACATATATATATAATAGTATATACAGCG
>JACMZG010001914.1:23701826-23962785 GCA_018340805.1 Microvelia longipes | reverse complement strand
CGTAGAAAATTAAACCGGAATTTTATGATATTGGTATCAAATTCTCAAACATAATGTAGTTTTCAAAAATGTTCATATATATGCTCTAATTTAACTTTTTAAAGTTACCGAGGAATTAATTTTAAAATTACCATATTTGCCAAATAGTTACCAAAAAAATAATGACATATTTGAGGTCACTGAGGTCGATTACCTAGGGGTGGAGACTTTTCCCGACTCTCTATCTCATTTTTAACCATTTTAGCAGGGGGTGTGCATTTTGTTTGTTCCAAAAATATAATAATTTTCAAGCATAAAAGTGTGTATGGTATGTTACACAATAGGTCGTAGAAAAATTACCGGAAATTTTATGATATTGGTATCAAATTTCTCAGAACATAATGTAGTTTTCAAAAATGTTCATATCATGGTATGCTCTAATTTAACTTTTTAAAGTTACCGAGGAATTACTATTTGGGTAAAAAATTACCATATTTGCCAAATAGTTACCAAAAAAATAATGACATATTTGAGGTCACTGAGGTCGATTACCTAGGGGTGGAGACTTCCCGACTCTCTATCTCCATTTTTAACCATTTTAGCAGGGGTGTGCATTTTGTTGTTTCCAAAAATATAATAATTTCAAGCATAAAAGTGTGTATGTATGTTACACAATAGGTCGTAAAAATTACGGAATTTTATGATATTGGTATCAAATTTCTCAGAACATAATGTAGTTTCAAAAAATGTTCATATCATGGTATGCTCTAATTTAACTTTTTAAAGTTACCGAGGAATTACTATTTTGGGTAATAAAATTACCATATTTGCCAAATAGTTACCAAAAAAATAATGACATATTTGAGGTCACTGAGGTCGATTACCTAGGGGTGAGACTTTTCCCGACTCTCTATCTCCATTTTTAACCATTTTAGCAGGGGGTGTGCATTTTGTTGTTCCAAAAATATAATAATTTTCAAGCATAAAAGTGTGTATGTATGTTACACAATAGGTCGTAAAAAAATTACCGGAGTTTTATGATATTGGTATCAAATTTCTCAGAACATAATGTAGTTTTCAAAAAATGTTCATATCATGGTATGCTCTAATTTAACTTTTTAAAGTTACCGAGGAATTACTATTTTGGGTAATAAAATTACCATATTTGCCAAATAGTTACCAAAAAAAATAATGACATATTTGAGGTCACTGAGGTCGATTACCTAGGGGTGGAGACTTTTCCCGACTCTCTATCTCCATTTTTTAACCATTTTAGCAGGGGTGTGCATTTTGTTGTTCCAAAAATATAATAATTTTCAAGCATAAAAGTGTGTATGTATGTTTACACAATAGGTCGTAGAAAAATTACGGAATTTTATGATATTGGTATCAAATTTCTCAGACATAATGTAGTTTTCAAAAATGTTCATATCATGGTATGCTCTAATTTAACTTTTTAAAGTTACCGAGGAATTACTATTTTGGGTAATAAAATTACCATATTTGCCAAATAGTTACCAAAAAAATAATGACATATTTGAGGTCACTGAGGTCGATTACCTAGGGGTGGGAGACTTTCCCGACTCTCTATCTCCATTTTTAACCATTTTAGGGGGTGTGCATTTTGTTGTTCCAAAAATATAATAATTTCTCAAGCATAAAAGTGTGTGTATGTATGTTACACAATAGGTCGTAGAAAAATTAACAAATTTTATGATATTGGTATCAAAATTTCTCAGAACATAATGTAGTTTTCAAAAAATGTTCATATCATGGTATGCTCTAATTTAACTTTTTAAAGTTACCGAGGAATTACTATTTTGGGTAATAAAATTACCATATTTGCCAAATAGTTACCAAAAAAAATAATGACATATTTGAGGTCACTGAGGTCGATTACCTAGGGGTGGAGACTTTTCCCGACTCTCTATCTCCATTTTTAACCATTTTAGCAGGGGGTGTGCATTTGTTGTTCCAAAAATAAATATTTTCAAGCAAAAAGTGTGTATGTATGTTACACAATAGGTCGTAGAAAAATTACCGGAATTTTATGATATTGGTATCAAATTTCTCAGAACATAATGTAGTTTTCAAAAATGTTCATATCATGGTATGCTCTAATTTAACTTTTTAAAGTTACCGAGGAATTACTATTTTGGGTAATAAAATTACCATATTTGCCAAATAGTTACCAAAAAATAATGACATATTTGAGGTCACTGAGGTCGATTACCTAGGGGTGGAGACTTTTCTTGACTCTCTATCTCCATTTTTAACCATTTTAGCAGGGGTGTGCATTTTGTTGTTCCAAAAATATAATAATTTCAAGCATAAAAGTGTGTATGTATGTTACACAATAGGTCGTAGAAAAATTAACAAAATTTTATGATATTGGTATCAAATTTCTCAGAACATAATGTAGTTTTCAAAAATGTTCATATCATGGTATGCTCTAATTTAACTTTTTAAAGTTACCGAGGAATTACTATTTGGGTAATAAAATTACCATATTTGCCAAATATAGTTAAAAAATAATGACATATTTGAGGTCACTGAGGTCGATTACCTGGGTGGAGACTTTTCCCGACTCTCTATCTCCATTTAACCATTTAGCAGGGGGTGTGCATTTTGTTGTTCCAAAAATATAATAATTTTCAAGCATAAAAGTGTGTATGTATGTTACACAATAGGTCGTAAAAAAATTAACGGAATTTTATGATATTGGTATCAAATTTCTCAGAACATAATGTAGTTTTCAAAAATGTTCATATCATGGTATGCTCTAATTTAACTTTTTAAAGTTACCGAGGAATATATTTTGGGTAATAAATTACCATAATTTGCCAAATAGTTACCAAAAAAATAATGACATATTTGAGGTCACTGAGGTCGATTACCTAGGGGTGGAGACTTTTCCCGACTCTCTATCTCCATTTTTAACCATTTTAGCAGGGGGTGTGCATTTTGTTGTTCCAAAAATATAATAATTCTCAAGCATAAAAGTGTGTATGTATGTTACACAATAGGTCGTAGAAAAATTACCGGAATTTTATGATATTGGTATCAAATTTCTCAGAAACATAATGTAGTTTTCAAAAAATGTTCATATCATGGTATGCTCTAATTTAACTTTTTAAAGTTACGAGGAATTACTATTTTGGGTAATAAATTACCATATTTGCCAAATAGTTACCAAAAAAATAATGACATATTTTGGTCACTGAGGTCGATTACCTAGGGGTGGAGACTTTTCCCGACTCTCTATCTCCATTTTTAACCATTTTAGCAGGGGTGTGCATTTTGTTGTTCCAAAAAATATAATAATTTTCAAGCATAAAAGTGTGTATGTATGTTACACAATAGGTCGTAGAAAAATTACCGGAATTTTATGATATTGGTATCAAAATTTCTCAGAACATAATGTAGTTTCAAAAATGTTCATATCATGGTATGCTCTAATTTAACTTTTTAAAGTTACCGAGGAATTACTATTTTGGGTAATAAAATTACCATATTTGCCAAATAGTTACCAAAAAATAATGACATATTTGAGGTCACTGAGGTCGATTACCTAGGGTGGAGACTTTTCCGACTCTCTATCTCCATTTTTAACCATTTTAGCAGGGGTGTGCATTTTGTTGTTCCAAAAATATAATAATTTTCAAGCATAAAAGTGTGTATGTATGTTACACAATAGTCGTAGAAAAATTACCGGAATTTTATGATATTGGTATTAAATTTCTTAGAACATAATGTAGTTGTTTCAAAAATGTTCATATCATGGTATGCTCTAATTTAACTTTTTAAAGTTACCGAGGAATTACTATTTTGGGTAATAAAATTACCATATTTGCCAAATAGTTACCAAAAAAATAATGACATATTTAAGGTCACTGAGGTCGATTACCTAGGGTGGAGACTTTTCCCGACTCTCTATCTCCATTTTTTAACCATTTTAGCAGGGGGTGTGCATTTTGTTGTTCCAAAAATATAATAAATTTCAAGCATAAAAAGTGTTGTATATGTTACACAATAGGTCGTAGAAAAATTACCGGAATTTTATGATATTGGGTATCACATTTCTCAGAACATAATGTAGTTTTCAAAAAATGTTCATATCATGGTATGCTCTAATTTAACTTTTTAAAGTTACCGAGGAATTACTATTTTGGGTAATAAAATTACCATATTTGCCAAATAGTTACCAAAAAAATAATGACATATTTGAGGTCACTGAGGTCGATTACCTAGGGGTGGAGACTTTTCCCGACTCTCTATCTCCATTTTTAACCATTTAGAGGGGGTGTGCATTTTGTTGTTCCAAAAATATAATAATTTTCAAGCATTAAAAGTGTGTATGTATGTTACACAATAGGTCGTAGAAAAATATTACCGGAATTTTTATGATATTGGTATCAAATTTCTCAGAACATAATGTAGTTTTCAAAAATGTTCATATCATGGTATGCTCTAATTTAACTTTTTAAAGTTACCGAGGAATTACTATTTTGGGTAATAAAATTACCATATTTGCCAAATAGTTACCAAAAAAATAATGACATATTTGAGGTCACTGAGGTCGATTACCTAGGGGTGGAGACTTTTCCCGACTCTCTATCTCCATTTTTAACCATTTTAGCAGGGGTGTGCATCTGAAATGTTCCACCCTGTATATATATATATTATATATATATATATATATATATATATATATATATAATATATATATATATATATATATATATATATATATATATATATGTGTGTTGTGTGTGTGGTGTGTGTGTTTACTTTTTGAGGTTTCAAGAGAAGAGCTGGAACGCTTAGTCTGGGTTGTCTGGGTTCTTTCTAGATAAAACTTTTGAAAATTAGTAAAGTCCCAAATCTCCTGTGGATAAGACGCAAGCAAACATACCTGCACTAGGACACTCATAATGTAGAACACTATCTTCTATATTAGGAAGTTAGCCAAATAGGCCTAACAACGTGCCTAGTTGCTAGGTGACCTATTGCTCTAATAATATAATTGATAATTACTTTTGATTAAATGTTTAACCGAACGTTTCCTGATAATAGTATTTCTACTACTATTATTTTAATACAGCGCAGGTATATAGATGTATTTATTTCAGCAACCTTTATTATGATGGTCTTGATGAATTAAAAAAAACAACTGATTTTTTAACTTTGTTTAGTTGGATTAAAGCGCTAAAAGTGCTGGAATTATTTTGAAGTTATAAACTTAAACACTGTAAAAAGGACGGAAAAAAGTATCTCAAGATCCGAACCCGGGAACCCTAGCTTTAACAAGTCTTATAGACATCGGACCGGTTTTGGTAAATCCAGAACCCCAAGAATCATCAAAAATGACACCCTACTAAAAATTATTTTTTACTTTTCGTTTGTTTTGATTTTTTGTTATTTTCCATGGTTTTTTTGGACTATTTGGTTAGTTAGGGGGTAGTCGTATCGACTTCTCCTTCCCCGAAATCTTATTTCGCGGCGAAAAAGGTTAAAATTCAAGGTTAATATTTTAACCTTGAATCGCGGCGAAAAATATTAACCTTGAATTTGAACGATTTATTGAAAATTTTACTAACTCAGCAAAACGGGTAATGACGTCACAACATCCTGGTTTTCAATAAGGTTCGTGTCCTCCTTTAGGTTAATTTTTTTAAGTTTAATTTAAAAAAACATTATTCTGATCGAGGGATAGCATGTTTATAAAAATCCACTAGAAATACATATATACATACAATATATATATATATACATACTATATATATATATACATATACATACACATACATATATACATACATTACATATATACATATATATATATATACACAAGGTTGATTTTTGTACCTAGTTTCATTTTGATCCTAGAAAGCGTTCGTGTCCTATAGAAACGTGTACGACAAAAAATACATATAATATTCTTGATTAGTAAGTCCCCTCTTTTAAACCCCCCCCCCTATGACCCCAACCTCATAAGCTAATTTTATTCTTGAAATTCGCAATAAATAAATGCAAAAGAAATCTTATCGGACACGCTTTGCTCGTCCTCAAAATATGAGGACGAGCAATACTTAATTTATTTTCCAATACGTCTTCCGAATCGCTTTACTCAGTTGAAATCAGGTTTGTCCCAATCACTGACCTTACTCGATGCTGTTATTAATAATATTATATATATTAGTATATATAATATAATATATATATATATAATATATATATATATATATATATATATATATATATATTCGTATTTTTTCGTTATTAGGGAGCTCTAAAACGAATTTCGGACACACTCCCGGGTGTCCCTTCCCACCACGTGAGTCATCTTATTTTCTTTGAAAAAAATTGAAAAAACCGCTAAAAATGGATGGAAGTTATTAGGCTTTATTTTTTATTATTGGCTGCCTAAGATTTTTTTTATATCAATCAAACTAGCAGCTTAAGAAACATCAAAAAGAGCTAGTTCTCGATCTCTTTTACTATTTAATAATTTTGAATACAGAAACAAATTGTAAATACAATTAAAATATGGATCTATTCAGGAGAAGTTTATTCCATCAACCTTGAATAATTTTAAAGAACCTCTAATTTTTGCTACTTCAACATTTATTCTTTAAACATTTCGTGGACTGAAAAAGAAAGACTTATGCAAATATGTGATTGATAAATAGGTCAGATACTCTGGTGAAATAATATCTAAACAATACATTTCGAACATTCTTGCATCTCAGTAAATATTGACGAATGTAATCACCGTTTGTGTCAAGGCTTTACAAGCTATTTATTTTAATTTATTTGTTTATATTATTGTTTTACTACTTAACAGTAATAACCCAGGGCAAACATATGATTCAAACGTGTCATTTACTTGTGTAGTATTATTACTTATAGATGTTTAATTACTTTTGTGTTTATGACTAAGTTAATATTTACTCACAAATTTTTCAATTTATTTTTATTAGCAAATTTTTATTTTAAATTACTATTACTAGAAAGACTTTTAATTTAATTATTAGAAAGACCCGTTGTGCCGGTTTGTCTGTTTTACTATTTTTTTTTTCATTTTCTTGTATTCCTAATAATTAATAATGTAAAAGAAAAAACAATATTAATAATAATTCACATGCATAAATATACAATTTATTTGCAATTTTATTAAATTATTGTAATTAATGAGTTTGATTGATTTAATTGAAATTTCGGTTGTATAAAATATATTTTTAGAGGAATTGGGGGTTTTGCATAATTCAAAATATAAAATAATAAATAAATTTAGTTTGTGAAGTGTATTTAAAGAATTCTGTTAAATATCGAATGATTATTAATATTGCAGGAAACATGAGAACAGCTAGTTCCTCCATAATTTTAAATAGGTTCTACTTAAAACTGTGTAATCAGGTAAAATGTAGGATTTGGGTTATACATAAATGACGTACTCTGCTAAAGTGAAATAATTTTACGTGTTTATACATAGAGATATATAATAGAGGAGGCATTGCCTATCTCAATACATTGAAAGACCTGAAACATTTTTTGGGGCTCTCAGAGGCTCTTTGTAACCTCATTGAAACCTTCTCCAAGAGCGAGTTATGGTTTTAATATTTCCATTGATTTCGGCTTTCCGCACATTGTTTGTTTTGATTTTTATAATAAAAGCGGTTTACTATATAAGTTACTGTATTTTTGTTCTGTTTATTTGATTAGTTTTATATTCGAAGGTGTTCAGGTTGCTTTTCCGATGTTTCAAAATACAACCACTAGGGCTCCTCTAGTTATTTATCTCTATGGTTTTATAAAATAATGATTTTTTTAGAAAAATCTCCCAAACGGTTTCATAATTTTTTACACCAAAAAAAATCTTGAGGACGACCCGATTAAACACCAATTATATTTGTCTATTCAATTATTTACGAATATTAAATTTTTAGTTCAGTTTGGTAAAATAATGCTACACGATCCTGGCAAAGTTCCTTTGAAATGCGTGCTTTCTATATAGCTTTTGCAGTACATTTCTAGCTTGATTTTTCGGTTCAATTCATAATTGAACTGGTATTCATAACTGGTAACATTACAACTTGTTATTCAAATGTTTCTGATTTTTTTTTAAAGGAAATACTCTAAAACATAGTTGTTATTAAAGTCATTTAATAACAATTAAACAAATGCAGATAATGAGATAAAACTTGACACATATCTTATACATGACTATAATCGTGCTAAATGTTAAATTGATCGCATTTAAAAAAATTTTCCGCGTTTTATGATTTTTTGAAATTTTTGCTGAGTCCATTAATGCGGGTTAATGACATCATACATTTTTTTCCGAATAGCGCAACTACAGCTATAGACTGATTTTACGAAGTTTCAACTCTCTAGCAAAAATACATTAGAAGCTACGAGGATAACAGACACGCACACATTGAACACTTTGTAAAAACCACTTTGGCAGTCTTAACAAATACCTGAAACGATTCTGGTGACATACCGGTTTTGAATTTTTTGCCAAACACTAAACTTTTCCTATATACATACGGTATAAATAAGGATTTATTTAGTTATGATATACTTCCTTAGCATCTGTTACATAAAATGGTTAACATCATAAACACTTTAAAACACACTCCTCGCCTACGAAACGCAAGCATAAACAAATTATCACTTACTTGTTTATCCTACACTTTAAACTCCTTTTTGCGATGTTTCACCAGAAAATAACGCTTATGTATGTTTTTGTTATGCTTATTCAAATATTTGTTATAATAAAAACATTCATAAAACAGTCAAAGTGCCATCGCTACCATAAAATAATGAACCACAAAAAAAATGAAACGCGAACCTTATCGTACTATTATTTTAACTAAACTAAATCTCTCTGATCATTTGAAAGTAAATTAGTAATTTGTTTATGAAAAATTGCGCAATTGAGATTTGGCTGGAGTTGATTAAACCCTTTGAGGTCACTTATTGTCTTTATTAGTTTAACAATAGTTTATATTGTTTATTTTATTTTAATTTAAATAATAATATTGATTTAAATTAATTTGCATTTAATAAGTGTCGTAATATCTTTTGAGAGCAATAGAAAGTCAAAGATAGACATAGATAGTTTATTGTAACATTAGAAATTTTATTTAAATTATATTTGTTATAAGTCAATGATTGTTTTGTAATTAATTTCACTTTTAGCAAATAGTCATCAGAGAATAAGGTTAAAGGTTGTTTGGATGGCTTACAATAGCTTACATTTTTGACTCTGAATGTATCAAAATATTTAAATTATCTTAAAGGGCAATCATAAGAGAAGTTTTTTCCGTTCTTGGCTAAACTTTTGCTCATCTCTTGCTTCCTCCATAAAATTCAATTTTTGCAAAAAAACATTTTTATGCAAATTTTTGGGAAGTATTTCTAAAATATTTGACATAGTTAATAGTTCTTCCTATAAGAAATTTACTTAGCTTTCCAACGAGACCAATCTCACCTTTCTGCCTTGAACAGTTTAAACGCTATTAACAATTTTATGATGTGAGGTCAAACATTTTTAAAAAAATATTAAATTTGACCTTGTGGGAAAACGGTAGGACATGGCGTTTATAGTACTCCTCTTTGAGGAGTACTATCACATCCTTATTTGGTGGACACTTTATATGAAACACCCTGTATATATATCTGTATGTGTGTGTGTATACATATTGGAATTAGGAGCATAAGCTGAGAGTCCCTCTTGGAGTCCGTACACAAAATAATTACGAGTTAGAGAGTAGCGACTCTTTAGAGTGGCCAATAGTCTAACTAATATGTATGTATATATTAACTTAACATGACTTAATAAGAGTAGAGTATGTGGCCAGGGCCACATACTCAATAGTTATCTGAGCCAAGCAATAATTCTATGATGTATTAAGTTATTCATAAGTTTAAAAAAACAGTGATTATGATGTATGACTAAATATTGTTAAACAATTCTTTCAACTATAACCTTCTTGTGTCTATCGAGCGAAGAGTTAAAAAAATAAAAGTGCATATTGCACATTGCTGCATTGTTGCAACATCTATCAGTCTAGGTAATTTGATTTCATAGTCCGTTTAATCCTCATCAAAATGAAAATAAGCAATTTCTATCTCGTTCTAGGTTTTTAAAGGATAATTACACTGTGTTTTGTCCAGAAGTAATGATTAAATCCATCCTACTCAATAATCTTAAGTACGTCTTTAGCTAAATAGGTTATGGCTGATTGTATTTCAGAATGCCATACGTGTAGTACATAAATATCTTTTGATGATTTTCACCTAGTATCTTAGCTCTGATCAAATGAAAAGTATACTAAAGTATATAAGGTAAACTTGCTTGAACACATTCATATTACCAATACCTCGTTACATGATTATATCACCTAAGATCATTCGGAAAAACAAGTTCATCCTTGAACTTATATTAAAGCCGATCTAGTTCGTCCTAAGTAATTTTGGAAAAACTTGATCAGCGTTAAAGTCTACAACTTTATGGGCAGTCTAGTTTAAGTCTGGTCTTAAATGCTCTCGTCTTTTGGATTGTCTTGTCTATCTATTATTACACTAATTATTGCTGAATTTAGTTCAAGAAAATCGAATACAGGGAACGTTTCGAAACACTTCGGAACTTTTCCCCGCCACATTGAATTCTCTACGCTTATCCTCACTACTTCGAACTCGCTTCGTTCGTCCTCAGAATATACAAATCTCCAAATTTATGCAACTCGCTTCGCTCATCCTCAGACAGTAAATACATTCGTTTTATTCCTGTTGGTAAGGGTTTAATAACCTGTTGGTAGGGATTCTTTTTTCTTCAAATGTACATTACGCGCAAGTAATACCTATAGGAAACCTAGAGACTTTTCATGCATTTGATTGTAAGGATATATTGTATATCTTTGTATGCGTATTTCACTAGCAGTTTTATAGTATTTAGTTCCTTACAATAAAGTCGTAAAAATATAAGTCCTTAAAGTAAATAAACATGTATTCTTAATTTAAGAAGAATATTCAAAAGAGAAACAAGTAAACATAAAAAGTCTTATATAGGGTACCTCGGAACCATTCCTTGCCACATCGGCTTTGCTACTCTTATCCTCTCTACTTATAGGATTCGCTTCGCTCCTCAACAGAATATAAGAATTACCACATTTATACTACAACACGTCTTCGGACTCGCTTTGCTCGCCCTTAGACGTAAATACTATTCGTATTATTCCTGGCGGTCACCCATTATGATTCAACAAAACCGTTAATATACTTGCCGTTTTTTAACGGAACTTTCTATGCATATTTACTACACAAAGGAATATTCTTGTACAGAATTTCAACTCAATTGGATCATTTTTCGTATTATTACAATTTTTTTTAAAAACGTATACAATTCATGCGATAAAAATGTAACTAATGCTGTTATACATGCCTGCCAAATCTCAAACCGATCGACATATTTTTTCGCGTTAAATGAATTTTCGAAATTTTTGCGGAGGTTTCCGGTTAATTTCATTATAAAAAAATAATTTCCGGATAGCCAAGTTAGACCTAAAGAATAATTGTTTTACCAAGTTGTAACTTTCTAGCGTGAATACGCTGGGAGCTGCGATGAAAACAGAGACACAGACAACTTTTTAAAAAATAACTTAGGAGCTCTTAAAACACTTGAAACGAATAATTCCGGTGAAATATCGGTTTCGGATTCTTTTGGAAACAGAATACTTATCCTATATACGGAGGGTATAAATGATGAAAAGTAAAAATGAAATTCTATTTAAAAAAATTGTATAATCTTTTGTCTACATTTATGTGAAACAAAACATCAAATTCATTACAATTTGAAAATAAAAGAATGACATTGAATAGATTTAATTCAATACTTTACAAATCTAATAAATTATAAATGTTAAAAAGATACAAACTTTACTTACTATTAAGTCTAATAAATAGTAAAAAGAAAAATGTATAATATTGCTTTGTATAGATTGTTATATGAATATTGAATAAGCTATTAGTCTTAACGATAACTCGACAAGACACAAGTTTATTATAACATATTATTATTCTATATCTTTATAAAAATCTATTCTCTATACATATAAGGATACAAAAAATATACACAAACACGCAGAAATCGAAGAATTGGACAAAACATTTATTAAAATGATGAAATGATTTATGAAAATCTATTCAAAGAGTAGAATGGATTAGCAATGTTTTATTCAAATAAATATTAATAATAGAATAGTTTTATTGCGTGAAGGTGTCATTTTGTTGATGATTTATTGTTAATTTTTTGTTTTTTTAGAGTTTTTATTTCTTGCTTTTTATTTGTTGTGCGGTTTATAGACAAATGAATAGTAGAACTTGAAAAGATCCATAAAAGATACTACAGGAAGAAAATAAGTATATGTAAAACATAATAAATACACGAACAAACAAAATAATATAGATGGAAAAAATATACTTAAAAATAAAAGATAATAAAAATTATGGCTATAAAATTCAAACGAAGTATATTGACACAATATAATTGTGTCAATAATTATTATTATTGTCGAGAGACACCTCTCGCACATGTATATTGTGTCAAATATTCATGTTCTGCAAAACTCGGTAGTATCAAATCATATATGTTTTGCTTGCCATGCATGATGGCGGTAAGAGAGCACCGCTCGTCTCTTTGGTAAATACTTCATATTATATTCTTCGAAATTAATTGAAGGTTAAAAACAGTTCTGGCTTTGTCGGCGCCCTGATGAGTTTATGTCGACATGCGACATTATGTCGAGCCATTAATGATGACGAATGTCGAATGATGGAACAGTTCCCAGGTGTAGCATTATATCTTGCTTGTTACATTTTCTAGGTGTCTCTCACACAATTATATTGTGACAACTATTTATGTTTTGCAAAACTCGTTAGTATCAAATGATAGAAGTAAATTGAATTAAAGCGTTAAATTCTATTCTGCACTATCGACAAAAAGAAAAAAAACCTTTGCTTGTTTTAAATGAGCATTTATCGTAATAAAAATTTAGTATAATGAAACTTGTAACAAAACTTAAACTTGGGGCAACACTCGAGCTCTCAACTAATAAAGTTATATCAGCTCTCAACTTTATTAGTTGAGAGCTCGAGTGTTGCCCCGCCCGCTGATGTTGGCGTTATGCCGAAACCGGTCCAGGGATATTCATATCCAATAGCAAGTATCGACGGTAGCTGATTCTTCGGTTGCAAATTAGTACGTTTAATATAATAAGGTACAGGGTACAACATATTAAAATAATATTATGAATAATCTTAGTTTTTCGAAAATGTTAATTCATAGTTGTCAACAATGAGAATTCCTTGCTTTATGATGCGTAACTTTTTGTTGAAAAACGAAATTTTTTGGCCTCCTTACGTATGCACAACTCAATTTGTAGACAGTATAAAAAACCCGCTAAAATAAAAATGGATTATTACGAAAAATGAGGTTGGAGGATTAATGAGGAAAAATGAGGTTGGAGTCGTGAAGGCGGGAGATATTGAATCTGCATTTTATTTTACATTGTAATAAAAAAAATAGAAAATTTAAAAATTTACTTGTAATTTACAATGGTTATTATTTTCTTATTATCTTACCAAGCTAGAGACTAAATTAAAGGTCAAGCTATGCAGTTTAATTACACTATAAGTTTGTTTAATATATATATATATATATATATATATATATTATAATAAACTTTTTAATCAACCAAGTCTAAATATGTTAATTAAGTTATACTATTAAGTTTTTAAGCATCTATAAAATAATAATTTATAAAAATGTTATATATATATTTTTCGAAGCATCGGTACATTTTAAAATTACATATACCTGTATTCATTTTTACAAGCAAGCAATTGAATTGAATATATATTTATTTAAGCTAAAATCTTCTTATTTCTACTCATTGTTTATATATATATATATATATATATATATATATATATATATATATATATATATATATATATATATATATAAATAGTCATATCAAAGGATTTATTCTTCATCTAAAGCGTGCCTGCATTCATCCAATGATTTCATAGTTATTAATAATATTTCCTTATACCTCAATACAAACAATAAAAATGAAAAAAGTATTTCAATGAACTCTGACTCTAAAATTCGCAATGAGATGTGATGTTATTGATCAAAATATGTATTTGAAATAAAGCCTTGATAGTTCGCGAAATTTATGCTTTTATATGTTGGAGTAACAAGAATCCTTGTAATGATTGTCACACCTTACTTATTTTGGAGTCTAACCATAATTCAATTCTAAGTTGGAACCAAATACTAAAACAAAATGATTGAAATTTCAAAATGTTGTCCTTGTTTTTTTTATGATTTGATGATACGTACAAAAAAACCTCTTCACCAACACATAATGTGTTTTGGATTAAATTAGTCCCTTCTATCTAAACAACTATTACATAAAGACATCCAGACTCAAGTCCTTAAATTTATCGAAGAATTAATTTTGTTGATTTAGTTTAAATATGAGTCATCCGTGGTGTAGTGGTTAAGGTACGCGTCCAATACATAGAGGAGTGGACTTTAAATTTCCGAGTTTATTTTCTCATGGGTTCAATCCCAGCATGGGCCTCTGGAGTTTTTATTATAGGGATAAAAATTCTGTGTACCACGTCCTTCAGAAGGGACGTAAAGCCGGTGGTCTCAAGCCTGTGCGTTGTCAGGTACTCAGGTTAAATATCCCTCGCCGTAAATGAAACTGGGTATAGGTAAAATTTAGGACCCTCATAGTAAATTCATTATAATACAATAGTGTGTCTGCCTTGTTGTTTAGAGTGTATGGAGGTTTGGTTTAACAGTGAGAGCACATGTTGTCCCTAGTTTTCACAAGAGTGGAAATATGTATAATTATTTGAAAAAGTATGAGAGGAACCATAGAAATTCACGGCTCTTCTATCTAGATTGGATGAAATATATCTACACTTGAAATTAAAAGGAGTAGAACACTATCTTATGGAGCTGGAAAATGAGCCCAACTACGTGCCCTACTTGCTAGGTAGTTACTACCACTCTCCCCATATTACTACTACTATTACTAGTTTAAATAATCTAAATTCATTTACTATCGTATCATTATTCGAAGAAGATATCATGATTTTAAATTTTAAAAATTAATTCGAACTTAAAAGAAACAAAACTTTGAAGTATTTACTGCTGAATCGACAAAAAAGTAGTACTATGGGATTTACATTTTTAAACTTTATTTTCACAAGATTTCAAGTTTAAAAATAAGAAGAAATAATAAATTACGAGAAGTATGGAGATTACAAAAAAATAATGAAGTACATTTGTGGAACATATGTTTTGGCCATATATTTTGGAAAATATATGGCCCATATTAATGGAGGAAAACGGAAAAAACACACAAAAAACCATGTATATATATATACATAGATATACAAACACAAACATACACACATATACATATTGACTCATGCACATACATGCACACACAAATGTATTAATGACATGGTTAACATGGCATAAAAAAACAGCTGTTAATATTAATATAGTTAAAATTATTAAAAGAATAAAGCAAATTAATAATTTCTATAATACAAATACTCACACACAATAATGACCCCACAAACATTTAAAAAATCACAAATCTTCAAAAAGTGTTTAGATCGAGTTGGAATTTTTCACACTTGTATTACTATGTATGTTGAACAAAAATAAGAAGTAACATTTCATTATCAGTATTAATTGCAGTGATGTTTAACAAGTTCAAGACAGCATTGGTAGCAGTGACCAAAAATAAGGTGGACCACAGGTGGACCTTATCACAATAAGGAGGGATTTGGGTTCTATCAAACTTTATCTCTTAAGAATAATGCTGGAAGCTTGGGAATCGTGGAACTTTATCAAGCCTGCGATAATGCCGTAAGTACAATAAAGGTAAAATTTGCTGATGGAGCAGTTCTGCTCCATAATGCTCATTTATAATCTCAGGAACTACAATTGGAACTATCTGTTTCTACCTCGGGAACTACAGCCATCTGAGAAAACTTTTAGGAACTCGACTTCGAGACTCGACTTAGAGCAGAACCTAAGTAGGAATAAACTTAAAGAGACTGATCAAATAAAGCGCGTAATATCGCAGAGCTAACCCAGCCCTAGAGCTTAATTTCCTGCCCTAGGAATGTCACAATGTTCAATTTTTAAGCAAACGCGATTTATTTATTTTTTTTAAATAGAGGCTTATACAGACTGGTGTGGATTAAACATCAAACTCATTTCTTTAAATTTAAATTAAGTCCAAGACATTTTTCAATGTTATAACAAGCAAAAAGACGCTTCAAAGTTGTATTAATTAAAAATATTGATTAGCAAACGCTTAATTAAAAATATTGATTAGCAAACGCCTTAATACTAATTATAATAATAATATAATTGAACGGCTGTTCCTAATCTTTGTATATCATTTGGAATTGGACACATTTTTAAGGGATTAATATTTAAGGATTAAGACACCCAGTATTTTTTTAAAGATATTTTTGGACATTTAGAAAGCCATATCATAATTCTAATCTGATCTTGTTGTAAAAGGCTAAAATAATTTTAGGTTTCAATATGAACTGTAAGAGTGACCTTAATTAGGTTTTGTGAAAGTCAATTATAACGACCAAGTACTACTATTTTTCTTTTATTTGAGAAGCCTACAACTTGATTAGCTGAAGTTTATATAGTTTAATTGTGTATCACTGTTGCTGAGAATATGATCTATAGTTTATTTTCTGTAAGAAAATGTTAGTAGCAATAAGTTTAATTCTAAGAAGAACTAATGATCGCTCTAAAACTGTAAACCCCATTCAATGATAACCAAAAAATGACTTTGTCAGAAAAAACTTCAAAGGAGCTAAAACTTTTGCCAGGTGTTAGGGCTGGGGCATCCTTGTGAGAGTAAATTTTGAGACTCAGTAAATTTTCAGAAATTCATAAAACGAGGAAAACCTTTGAACGAAGAAACATGTTTGGATGAATTTAAAATTTGACAACCATGTATAGTCATATATTACAAACAAATATGCCACGTTTTATCTCCACTAATTTATATCTGATGACATATATGGGTTGATTAACCGTTAAAAATCGAAATATTGTCATATTTAGTAGAAGTTAGTAAGATTGTATCCCAAAATATAGGGTGGTTCAAAAGTCGGACCCTTCTTAATTTTTGAACCGTTAAAAACAATTTTGTAAACTTTATGGAATCTTTACTATGTATGGCACAGTTTAATTTGTTTGGATTGACCATTAGAGCGCATTATTAACGATGAAAATGAAATACGTAATACGCATGTAATATGCGTATAACTTGTATGTACAAACACCATTAAAATACGCATGTAATATGCATAACTTATATGTACAAACACCATTAAAAATATCTTTTAACAATATTAAAAAAATAAATAAAAAATAATAATAATATCAAAAATAAAATACCCAAAACAAAAAATATAAAATTATTCTTAATCCAAACAAACCCCCTCACACCCCAAAAAATAATCAAAATTTATACCACAAAAATAACAAATAAATAAAAAAATAAAAATGAAGAGCCACAAATTACCCTAAATCTATAAATAAATTATGGCTCCGGTATACACAAAATAAATATTTTATTTACTTTTGCCAATAAATAACTTGTTTAAAAAAAGTTATATGTATACTTTTGTACTACAAATTTATACGTATATTAGTGTTTTATTAGGTTATTCAGAAATGTAGCTTAACAATAATGTTAAAATTTTGTTAAGCTATTTGTTATATTGTTATAAATAGCTTACATTGTTAAAAACAATGTAAGCTATTTAGATAAAGTTTATAGCATTAAATTTATTGTATTTTAATTCTAATAAAATTGAAGATAATTACTTGCAAGTTCAATGGCCCTAAAACAAGTTCAAGGAAAGCTCAGTCAAAATTTCTTAACACATAATTTATGCTTGTACCTTCAAAATCATAGAGCAGTTCATTTTTATAGCTTATGCTGATCCACAGTTAAACCCCAAGTTCCTAAAATTATTTAATAACTATTTTTAATAACACTATCTAGCTCAAAGCAATTTGTATTATTTATATATGACTTCAAATAGTGTCATATTTATTTGTAAATGGTTAACAATATTTAAAGTTTTAATTCTAGTATTATCATGAAATTATCATTTTTATTATTATAATTAATGTCATTATATATTTATAACAAACATATTAACTATTCTTTGATACGAAATGTCCATTATAATTCTTTAAACATATTATTCAAAATTTATCTTTTTGAGAGGAACATGAAATAAAAAAAATTATATAGACTATAACATTTTAATACTTATATCATCAAGATTCACAAGAGATTAAAAAAACCATTGGTTGCATATTCAAGAAATAGTTACATAAAAAAACCTATTTGACATAGTTACATTTTTTTAACCATATTTTTTAGGAATTTGAAGAAGTGCTATAAAATCTAATAAAGTGAGGTCAACTTGATTTTATATTAAGAAGGATCCGATTTACGTTAATATTGTATGAAAGTCAAGTTCTTATATAACTATAATAGATTTAATATGTCTCTAAAAATTTTATAATTTAAAAATCCTTAGAATAATAGGTAAATATCCCTTGAATATATTCATTTCGTTGTCATACCACGAATTACTTCAATTTTCGAGAAATATGATGAAGTAAATAAATAAAAGAATAATGTTCTTTCCAAAGAGTAAGTTAAATGCTCTTATGCAAAATAAGATGTCTTCTGCCTCTTAGCTGCTACGCAGCGTCGGTGCTAGAAACTGCTTCGCGGCCTCCGCTCTTCCCTTTACCCGCGTCGCAAATCAGTTTGTCGTAAAAATAGTTCATTTAAATGGAATTCTGCCACGATATAAGCGAATTTTTTAGATGCATTAATTGAAAAAAAAAACATGATTTATATACATTATGTTATACATGTCAATCAATAAAACCGGAAAAAATTCCGCTAACAAAAAAACTTCGGTATTGTGAACCATACATAGTACGTGTGTAAAATATTTCAGCCCAATCTAAACACTTTTTGAAGATTTGAAATTGTTGAAATGTTTTTGGTGTCATTATTCTAGGTTTATGACCTCACACATATTTCATAAACGATTGGGTTCAGGACATTAACAAGGTTTATTTTTGTACCAAGTTTCATTTTGAACCGAGAATGTGTTCGAAAGTTATCGTGTCCCATAGAAAATCTAGGAACAAAAAATCATATACATACATGTCCCTCCCCTCCCAAAGAATTACCTCCACCTCCCCCCCCCTCCCCTCTATGATCCCTTCCTCATTTTTTCTTTGAGAATTCTTTGAATATTTTATATTGACGTACGTTTACAGGCTCGTTTCGCTTGTCCTCAGACCGAATAACATCCGTTTCATTCCCCGGGATTATCCATTCAGGTACTATTATGTCTAGAGTCTAGGGTACTACTTTTTTGCAGTAGTACCTTACTCGACCCTGACTGACCATTACTGCAACCTTTATGGTCCGAAAAAACCTGAGCCGTATTAAAATGGTTGAAATGGACGAGCGAAGCGAGTATGAAGTCTTAACACCTAAGACTTTTGATAACCATCAATTTTAAGGTCAAACGCAGCGAGACTGAATTAATACTAACTTAGGCTTAGAATAATAACGACATTTTTAAGACGAGCGAAGCGAGTCTGAAGTTATGAGGAAAAATACTGAGGTACTCTGTACTATATTTTTTTATTTGCCTTCAAATAATAATCTTTACTAAGATGACCCTGTTTCGAATTCTTCCTATACACATTTTTTAACATGTTTATTGTTAATGTAAATATTGCCTCGTCTCGACTGTCCGGGATAAAGATTTCTTATAAATATGTTCTCGAAACAGAAGCTAATTATTTGTACAAATATTTCAATCATTTTGGGTCCTTAACGTTTGACGTCACTATTCTCTTGAAAATTTATCCATTTATGTTCTCCAGTTAGTCATAATTTTCTCCCCAGATGTGAGCTAATATACCTGCATTTCGGAATTTCTACTTGGAATGCAAAGCTACACTGCTTTACTTTTTTCTGGTTATTTGCTTCTTATTTGTCTTGTATTCTATCCCAATCATAAAATTTTCTCTTTAAAAATTATCTCTTTCTCCATAAAGTAAATTTATAAAAACTGTTGTTTTTTGGTTACTGGATGAAGGAAACCAATCTGATGATATGTTTGTCCTTTTATTTTATTTTATTTTTCTTTTTTTTTGTTCCAAAGGACGAGATTCGAAATATTGAGTTTTTACTTACTAACATTTGCAATAGTGTACCTAATTAGATCTAGTCAAATAAGTTAAAAGTGGTTATAGGGGCTTTACCATTGGTGGTATTTGACTTTTTTCTTTTTAACTCCTTTATTTAAATAAATAAATAATTACAAGTTCAAAAATTATAATAAAGGTCAAGAGGACCTTTATGAGGGTTCATAATAAGAGGAAAAATCCAATGTTATGTGGGTAAAACCAATTGTGGAAAATAACTTAACCACAAAGCAACACATTAGTGTCTTTTCTTTCCCCCGGTAAAAAAAAACTCACTTCACAACCTAGTAGTATAATATAAGATTTCCTCAGAAAATGTTTAACTGTTAATGTTATATTGTTTTAAGATGATTTTCTTTGTAATAGGCAATTCTTATCCTTCAAAGGTTTTGTCTAATTTTCCTACTTATTCAACAATTGTCTAATTCCTACTTATTAAGAACAAGGTTTTTCAGTTAAGTTGGCAATACTCGGGCGTTATTTACTCGTCATTCTTTTATCTTAAAATTAGTGTTCTTTACTTAGTATTCAGTGAGAAGGTGTTACGTCAAACTCTGTTCGTATGACTGTGACGCAATGTATGCAAATAGTTCTGTTACTCAGAACTTGAGCTCACTGGTTTGTACTTTACAGCACAGTGGTCTGTACTTGTACAAAAGCTTGTATTTGGACAGTTAATATTAGCAATACCTTGTCATTTATACTTTAAACATTAAAACTTTACTGTTTTTACTTTCTCTCATTTATACCGTAGGTATATAGGAAAAGTAATTGCAAAAAAATCCAAACCCGGGATGTCACCGGAATTATATGTTTCACTTGTTTGTCTGTATGAGTGTGTGTGTGTTATCATCGTAGCGCCCAGAGTAGTTATGCTAGAGAGTTGAAATTTTGTACAAAAATCAGTCTACCACTGTAGTTGTGCTATTAGGAAATTTTTTATAAGTCATTAACCCACAATAATGACACAGCAAAAATTTCGAAAAATCATGCGATCTGATTTGCAATTAAAATTTGCCACGCAATTACCTATGTATAAGACTAATATATGTGCTAAGTTTAATCTCATTATCAGCATTAGTTTAATTTTTATTAAATGATTTGTATACGTTTTTTAAAAAAATTGTAAAAAATCGGAAAATAATTCAAGTTTAATAAAGTAATAAGAAGATTAGATAAGATAAGATAAGAGAGTAAAGAATAAGATAAGATTAGTAAGATAAGATTTTTAAAGTAATTATTTAAGTTTAATAATTCGGAGTTTTAATTAAGTTGACATTTAGTACAAGTGTACTCCTTGACGTAATAAATAAGTGTACTAAGTTTCGTTGTAGTAAAAAAAGTATATCCATGATTTTTGGTCAATCATAAATGTTAAGCAGCATTAAGCGGGGTCAGTGCTTGGATAAATGACCACAGGGAATTAAACGAATGTATTTACTATCTAAGGACGAGCGAAGCGAGTCCGAAGACGTTTTGTAGCATAAATGTAACGTCATGTATTTCTGAGGACGAGCAAAGCGAGTCGGAAGCTGAGAGGATGAGCGTAGCCTCATTAAGTCCGATGTAATGAGAAAAAGTTCCGAGGTACTCCGTACCCGATTTTTTTTACTTTTTCTTGTTCACCCCGTAGAAATATAGAAAAAGTATTGTTTGCAAAAAAATACAATTTCGAGGTTTTACCTTAATTATCCGCATAATATGTTTTTAAGACCTCTTAAATATTTATTAATAATAATAATATAATAAACCGTTTATTTAAATAAATTAATTAATTACAATATGATCTTAAATAGAATACATATTAATATGATATATTTAAATCAGCAAAGCTGAGGTTTTTCCATGCAGTAATATAGCATGTACATATTAATATAATAAATATAATACTTACTAATCTAATTTATGATAAATAATGATTAATGATGAATATTAAATTAATGATTAATAATTCTAATTAAATTTAGTGATTTTAAACTTAAACTACACACTGACTCTATACATTGACACAAAGGAAAAAAGCACAATATCTATATACATAATATTTACAATATTAGTATATGAATATTGTAAATATTTATTAACAAGTTAAAATTAAAGAGGATATATTATCTCAAGTTAAAGAAGCAATTGAAGAAATCTGCTACCGTCGATAATTGCTGTTGTATATGATTATCTTTGAACTGGTTTCGGCTTAACGCCATCATCAGCAGGCAGGACAACACTGGAGCTGTCAACTAATATAGTAATATCAGTAATTTACAGTCTACTCTCAATGAGCACGACGAACCCTTTAAAAAAACTTCCCTATATAAACCATATCCTACTCCTTTCCTTATCTTCAGAGGGCTCGTCGTACGTCGTACTTTTTGGAAAAAGTTTTTCCCTCAAAAAAATAATAAAAAATCTTAAAACAAAGAAACATGATTGGATATGGTGCACGATAACTTTTGAAGGCTTTCTCGAATCGAATCTATTCGATATGATTAACTCGTATTTATTTTACATCATTTATAATTCCTAGAGAACATTAAACATCGGGCATACCTTTCAGGTTCTTAATGTCTCCTCCTCGAGTCAAAAATCACACTACTTGACTCATCGCAATTGTACGAAAATTTTATAGAACAAGCAATATATTTTTTACGTGACAAAAGACATGTTTCTTGAATTTCATGTTAGTCTTTCTCCACACTTCTTCAACACTTAATAATATTAACACTTACATAAAAACAAAAAAAAATAAACGTAACACATAAGTATATGTGCTAGACTTGCTTGGAACTAATGTAAATATTTATTTAATTTGGTGTTGATTTTCTAGTATTGTTTCTTTTTGTTTACATAGATAAACACATAGATAAAGTGTACATAGATTAATCAATGTTGACATTTATGAACATTTCCGATAATTTGTGTTGAATTTATTTACTTAAAATGTGTTATTTGTAGGCTATTGTGTTTGCTTCTAGCACAGACACAGTAGCCTTCAACCTGGTCAGAAGAAAGGCCAACAAAGTGCCACTAATTAGAACCATCAATATATATATATATATATATATATATTATATATATATATATATATATATATATATATATATATATATATATATTATGTTTGTATAGTTTGTATATGTGTGTGTGTATATATAAATAAATGTATGTTTATATATGTCTGAATATGTAAGACAAAAAACTTTATAGGGACCTCTTTTTTAAATTATTAAAGCTTTTGAGAAGGAATAGGTCCAAAATAATAAATAAAAGTTATATTGTGCAAACATCTATATGTTAGCAACCATGTAACTGTTTTTTGTTATTATTTATTATGTTAAGCCTTGAAAAAGATAAAATTATATCGAAAGCTCGGCAAAATTAGTTTTATTTATTATTTTGGATATATTTCTCGAAAAAGCTTTAGTAATATGTATATGTACGAATTCCTAGACATTTCTTTGTCTCATGACACTTCGAACTTTCGAACGCTTTCTTGAATTAGACTGATGACGCTTGGTACAAAAATCAATCGTATAAAAATACCGAACCTTAATGTTTATGAAATATTAATGACATCATTGACCCACAATATTGACCCAGCAAAATTCACTAAAAGTCAAAAACCGTCCTCGCGTATCGACCGAGGCGCGAATGCATCTTGTTTTAATACTGAGCAGAAACATGAATTTAACATATCATAAGACATCGGGATATGAACGTATGTTTTTATATTTTTTTTTTAATCATTAGTATTAACAATAATACTACCTGTTAACAGAATCTCCTGCGTCTATAATTTTTCAAAATATATTCAAAGAAAACTGACACATTTATACCATGAAACTAATACTTATAGTGAAAAAATAAAAATGAAACAAATAGATATAAAACAAATTCATTTATCGGTTTTTTCCTATTTTTTATCACAAATAATCCGTTAATTTCAAATATTAAAACTTATTTTAAAAGTAATTAGTACTTATTTACACAATTTTAAGGTAAAACATTGACCTATTCATAATTATAAATTGTCAGGCGTAATTATATTTGATATCTATTGACACATACATGAAATAAAGAAAAAAATAAAATAAAAGTGATCATATGAACAATTAGGCTAATCAACACTATTATATTTTTTTGCTATATACATGCTTTAATGAAGTATTTACATTTAAGTATATACCGTAGGTATAGAGGAAAGTATTGCGTTTGCACTAATTATTCAAATTATTCATTTAAAATTAATTCAAATAATTTGAAATTTTTATCATTTCCATTAAGTCTATTTTTATACGCAACTTTTCGTCAAAAGTTTTGTCAGTTCATTTTTGTTATCAGGATCCAGCGTGGTTAGTAGGTAGATGGGTGACTGCTGAGAATAATCCTGGTGTTTCTATGACATTATTATTATTATTAATTGGGGTTGGAGTCGAGGATAGACCCCATTTGCACTGCGACTGGAAGTCTATTGTAGAATCCCCTCAATTGGTCCAGATCAGAATAATCTTTTTCCCGGACTTGGTCTAAGATCTTTTTGACCAGTGATTCATTGGTAGAGTCAAACTTAGTCAGAGTGCTGCTACCATAGTTGGAGAATCTTTAAAAGGCTAGGGCTTCACATCTCAGAAGTATGTGAGAGTCAGTTTCGGTTTCCGATTCACAAAGCCTACACACTGGGTTATCTTTAAAGATACCATTGGTATGGAGGTGTTTTCGGAGGTGACAGTGACCAGTCAGTAGTCCAGTTACTGTTCTAAGGTCCCTTCTGCTTAGACTGAGAAGGTCCTCAGTTACTTTAAGACTAGGTTCTTTTAACATAAGTTTACTGTGCCTCATGCCAGAGGATTTGTTCCAGTGATGCAGGTGATTGGTTAAGAGCCAATGTTCTATGACATAAGATATACTAAAGAACTTTGCTCTAAGAGCGAGCAAAAATAGTCCAAAATAGGGAGCATGTGCATGTGCGCAGCGAATAAGACCTCCAACGAATGGTTTTTACAAATTTGTCTGCCTGTATATGTGTGTGTTATCATCATAGCTCCCCGTGTGTTTATGCTAGTGAGTTGGAACTCAGTACAAAAAATCATTTAATCCATCAATTTATGTCTAGTGTATACGGAAAATAGGAAATTAAAAAAATGTATGACGTCATTAACCAATATTAATGACTCAGTGAAAATTTGAAAATTAATAAACGCAAAATAGTGATCGGATCAATGTAGACTTATGCACGTATGTATTCAAAAATTAGACCAACAAATTTGCCAAGTTTGATCAGGAAAAGTTGTTAAAAATCAAAAAATTGTCTAATTAAATTGAAATTTGTGACAAGTAAATCCATTTTCGGTCATAAATAAGTATACTAAGTTTTATTTTAATACAGCAAGTATATCTACGATTTATATTGAATCGCTAATGTTGAGAAGCATCGAACGTGGTCTGTACCTTGATGGGTGATCGCTAGTTATGCATGAAAATTTGTTTCCCTCGAATTATTTCTTGGGTCGGCGGGAAAAAGCACATAAGTCATTATTACAATATTAATTTATCAAATAAATAAAAAGTTGGATTTAGTCATAATGTATTTTTATTCATTTATCTTAATTAACGATAGTTTTGACTTAAGTGGTTTTTAAGTTTAGTTAAGTAAGGTCTGAGAAATACTTTAATCGTATAAAAAAAAATTGAAAAATTAGACCCTAGATTTTAACTTTTAAAAGTTGTGCGATCCGCTGTTCGAACTTATAATTACACTGAAAATTTGCTAGCAATCCAGATATCGTTCAGGTCTTCATGCAGACCCAAACTCCTTTTATAAAGAATAACTAGTTATAATATAATTTTTGGAATTTTTAAAAATTGAATATAGGTTCTATGATTGATTATTATTCCTATTCTAATTGGAACAGAAGTTTTGTTAAAATCGGTTCAGGTGGTCGACTTCTAAAAACTTTAATAAGATATATATATAATATATATATATATATATATATATATATATATATATATATATATATATATATATATATATATATATATATATATATGCGCGTGTGTGTGTGTATCAGTACATTATGTAATTAAGCTCATTTCCTATCTTCTCACTTGCCCACAAGTAAAACTATATAGAACGTAAAATACTAATTTTTAATCTATTTGCTAAGTTTTAAGTTTAATGTGACACTAATGATGTTCGGCTTGACATGCTTTAGATAATTTAAAGGTCTTAAATTGAAAATAACGTGTTAATGAGAATAAACAAAATAATTACTCAAGTTATTGTTTAAATACTTAAATACGCAATACTTACTCCTCGTTATTTATGCTAATTTTAAGCTTACCTGCAGAATTTCTTTATGTTATTTTTTTCCGTTTTACAATTTTTTTTAAAGAAATACACAATGAATGTTTATGAGGTTATGTATCAGCCTGTTTTCTTTAATAAACTGATTTGGTCAAATAGACCGAAGCACAAATTTTTTCATGTTTGAAAAAATATGATTTGAGGTTTAACGAACGTGGGGGTCTCTACTTCCGAATTTCGGAAATAAAATATATTTTTCTTAACAGAAAATAAACTAGACGAAGAAAAAAAAGGTTGTTTTGGACGAGCTGTATCTTTTCCTTACTATTTCAAATTTTTAATTTTTTAATCATGTCTGATGATAATGGGCTGAGAACGAAACGGATGTATTTACTATTTGAGGACGATCGAAGCGAGTCCGGTGACAGTACAAATTTGGTAAATTGTATATTCTGAAGATAAGCGTAGCGAATCCGATGTGATGAGAAAAAGTTGCGAGACACCCCGTACCCGATTTTTATTTGAAAACCATGACCTAACTACGTATCTTAAGTTGAGAGTTTAAATAAATAAATAAATATTAGGGAAATACCAGATTCTACCCGATTTTGCTGGCCTTCAATATATTATTCACTATTGTTAATTTTGTAAGTTCCTTTAAATTTTAATTTATACTTTAATGCCAGTTTATTTTGTTTTTTCCTTTTGATGGGTTCCTTATAATTATTTTTTTATGTAATTATTGTTGGATTGATATTAATTTTTCTTAAGATTGTTTTATAATTTAAAAGTTATTGGTATGCAGGTGTATTGTCGATTAACCAATAGTTCTGCTTTAAATTCTGTTAGCAATAATTTTAAAAACTTTTAAGAAATTTTAAGTTGTTTTATTTTTAAACATTTCTTTGAAGTTAATTATTTACAATATTTAACTCATAAAACAAACAAATTTCAAATATTGTATTGCTGTTCTATACGTTATGATTGTAGTTCTATACTTCATGGTTGTAGCTCTATAATTTATGGTTGTAGTTATATACTTTATGGTTGTATTTCTATACTTCTTGGTTCTATATTTTATGGTCGTAGTTCTATACTTAACGGTTGTAGTTCTATTCATTACGGTAGTATTTCTATACTTTAAGGTTGTAGTTCTATATTTTGCAGTTGTACTTTTATACATTATGGTTGCCGTTCGATACTTTATAGTTGTAGTTCTATATTTTATGGTTGTAGTTCTATATTTTATGGTTGTAGTTCTATATTTTATGGTTGTAGTTCTATAATTTTTGGTAGTATTTCTATATTTTACGGTTGTAAAGTGCAACTTTAGGTTGTATACTATTGTATTCCGTGCAAATCTTTGTTACAAATATTTTTGCGCACAGCATCTGAAATAATGCGTGGAATATTTCCTAGAAATCTAGAAAAATTTGAAGATGCTAAATAGTGTTAATAAAGAAAATAAATATCCGGCGTCCATTTTATATTTATTGTTTTCTGTTTGTTTGAACAGTTAGTCGGAAAGAATTAATAGCTTGTCATAAACTTTGTTAAAACGCGCCTAGAGTCTTAAGAGGATTGGTATGGGGAACAGCAGTGGCGAAGTTTGCTTATTATTCTTAGAGGTGTAATCTCAGGATGAAATTAAGTCTCCAGTACGCTGTACACATGAGATATCGAAAAGAGCGATCCGTGAAAAAAATAGCGGTTTCTTCTTACTTTTACCTTTGTAATATTGAATTGCTTCCATTTTATAGGGTATCTTCCTATTATTGCCACTGCATCCTTGTCAGTTATAAAATTAAACATTTAAAAAAGTAAACAGTTAAAATATTAAACAGTTAAAAAACTATTCTGACAGCCTAGACTGATAACAACGACTTTAAAATTTCAGGTTAAGATTTTTCCCAGGGAAAAGTTTTCACTTTTGTTTTTTGAGGAGCTAAATTGAAAGAAACCGATCCGGAGTCGATACGATCTCATTAAGTCTGCGGTTCTTAACCTTTTTGCTGTCACTGCCCCCTTAAAAATGTAAGGGAAGTGGGAACCCCCTTCAATTGTTATATTGTTTGGAACATGAAAACTATACTAATACAATGTAACACAATTTTTATTTATCGAAATCACCAACTTTTGAAATTACATTAACAAAATGTAACTTTATTATTATTTTAAATATTTTACATTTTTTTTAAACACGGACCAGCAATCACACGGGTGTAAAAAAAGCCAAGTCTAACGCAAAAATAGTTAAGATCTTATTGTACACCTTCTTATCGGTCTCTCAAAATGTAACCTATCAGCGTAACAAACTTGCGCCCATTGGCATCCTTATAAACGCTAAAGGCCTTGATGTTTCTATGAGTTAGCTAGTACGCCTCGTGTGGTATTTATTGCGTTAATTAAGCACCGTTTTACTCTGCAAAATTGCACGTAGAATGTATATTAAACATACACACATCATATATAATATGAATGATATATTAATCATATAATTACATACTTCTGCGTGCACTGTGTACTGTTCAAGTCAGGAAGGGATATCATCAAGGCCTTTTATATGCTTGCTTGCCATTTTTGGATGCCAATGACATGTGTTGGCTGATACTTGGACTTGTAACTGAAAATGGGAATCTCGGATCAACTCGAATTAAGTATTTCCATCGATTGACGATAAATTAAAAGTTTCCAAATTACTGGAATGATGTCTGATCTATTTAATTCATTTTTTCACAAATTCGATTGGGACCCCCAATCCAGAATGATGTGAGCAACCTAGACCGAAATCTTAAGCGAGAAGGATTTTCAAGCAGGGAAGCAATTAAACATTACAAAGTAAATTCGCCCGGTATGCGGGCCTTAAAATTATTATAAATGCATTTACAATAATTTTTCTCATCATATAAAGATAATCAATCATTGTTTCTTAAAAATGGCTAACTCTGACTCTAAATATCGCGACCAAGGACACGTCAAACAGAGCTATTCAAAAATTGTGCAATCTTTAAACGACATTGGTTGAAATTGAAATTAAATGTTTCATAATTATAATAATACTTTCCATAAGGCGTTCTGATAAATTAATAACTTAGAGGCAGTGATGGTTTTTGATAAGTAATAAAAGAACGGTTGTAATTGCTAATACTGTTTTATCGAGTACTCGATATGAGTTACGTATTATTTTAAATTTATGAGTGTAATAAAATCAAATTGGATTTGTCTATAAGTTTTTATATCATTATAAAATATATTGTAAACAGCGGGAGTTACATGCATATTGATAGCCAGCTTATAAATAACACGGTGAAATGGTATATGACGACAAATTATACAAATTAACATCCAGAAGACACGAGAATCCTAAGAGGGTTGAAAACCCGTTTAGCAATGGCCGTGAAGAGAACGAAGAAAATGGAGCTTAACTTCGGTCTCTACTAAAATATGTTTTAGGTCGATCTGGGCGAATAATGCATATGATAACCTAAAATTTAAGTTATCTCTTACCTATAACATTAATTTAGATTGCACCCTACCGCCCCCTCCCCCAAAAAAAATGTACATGCAACATGGCTATAAAATAATTTTATTGCTTTGGAAAATTATTGACGATCAATACATATCCGCAGCAACTTTTCATTTTACAGCCTAGTTGCATAATCTGCTATTTTTGTTTACAGATTTCTTATAACCTGCAAGTTAACCATTAAAATAAAAGACGCGATGTGTTGGCGGGATACGTTCGTCATCTGACTAAATAGAATGTAAAAACCGGAGCGACTTAAATGCGTATATGGGATCTGATCACCTGTTGAATATGCTGTGTGCACGTAGTAATTTATTACATCTTCTTCATTTCAACCTTCTATGTTTCTTTCTTTCGCATCCATATTTATGAACTTAAATAAAGTACAAGTCATTGCCTCAGTGACTTCTATCGAAGAAATATGGGACAATCTCATTAGTACCAAAAAAAGTCCTACTCGCAAGGACACTGAACTTTTTTTTCACCGTAATGTACTTTTAATGGTACAGGTCAAAGAACCAAAATTGACCTTGTCTCGTACTTTTAAACATTTTATTCATGTACCAACTCATGTAAGACTAATAAATAATGAGATGACATTTAAAAGATAAGCGAACACAATAACATGATGCAATTCTATCAAAATCAAACATACCTGTGCTGAGCGTTTATTAAAAATAATAAACATTTTATGGAATAACTATTTTGTTCTATTAGATGATAAATGTTAGAAGACTATGCAATACTTTTTTTTAATTATTTCTTCATTTAATGGTTATTTTATATTATTTTATTCTTGTAATTATTATTTTTTATTTGATTTACTTTTCCTCATTTAAGTTTTTTCCTCTTATGTTTGGCAAAGATTTGTGTTTGCACTTAACTTCCGAAACCGAGATTTCTGATTAATTATTATATTAATTAGTATATCTTTATATGTGTGTGTGTTAGTGTTATCATCATAAGTCACTGTGTGTTTATGCTAGAAAATAGAAACGAAGATTAAAAACCTATTTAGGTCTAGTAGCGTTTCGAAAATAAATTATCGATTTGATGCCTAGTTCACATTTATTCCATTCTACGAGTATGTTATCCACAAATGTACCAAATTTCATCTTACTAAAAAACTATTAAATCAACTTTTTAAAAAAAATAATTTAAATGTACCCTTGAGTATGGTTATATATATATATATATATATATATATATATATAATATATATATATATATATATATATATATATATTATAATCAGCATCGAGCAAGGTCAGTGATTGGGACAAAACTGATTTTAACTGAGTGAAGCGATTCAGAAGACGTATTGGAAAATAAATTAAGTAATTTTCATATTTTGAGGACGAGCAAAGCGTGTCCGATATGACACGCTTCTTTTGTATTTATTTATTTGCGAATTTCAAAGAATAAAATTAGTATCATTTGATACTACCGAGTTTTGCAAAACATGAATAGTTGACACAATATAATTGTGCGAGAGACACCTAGGAAATGTAACAAGCAAAATGCAATGCTACATCTGGGAACTGTTCCATCATTCGACATTCGTCATCATTGATGGCTCGACATAATGTCATGTCCCACTCTGTTTCGTTACGTCTAACTCATCAGGGCGCCGACAGAGCCTGAACTCACTCTGACCTTCAATTAATTCCGAAGAATATAATGTGAAGTACTTACCAGAGACGAGCGGTGCTCTCTTACCGCCATCATGCGTGGCAAGCAAAACATATATCATTTGATACTACCGAGTTTTGCAAAACATGAATAGTTGACACAATATAATTGTGCGAGAGACACCTAGGAAATGTAACAAGCAAAATGCAATGCTACATCTGGGAACTGTTCCATCATTCGACATTCGTCATCATTGATGGCTCGACATAATGTCATGTCCCACTCTGTTTCGTTACGTCTAACTCATCAGGGCGCCGACAGAGCCTGAACTCACTCTGACCTTCAATTAATTCCGAAGAAATATAATGTGAAGTACTTACCAGAACGAGCGGTGCTCTCTTACCGCCATCATGCATGGCAAGCAAAACATATATCATTTGATACTACCGAGTTTTGCAAAACATGAATAGTTGACACAATATAATTGTGCGAGAGACACCTAGGAAATGAACAAACAAAATGCAATGCTACATCTGGGAACTGTTCCATCATTCGACATTCGTCATCATTGATGGCTCGACATAATGTCATGTCCCACTCTGTTTCGTTACGTCTAACTCATCAGGGGCCGACAGAGCCTGAACTCACTCTGACCTTCAATTAATTCCGAAGAATATAATGTGAAGTACTTACCAGAGACGAGCGGTGCTCTCTTACCGCCATCATGCATGGCAAGCAAAACATATATCATTTGATACTACCGAGTTTTAAACATGAATAGTTGACACAATATAATTGTGCGAGAGACACCTAGGAAATGTAACAAGCAAAATGCAATGCTACATCTGGGAACTGTTCCATCATTCGACATTCGTCATCATTGATGGCTCGACATAATGTCATGTCCCACTCTGTTTCGTTACGTCTAACTCATCAGGGCGCCGACAGAGCCTGAACTCACTCTGACCTTCAATTAATTCCGAAGAATATAATGTGAAGTACTTACCAGAGACGAGCGGTGCCATCAATGATGACGAATGTCGAATGATGGAACAGTTCCCAGATGTAGCATTGCATTTTGCTTGTTACATTTCCTAGGTGTCTCTCGCACAATTATATTGTCAACTATTCATGTGTTGCAAAACTCGGTAGTATCAAATGATATATGTTTTGCTTGCCATGCATGATGGCGGTAAGAGCACCGCTCGTCTCTGGTAAGTACTTCACATTATATTCTTCGGAATTAATTGAAGGTCAGAGTGAGTTCAGGCTCTGTCGGCGCCCCTGAGTTAGACGTAACGAAACAGAGTGGGACATGACATTATGTCGAGCCATCAATGATGACGAATGTCGAATGATGGAACAGTTCCCAGATGTAGCATTGTTACATTTTGTGTCTCTCGCACAATTATATTGTGTCAACTATTCATGTTTTGCAAAACTCGGTAGTATCAAATGATATATGTTTTGCTTGCCATGCATGATGGCGGTAAGAGAGCACCGCTCGTCTCTGGTAAGTACTTCACATTATATTCTTCGGAATTAATTGAAGGTCAGAGTGAGTTCAGGCTCTGTCGGCGCCCTGATGAGTTAGACGTAACGAAACAGAGTGGGACATGACATTATGTCGAGCCATCAATGATGACGAATGTCGAATGATGGAACAGTTCCCAGATGTAGTATTGCATTTTGCTTGTTACATTTCCTAGGTGTCTCTCGCACAATTATATTGTGTCAACTATTCATGTTTTGCAAAACTCGGTAGTATCAAATGATATATGTTTTGCTTGCCATGCATGATGGCGGTAAAGAGCACCGCTCGTCTCTGTAAGTACTTCACATTATATTCTTCGGAATTAATTGAAGGTCAGAGTGAGTTCAGGCTCTGTCGGCGCCCTGATGAGTTAGACGTAACGAAACAGAGTGGGACATGACATTATGTCGAGCCATCATGATGACGAATGTCGAATGATGGAACAGTTTCCCAGATGTAGCATTTTGCTTGTTACATTCCTAGGTGTCTCTCGCACAATTATATTGTGGTCAACTATTCATGTTTTGCAAAACTCGGTAGTATCAAATGATATATGTTTTGCTTGCCATGCATGATGGCGGTAAAAGAGCACCGCTGTGTCTGGTAAGTACTTCACATTATTTCTCGGAATTAATTGAAGGTCAGAGTGAGTTCAGGCTCTGTGCGGCGCCCTGATGATTAGACGTAACGAAACAATGACATTATGTCGAGCCATCAATGATGACGAATGTCGAATGATGGAACAGTTCCCAGATGTAGCATTGCATTTGCTTGTTACATTTCCTAGGTGTCTCTCGCACAATTATATTGTGTCAATAAAATTAGCTTATGAGGTTGGGATCATAGGGGGGGGGGTTAAAAGAGGGGACTCACTCATCAAGAATATTATATGTATGTACGAGATTTGTGTCGTAGACGTTTCTATAGGACACGATAACTTTCGAACGCTTTCTCGGATCAAAATAAAACTTGGTACAAAAATCAGCCTTGCTGATTTCCCGAACCCTATTGTTTATGATATGTGTGACGTTATTAACCACAACACTGACCCCAACATTTCAAAAAATTACAAATCTTGATAGTAATTAGATTGGGCTTAAATATTTTACACATATATTACTATGTATGTATTTTATATATTACTATGTTTCATTTTATTAGCAGTATTTGTTCTGGTTTTATTAATTGACATATATATGTCAAACTAAACATTATGTCATTGATTGACATAACGTAAACAATTCAAGTTTTTCGACTAATACATTGATAAAGTACAACAAGCAACAAGTGGGCGTCAAGCGGCCACAGGTAGTGCCGCACTAAGCAGCTCCTAGTGCTGTCATCGCGGTGCTGAAAAGAGGCCGAAGGAATTTTGTTTTACAATTATTTATATTAAACTATTTTATTTGTTTTATTGTTAAACTATTTATTTTACTGTTTTATTTTAATTTCTGCTCGTTTTATTTTAATTATACTTACAAAATGTTACCTGCAAAAATTTGATTTTTTTTACTTGAGTCTAATTATTTAAAACTAAATAATTTAATGTGATATAAGCTATAATTTAAATTTGGGAATAAAGCCGTAAAGGTCGAAAATAAATATTTGCTTTTGTCACCCATGGGTTTTAAATCAATAAATAAAATAATACAATTTTTTTGAGGTAGTACGTAATTGAGCACTTTATTGGACCGTTTTTAGGATGAGAAGCCAATCATTATTGTCTTAGGAGGTTATTTAGTACTTTTCACCTCCGAGGACAATAATGAATGTAAAAAAACTCCTAGGACGTAAAAGTAATTCATATGTTGCCGCCATTACTGTAATGTAGCGTGTTCAAAAAACAATCTGTGTTAAAACTTCATGAGTTTTCTTTAAAAACGTTCATTTTGTTTTTGTTTTGTTCGTAGACTAATTTTTTTTTTTAAAAGGTGTTCTAATTGACAATTTTTGTGTGTTTATTTGTAAAGCTTTTACATTTTTGAGTAAAAGTGTGAAGCTATGGATGAATTTAATGACGACGATAACAATTGGAAGTTTTTTTTCTTCAATTAAGTATATAGCGCAGTTTAATGAGTGCTATTTTTTTTAATGAGCTTTTAGTTAATGAGTGCTACCTCAAAAAAAATAGTGTATGCCATCCGGCTGAGAAATGTTTTATGTCTTGGCAATTTTTCCCGACTCGCTTCGCTCGTCTAAATCTAATTGCCGTGACATAAAGACACACTTCTCAGCCTTATGGCATAAATAATTATTTCTTTTATTGTACCTTAGCAAGAACACTTGCATACGATAGATGAAATATGTGTAAATTTGTGCCTCTTCTGGTATGTTTATTACTTTGCTGATTGGAAAAGAATAAAGTATTTGAAGATAAAAATTTAATAATAAAAAACTTATGTTTACGCGTTTTTTATAGCACGTTAAAAGGTAGTTTTATGGGTTTACATACGAATGCGGTTTTCTATAAGATAATTGCGGGTTTCATTTGTGGCTTTGGATTTATTTGCTGAAATAATTCCGTATAGAAAATGTATAATCCAATATGTAAACAAAAACTGCTTTTGGATATTAGGTTAAAATGAAGTTTTATAAAATCTTATCAAGTTCATTGCTATGAACTTGAGATGATTGTTGTGCCAATAAACTGTTTGGTTGTTAAAATTTTTAAAACGATTACAAAAATACATTATACATAAGTTACAAAGCATCTAGCTTATACATTTATACTAATAAGAGTAGACGCAAAACGTTACAAAGCATCTAGCATACATTTTACTAAAAGAATAGACGCAAAACGGTTACAAGCATCTAGCTTATACATTTATACTAATAAGAGTAGACGCAAAACGGTTACAAAGCATCTAGCTTATACATTTATACTAATAAGTAGAAGCAAAACAATTGCAAGACATCTAGCTTATATATTTATACTAATAAGAGTAGAAGCAAAACTTTAATCAATATTAATACTAATACTACTTTATTAATGTGTTATTAAGGGTTGATAATACGTTTAAATTAATTTATAACATTTTTATCAATTAAATTATTATTATTATTTTTTTTTTCAAGGAAAGTGCAAAATAGATAATATCGTGACTTAGAGAAAAAGTAGTGTGGCATTGACGAAGCTTAAAGTCGTATTAAAGAATAGAAGTAAAGTTTAAAGTTTATGTTCTTTAAATGACTTATCTTTAAACTTATTGTTACATTAAAAACAACTTTAAAAAAATCCCATATTACAACATTTTCCTATTGTTTTGTGTCTGAGAGGGAAAGTTGTTAAGATAATTATGACATCACGTGACCCAGAATTCATTCATAGATATGCTCGCTCATCAGGTTTCAAATACAGGATGCTGATTCTAAAGGCTGTGCTACCCGCACTTCTTTCAATTTCTTAAATTGCTCCACTACTTTTTGCAAATGAGACCTCGGGCGTAGGGATGGGGGGGGGGGGGGTGCTTCTGGACTCGCATATGACTAAAAATGTTCCTACAAAATGTCCTTTTTCGGGTTAAAAGCAGTAAATATTTCAGCTCGCTCCGCTCGCAATGAAGCTTATTATTCATCATTAAAACATGAATATTTTAATGATAATGTAAAACATTTATGGGTAAAATTATTTTTAGTAATGCAAAACCAGCTTTCCGGCACCACCCATTAAAAATGAATTGCTACCCACTGTATGAGACAAATTTTGCACGTACAATTAAAAAATATGTAGATGAGTTTAGCACCATATTATTCTTAGAAACTCTCTTTTTACTCTCCATTATAAAACAAGAGACTTCATACATGTGTTAACTATGCACATTAGTATAACGTGTCAGAACGAGCAGACAATTTATTGAAGTTTTCGCTGAGTCATTATTGTAGGTTCGTAACGTCACACGTATTCCATAAAAATAAGGGTTTGGGACATTAACATTGGTCGATTTTTTACCTAGTTTCATTTCGATCTGAGAAAGTGTTCAAAAGTTATCGTGTCCCGTAGAAACGTCAAGAAACGTTATGCATATATATATATATATATATATATATATATATATATATATATTATATATAATATATATATACCTCAAAAATATTTATATATTCTAGATTAGTAAGTTCCCCTGTCACAAAAATTCAATCCCCCTTTCCATGATCCCTATCTCGTAAGCTCATTCTTATTTAAAAAATCGCTAAAAAGGAACTGCCTGAAATTATTTGTATAGGAATTTATTGTTTGCCAAATAAAGATTTGTATTATTATTATGTTTCAATTAGAAATTTGGGTTAATTTGGCTAAATTTGACAACAAAGGAGTCGGTACTGCCCCTCGTTGAAATGTATAATTCATTTTTCACCAGTTTGGTGAAAACTCTAATATGTATCTTTGTTTTGTTATTCAAATGAAAAGTTAGGTTTATTTGTTCCTCCAAGTTTACCCAAGAAACACTAGGTTCAAGGTTGTGACTCGCGATCAAGTGCTTTAGCACTGTATTGCGGATTGCATTAACCCTTTGTATAGGTGAGCTTTGTATCAAGTTTAAAATCAATTGTAAATGCCGACCTTTAAGTTAGATTTTTATTTCAAGTTTCAACTTTGTAATAGAAATACTCTACGATTATAAGTCACACACAAATACACACACAGACTACTTGGTAAAAACCATCTCATCGCCTTTTAACCGCGTCGCGACGTCAGTACTAGAGGCAGATATGTGGCCACACTAATGTTGTTCTGCATTAAGTTGTCTTATTGATAATATTTTTAAGTGGCATACACAATATTAGCAAATTTATAAATATGTATTAGTAAAGTTGTTTACATTAAATTATATACTAAGCATTAGTTTTTATATACAATAAAAACTAATGCTGCTAATGATAATTTAACTTCGCCAGATTGTTAACCTAATACATGCAGAATCGAAAAGTTGTCGATTTCAAGTGAATTTTTGTCAATCATTATTGTGGGTTCATAATGTCATAGAACCCTATTGTCATTTTTAATAACCATTAGGGTTATTATACATATTATACATATATATGTACTTTTATATGATTTATTTTTTTAAGTTTAATCCCCCTTCATACTCCTATCTCATAAGCTCATTTAGCGAGTTTTCAAAGAAAAAATGATCTTATAAGATTAGGGGTCATTTAATTTTTTAATTCTTCAACAATTAATTTTTGGGGTCAAGGCATCCCTATATATATATAATATATATATAGTATATATATATATATATATATATATATATATATATTATATATATATTATATATATATATATATATATATATATATATATATATATATATATATATATATATATATGTATATTTCATAAAAGTGTCCACCAGAAAAGGAAGTGATAGTACTCCTCAAAAAGAACAAAAAATGTCCTATAATATAAACCCGATCTCCAACCGTTTTCCCACAAGGTCAAATTAATATTTTTAAAAAAATATTTGACCTCACATCATAAAATTGTTAATATGATTTAACTATTTAAGCTAGAAAGGCGAAATTGGTATCATTAGAAAGCTGAGTAAATTTTCTAAAGGACAAACTACTAACTATGTCAAATATTTTGGAACTACTGCCCAAAATTTTGCATGAAACAAGATTTTTTGAAAAAAATGAATTTTATTGAATTTTTATAGTAGGGCATTAGAAGAAGTAAGAGATAAGCAAAAGTTCAGCCAAGAATGGAAAAAACTTCTCTTATGAGCCCTTTAAAAAATATAAATTTTTATGCATCAACAGACAAAATGTAAGCTATTGTAGCTAGAAGTTGCAAAAAACTGATCATTTCGTATAAAAGTGAAAATAATGTGTTATTTTAACAAAATATGTTATTTTCGAAAGTAATTTAATAATCGATTTTTAGACTCTAGAAGGTAAAATAAACCTATTTTATTCTTACACATTTTTCTCTAAAACCACTCTTTTCTCTTGCTTTAGAGATTTTTAATTATTTTATGTAACATGTAATTAACATTGTAGACATATGCAAAAATGCCAAAAAATATCAGTTTTTTCAACTTCTAGGAAAAATGACTTAAAATTTTGACTATTGAATGTATAAAAATATTTAACTTTTCAGAAAGGGCAATCATAAGAGAAGTTTTTTTCATTCTTGGCTGAACTTTTGCTTATCATTTACTTCCTCTAATGCCCTACTATAAAAATTCCATAAAATTCATTTTTTTCAAAAAATCATGTTTCATGCAAAATTTTGGGCAGTAGTTCTAAAATATTTGACATAGTTAGTAGTTAGTCCTTTAGGAAATTTACTCAGCATTCTAATGATACCAATTTCGCCTTTCTAGCTTGAACAGTTAAATCCCTATTAATAATTTTATGATGTGAGGTCAAATATTTTTTTAAAATATTAAATTTGACCTTGTGGGAAAATGGTTGGAGATCGGGGTTTATATTATAGGACATTTTTGTTCCTTTTGAGGAGTACTATCACTTCCTTTTCTGGTGGACACTTTATATGAAACACCCTGTATATACATATTACGAGATTTTCGTTCCTAGACGTTTCTTTGGAACATGATAACTTTCGAACGCTTCCTCAAAACGAAACTTGGTACTAAAATCAACCTTGTTGATATCCCGAACACATATTTGTGACGTCATTAATCTACAAAAATGACCCCACAAATATTTCAAAAGATCAGAAATCATCATATAGTGTTAAATTTCTTAGACACATACTACTATGTGTGGTTAGCAAAAATACGAAGTTTAATATCATTATCAATATTAGTTTCGGTTTTATTGATTGGCATACATACGTCTCCATAATTAGTATAAGTTATGTGTTTGGGCGCTTAAGAGACAAAATGAAACTTTAGATGTTATATTTAAACAACAATATTTCGCTCTTCATCACACAGAGCATTTTCAAGTTATTAAAATTTTATTTCGAACTTAAAATTTATTAGATTGATTAACTTATATAATTTTAAATCACTTCTTATCACTTAATATCAGTTCGAACTTATCAGTTATCTGATAAGTTAATATCATATAATCGATAACTTAATAAGTTATCGAACTTAAATCAGTTCGAAATAAGATTTTAATAACTTGAAAATGCTCTGTGTGATGAAGAGCGAAATATTGTTGTTTAAATATAACATCTAAAGTTTCATTTTGTCTCTTAAGCGCCCAAACACATAACTTATATAAAATTATGTCATTGATTGACATTAAACAAATTACGATTTTCGACTAATCCATTTGAAAATTAGCTTATATAAACCAGTAATATGACGAACTGGTAAAGTACAGCAACCATGTGGTAGCAAAGCGGCCATAGGAAGGCGCAGGGGCCCTCTGCGCATAAAGATTGCATAAACATAGACAGCATAACTTGAATAACGAACTTGATTAAAAATAAAAACAAAAAGAAAAGCAAAACATTGCATGAGAAAACATTGCATGAGAAACATTAAACATTTAAGTTGGGAATACTAAGTTATCAGCTAAAAACTCGTTAACACTATAGTAGCAAATTGTAAAAAAGTAGTTGTAAATAAAAAAAACATTATACCTGAATTTGGTTAAAATCATAATCTGAAAACAGCAACATACATATTTTTCAATATCACTGAACTCTTTTGATTTAAATTCAATTTAAAAATCTAAATTTATTTTTTAATTTAAGTTTTACTAAATTGACTCTAGAAAAAAAATATAATTAAAAAGTGACTGAATTTAGGCAAAATTTTTAAAATTTCTATATAATTTTTTTAAAATAAATAATTCATTAAAATAAGTAATAAATTCTATTTAAATTCTTTTCTATAGGTTTCAAAATTTAGAAGAGAGTGCCGGCCGGCTGATAATAAACTAAAAGGACGTTAGGACTCATGGGGTGTTAAAATTGTTTTTCATCCCTTCCATTAGTCCCAGAAGGTTAGTGCTAGACTTAGACAGCCTCAAGTTAGTCACTCTGTCTTAGTTGGTGTTCTATACTTCAGTTTATAAAATATTCTAAGAGTAAACTCTATATGTCATTAACTAAGTGAAAACATATTATAAATTACATAAAAATTTTATGATTATTATTATCTTAATTAGTTTTTTTTTTTAAATTTTACAAGGTATTTCAAAAAAGTCTACAAATAGTTTTATTCCATTCGCTTTTTACTTTGTTTTGATTTTGATAAAACTCCAGTTTAACCTCGTGGTACATTGACAAAATACGAATCTGACGAGACTCATTAGTGCATTTCGCAACAGGACATATTAAGCCCTACAAAAAATCACTTTTGTGATTTTTTTGAGGTCATAAATGTTTATTTTGATTCGATTAAAGCCAGTGGTCATGAGTAATGTTTTAGTTATAGTTATAAATATACTAAAGGTTACGAGAGAGACGCATTTTCCGACTTTTTTCAAGTATATTTTAAAAAGTGACCTTAATTTTGGTTATTTGTAAAGTGATATTAGTTTTTCTGGTCAAAGTCAGATTATAGAGTCTTTAGAACAGCAAAATAAAATGTTTATTACTTTTCCTCAGTCTACCGCTGTAGTTGTACTGTTCGGTATTTTGTTTTTGTAACGCCATTAACCCGCAATAATGATTTGGCGAAAATTTCGAAAAAACATAAAACGCAGATTGATTTTTTTGGCACGTATGTAACTATGTATAAGACTAACATATGTGCCAAGTTTCATCTCATTATCAGCATTAGTTCAAATTTTACCAAATGACTTGTGTACTTTTTTCAAAAATTGTAAAAAATCAGAAAATAATCTAATTGAGTATAAATTTAGTACAAGTGTATAACTTTAAGCAATAAAGAAGTACACCAAGTTTCGTTTTAATATGACAAGTATATCTATGGTTTTTGTTGGATCATAGGTTTAGTGCTGTATGTGTGACCGCTGAGAATGATACGGATGCATTTACTATGCGTGAACGAGCGAAGCAATTCCGAAAAAATGTTGCATTATAAATTTGGCGAATTTTATATTCTGAGGACGAGCGAAGCGGACATGTATTAACTATTCAATTTCATTTTTCAAGTTATTTCTATTTTCAACAAGATAAGTACAATATTTTATTTAACTCAATACTTATAAAATTAACTGTGACATTGTCATTCAATGTCACAGTTAATATATTGGAGCATGGATTAGCCCCAATAACATGTAGGAGTCTGAAGCAGGGAGGACGAGCGTAGCGAATCCGATGTGATGAGGAAAAGTTCTGAGGTACCCCGTGCCCGATTTTTTTTACTTACTAGCTGTCGAAATCGTTCCCCCTACTCCCTCCCCTCCACTTCCTTGATGAAAATTCGCTTTAAAATTATTTAAGGATGCACTGCCATTGGTTAATAAATACACCTCGTCAATAAATTGAAAACTTTTACTCTCCATTAGAATGGGTCATTGTTTTTTTAAATTGACATGGATCATTAATCTTGTTATCTTATAATGTTTTTACTTCATAATAATTATCTATTGACCTTGTGACGTTATAAATAAATAAATAACCTTTTATTAAAATCAAAATTATAAACTTAATTTACAAGCAATTAGTACTATATTTATTTTATATTTACAAACTGATTTTAAATTGGCCAATGGCCGAGGTATTTAGTGTTACCACTTAACATTTACACATATTACATAAAATATCATTTTTACACCATACTCAGCTATGTGTAGGGAATTGATGTTCTGACGTTACACAGCCTTCTTTTTATCTCGTCAAAATTTAATTTTACTCCCAAAACTACAACCACAATATTTGTGGTCGTAGTTCGGACTGAATCGCACCAAACTTAGAGTCCAAGTAATATGTAAACCTATACCATGAACCCCTTAAGAATAGATTTTTTAATAAAAACAAAAATAGGTTCTGAGGTTGATATGAAACATTTGAAAAAGAGCTATTCATCTAAAAAAAAATTAGCACCTGTTGAAAATTTCAAGTCTCTAAATTAAATAGGAACGGAGCAATTTGAGGAATATGAAAACACAGCGTCAGTAAAAACCCTTAATGACTTATTGAGCATTAATTGAACGAACTTAAGTGAGTTCTTACAATTCAGAAGATTGGGACGGCGCGTATGTTTGTGTGTTTGTTTGTACGTGTTGCGATAACTGCCGTAAAAATGGACCGATTTTGATAAAACAAATGTATACATGTAAAATTAACTATGCGTCAGAGCTATATAGTTTTTGGTAATATTCCGAAAAATATTTTCAAAATACCGGCCACTATGGCGGACTATAGAAAATATATGTTTCAAGGCTTTATTTTTAACAAAAATAAAATGGGAAAAATAATATGAACTTAAAAATATTAAAAATATATATATATATATATATATATAATATATATATATATATATATATATATATATATATATATATATATATATATATATATCGAGTAATACATCGTTGAAAAGGTTTTGACTAGTAGAACAAAAAGTGCTTTATGCTAAATAACGATAAATTCAACATGGCGGCCATGATGTATTTAAATAATTAGTTTGCACTAATTTTTTAAGAATATATAAGATAAATGTCAATAGTAATGTACTTTAGATACTTGGCGAGAAAAGCGAGTACTTTTTACCGTCTATTACTAATAACCACAATCTTGCGAGAAAGCGGGCACCTTTATTAATATATATATTTTTTACTAACAGCTTGTCTTTTAATTAAACTGAGAATGAATATTGCATTATTCGCCTGCATTTTATTCCCTTAAACTTTTTTTCAAACATACATATTTTTGTGGTTTTACAAAAGTTAAACCCCGTTTCAGCATCAGTTGATAAAATATGGAATGCAAATTAGCTGGCAAAATATTATTTCTGTCAACGCCAGTGGTGTAGCCAGGATTTAATTTCGAGAGGGGCTGAATGTTAAAAAATTTATATGTATATATATATATATATATATATATATATATATATATATATATATATATATATATATATATATATATATATATATATATATATATATATATATATATATATATATATATATATATATATATATTTGTATATTGTTCAATTTTCAAATTATTTTTATATCTTTCAATTTCATTGTATATTTTTTTATATATTATGATATTTATATTATAAGTTTACTGTTAAAAAATATATGTTATGTAATTTATTATTTTTGTATATTTTTTATAGGTTTTATTTTTTTCACATATTTATTGCGGGTTTAGGTTATGTAAAAATTTCGGGGGGCTGTAGCCCTCTCAGCCCCCCCCCCCTGGCTACGCCACTGGTCATCGCATTTTTGTCTAACTCGGCTCCGCCTCGGCAGTTGAGTAAATTACCTTCTATGGCTTCACTTCTAATAGTAATTTGTGTATCCTACCCAGCCTTCCAGCTTGGGGTAAATGTTAAATGTATTACTTATCATGAAATTCCATTTTCCTTCCTAGTAGCATAAACGTATTTTGAGAATGTTGAAATAAATAAAATGTTTATTTTTATAATATTATAAATAAGCGATCGACGTCATTATTAGGTGTTCTAGTATGACACACGGTTAAAATCAGTTGACATTGGGAAAAATAATGCGAGGAAGCCAATGAAATTAGTCCTGGATATAAAACCACGCCCACAATTTTATATCAGGCCAACCAAATTAGTTCCCCAGCACTATTTTTCCACGCTGTCAATTGATTTTAACTGTGTGGCTTACTATACCACCCTATTGTAAAAACAAGGATGATAAGGAAATATTTTATGTCTGACATATTTATTTCAGGTATTCTAATAAAAAGAAGAAGAATTATCTTTAATCAAAACATAAACACCCTCACGTGGATAAATAAAGTTTGAATTTAATTATTTTATTTCATTATTGTTTAATTTTACTGTTTAACATGTAATTTAAAGTGAATTTAGTTATTTATTGTGCAATAAATCTTGTGTATCCAGTATTCATGGTTTTTATTTGATAGATCAGCTTTCGTAATGAAATTTTCAGGTAAATCTAAAAAGACGTTTAATAACAAAAAGAAAACTTATAATAGTAAAAATGGTGAGAAAACACGCAAAGAGATTAGAAAAGAACAAAGACAGAAAAAGAAATCGGCTAAAGTTAAATCATATCTGAAAAATATCAAGAAAACGAACGAATACCACAATACCGAGAAAGGCAAACCTAAAAAAGTTCAGAATAAAGATGGTTTAGTCGTGAAAACTAAGATCAACCAACCAGAGAAATCTAAAGTTAAATCTCATAAACATAAAGATGGTATTATGACGACTAAAACTAATCAAAGTAAACAAAGGCTGACTGATCTGTCGCGAGAAAACATGAAATCTAAAAATGAACTTCAAGATTTAGAGGATGAAATGAAAGAACAGAGAAAGCAGTTGTTAATAGAAGCGAATAAGAAAGAAGATGCCATTATATCAAAGTTGGAGAAACAATTGAAATTATCGAGAAGAAAATCTAAGTCACTTCCATCTTCTTTTACTTCAGCTGGCTTTGATTGTATCCTTTTAAATTTGATATTTTCTTTTAGTGGATACAACTGAGAATTATTCTTAATGAGAATATGTATACTTAATTTGTGCCTGAGTTTCAGCAAGGGAGTGAGCTTCAATCCTACTAAAAACTCTGTTAATAGGTTGATCCCAAGGATCTTGAATAAAAGGGATGACGCACTAAGTCGATTTGCCTTACAAAAGAGTGACCCACACGAAACACACGTCAAAAACCAACTGCACATGCTTGGTACAAATGCCCCATGCTTACAATTCTTTTAACAGCGCAGGTCTTAAATTTTAGAGGCCAACTTAATTCTTGATGTTTTCCCATTGTTTTTTGCTTGAGAAGGTTATAACAAAACACGCTTAAATTATCACTCACTGAAGTGGCAAAGTGTAGTCCAAAATTTAAAATTAAATAAGCACAAATGACTTAACTAGCATCGCAAATATAACTATCACGAGAACCACAGAGGAAACCTTGCTACATAACCTGTTATGTAGCCTTTTTTCATTATAATCAAGGGGAAGGTAAGTTTGCTCCTAATTTAGCTAAAAAGATGAAAATTTTGGCAGCTAGGGCTACTTTTAGCAACAATTGTAATCGTAGAGGAGGTTATGCCTATTTCATGTTGCCTGTCATTTGATGAAGGTTACTTTGTGTGACAAACAAAAACAAAAAATATTTATTTTTTGGGTGCAAATAAAACAACAAGTTTTATTGCAATTAATTATCAAATTAGTTTGCGTTTACAAAATAGTATGACATTTCACATTCATCTATCAATTACAGAGTGGCAGCCATTTTTAAAAATATTGAGAAAACTTTATCTTTTTAAAAAATTGATTTTTAAAAACTCACATTAGTTGTTTTTAGGGGAGTTGCTTCATTTGCTATTCTATTCCACTATAGTGAAGACATTTTCAAATCTAGTTACCCCTATTATTCTCTTAACAGCATTTTATTGCTGTTTCATCATTTTTTTTAAGTCTTATGCGTAGGCATAGACAATACATCCGCTGTTCTTGTATCATAATTGTGGTCGCAGCAATTTTTTTTAATAGTATTTCGTTTTTTTATTTTTAATAACAGACTGGAATATGGTAAGTGTGGTGATTGTCATCATGTCAATCCATGTTGTTGGCACCTACAAGTAAGTGTAGAGCACTTACTTACAGAAGCCTCGCAGTGTTAACATGTTCCCAAAGTAGCAAGACGTAGCATCAGTGGGACTCATATTTGTTATCCAAAGCATAATTTTATTATGTCGTCATTGACCAACAATGATTTAATCAATTTAAAATTTAGCACCCATGAGTCATATTATTAGATGAACAAACATTATCAGCATTGGATTAAGTTTGATACATTTTTAAAATAATTGATAAAAAATCCCATTGATTTGAAATTTGGTACGAATGTATACCCATTAATGTAATTAAATAGGTATAAGTTTCATTTCAAGAATGTAAAATTTCTTTAATATAAAGCATACCAGATATTTTGGATGTTTGTAATCCAGAGAAAATGAAAAATTTAGCTGAAGGAGAGAAATACATGCAAGATTCGGGTTCTGAATTTGAGGATGATCTGGCAGTGGTTAAAGGCAAGTCGAATAAAAGTGAATCTGATGATGAACTTTCGGATTCTGATAATGACGCTATAGAAAACTCTGACAATCAATCAGGGGATGATAGTTTACTCGGTGATCTTGAAGGAGATGATGAAAGTGATGATGATTTTGATAACGATGATGATGATTTTAATGAAAGTGATGAAGATTTAAATTCTATGGATGAACTGACTGAATCTAATACTTTAAAAAATTCAAAAACTAACAAACTAAATAAAAGGCCAGTTAGTGATTCGGATTCTGAACCACCTGTTGAAATGCCTTCTAGAAAAAATTCAAAAAGTAAGAAAAAGGTCAAATTAAATGTTGATAATGCACCTGAAGATTCTGACAAAGGAGTTGGCAAGTTTGTTACGTTGCATAAAAACAATAAACCTTCCGAAGTTGTTGATAGTGACACTGATTTGGATGGACAAGATAATTTGGATGAGAATTCTTTGAGTGAGAATGAAAGTTTAAATGATGAGGAAGCTGATGGAGAAGAAACATGGGAAGATATTTACGGAAGAACTAGGGATAAAGAAGGTAATGTCGTGGAGGTACGTTTCATTCGTTTGCTTGTTTCCATTATTTATTATTATAAAATTAACACTATTTTTCTGTCATCTCTAATATGTGTGCATTTATTTTTATATTTTCATATCCAATAAGTCAATAGGCCACGGTCAAACTATCCACGGCCTCCTAGATTCCTTGTCAAAAACCAGACATTGGATCGCCAACAAACCTTTCCTTATCATTGTTTCTTATGGGATTTTTTTGAGTTGCTTTAGTTTTTTTTTCAAATTTTCCAAAGCTTATTTTTGTAATCTAGAATGTTGTACACTCACAATGAGTTATTAAGTTTAAGTTTTACGTTTGTATTATTAAAGTTAAAGGTGTTTAAAGTTGGGCGAAAAACTGTCGTTTTAAAGGACTGGATTTTCTTGAGGTGGGCATAATTTGCAGCTGTGAAGTTGAAACAGTCAAGACGTTTAGACTTTACATAATCCTCTTGTAAGCAGAATTTGAACATAAGATAAGTAAATAACTTGGATGTCTAGCAGTACTTATGTATGCACGAAGTTCATCCAACTCGTGCCAATATCTGAATGCATCCTTCTTACAGATGATAAAATTGAATAGAAGATATTGATATTTTACATTAATCAGAGATATTAAATAAAGTTATATTTTAAGAAAATTGTCCTTTAAATCCACAGTTTTTTCACCCAACTTTAAATACCTTTAACTTTAATAGTACGAACGTAAAACTTAAGCTTGATAGCTTGTTGTGAGTGTACAACATTCTAGATTACGGAAAATAAGCTTTTGAAATTTGAAAAAAACTAACGCAACTTAAAAAGAATCCTATAAAAAACAATGATAAGAAAAGGTTTCTTGGTGATGCGATGTCCAGTTTTGGACCAGGAATCTAGGTGGCCATGGATAATTTGACCCCGGCTTATTAAATTTCATGTTAATTATGTTTAAAATATATAACTAATGTCTCATTAGAATTCATGTGATATTTATTGTTTATTTCTGCAAACAATTATTAGTCAAATGTGAGCTTATAAAGATTTCTTATTTTAAGGATTTATTACCTACTTATGACTGAAATATTTATTTTATTAAATAAATAAAGTCAGATTTCAACCTCTGTCTCAAATGATAGTAGTATTTTTTCTTCCTTTCTCGCTTCTCTACGGCACTTATGATGGCTGTTAACAGTCAAAAGCCGGCTTTGTAAATATAGCTTTTACATTTGTGGAGAGACTGTTGCTTTATTTATTTAATCACTACCTCCACGGTTCAGAATACATAAAATTTATTTTATTAGTTACTGTTTTGAACTATTCTGATTTTGGTATTGGTCCTTCCCAAAATTAGCAAAGGTAGAGATCCTATTGATTTTTTTTTAACTAACTTCTTGGTGAAATAAGTATAGACTATTAGAAATTCTCCTCCTTACAGATTTGTAGTGGATGTCCAATTCATCTTGATTGGCTTTTAGTGTAGCTGTTTATGTTGATCTATCGACCATTTTTGCCTGTGCCTTAAAAAGAACCTTATATTATCAAAATTTATGGAAAACCAATTATTTCAGTGATAATAATTAGGGTATGGTGATAGATCACCTAGCGAGTTATCTAAAAGAAGGCATTTTGTGTCTAATCCTCTGAAGAGCTGTGACTTTACTATAAAAATTTTCTTAGTAAAGTCACTTTGAGATAATTTCTCATATTGGCATTTTTCAATCCTGGCCCCAACCAGCATTGAACTCCAGGCTCGTGGACCCCAATTGAAGGAAAACCAAACTATTTCATTTTTATATTTTTAAGATGGAATTTTAAGAGGTGGGATGCATCATTACCCTGATTTGAAGCAATGCATACTGAAACCCTACTTAATATCATCAATGCTTTGAGACTTTTATAGTATTCTTACAGTTTGATGATGTTTCTATACTTACACTATCCTAGTTATATTATCTAATTTTTATCTTTTTAGCCTAACAAATCTAAATACATTCCTCCTGCTTTAAGAGCAAAATCTCTTAGTGGAGATGCTAAGAAAAAAGAAACTCTTGAACGTTTAAAAAGGCAACTAAAAGGTCTACTGAATCGTCTAGCTGAATCTAACATGCACGGCATTGCTAATCAAATAGAGGAACTTTATATGAAGAATAGTAGGCATGATATGAACGAGACTATGATCAGTTTGTTTGAGGAAGCCATAGTTTCACCTGTACATACTCCTGAGCGATTAATTATGGAACACGCTATGCTAACTGCTATTTTACATGCAAACATTGGAACTGAAGTTGGTGAGTTACGTACAAATTATTTATTTATTTACTAATAACAAGTCTCTTCACAAAAACTGTTTCAATTAAAAAAAAATGAGCTGACTTTCAACCATCTTAGTCTAGACAAGCAGTAAAAAACACAATTCAAAATTAGAAACAAGGTATATAACAAAAAAATTATAAACATGAGATTAAAAATAAAAAAGATGAAATAAAATAATTAAAACTTAAAACTGATAAAAGATCAAAAGCTAAAACGTTGAGTTAAGGGTAAATCCAATAACCTACCATGCTAATTGAGTGCTGAGCTATGTATAGTCCTTTAGAGGCTTAGGGTGCACTGATTGCAATGCAATACTTTTGCAGTTTTAAATTATTTATCAGCAAATTTGGTTGTAAAAAAATTATGACATCATCAAAATTTTTAAATTAAACATGGGATCAAAGAAAGTGTCATTTTGCTAAATTAAATGTGACCAATGTCAGCACAACGTGAGCATCCTTAGTAACTGAAAAATAACACACAAGTACTACATAAAGATGATTTGATTTTTTATTTATTTTTCTTTGAAAATTCACTATATTCAAGACTAATGGTCATTTTAGAAGAAATAATACAAAAAAAAAACAATGCAAAATCCGAGGGGCTGATGCCACATAGGAGTCAAAGACCCCTTATTCATCGATAAGTGGCCTTCTATTCATCTATTTTAACTTAATGATTTCATTTTTAGGAGCATTTGTCCTTCAAACATTTGTTACTAAATTTGACTCTCTTCTTAAAGATGGTTTGGAAGTTGGAGATAAAAGGTTGGACAACTTGTTAGCATTTATTTGTCATCTTTATACATTTAAAGTAAGTATTCTATTCTAATATGCTGTACTTTTGGACTTGATTATATTTTCAGGCTCTGAAAAAAAATCTCAAAGAAATTTTTTTACCCTGGTGTAAACATTAATTTAAAAAAAAATATTGAAGTAACATGGACATCAAAACATATATCCATTGTTGGCTTTTGTTGAAATCTTTTAATTTTGATGTGAGGTTTTGTTTTTGTTATATCTTGCATCCTACTTCTCTTAGAAATGAAAGTGTGATAGTACTATCACATACATCCATAGCGATTGTACCATCACTATCACATACATCCATAGTGATAGTACTATTAATATCATATACATTCATACATTTACACAGACATCCATAGTGATAGTACTATCACTATGGACGTCTGTAAAAATTTGTTTAATAGATGTCTATAAACATCTCACTAGCACATATGATGAACCTTAGTTGATTAAAAGTCAGTTATGCCTCAGGTTAAATTTATTTTTTGTCTCACTTTTATTTTTCTAATTATAATGAACATCTACAATTAAGAGTTACTTTATTTCGTTTGATTTTCTTTTTTCCAGGTATTTGATAATGCCCTTTTGTACGATATCCTTGGGGTACTATGTGATGGGTTCAAAGAGAAAGATATTGAACTTATTCTTGTTGTGCTTAGAAATTCTGGTTTTAGTTTAAGAAAAGATGATCCTCTGGCCTTGAAGGAATTGGTGTTAAGGATTCAGCGACTAGCTAGTCAAGCTTCTCAACTTAAAAATGAGTATGTATTTATTTCTTTATGTTATGTTTTTGATCATTCCTCTGCAGATTTGATTTTAGTTTGTAATCATAGTGATAGTAATTAAGGAGAGGTGATAAATCTTTTAGCAAGTAGTTTACTTTGTTGGGCCCTTTTTGCTAACTTCCTTAAATAGATAATACGGTATACCTTATGAGTCCTAGTGCAAATATATTTCCGTCTAATCCACAGAAGAGCAATGACTTAACTAAAAGTTTCAATAACTTCAACTACAAACAACACGTGCCCTCTGCTGGACTAAAACTTCCTGCTCTAGAAACCACAGGGCAGAAACATATATATTTTATATAAGCTGCTAGTTAGAGTCCTAAATTTTGCCTAAACCTAGGTTCATTTAGGGTTAGGGTCTTTTACCAGTACCTGACATCGCACTGGCTTGGAGCCACCGGCTTGGCACATGTGAGGATTTCCAACCCTTGCATGAAAATCTTAGATGCCCCAACTGGGATTGAACACAGACTTTCTGGGTGGCCGGCACATGTGCTACCCCCTTAGTCTGTGACCTGGAAGCTTAGACGTATAGCAAAGAAATCAAGAAATCATGGGAACTCTCTTCAAAGATACTTAAGTGGGTTTAAACTATCGTTGTAAGGACAAGAATTCATTGAGGTTGGTGCAAAAAAAAACTATTAGAAAACTTGATGAAGGCCAGAGTATGAAGTGACTTGTCAGCCTCATACGAATAATCAAAAATGTAAGATTATTGCAACAATAAAAATATTGCTTTGGTATAGCCTTAGAATAATACTATATATAGAAGGAGCACAGGACCGTAAACACAATGTAATTCCACTAATAACACGAAAGCCGGTTGACTGGTGTAAGTAATGCTGCCAACCTGTCAACAAAACATTATTTTAAATATTTTTCATAAATATTTATTAATGAAGAAAGATCGTAAAGAACAAATATAATAACTTAAAACACCTGCTGAGTATTTAATAATACCGGTCTTAGATGGCAAAAGGGTGGCGGAATACAAGAATTTACATTTAGTTGACGAGGACTACTTTTAATATAATTTTAATTAAACTACAATTTAAAATGCTTAAAATTTTGTAATGCACCGATATTTATATTAGTATTTTAAGAATAATCAATCATTAATTAATAATAGAACAAATTAATTCAGCAACCGGAAGTACTGCCAACTTTTTTTTTAGAAAATTGTATACTGTTTGGGTGGCAACATTACTTAAGTCCACCAATGAACCGCCTTTAGTGTTATCAGTAGTGCTCCTATATATAGTATTAATCTAAGGGTAAAGCTCAATAAAAAAATAGCTCTAGAATTATCCGAGCACTCCAAATTTAAAGTTATGTTGATTCCTAGACCCACCATTAAACTATTCTATAGGGGAAGAACAGGCTCTTCAAGATTTAGCAATCAGTATATTTTTTTTAACTAGTACTTTTAGTAAATTTAAAGATATGAAAATAATTTTGGTGTCATAATTGATGTTGTTTGTTTTTAGTTCCCGAGTAAAATTTATGTTGGATGTTGTGCTTAAGATAAAGAACAACAACATGTCTAAGTTGCCCCAGTATGACCCGAGTCACAGCGAACATCTCAAGAAACTAATAAAATCTATGATTAGGAAAGGGAGCTATATAACTGAACTCAAGATATCTCTTCAAGATTTACTCAAAGGTTTGTTTTTCTTTGTTATCTTAGTGAATTTTCATCAGAAATTGAAATTTTTTACTTTTCCTCATTTGGACCATAGGTATATGGGAAAATTATTGTGTTAGCACTGAAACTCCAAAACCTAGATTTCACCAGAGTTATCCGTTTAGGCTGTTTTCGAATCCTCTTGAGTGGTTTTCACAAAGTTGTCTGTCTATGTATTTATTTTTTATTGTATTTATTTATTTTATTTACTTAAACCCTTTTAAGTATCTGTTTGTTATTATTGTAGCTCCTATGTATTTAAGCTAAAGAGTTAAAAGTATGTATAAAAATCAATGTTTAGGTCTAGTTGTAATGTTTGGAAAATGATTGGTTTTTTAACATCATTAACTAATCAAACATCAAACACGGAACAATATTTTAATTAATTTAAAATTTTCTACCCATGTAGTCATATATAAGACCAACAAATGTGCCAAGTTTTATCTCATCATCAGCATAAAAAAATCCGATTCCGAAGTAGTGAGGATGTTCAAAGAGATTCCAAAGTAGTGTGGATGATCAAAGTGATTCCAAAGTAGTAAGGATGTTCAAAGAGATTCCGAAGTAGTGAGGATGATCAAAGTGATTCCGAAGTAATGAGGATGAGCAAAGTGATTCCAATGTAGTGAGGATAAGCAAATTTATTCCGAAGTAGTGAGGATGAGCAAAGTGATTCCGAAGTAGTAAGCTGCCTTTTTTCTTATTTTATTAATATTAGTTTGTTTTATTTTTCATTTTTATTTTCTCTAAATTTATTTTAGTATAGCAAAATAAGTATAATAATTTGTTGGCAGCTGATGAACGAGGTAGATGGTGGATTGTTGGTTCAGCTTGGACAGGATCCGGCAATGCAGAGAAAGGTGCTAAAGAAGACAACTCAGCAAATAATCTTCCATTAACAGCAAATATGTCTCAACAACTGGTAGATCTTGCAAAGAAATTAAGGATCAATACGGATATAAGGAAAAATATTTTCTGCATTCTAATGACAGCTGAGGTAAGGCTTTTGTTGAAAGCTATATAAGTTTTTTTTGCCTTAAAGGGTTTTTTGTTGTTATTTTGTAAATATTCTTGAGTCAGACAATTAATAATCCATGGGGGTGCCACATGTGACCCCCCCCCCCTAAACCTCTAAACAAAACATTTTTAACTAATAATACCCTTTACATCTACTATTCTCAAGGAATAAATTAAAGAGGGTGAAATCTTTTTTAATACAAATACTATTCATATAATTTAACGGCATAGCCTGAGCTACAAACCTCTGATTGTAGATGCAACCCTCCTGAGGTGGTTCTTGCAGGGTGAATACCCTGATCCCCTAGTGAATAAAAAGCCCTAAAATGGGCATTTTATTTTTTTAATACCCTCTACATGATAGAGGGTATTCACAGTTTAAGCAAAACTGTGAAAATTCAATAACTATTATTGTCTCGTGTTCGACGTATTTTATAAAGTTAAACAAAATGTGAAATAAAATAGTGTCTTTACATTAGTTTCTGGTTTACAGTGTGACCAGTTTATCTAGCCCAACCAGACTATCCAAACTTACCACTCTGGCTATTGTCCATGACTAGTTCGTAGTGTGCCCTGTTCATCTTGACCAGCTAAACTCTCTTTAGCGCCGAGTACTAGTTCACTGTGTGCTTAGTTCCTCTAGTCTTACTAGCTCCTCTGATCACATTAGTCTCACTTGGCCTGCCCTCGTTTAAACAGTCTCACCAATCTTATCTGCTTCTCTAGCATCACTACCGCTCAGGCTTGTCCATCACTACCCGACAAATAACTCCAGTAACCCCAACGCCAGTGTGCACAAACTCCTTGTATAGCCTTAACCTGAAAGTCAAAGTTTCGCAATGCTACTTGGAGACGTCTGTATTCAAGAACCGAGTATTTTGTTCCTAGACCTGAAATCATTTGTGTCACCGCCTTCACTTTCACTGACTAAGTTTTTAGACATACGAAGGCTCTCTATATCTTTCCGATCCTCATCTCCATCAGCCCGCAGAACCTTGACTTTGTGTGGGGACACAAAGTGTCCCCAATTGATGGGGACAATTGAAACTTGGATCCAGATTTATCTCATATGAAACAGGAACCAAACTCGCTTTTGTGTATTAGCAGCCAAGGAAGCCACGTAAAACCCTGGCTAGGTTGGCTTGTCTAGAGTTCAAGACCTCTCGAGTATACAGTACAAGAGATAGCCTCATATTAAGGTCTTCCCCTGGCTAGATTTGATCCCTCGACCTCCAGGTCAAAAAGCAAGCTCTCTGTACCACTGAGCTTCTGGACTCGGTAAATATTTCTTTATTTAGTAGTTTTAAAGTAATAATATTATTACTTATGTTTATTGTTGTTTTATTTTGTTATAGGATTATGAAGATGCATGTGAGAAGTTATTGAAATTAGGTTTGAAAGGACAGAATATGAATGAGATCATGCACGTTGTACTGCATTGTTTACTTCAGGAGAAAGAATATAACCATTATTATGCTTTAATAGCTAACAGATTCTCTCAAATAGATAGGAAATATAGAGTAAGTTTTTTTATATGATTCTGTTGTAAGAGTTGTTGATTTGCTCAGCTCTGTTAGTCCAGAGAAGCCAGAATTGTGTAAAAAACGGAATCATTCAAATGTTTTGTAAGAAAAATATAATACAAAGAAATATTATATATGTATGAGTATTTTGCAACACTTAATATGAAAAACCAGAAACATATTGCCGATAAAAAGACAGAAAAAGCCGTAAAAATGTGGCTCCCCATTAGTTTGTTACTCCCTGTAACTTCTTTAGTTTAGACTAACAACTCCCTGAACCTTTTTCAATTTTTTTACTTTCTGTATCTTCTTTAGATTGTTATTCCCTGTACCTTATTCAGTCTGTTATTCCCTGTAACTTCTTTAGTTTGTAACTCCCTGTTCCTTCTACAATTTGTTACTCCCTGTTACTAGTTATACTATATAACTCTATTGTCCCTGTATTTTTTCAGTTTGTTACTCCCTACAACTTCTTGAGTTTGTTTGTGATTATCCAGATTAAAATTTTGTTAGTTATACACTCTTATTTATATAATTTAGAAAGCAAAATATATCCTGTCAAATAACTGGGAAGTAACCTCTGAAAAAGTACCAAAAATGCTTTATTTTTGTTTTAAGCTGATTTCTTTATATTTTATTAAAAAGTTTCTTTTTATTTATTTATTTATTTTTATTATTTATTTCATTTATTTATATTTTATATTTATTTATGATTAATTTATATTATTTTTAATATGGGTTTTTTGTAAGGCTAAGAATGAAAACCACAACAAGAATCAGATTGTAGAGTCAGACTCTAGACTTAGCAATTTGCTAAAGCATTTTATAGAATATCTTCCATTATTGTGAAGTATTTTTTTTTTGTAATTTTATTGATATTTCTTCTTTTAGATGGTTGTACAATACTCATTGTGGGATAAGTTTAAAGAAGTGGATGCCATGAAACCATTTCAAATAACTAATTTAGCCAAATTCTTAGCTTTCATACTTCTTGAAGGAACTTTACCCCTCTCTGTACTAAAAGTAAGTTGTTTCATACATTTTTTTGTATTATTATGTATGTCAACAGGTTGTATTTGCTATAAAAACAAGATGGTGGAAATGTAAAGTCCAGTTCAGAATCAATAAAAAAAGTAAAAATGCATAAAATTGTCTACAGTGTTTGTTGGATCATAATGTTAAGCTGGATGAAGGGAATGGTTAGTAGGTTGATTGATGACTGTGGCTTTAAAACTGATATTTCTTGTCCGAGGACAAGTGAAGCCAGTCTGAATATGTATTTAATTATAAATTAGGGGTTTTTCATATTTTGTGGGAACAAAGCTAGTCCGCAGTGGGGGGGATGTGAGAAGGGATCAAATTTGGGAAGGAAACCCCTGTTTTTTTGCATTTATAAACAGTCAGCTTCTAGTTTAACTAGTACTTACATGTAAGTAATTGCTTGAAGACTTTTTTTTGTTACAAAATTGACTTTTTGAAAAGTTACTGTCTTAGTTGTGTACATACTTAATGTTATAACTTTAATAGTTTTTAAACAATATTACGCTTCTAAAATGCCAACTAAAGTAAATAAATGATAGTAAGTCGATTAATGCAGTTAATTCATCACTGATGACGAATATACATATCATTACCATGCTAGCAAAACATAGTAGACACCATAGTCACATTCTGCTAGCTTGCAAAACTTAAAAGCTGACTTTTCAAAATGTTAAAAATTCTCCATGAAGACACTAATAAACTTTTTATATGTTACAAAACTTTGCCCTTGTACACTGTGTGGGACTAATATTCTAAAATACTAAGGATTGGTATATTGCGAGCATGATATAGTTAAATAATTAATTAGCATTTGTTACCATGATGTTTAATAACACTTTAATTAAAAACAATTAATATATTGTAATAAAAAATACTTAAACTAAGATATATATGGCAGATATCTAACCAAAATATATAAAAAAATGCCATTTTGCCTATGTAAATGCAATTAAAATGATAGAAGTGTGAAATTAAATACTGCCCTCCACGGCACAAGAACATTTTTTTTATTCTTTAGTGGAGGGATATACCTCTATGTAAAAATTAAAATTATTGTAATGATAAACAAATAAAGGTTTAAAAAAATTGTCAACCTCAATAGTATAAAAAAATATAACTGACCGGTTTCAACTTTATTTCATCATCAGAGCTGTTTACAGACTGAGTATTTGGGTAGCAAGTAGCAGGAGGGAGCAGGGGAAGGAGTTAATGTGGGTGTGGTTAGGAGTACTGGTGGGGGAGGGTTACCTGTGTCTGAAGAAGTCTAGGTAACCAGGTCTAACAGTAAAAAGGAACATAAAATACTTAAAATTATGTATAAACTAACTAACTATACAATAAGATTTAAAAATAATGTGACTCAAAAGTTATTATGCTTACATATCTAGTTATAATATAGCAGAAAAGTCGAACTTAAGTAACTTATTCACAAATAAACTTTACTTATTACTAAAAAATTGCACTTAAATAACTAATTTGCAAGGAAATTGCACTTAAACAACTAATAATGGGGACTAAATCTAGGAAAAGAGTAAATGCTAATGTTGTATTATATTTCTATTGAGTATAGGTTTGACTAGAACTGAGTTATTGATGTTAATTATTTCATTAAAGCAGTGAATGTCAGGATTTAGTATAATTCGATGGATTTCTAAATTTTCCAGGAGATTGTGTTTAGTACCTTCTTGACAATTGTGGAGTAACTAAAATTGATCTAAGTTGTTTTGGTGGTCAGTATATAATACGTGCGTGGAAAAACTTGATTCATAGGTTTCAGGGTAACGAATTGCTTAATCGTTTTTCGGAAAATCTTATGGATATTTTTCTCCCTGATTGTCCAACATAAACTCATTTACAAGTATCACAAGTTATTTTATACTCACCACTTTTATCTCCAATCGGTATTTTGTGTTTGGCTGATCCTAAGATTTTATCTAAGGTGTTATAGGTGATTTTATCTAATATTTGGGTTATTCGTTCGGTCATTTTTCTCAAGTATGGCAAACTGGTCCATTTAGTGTTTGGATTAGAATCGGGTTCTAATTTTTTTCCTATTTTAATAGCTTTTCGGGTTAGTTTTTGATTAAGAAGTCTATCAATAGTACTAATGGGACAGCCATTATCTTTAGCTCATCACTGCTGTAAGCAATGATGATCCTAAACCACTGTTGATAACCGTTATCATCAGTGCCTACAGCACTGATGATAACTATTAACATCAGTGCCCACAATACTGATGATAACCATTAATATCAGTGCCCACAACACTGATGCTAATGGCCATCATTAGTGCCCACAGCACTGATGATGATTATTAACAATTAAAAGCTGGCTCTGTTACAATAATGACTGGAGGAACAAAAGATATTTTTACTCATTATGATGATTTTTCAATTTGATTATTTATTTGGTTTCAGGTTATCCAACTAGTTGAAATGACCAAAGGCAACGTGCGTTTTATCAGACAAATCCTCCTGACCATACTTTACCATAAAGATGAAACTATATCGAGTGCAGTTTTCCTACGAGTGAATAAATCCACCAAGCTACACATGTTCAGGGAGGGACTGAGACTCTTCCTTCATCATTTCTTACTAAAAAATGTCAAGGAAACAGATGAACATTATGATTTTTTAAAGGAACGAATTAATTTAGCTGATAAAGCATTAGCTCCTCAGTCATTTTAAACATTGCAAATCTGTAAATAGTTAACTAAGAGAATATCGTCTTAAGCATGATATTTTTAAAGCTGGCATTTGTATGTTTTAATGCATGATTAATTACCTGATCTACATTGATTTATATACAGGGTAGACCAAGCGTCTCTCCCCTCTTTCTCTTAAATTTTGGACCTTAAGACGGAAATTAATGAAACCTGAGGTACTTTATTTAAGTCAAAGGAACTACTTTTTGATGGTGTAATTAACTTTGAATGCCCCTATAACACTGAATTTTGCAAAATATAAAAAAGTAAACTACCCTTCCCTTAACAGGACTGGATTGGTAACCAAGTTCACTGTTTGTGTAGAATGTTTTCTGTAGTCCCGCTATCTAGTTGGCATAAACCCATTCCCATAGCCCTGACAGCCATCACTAAGAGGCGTCTTCCAGAACTGAGCAATGCATCATAAATCAAGTACACTAGGGGGACCACAGACACCATTACTCCTAAGTCTCCACTTTCACAGTGCTTGGTCAGAAAGTTTAGTATCTTTTCAAACATCCACTGGTCCACAGAACTTTGTTTTTGCATGAGCTGGAGATGGTGGAAACGTGCGTCCTGATCTGTCTCAGCCAAAACCCATCCCTGCATTTGTATAGCAGCCAAATGAAACCACGTAAAACCTAGGCTGGAATGTACGGCCTTGAATTCTAGACCTTATGAGAAAACCTTATATAAGGTCCTCCTCCAACTGCATTTTAACCCTCAACCTCCAGGTTGCAAGGGAAGTGCATTTTTTATTCATTTTTGTTTGTCATTTAGTTTTGAGGCTTTTTTTTTTTTTTTTTTTTTTTGGAGGTCAACTGCAGGGTTATGTTCCTTACCGTGAGGCGTTTTAATTATTTTTTCATAATTGATGACTTGGCACTCGATTTACTTTTTATAAGTATATTTTGTTGGATTTTTAGAGTTAACTACAGAAGTTTTCTTTTATCATTGGCTTCAGTTAGAGAGGAAAGTTGACATTTCTCTAAAGATATTTAACTCTCCGAAGCATAGACCCAGGTCTCAATACTGAGATCAGAAGCAGTTCTCTTCATGTTTGCTCTTCTGATCTGGCTTTGGCCTCACAATGAAGTTTCACTGTTGCCATGCCTTTTCACGTCATTTGTAAGAAGACTTTCTCTTTATTTTATTTACAATTTTTTATTATTTGATACTTTGATGAATAGTTGACACTATATCGCACATTTGTGCAATATTGTCATCTCACAAATAAGAGCAGAAATTTTAAAGTTCTAGCAAATTTTATATATGCTTATTTTATCTATATATATTTTACATATATATGTAAATATATGTTTATTTTAACTTATTTTACTATAATTTGTATTATATTTTAATTGTATATATTTAATCTACATCTATTTTTAAGTGTTAAACTGTAAAAACAATGTTAATGATTAAATATTTGTTTTTTAAATGCCTTAATTTATTGAATTCATAGAGATATGTTACTAGAGGGAGCATAGTCTATATCAATCCTTCGAGAAGTTTGAAACATCTCTTTGAGGCTTAATGTAACCTCATTTATACCTTATTAACCTTAATTCCTTTATAACCTTATTATAAGGTTACTTATAATAAATTATAATTAATTTATAATAAATCAATCGTCGTCTGCTTTTCAGACATTATTTGTGTATTGTTTTGTATTATAGGTGTTCTAGTATATTAGTTACTGTAATTTTGTACTGTTTAATTTGATTAAATTAATAGCCCAAGGTGATCAGGTTCAAAATTCAACCAATAGAGCCCCTCTAGTAATTATATCTCTATGATTGAATAAAAGAAATAGCAGAGCCCTGATGATACCATCAATTATAGTGATGAATGCAACTAGAAATAAATGAGTCTACTTAGAAATAAATATAATAACTTGGTATTTTTAGCGAGTCTATAAATTTAAAGAAAAATAAAATTAAAAGAAACCGAAAAGCTAAAATAAAAAAAAAACTACACAAAATATCCCTCCAAAAATTATAAGTGGTATTATTTTTGTATTATGAGTTTTCTTCGCGTTTCTTTGATTAAAACTTAGTGATAATATGGCTAGAGAGGCCTTGTCTGTTAAATTTTAAAATATTGAAAAAGGAATCTCAGCATATTTGATTATGATGTAATCAATAAACAATACCAAATTACATAATTGATATAATAGAAAGTTTATATCATATATTTATTTCTCTGAAAGTACTAAAATACAAATCTTAGAATAATACTAATATAGAAGAAGCATAGAACTGTTAACACAATGGAATTCCACTGATAACATAAAAAGCAGTTTACTGGTGGTCTTAAGTAGGGAACCACCTTAACAACAAAACATTATTTTATAAATGTGTTATAAATATCCACTAATATCCACTTGAGGAAAGATCATAAGGAACAAATATCATAGCTTAAAAAGCCTGCTAAGTATTTAATAAAATCGATAATAGATAAATAGACAGCAAAAGGGTAGCAGAATACAATAATTTATGTTTAGTTGATGAGGATAATTAAAAATGTTAAAATGCTTAAAAAATTGTAATTTACTGATATTCAGCAGCCAGAATCATTGCCAGCTTTGTTATAAGAAAGTTATATATTGTTATGGTGGCAGCATTACTTAAGACCACCAGTGAGCCGGCTTTTCTGTTATCAGTTATGCTCCTATGTATAGTATTATTCTAAGGCACAAATACATTAAAACAATGAGATGTGTCAAAATAAATTACTTAATTAATTAACACAAACAAATTAACATGCAAAAGCATTGTAGTATTGAAAAAGATAAATATTGAAATGCTTATAATGATTTAAATTTAATTTCAACGTATGTATTAAAACAAAACAGCCTGAGAAAAGTCTAGAAGGCTTAATTTATTACAACCTTAACACACTCTTAGTGAGGTTACACAGAGCTCTGAGATATGTTTCAAGCCTCCCAATGTATTGATAGGGTATGCCACCTGTAGTATTACATCTCTATGGTTTTGAATATATTTATTTATAACATGGAAGGTAAAAGTATTTACTGTAGAGATTCTTAGGGAATTAAACAGTTGGGAGGAGGGTTGGCAGCTCTGATTTGTCAATTGGCAAAATAGCTGACGCCCTTCATTTATTTGTCTTCTTTATATCACCTCAATTCTAAATGAATTTTATTTTTATTTGTAAGAAATTAAGAAAAAATTGAAATAATTAATATCAATTCTAGGTTTTCTTGGTATTATCAGGTTTTGAATCTTTCTCTAGCCTTCTTTCATTTTCTTTTTTTGATTCTGATTTCTTCTCTTGCCTGTAAAGAATTCAACTTGTAAACTGACAGCCAAAATATAGAATAGCACATTACAACTAAATATTAGAATAAAAGTATATCAATTCAATGGACTTCACTAATCTGATAAAAGTGAAGCCAGTACACAGCTGTAGTAAATTATAAATGTTGACAGCACTGACTGATGAGGCCTTCATTTTCCAAACAATGCTTTAACTATATGGGAGATTAGATAAAATTATAATTCATTTAAATTTGTTGAATATTTACAGCAAAATTGTACGCTTTTTAGTTAAATTGTTTGTTACATATTTGTTAAGAAAAACTCTTAAATATTATTTTCCAGTTAATATGGAAAACCCCATAGTAAAGGATAAAGTGTTTAGAAAATGATTTGTGGTGGGAACTTGAAAACCTCCTGTTCTAATTTTAATTTCCAAACATCAATTCTAACATATTAATTTAAAATTATTTCCTTACTTAAAAATTTAGAGGCGTCCAATAGCTAAGTAGTTCTTACCTGATAAATTGAAGAAAATGGGAAAGGAGTAAAAAGAAATCATTTAGTTATTGTCTGTAGAGTACAATAGTTATATTTTATTTTCTTAAATTTTTTATCACATGTACCATTTAATTTAGCAAACAATATTTTTATACCTCACAAAAACATTAATACTTATAAGACATAAAAATAAATAATTAAAATATTTATATAAAACCAACAAAAAATATTTAAAAAAAACAAAGAATGAGTCACTTTCTCTTAGTTAAAAATTAGGTGTTCATTTTTCAGTTTTTACTTTTAACGAGCAATCTATCTTAAAATGGTTCAAGAGTTCAAGAAAAAAGGCAAGAACAACCTTTCACTTAAAAACACAGAAGTGAAAAATAATTTATCATGAAACAGATTTGTTACATAAGGTAATTGGAATGAAGTTTTAATGAAGACATAAACTATTAGAGAAAAAATTAATAGATTCCATTACATTAATGACAGAATAATAGATTTCGAAAAAATTCAATGGGTTAACATTTTTTTAATAAAAAGTAATTTATTGTATTTTAAATAAATTGAATTCTATTTTTTATAAATCAAGAGTAAAATTTTCTTTTACTAATTCATTTTTTCAATGAAGAGATTAAATAAAAAATAATTTTACAGAAAATATAATTAATGATTAAAGTTAAAAATAAAACAAAGTACAATTATTTGACATAGTTTAATGAGAGAGGTAAATAAATGATGTTAGTGTTAAAAATTATAATGTTTACGTTTTAACAATCATATTTTGAAGTTGGCCTGATTCATAGAGAGCTTGGACATCGGTTCCTCCTCCAATGCATTCACCATTCAAAAACACTCTGGGCACCTAAAAATTAATACATATGTTTGTTTTTTTAAACAAGTTCTTTATTGGCAAAAGTATAAAATATTTATATTGTGTAAACCGGAGCCATATATTGATTTGGAGTGATTTGTGCCTCTTTATTTTAATTTTATTTATTTATTTATTTTGGTATGAAATTTGGTTATTTTTTGGGGTAGAGGGAGTTTGTTTGGGTTAAGGATAATTTCATATTTTTTTTGTTTGGGTATTTTAGTTTTTATTTTTTTGCAGGATTTTCAAAAGATGATATTTTTAAGGTGTTTTGAATAGGTTTATATTGTTAAGGGATTTTGCAAGAGTGTCAAAGCGGGTTTCCAATGCAGTCTGTGGACTGACTTTTGATGAATTAACCTGGCATTTGCCTATAAATTGATTCTGGTCCCCTTCAAATTGAAGAAATATTTCACCTTTTTCATATATTTGTTAAATAATGGTTAGAAGGGTTTTTTAGTACTTTATATTGCTATCAAAAGACAAAAAATTGTCTAGGAACATTTTTTTTGTTCCTACACACACACATACATACATCCATATATAATATAATATATAAAATATTTTTATTTTCAAATATACAATATTTTCTTTCTGAATTGACCTGCAGCATAAAGTGCTATTTGATCTTGTTTGTTTAACAAGTGACTTTGTGACCATACCATTGACATTTTTTTTATTTCTCCCAACAACAACCAAAATTGTCATCTGAATTGCAACAAAATTTAGTGTCAGAATTATTCTGGCCACTAAAATAATCAAGTGAGGTTACCTTCTTTGAAAGTAAAAACTGATTTTCTGAGCATGATATTAAATATCGAAAGTCATGTCAGCAGTAATTGTTGAGAGCAACCAAACAAAATTTAAAGTCTCAAGTAAAAAAGTCAGGTAACACACTTGGAGCTATAGGTCATAATAGATTGAGTTAACTTTTGCTTAGAGGGAATAGGTGGGTGGTGTATTAGGTTTGTTCGGCACATGAACTGGAGTACACTATTCTATTCTGCACTATTCTGCCGTACTTAGTTAAAATGTCCTAAGCGACATTTTTTAATATTTTTGGTTTTTTGGACAAAGTTGTAAATTAAAAAATTCTGCATCTTTCCTGCTAAGTTAGAACTTCCTATTTGATCTAGAAATATGTTAAAATCGACTAAAAAAAATTGTCCTATCTCCATTTTTAGAAGGTTTCCTAGGTTAAATTGGCTTATCTGAATATTACTAGAATATATTATCCTATGTATCGGAAAGAGTATTTATAGGATACTTTTGTTTAGAACTACTCTTAAACTGTTTAACAGGTTTCCTAAGTTAAATTTTCCTAACTAATAATTACTAGGTCAAAAAATCCTATCTGACTTCAATGTAAATACATAGGATGTTTTACTTAAGTATTCCAATAAAATAATTAATAAGGTTTCCTAGGTTATATCATCTTATCTAATAAGTACTAGTTCAAAAATATCCTATACGAAGAATTACAATAATACATAGGATGTATTAGCTTAGGAAGTTAAACAAAACTTTTTTCCTAACTGCATTATTTTGAGGGATAGGATATTTTAACGTAGTTATTTGGTGAATATTATTATGACTCTATTTTAACAAGCATATCTTGTAAAGTGATAATTGGTTGAATAATTGTGCAGCCCAAAATAAGAATTGGGCACTGTACTCTTTTTTTTGTTTATGTGGTAAATTATGATTCTGATTTGAAGTTATTAAATTTGAACATTAAATATTTTCAATCTGGACACACCTTCATGTCAGCTGATTCATTCCATCATCAGGTGGAACAGTCAATGAAAAAGAAGGGTAAAATTTGGGATTATAATAGATTATTGGGATTATTTGGGATTTTTTAAATAAAAATAAATAAAAATGTAGTTTATGAAGCTAACAGGTCGAAGGTAGATGTTTTTGATATGAATATAAAAAAAATTTATGACTGGAAAGATTATGCTTCACAAACTAAATTGACTAAATTTTCTCCAAGAATATATTTGAACGAAATTGTTTGGGCTAAATTTACCAGAGGTAGCAACAATTTGAAATATAAATTAGATTACAAAAACGAATTTAAAGAATTAAATTATCTAATAGCTAAGGTTTGTAAAAATGGTATGGTAAAACCCAACCAAAGAAAATATCTAAAAGGAATTCCGAAGGAGAGAAAAGATAAATTAATTAATACAATAAAACCTATTATTCCTAGTAATCGTCTCAATTTTTGGGAGTCCTTACCTGTTTCTTCAGAACAAAATGATTCTGAATAATTAAACTAATTCATTTTAATTAGTTATTGAAGTTAATAATTAGTTTTTATTAATAATTTTTTATTATATTTGATTTTTTTATATATATTTTTACCTTACTTAATTTTATATATTGAACAAGTGCATAGCACATTTTTTTTAATATTATTAATATACTCATATTATTTCCATGTTATCAATGCACATTATTTAATTTATTATCCTGTCCTATCTCCTTTCAAGTGTTATTTAATACTAAGTCATATTGTCCTAACATACAGCATTTTCTGTAATTGCTAAATAAAATTATCCTAACTCTGTTAATTAATTAATTAATGCTTCCTTCTCGCCTAAGTATAGATAAAGAAGCATTGAAGCACATTTAACAAAGTAAAAAAAATATGAAAACATAGAAATTCCTTAGTTTCAAGTCTCTGTAATAAAAAACAACGATGGCAGAATCAAAAGTGTTTTTCCTCATTTTTCTCAAAAAGTTAAAAGTGGCGCTTAGGACATTTTAATTAACGACGCAGTATTCTTCTTTACACTCAAATTTTAATTTAGGAGTAATCTAAGGTAAAGTAGAGTAAACTCAGGATTAGACGCGTGCGTGAACATAAAGAGGGTAAAAAGTAATGATAACCTTCCTGGGTTATCAAACCTTCCTTGCCAAACAAAATAAATCTACCGTTTAAACTCTTTTTTTGAGTTGTATCTTTCTTTCGTCCTGTCTTTTGAGAAAGCTTTATCCCTAGGAATCAAAGCAGCTAACACCCCTAGAAGGGAATGGCTCCAGATCATCTGAAGGTTCGTCTACCTAAGATTTCTCATTAGGAAATTACAGTGATGAAGCCTAGCGCATGATCCTGGCTTATCATGAAGAGTGTGGACTGACTCACTGCTCGTCTGCCCAGCCAATACCGATGCAGTGATTGTCAGCCTTACCCCACTAAAACTCTAGAGGAATAATTCTTATTAAAATTAATACAAAATTATTTACCGAACTATTTTTATAAGTTTAGACTTATAAGGTATTGTTCAGATAAAATAAAAACTCAAATGTGAGCTTTCGGCCGTACATTTTTTTGCTATCTACTAACTTTTTATTACTAAAAAGTTAGTAATAAAACTACTTCTTATGGCCTAATTTACGGCCGAAATCTCAAATTTGTGTTTTTATTTTATCTGACTACTACCTCATCTAAACTTGCTTATTGAAATTAGTTTGATTCATCGGAAAAAAATGTTAGTACAAGGTTGTGAGGTGTAAGTGCAAGAGAGTGAGATATTGTTAACGGAGGCAGACAAAGGATTGAGTCTTGTGTAACTCCCACAACTACACTATAGAATTTCAGGGCAACTTAAGCTCTTATGACCTATAACTCCAAGTCAGGATAGCACAGTCTTAAACTGTAGAAGTACTTACAGTGCTAGCTCCGGTAATTTCTTTAAGTATTCCTTGGATACTTGATCCATCATTCCTCTTGTCTAACTCAATCACAGTGTAAGGCTTTTCCATCTTATCAAATACCTGACGAAACAATATAAATCAAATATTTAAACTTTTTAAATAATAAATGTAAAAACGACAAACAAATACCCTGTTTCATCTCAATATCAGTATACATTTCATTAAATAACTGGTAAAGAATGTATTAACATAAAAAGTGATCAGGTCATGTTAAAATTTAGAGGAAGCATGCTCCTCAAGACAAATCAACAAAATTGACTTTTTCTCTTAGACACAGTATTAGTTGACAGAATAGTGTGAGAGACACCTGAGAATGTAACAAGCAAAATGCTATGCTACATCAGGAAACTGTTCCATGATGTGGACATTCAGGTTCAGACGGTGTTCTGATGAGTTAATTAACTTTCATTAATACTTAAAAAGAATAAAATGCCTCATTGTGCTTAAGAACACAATAGTCCAAGAGCCGGACCTGAAAAAACATGACATTTTGTACTACTACTTCAAACCAAATTTTAATGAAAATACACATTAAATTATGATGGAAAAGCATAGTCTGCCAATCCAGATTGTGCATGCTCAAAATTTTATAAAATTGCACTAATTTCAGTTTTCTTGAAATAAGTGGTTCCCTGTGGGTTGTCTGCAAAATATAAGGAGAACATTTTTTAAAGCTGATAAAATTTTCTATAACACAAGTGTTTAATCACCAAAATTGGATGACTAAAACCAAAGTTATGGCTTTTTTAAAAACACCAAAAAATGGTTAATTTATGCAATGTCAGTGAATTTCTTTGAAAAAATATTAACTTGTGCATTTTTTTGGCCTTTAAACAAATGTCATAACTTTAGTAGTAGTTATGCGATTTTGACAAAAAAATACTTTATAGGAAATTTTATCAGCTTTAAAAAATGATCTTTTTATATATGTTTTGCACACAACCTACAGGGAACCACTTATTGCAAGAAAACTGGAATTTATATCATTTGATACTACTGAGTTTTGCAAAACATGAATAGTCTCTCGCACAATTACATTGAGTAAAACTGAAATTTGAGCGATTATATTTTAGCGAGCGCATTCATATGAAGGGATTCACTCTGGATTGACAGACTTTCATAATTTAAGGTATATTTTCATAAAAAAATTGTTTGAAGTAGTAAAAAATGAGTCACATTTTTTAGGCCTGGCTCTTGGACAAATATAATATAAATAATAATATAATATCATTCATTATATTATAAATTTAAAAAAAAAATCAGGGTTACTAGTTTTCTTAAGTCTAGCAGTATTTATTAGTTAGCGACTATAAAAACCTAAGATAATGAATGATTTATGTTTAAATTTAAGCAAAAAAATGCATTTTTACTCTTGTCAAATTCGTTTTATATTTTATCATTATATTTTAATATCAATACTTAAGCTTCAATTTTGAGTAAAAATGTCCAATTTTTACTCAATAAAATAGTATTGTATTAGACAAAATTAATACAATTAATTTTGTTAATTTTTAATTAAATTTTAATTTTTCTCTAATACAATTAAAATTGTATTAGATATTAATTAGTATTAGATTGTATTAGCTATGCTGGGGCAAAATGTCTAGTATTGATCCCTAGAACCCCAAAAAAAGTATCCAATTTATTTTTTTAAAAAAATTCAGAGTTGCATGAGACACTGAATTAACTACTCCACCAAAAAGAAGTTCCCACAAAAACAGTACCCCAAGTTTCATTAATTTATGCTTAATAACTCAAAATTTAAGAGAGGGAGGGGAGACTTTTGGTCCACCCTTTATGTTGAACTCATCTTATCTTGGTTACATAACCTGCATTCTGCTATAACCTTGCTAGGGAAGGTGAGTGCACTTACTTCTCTATCTCATACAACGTTCAGTAAAGTTCCCTTTTTGGTTCACTCTATTGTTTAAATATTCTTGGTTGACCAAGTTTTGCAGTGCATGAATAGTGGACGTAAGTTTCAATAATTTATGTTTAATGTTCAAAATTTAAGAGGGAGGGGAGACTTCTGGTCCACCAAAAGTTAAATGACCAACCTTTTGTTATTTTTAATAAAAATATAACAAAAGACACAATTAATAAATATAATAAAGACACAATTAATAAATATAATAAAGACACAATGTGTTAACAAGCAAAATAGAGTAAATTACTTTTCACTAATTGTTTAGAAAACTTATACGTTTCACCTACAATAGGGAACAATTGGTCTCAAGGTAAGTTTGTCTCTAAATTTAAAACCTGCTCAGTTAATGTAATTATTGCAAACATGCACAGTTTGTACCAAGCATGTGCTTGGTACAAACATATGTTAATTTTTGACATATGTTATGTGCTGAATAATTGTCTTTTTATCCTCAACGGGGTCATTTTGATTTAGTGTGTTATCCCCTTTATTATAAAAAAATGTGCATATCCTTGGATACAAAACATAAATTTTACTATAAATAAGAGCTCAGACCACAGAACTAACCTTTTTAGCCATAGTGCAGTAAGGGCAATAGGTCTTGGAAAAGATAACCACCTCATCATTGCTGATAGCTTTCTTAACAAACTCTGCTAACTCACCAGACATATCTACCGGCTGACTTGAACCTAAACCCATTAGAAACCAGGTATGCCACTACACAGCCACTATAAACAATCACTACTTATCATAGCATAGACAAATTTAAAAAATGAAATGAGGTTAGTCACTCCACCTTGTGGTAGTTATTAATACTTTTTCTGCTCTACTTATTGTTACTATAAATCAGGTACTGAGTACCTTTCCTTACATCATTTCCTCAGACTCGCTTTATGTGTCCTCATTATGTCATGTTGACCCACGGTTAACAGTAGTCTCACTTCGGCCTTGCTACACTCAACCTCTGAGTAATAAAGTATGTCCAAGTTTGCATTAGTCTCGCTGTGTTTGACCTCAGATTAATAAAGTAAGACTAGGGTTTACAACATCCAATGTCCAGGGGCAGTATAACGTAGGGTTTATTAAAGCTAGGGAAAGTATAGCAGTAGACCGCTATGTGATTTAGTAATAAAAAAAAACATTTATATGTTTATCTGTTCACAAAAGCATTAAAAAATAACTTTGGTAATGCATGACAGAATAGTTTTATCAATTAAAATTCTTTAAAAGAATACTGGCAATAAATAAACTTAATTATAATATATTAAATCTTTTGTTAATTTGAATTTCTGATGGTAAAATGACAATTTTATACATAAGTAAACTAACTAATTCTAGTAATTTTAAGTATCCTACTAATAAATATATATTTTCACCAATAACTTCTAAACTTAAAGTCAAATGGCCATATATTTTTCTACTATGTAGTTCTTTATGTTTCACCTGTTCTAATGATATGTCATACATAGAAAAGCTGTGAAATCCTTGAGAATTATAGTCCATTAACGTTTAAAAATTCAAAAGGGGATATTGCCAAAATAAGGGTTAATATTAATGTGAAAATTTGTGAGTCATTTAAAGATGTACATTTGCGTTAAATTTCAACTAAATTGGTTTTTTCAATGACTCAGCTACATAGGTTAACAAGGTTTAAATGCAAGAGCCTAACTTGATATTGTGGGCAAATTTCAACTCTCTAGTGTGAACACAGCAGGAGTTATACGTGACATGAATAGATATAAATTTAAAAACTGTTTATAACATAAAAGTGTCTGAAAGAGACAGTAATAATCTTAGTTTCTGATTTATAGGGCAAACACAATACTCTTCCCATATCCTTACAGTAGCGGGTGAGAAAAATTAAAATTATATAACATTTATAATTAATTAGGAAAAAATAATAATGAAGACAGCAACATGTCTGTATATTTTCCTAATTAAGATTCCTCACAGTCCATTAAACTTAAGTCTTAAATTTATAATTTATATCAAAATCTACTTTAGGATATTAATTTTTCAGGACCAATTTCAGTTAAATGTTTTCAACAGAAGTTGAGAAATTTATAATAAAGTTGATAGAACTTTATTATAGTAATGAGTGAAAATTTCATAAAATTATAAAACGCAGAAAAATTATGCGATTGGATGAGATTTGGTACATATGTAGCCATGTACATGTATGTAAAATTGGTAAATGGTCTAATTGAGTTGAAATTTGGTACAAGTGTACATTATTACCTTATAAATAAGTACACTAAGTTTTGTTTCAATACGACAAGTATATTCATAATTTTAGTTGGATCATAAAAATTAAGCAGCATTTAGTGTGGTGTATTTTTATGATGTATGGGTGACCGCTGAGAATGAAATGAATGCATTACTGTATGAGTCTGAAGACATGTTGCTGTATAAATTTGCCGAATTGTATATTCTGAGGACAAGCAAAGCGAGTCAGAAGTAGGGAGGATGAGCTTAGCAAATCTGATGGAATGAGGAAAAGTTCCGAGGTACCCAGTACCCATTTTTTTAAATTTATTTATTTTATTATTAGATGTTATGGAAATAAAATGTAAGACATGGAAAGAATTATTGTAATATTTAAATAAAAACCTGTACCTTCAATAATTTAGATAGAGACTTAACAAAACCTTATTTTGAACTGAATATTTAATGTGGACAAATAATTTTATTGACTGAAGGTCATTAATAGATAACAAATTGTTAGATTAGTGACCACAACAAATAGTGAGTCAAAAGTTCAGTGAACAGTTAACATCATTGCTAATTAAACAATATTATGTTTTATCAAGCCTTACAATTTGATAACTGGTAAAACCTATCAGATGCACCAAAATTATATAATCCTTATCCCCAGGAAATCACCAAGATAATCTTACAATTAAGCGGGAAAATGGTTCTAGACTGTTGAATATGGTCTAGGCTCTTCAGATTTTAAATTTAACATTTTTTGGTATAAACTATAACTCACACATGTTAATTTTGTTACCACTTTAAGTTAAATTAGAGCATACCATTATTGAAATCGCATAAATAAGACTATACTAATAAAGAACTATATGTTTTTAGATAAATAATTAATTATGAATTGGAATCAAACCCCATTTTTTTTTATAATTAAAAAAGTAAAACAACAGACCCACCAAAACTAGCATTAATTTGGCAACTAAAAATTTCCCTTGTTTTGAGGGGTTGCATTACCGTACTATCTACAATGGAGAAAGATTATTATAACGAACCACCCTAGAAGAATATTAAACATCCTTTATCAGCTACTTATTTGATAAAGAAATACTTTTCTCTCTTACATATGCCCTACTCAAAGCCTTTCTACAACACCGATAAAGAATGTATTATATTTTTCTAGGATAGGTTTATTATAATACTCTAACCCTATTGTTTATAGTACAATTAAGCACCCACCTTTGATATTTATTTTTTCATACTCAAACGCCCTTGTGTAGAGTATGGTTATGGAACCACCCTTAAAAAGTGTCATGAAGTTTTTAGAAAATTTAATTGTTTCGATTTTACAGATGGATCTCTTGTCATAATCTAAGTCAGCATTACTCAACCTTTTTGATTTTCAACCCAAAAAAAAGTGGTGGTAACTACTCAGAGACCCGGGAATTCAAATATTTTTTTATGAACAAGTTTTGTGGGCTTAGTATTTTGAAGATGACCAAATTAATCAACAACCAGGTACTTGCAGAGTACTGTATTACTAGAATAGTGATTATTATTTGCTTATAACATTTAATATATTTGTCCACAGTTGCTTATTTTGTTGTTACACGTGACAAGTTATAAAATGGCGCATGCAGCTAGCTAGAAATCTTTGTAAATATTAGGCCCTTTTCTCCTATTTTAAGGGCTCTTGTGTTTTTTAAGTTAGGTCCTGGACACCCTGACACTAGAGCAGAATTATGGTTTTACTCATTTTAGAACAGCACACATTTTTAAATGAATTAACAAAATGTGTAAGTTACAGAAATTAATTTACATAGAGCAAAATAAATATAATAAAGAGCAGAAGGCAACTGTCAAAGCTGATCTAAGTTCTTATTGATGATTGTACAGGTTTAAACTAGAAAATAAAGTTAATAAATATTGTTTATAGCAAAAATAAAGTTTTTTGTAAGTAGTATATATATTGTATATACTTTGTACATATTGTATCAAAGTTATATACAAGAATATAGAGGAAAATACAAAGTATATTGTACATACTTTGTACATACTGTATCAAATTTTTATTGAAAAATAATGTACTTTTACAAATAATTTTCTCTCGACCGAAGATTAATTATCTGCAACCCTATTTGGGGCCACTGCTCTAACCCATTCCATAAAGTAGCCAGTGCCCAGCATACTTTTAAAGGGGACTTAATCATGACTAACTTACGCCTTCTAGCACCAGATCTATTAGGACTAGGGCTATATCTCCTGGTGGGTGGTGAAGAATTATTAGAACTACTTGAAGATGAAGTTTCTCTAACTTTACTGGCTTGTGCTTTACTCAACTTCTGGGGAGTCATATCAGATATGTCAACAAATAATTTAGATAATTTAACTAAAAATTTTGAATAAAATGACAACATGAATCTTTCTCTTGAACAACTGAATAAATATTACCAATTATTTGTTGTCACATCATAAATAAAATTCAACTAAATAAACAAAGACAAACATACATTTTTGAAAAGTTTAGCTTACCTTAAAGAAAAGTTTGCAAACTGTACGTAACACAATCACAAACTTCAACAACTTATAATTTAACAAGAGAGCTAAATTAAAATGCGGAAGTGATGAAATTATGTAATTAATAAAAATTTTAATTAAAAAACCAGGACAAATTTTTGTTACTTGAAGATATTTAGAAATAAAAATGATTTAAACTCAGGTTAATTAAATGAAGTTTTCGAGGTTGTGTTGCGGGTTTTTGGTATGGAATATAGATATTCTTAAACTCTTTGGTATTCTTAAACTCTTTTTGGTATGGAATATAGATACTCTTAAACTCTCTCACGGTAAAAAAAAATTTCACAAAAAAAATAATATTACATAAAGTAATAGAATTAAGCAACATACATATTTACAATAACATTACACAATAATGAAAAAACCATACTCAGTCTTTTCCACATTTTTTTTGCTTTATTGAGGTAGAACCGGCTTTCAGGTTACGCCATCATCAGTGCCGGAGAGAAGTTGTCTCCAAACTCTTAAGAGAGGTTCTGGAGAGTTAACGACTCGACATCTCTCCGGCACTGATGATGGCGTAAGGTTAAAGCCGGTTCTGCCTTAAATAAAGCAAAAAAAAAATGTGGAAAAGACGGAGTTGATGGTTTTTTCATTAAAGACATTCCACAGCGTAGTAAAAATATTGAATTACACAATACTGTTGTAATACAATATTAAAGCCATCATTCCAAATGAGAGAAAAAAAGCTAGAAAGAACAAGAGAAAATAAATTAATAAGAAGTCGTCAAAAATGTCATTTTCAAACCTCGTTTTCTCCACTTCTACTTGGCCGATTTGAATATTTTTTATTTATTTTTGATCTACAAGGCACGCCCTTTAAAGATATTATAATAGTATTTATGTACATATAGCCGTTTTTACGCAGACCCTCAAAACCCTACTTCGTTGTGTAACGTATAATATACCACTAGTAGCTTTGGTAGGTTTTTGACTTTTTTACGAACTAAGTGGAATATTTTAACTTTTTTTTTACTTGGCGGAGCGGAATGCTGCTGCGATCCTAAACAGTAGCAGGAAAATTCGCTGAAAGAAAGAAAGAAAGAAATACCCTTTATTTGTATAAATTAACATTAACAATAAAATGTTGAATAACAAAACAATAGTTAAAATACAATAAAAAAAAATATAATGAATAAAAATTCACCTTAACACCTCATCAATTATTTTTAGTATAATATTACTTAATATTTTTATCAGTTGTTATTACATTATTATTATTATTATTATTATACTATCAAATAAATAATAAATAAATAAATGCTGACAGCATAACTAACCCATTTTGTTATTAAACACTATCCGATCCGAGCAGTTATCCGATTTTGATGATTAAACACTCGTTTCATAGAACATTTTATTACCTTTAAAAATGTTTTGCACACGTACCCACAGGGAACCACTTATTTTAATAAAACTAAAATTTGTGCGATTTTCGCGTGTTCAAAATTTTGAACATGCGCAATCATATGAAGGGCTTCACTCTGGATAGGCATACTTTGTTTTTTCTTCATAATTTAAGGTATATTTTCAGAAATATTTAGTTTGAAGTAGTTCAAAATGAGTAACATATTTTCACTAATAAAAACTGTTGATGTATTTGGCAAGTCCTATTTGTCTTCTTTAGGAATTATGAAAAAATGTTATATTTAGTTTTGCCCAAGAACATGTTTTTTAGTTAAAAAACTGAGCATTTTAAAATTCGCGCCGCTCGTGAGCGTTTTTGAGCAAAACCCTGTGAAAGTCTCAACCTACACACTGAACACTAACAGTCACCCAAATATCATCCAAATCGGTGGTAATGACCTGACAGCTATTGCCTGCTTCGAAATAGAATTAGTTGCATATATGCTTTGTTTCTCCAAAAATACAAGTTCTTCCTCTATAAATGTAGAACATCATTATTTAAAGCATCACCATTCAATCTGGCTATAAGTTGTTACAATAAACTACCTCACTCAGTTAGGTCACTTGAAAAGATTAATTCTTTTATTAAAGAAACAAAAGAATATTTAATAGAAAAAGCATATTATTCATTGCAGGATTTTATTGCATAATATAATCCTATATTATATATTGTGCTTTTTTATTATATTGTTAGCTATGTAGTTGTGTGTTATGTTTTTTATTTAATTATTTGTGTATTATTTGACTTGTTATATACTTATTTATTAAGTCACTTAACCAATAAAGAATAATAATAATAATATAATCGACTTATCACTATTTTATTTCATCGTTGGATTCGTGGGCTAATTAATATGTATAAAATTAGGTTATCCAAAAATACTAGATATTCTGCTACAATCCACTTCCTACTATTTTAGTTCATCGTGGGCTAACGAATATGCATATACATAATTTATCTAAAAATACTACTTCTTCTTCTGCAATCCAATTTCAACTGTTTTAAATCATCGTTGGCTTTAATATGCGTATACTAATATAAGTTATCCAAAAATACTAATAGTCCAATATGTATATTTTCTGAAAATATACCTTAAATTATAAATAAAAGACGTCTGCCTATACAGAGTGGAGCCCTTCATATACTCCTCATCCTCAAAACTTTAGAAAATCGCTCAGATTTCAGTTTTATTGCAATAAGTGGTTTCCTGTGGGTCATGTGCAAAACATGAAGATAACATTATTTATAGCTGATAAAATTATCTATTAAACGAGAATTTAATCACCGAATTCAAATGAGTAAAACCAATGATATGGCTCTTTCAAAGCTCCAAAAATGGTTAATTTATGCAAAAAGAACTAATTTCTTTGAAAAAATGTATTTTTGTGCTTTTTTTGGCCATTTAACAAATGTCATTACTTTATTTGAAGTTATTCGATTTAGACAAAAAAACACATGTTTTATAGAAAATTTTATCAGCTTTAAAAAATGTTCTTTTCATATTTTGTACACGACCTACAGGGAACTACTTATTGCAAGAAAACTTGATTTGTGTGATTTTCTAATATTTTGAGCGAGCGTATGCATATGAAGGGCTCCACTCTGGTTAGGGAGACTATGCTTATATCATTCGTAATTTTATTTTATTTTTAATGTTGATGGTCCAAGAACGGGATAATATAAAATTAATTATTATGGCGACGTTTCGGTCGCCAAGTATACAGGGTTGCAAGAGGAAAGTTGCAACAGGGCGGATTTGTGTGTTTTATTTTTAAGGCATGATGAAACGTCGCCACAATAATTATTTGTTTATTATCCCGTTCTTGGATTATAAACATTAAATCATCTTAATCTTTCATAATTTTAGGTATATTTTCAGAAAAATTTGGTTTGAAGTAGTACAAAATGAGTCATATTTTTTAGGCCTGGCTCTTGGACTATATTTCTTCTTCCATAATCTACTTTCCATTTTTTTAATTCATCGTTGGATTCATTGGCTAATTAATACTTAGTTTATCCAAAAATACTGATTCTTCTACTACAATCTACGTTCCAATATTTCAGATCATCGTTGGCTTATTAATATGCATATACTTGGCTTCTTAAAATAGTTCCCAACCACAACATTTTCTATGAAATATAGTTTATTTAACATTATAATTTAAGTATCGTATTAAAATATAGTTTATTTAACATTATAATTTAAGTATCATATTAAAATATAGTTTATTTAACATTATAATTTAAGCATCGTATTAAAATATAGTTTATCTAACATTATAATTTAAGAATCGTATTAAAAAATATTTACAAAATTAATAATGTGTTTATAAAATTACTAATGTAGACTTACACATACACGTTATGTACCTGTAAACATAGAGATATTATAACTAGAGGGGGCCAATTGGTTGAATTTTGAAACATCAAAAAAGTAACCCCCTTCGCTTTATTATATAATCAAATAATCAGTACAAAATTACAGTAACATATATAGAAGAACGTCAGAAATATAAATCAAAACACAAACAATATGCTGAAATCCGAAAACAGTTTTAATGAGGTTACACAGGGCCCCTGAGAGCCCCAAAACGATGCTTCAGGTCTTTTAATGTATTGAGATAGGCTATGATCCCTTTAGTATATATCTGTGCATGTATATAGTAATAGATATTTTTATTTCTTATCTAATATATTCATTATTTATATATTTATCCATAGAGATATTATTACTAGACAGGTCCTATAGGTTATATTTTAAAACATCAAAAAAGTAACTGAACACCTTCGTTTATAAATATAATCAAATAATCAGTACAAAATTACAGTAACTTATATAGTAGAACGTTAAAAATACAAATCAAAACACAATGTACGAATCGAATGTACGAACAATGTAAGCCGAAATCAATTGATATATTATAACCCTTGAAGGAGGTTTCATTGAGGTTACACAGAGCCCCAAAAAGATGTTTCAGGCTCTCAATGTATTAAGATAGGCTATGCTCCCTCTAGTATATATCTTTATGTATTTATCTATATTTATCATCATTTTACAAGGATCACAGTTTCTAAACAAATGATTATTTTTGAATAATAATTCAAATGTAATCATTACATTTATATATTTAAATTATATAAATTAAAATTGTATAAGTAAATATTAAATTTATTAATTAATTAATATTCAATGAAATTATTAATTTTTAATTAGTTTTAAATTTAAATAAATTAAAATTTATTTTATTTATGTCAGAGTTCAATTGATTTGATCAATTGCAGAGACATATTTACATCACAATAAAATATTACATTACAATACTTACATAATGTATAATAAATAATTTCATAGTAAAGTATGAGTCCAATATTTTTACACAAAGAATATTTACATGTAGATGAGAAATTTAAAAATAAAAAATGCTCAAAAATGCTGGCTAAAAAACAAAAACCTCTACAAATTATTAACATTTTGTACTAAAATTTACAAATAAATGCTTTAATTATAAAAACAAAAATTTTGAGTACCCTAATTAGTTTGTTTACATTTACAAGGGTAAACCAAAATGGCCGCGCCCATAGGAAAATTTGAGCAAACTCCCGGGTGGACAAAATGTGAACTATATGCCAGGTCTGACAGAAATCGCATTTTTCCCTACTTGGTATATATACATTACTTTAGGGGGTTGAAGCTTAGTGAGTAAATCAATCAAAGTTGGGTAATCAGGAAAATTTATTTATGACATTTTTTACTCTCATTGATGACAGTGCATAAAATTAAAAAAATTTAGCAAGCACGGAAAAATATTGGATTAGTTTTAAATGTAAAACATATGTGAGTTCTATATAAGAATAACAAATGACCCAAGTTTTATCTCATAATCAGCATTGGTTTATTTTTTATCGAATGACATGGGTCCGTTAAAAAAAGTAAAATTGTAAAATTTCTCAATTCGAGTAGAAATTGGGTACTAGTGACTCCAAAGGCCTTTAGTCCCTTGGCCGCTCCAAGGTGTCGGTGCTGGGGACCGCCAGGACCCCTTTTTCGACTAATAAGTACGCGTTTGTCGTATTTTTTAGGTTGTAATTGGCATATGCTACCAAGATATAAGCGAATTTCCGATTTCGCTTACACGAAGGAAAAACGTGATTTATTTATATAGAGTTATATATGTCAAACGATAAATTCGAAACTAATGCTGATAATAAAATTTAACCTCGTAAATATGTTTAACCTACACAGAAGTACATGGTAAGATCAGTTTAATTTTTGAGAATTTGTGTATTAGTTAGATGTGGTGAGAATATCGCGACTTCGATAAGTCGAAGAAAAGGTCCAAGGTATCTCTTATCCGATACGATTTTTTCGGAATTTATATTCAATCTTACGAGGTTGGGGTCATGTTTTACTGAAGCGTTGCAACCTTAATTTTTACATAGGCGCCTATCTGAGAATCAAGGAGATCGATTTATACACAATTTGATGGGAGTACATACATTACCTCTTTCCATTAACTTAAGAGCAAATGAATGGTCTCAATTTATGTCACTCTATGCTAAAATCGTTTAAATGCCTGTATTCTTGATACCCCATTTCTTAAATGGGTAAACTAAACTTGAGTGAGTGTTAAGCTCAAGCGATTTAAATACAACGAGATAAATAATGAACTGCTCCGTTTCATTAATAAATAATCATCATAGAGATATAATTAATAAAAAAAAACCTTTTGAATTTTGAAAAACAAATCAGTTAAATTTTGAAACATCTGAAATGCAATCTGACCGCCTATGCTTATTATTGTAATCATATAAAAAATACATAATTACTTATGTTTTTTATACTTGTATAAAAAACTTTTATAATACAAAACAATTTGCGATTGGCTTATTATAACCTATTATATAAACTCTCTTGTTGGAGGTTAAAATAAGGTAACAGAATACCCTGAAAGTCCTTAAACAAGTGTCAAGTCTTTTAATGTATTAAATAGGATGTGCTATCTTCTATGATATAATCGTTCCAACATAATATGTGTAAATATCTAAATATATTTCTATGATGTAATATCTCAAACATAGAGATATATACTAGTGAGAGCACAGCCTATCTCAATGCATTAAGACGCCTGAAATATTATTTTGGGGGTCTCTGTGTAACCTCATTGAAACCTCTTCCCAGAGTAAGTTAAGGTTATATTAAATCAAAGTTGTCGGCTTCCCGTTTAATGTTCGTGCTTTGATTTGGTAACGTTATACTATATAGTTACTGTAATTTTAGTAACTTATATAATAAAACTTATTTGATTATATTGGTAATCGAAGGAGGTCAGGTTACTTTTCTGATGTTTTAAAATTCAATCAGTGAGGCCTCTCTAGTAATAATATCTCTATAAATTACAAAACCTTTAAAGAACTAATTTAATACAAATAGTGAAAATTTTCATAAATATTAATAAAGAGAGATCGAGCGTTTCTATGTATCAATTAGTTTTTATAAATATTTATCATAAATGTTAATAAAGAGAGATCGAAGCGCTACTATGTATCAAATTAGTTTTTATATACAATATTTATCATAAAATGTAAATAAAGAGAGTCGAGCGCGTTTTATTGTATCAAAATTTGATTTTTATAATAATATTTAACATATATTAAATAAAAAGAGATTCGAGCTTTCTATGTTATCAAATTAGGTTTTTATATAATAATTTATCTAAATGTGGTAAATAAAGAGAGATCGAGCGCTTCTATGTATCAAATTAGTTCTTATATAATATTTATCATAAATATTAAATAAAGAGAGGTCGAGCGCTTCTATGTATCAAATTAGTTTCTACCAAATGACTAGAAAGTCCTGTATCTTACTTTAGGCACCATATTAAGTACGATTTATGCGTCAATGTTTTTTTCTAAATATCATCGAAGAGCATATAACAGCTAAAATTAAGCAAGATCCACATATCTTCTTAACATTATATTCCTCTTTAAAGAAGCTTAATTCCCAGATATACGCGAAAACAATATCGGACGCTTCAACCAAAGCTATCAAGCCAGCTGGTTCTGTGTCCATCGCAAGCGTGTAATATATCTCGAACATAACAAACATAGACACGATAGTAAATAGGCCTAGGGTGTTGTTAGGTACGACCCAAGTCTCAAATAAACAAAATACAGATGAAATAACGACAGACGAAGTACCTAAATTTAACAATAAAACGCCTATACCTGTTCCTCTTAATCGTTTTAACATAATATAATTTAACGAATCGCAAAATGCTCCATAAAGAGCGATTACGCAGCCTATTAAATAATAAGGATAGCCTTTTTTATTAGAGCAGGTTTGAGGAAACTAAAATAACACCTAATAAACTAGAAGACCAAGATAAAATTTCAAAAAATCCACAATGTTCTTTTAAAAAAACACATGCTAAAAACATAGTAAACGGTATAGACGTATAAAATCAACAATGCTCGTTGACAGAGGCATTAAGCTGATGCCTGATAGCTTAGCAGCATGCATGGCTTCCTGCCAAGCTGTAACCTATTAAATATTTTCTTTACCCTCTGGAAATATACTATCGCCATTAATAAGTACGAACATCAAACCTACAAGAAATAACCTAGCGAAGAAGCGAAAAAATATTCTGGCAGCTGCGTATACGGCTGCACATTTTTGGTAGCCTAAGCTGCACACTGATACATAAATGCTGAACAGCCTGCAAGGAATAATCCGCGACGACTTTTGGCAATAATTGGCGAATCTTTTCCAACATTGACTAACATTCGTAACTCAATTCATTAATTTTTGTAAAATGTTACAATTTACTCTCAAATAAATAAATTAAGTTTTTACAAAAAATTTCAAATAAAATATACATACGTAAAATTATATAGTAAAAAAAAAAAAACAATAAAAAATAAACTGTAATAGAGAAAAAAATAATAATACTTTATAAAATTATATATTATAAAAAAATAGATTATACGACAACTATTATACAAATAAAAAAATGGACAAAAAAATACTATGAAAAAATTAAATTTTAATGAATTATATAACAAAATTATAACAAGATAATAACGACATCAAATCATATTTATCATTTAATACTTAGACAATCCGAAAATATATTTAATATTAAAATAGAATAATACATGTATAATTAATAAATATAAAAAAATATGCGCAAGCCTTTTATTTTCTCTCGAAGTTCTCATTGCTATACTTTCTTTCTTTTGAAAATATTTTATCTTTTTCCATTTAGAGAGCTGTGTTTTAATCTAGGAAACATAATGTTCAATAGATACATTAGAGTCTTCAAATAGTAAATTCATAATGATATGTTACACAACAACTACTTAAAACAATACTATAAATACATTTTTTAAAAAACATCATCCGAACAACGAGAAATATTCGGAGCTAAATACATAAAATTCAGATTCGCATACGGCTCATCCTCCCTGCTTCGAGACTACAGCTTACCATCGTCCCTACTAGAGAAATATCCTACTGTCGAAAATTTAATATCGTATTAAACAAAAATATTATCTAAATAGTAACGTAGAAATATACTCAGTAATTAAATATTATCATTTTAATTTCAAGCGAGAATCAACCATACGCAATAGATCACGCTCATATGCTGCATAAACTTTATGAGGATCAAACAAATAATCGTTGAAATACACTAGAGAAAAAAGATATTGAAACGAACTTAAGAAAAAAAAAATGTACCAATATTCCATAGACTAGGCAATATTCAAGTTTCAGTATACTCGAATTGGACCTTTGCACGTTCTCGATATACACAATACGACAAAAAAAATATGAACAAAAAGGGTAGCCTAACTGATTACTGCCCACAAACACACACACACACCACACAACAAATACAAAAATCAAAAAAAACAATAAATCATATATTAAATATACTCAAAAATATAAAAATACTAACATATAAATTACTAAAAAAAAAAATAAAAAAATATAAAAAATAAATAAAAAAAAAAAAAAAATAATAAATAATAAAAATAATAATAATAATAAAATATATATAACAGTTAGGAGTAAAAACTAAAAAACACCGAAAGAGACGAACGGGAGAGGCAAATTCCAGGCACAGGACAACGCTAGTTCTTTCTAAATCTCCAGAGGCCCAAAACTGTTCCATGTTAGCGGCATTCATGAGGGAGACATTCTTTCACCTTGCTCTGCAGGAATGCAAGCTACATATTTATATATAATATATATATATATATATATATTATATATATCCTATATATATTAAAATCATATATACTACTTCATATATATATTATATAATATTATAATATATATATCAGAAGCAAAGGAAATCGATGGCCAACCCCACTCCTCCTTCAACTTTCGTTATCCAAACAACCTCATAAGTGTCATTTTTACGTTGAAAATTCGCTCAAAGTGATACTAAGATGTTGCTATACCTACGTATAAAACTAGATGAAGATTTGTGCTGTTAATAAGTAACAAACTAAAGGGCTAAGGGATAACTAAAGAGGGTATAAGAATGTTTATACACGACCGATGCTGTCAAGACACTGAGAACAAGACAGTAAATGTCTATTACAGCCCCTTTTAATTGAGTTCATTAGATTGCAGTCATAGCTCTATGCTTAAAATATGTTTCTTGTTTAACGATAGAGTGTGGGAGAACGTCAATACGGGTTTGATCAGAAGGCATATATACCTATTTATACATACTTCTGGCTCTCATATATTCTTTGCCTCTCTCGGTTATGGAGATGTTAAGATACAAAGAAGAGCTATCTTAAGATACAGCTATGTTTCGTCAATATAGTGTACAGTATAGACGTATAGATCTAATACGCTCTGATACGCCGAGTCATTAATGGAGGACATAGAGATATATACTAGAGGGGGCATAGCCTATTAAATTACATTGACAGGCTTAATAGATACTTAATAAAAAATGTTGGCACGGTGGTCCGCATATTGGGCGAACTTAATTTGGAATGCGTGTTTCCGTGCTTAACAATTTATTTCCTGCTGAAGGGTGCGGTTTGTGCTTTATAACTTGACAGTTACTCAAGAATGACTTGTAACTCATTTTTTCTATATTTTTTAAATGAAATGCGCATAATTATCCAGTTTGTTATAAAAACATTGCATCCGAAATTGGCAGTGCACAACACATTATTTGCACTAGTTTAACGCTCAGTTGGTATCATGGTTGGCTTCTTTGAAGGTTTTAGCACATTTCCTAACAATCGAAACTTAACAACATGTGTTAGTCTGTATATCCGATCGCAATCAGTATAAGATTTTTCGGAAAATTATTCGCTTGAGATATATATTGCAGAGTGTAATAGACATCATAAAAAATATTACGAAATATCCCAAATAGAACACTACCGCGGGATTAAAACTAGAAATTTAATGTACAAAAGAATAAATTCAACTACATCTGCAATAAATAATAATAAATAAATAAATATATAATATATTATATATATATATTATATTATTATATATATATATTATATATATTATAATGTAATGAGAAAATTTAGCACGAGATTTCACTAAAGACGATTTTATAATTATTATTGGGGGTACCAATGATGCCATTAGTGATAACCTTTGCTCTACAGACATTCCAGACTGCATTAAACAGATCTCTCATCTGTTTACAAAGACAAACTTTATATTCTGCAGCATCCCTTTCAACTTTAATTTTAAGTATAAATACACAAATAGAAATATAGATCATGTTAACAGGCAAATTGAGTCGACTATTAATCAACTAAATCTTGAATCTAGCCAAAACTGGGTTAATACAGGGGATGTTCTTAATTATTTTGATTATTCTAGAGATAAAATACACTGGAATAACTCTGGTAAAGATAAACTTGCATGCAACCTAGTACACAAAATTAATATTATTGAGAAAAAGGTGCAAGGAGAAAAGAACTCTGAAATGGATGAGGATATTTTTTTGTAAAATCAAAAGACGACTCCGAGCTCCGGAGAAAAATTGACAGATACAAACCTATTAGACCTCTCAACAACAATAAAAAAGGCATAGACAAAATAAAAATAATTCACCAAAATATTCGAGGTTTAAAATCTAAAATAAATCTATTAGAGGTATTAACGAGTAAAGACGAACCCGATTTATCAGTGTTGTGTTTAACAGAACACTGGCTTAGAAAAGAAGAGATGCAATTCTATATCCCTCAAAAATTTTGTTTGGCTAGTAGATTTTGTAGAACGAATGATAGCCACGGCGGTTCTCTTATTTTTATTAATTCTAAATATAGCTTTAAAGATATTAATAAAGTTAAACAATTGTCAATAGAAAACATAATAGAATCTTGTGCAGTTATAATAAGTGAATTAAAATTAACAGTGTGTTGTATCTACAGACCCCCCAAATCAGAATTAGTCAAATTCGAACAATTTTTACTTGCCTTAGAACAAATTATTGAATTTCTTTTGACGTTATCCTTTCCAGTAGTTTTATGCGGGGATTTTAATGTAGATATTTTAAACGCCGCTTCGTCTTACACTAAAAGATTTATTAATCTAATTAATCAATTTAATTTAAATATCTCTATAAATAAACCAACTAGGATAAGTAATGGTGGGACTACTAAGTCCTGTATAGATAATATAATCACGAATTTGGAGTGAGATTGGTTTCAGTCACAAGTAGATTATCACTTAAGTGATCATACAGCCCAGATTTTGACATTAGCCTTAACAAATAATGTTGAGAGATCTAACCAGTTCCGTCACACCAGACTTATTACAGATGAAAAAATTGATGTTTTAGAGTATTCTCTGTACAATATTAATTGGGGTCCTATGTACTTGGAACAGAATTTTCAAACTAAATTTAACCTATTTATTAAAACTTTTCAAAATCAAATCGATACCAATCTTCCGTATATTACCCATAGAGCTAAAAATAACCATACGACACAAAATCGCTGGTTCTCTAAAGAACTAAAAGATTTAAGGGATAGATATCACTCGTATAAACAGTTGCATGATTGTTTGAACCCTAACAATTCAAATATTTATTTTAAAAAAGAAAAATTGATACAAATTAAAAAAGAATATTCAAAAGCTGTAAATTTGGCAAAAATTAGGTTTAATGATTTAGAAATTAACAACGCCTCAAATAAGACTAAAAAAAACCTGGCAAATAATTAAAAAAACTTTATCAAAAAAGCAGGTTTCTAAAAACTCCGAATTGAGCAAAATGTGCCCAAATAAATTTAATAACTTTTTTATTAGCTCTGTCAATGAAATAGTTTCCAATGTACAGCCCTCTGAAAAAACGTACAGAGAATACCTAAATTACGTCCAACGACCGTCTTCAGTATTTAAATTACAGCATGTAACTGTAGAAGAGGTTTTCTCTATTATTTCAAAATTAAAAAACAGTACTGCTAACGATGCTTTTGGTGTTAGTTTTAGCATATTAAGAAATCTAGCACGCTCTTTAAGTGAGCCTTTAGCTCATTTAATTAACGAATGTTTTGATAAAGGTAAGTTTCCAGACGCTCTTAAAATAGCTAGAGTTGTACCAATTCATAAAAAAGGTTCCAAATCAGACTACGAAAACTATAGACCAATTTCATTAATACCTTGTATCGCTAAAAGGCCAAGTCAAGATACTATGGCTTTGATGAACTTTCAATAAGCTTTATCGTATCCTACCTTACTGGATGGGTACAGTATGTAGATTTAAGTACATCAAAGTCAGTTTTTGACAAAATTATACACGGAGTCAGACAAGGATCAATTTTAGGCCCAATTTTATTTTTATTTACATAAATGACCTCCCGCTGGCTGTCCGTCGTAAGGATGTTTTTTCTTTTCTTTTTGCTGACGACTATGGAACCGTTATCACGGCTGATAAAGACGATGAAATAGAATATTTAGAAAATTTGGTTACCAATAAAATAGCTGACTGGTGTAGTGCCAATAAATTAAAGTTAAATTCTGATAAAACAGAAGAAATTTATTTTAATTATAGAGCCAACGTAGTTAAATCGGTTAAGTTTTTAGGCATACATTTAGACAATAAGATTTCTTGGGAACCTCACGTAGAATACGTGTCAAAAAAACTAGCTATAGGTATTTATATGTTAAGTAGAGTTACCAGTTGTATGTCAGTTAAGTCCTTGTTGTCAGTCTATTATGCTTATTTTTTTAGTCACATGTCGTATGGTGCTTTAATATGGGGTAATGCTCCATCTGTAATTAAATTGTTAATTCTGCAAAAGAAAGCAGTGAGAATCATTTTTAAACTAAAACCACAACAATCTTGCCGAGAAGTTTTTAAAAAGCAAAGAATTTTGACATTTTACTCTTTATTTATTTACCAAACTGTGACATACATAAATGACGTACAAGACAACTTAATTAAAAACAATGATATTCATGATCACTATACTAGGCTCAGCAATAAACTCTCTTTAAGAAGGAACAGACTTACTAAGACTGCAAGACTGTACATCTATCACTTTGGTCTCAAAATTATGAATCATTTACCTGAAAACTTAAAAAATCTTAATAGCAAGATGTTTAAAAATAAAATGAAAAGAATTTTATTAGATCAGCCTCTTTATTCAGTTTCAGAGTTCTTTCAAATAGATTTCAAATAGTTCATCTCATAGTATTAAGAGCAGGATTTAGACTATTCACTTTATTTTTTTTATCATACTTACTAAGTTATGTTAATATCACTAAATTAGTTATTTTAATTTAACTTTATTGTCATTTTTGTCATTTTTGTATGTGCTGTTATTAATTTATGTTTTTATTACTAAGTTTTAAAATTTTAATTGTGTTAATAATTCGATTTTTATGAGACGTTCTATAGTTGTTTTTTTTTATAATTTCTACTTTTTTGGAGCATTTAGACTTTAATGTTATCATTATTTTTTTTTAAAAATTAAAATAGTGTATAGAATTTAAAATAAGACGTGTTGATCAAATACTGCTTTGTATTTTTTATGTCAATAAAAGGTTTATTTATTTATTTATTTATAATATATTATTATATATATATATATATATATATATATTATATATATATATATATATATATATATATTAACATACACACCACACACACACACCACACACACACACACACACAACACACACATATTCCTTTCGTGAGCTTATCTTTACTAAGTATTGAGGTATGTGATGAAGATGAGATGAAGTTCTCAGAAGAACTTCACATCCTCTCATCTCCACTCATCAGTGAAGATGAGATGATGTGATGAAGTTTCAAGATACCCCGTACTTGATTTTTACTTTTCCTAATTTATACCTTAGGTATATAAGAAAAGTATTGTGTTTGCAAAAAAATCCGAGACCAGGATGCGATGGAATTTTACTTTTCAGGAGAAAAAAGAATTTTTAAATTTGCCTGTCTGTATGTGAGTGTGTGTCTGTTATCATCGTAGCTCCAAGTGTATTTATGGTAGAGAGTTGACACTTTGTACAAAAATCATTTTACCGCTGTAGTTGCGCTATTCTTTTTTTATGACGTCATTAACCCGCAATAATGACTCAGCGAAAATTTCAAAAAATAATTCAATGATGCGATCGAATTGAGATTTAGAATGCATGTAGCCATGTATAAGACTAACATGTGTGCCAAATTTTATCTCATTATTATCATTAGTTCAATCTTTATAACATGACTTCTGTACGTTATATATATATTATATATATATATATATATATATATATATATATAATATATATATATATATATATATATATATATATATATATATATATATATATATATATATATACAGGGGTTTCATATAAAGTGTCCACCAGAAAGGAGGTGATAGTACTCCTCAAAAGGAACAAAAAATATCCTATAATATAAACCCCGATCTCAACCGTTTTCCCACAAGGTCAAATTTAATATTTTAAAAAATATTTGACATCACATCATAAAATTGTTAATAGGGATTTAACTGTTCAAGCTAGAAAGGAGAAATTGGTTTCATTAGAAAGCTGAGTAAATTTCCTAAAGGACAAACTACTAACTATGTCAAATATTTTAAAACTACTGCCCAAAATTTTGCATGAAACATGATTTTTTTAAAAAAATCAATTTTATGGAATTTTTGTAGTAGGGCATTAGAGGTAGTAAGAGATGAGCAAAAGTTCAGCCAAGAACGGAAAAAACTTCTCTTATGACTGTCCTTTAAGAAAATGTAAATATTTTTATACATTCAATAGTCAAAATGTAAGCTATTGTTGCTAGAAGTTGCAAAAACTGATCATTTTTGTCGTATAAAAGTAAAAATAATGTGTTATTTTAACAAAATATTTTATTTTCGAAAATAATTTAACAATACGATTTTTAGACTTTAGAAGGTAAAATAAACCTATTTTATTCTTACACATTTTTCTCTGAAACCACTATTTTCCCTTGCTTTAGAGATTTTTAATATTTTTGTACCATGTAATTAACATTGCAGACATATGCAAAAATTCCAAAAAAATATCAGTTTTTCCAACTTCCAGGAAGAATGGCTTAAAATTTTGACTATTGAATGTATAAAATTATTTAACTTTTCTTAAAGGGCAATCATAAGAGAAGTTTTTTCCGTTCTTGGCTGAATTTTTGCTCATCTCTTACTTCCTCTAATGCCCTACTACAAAATTTCCATAAAATTGATTTTTTAAAAAAAATCATGTTTCATGCAAAATTTTGGGCAGTAGTTTTAAAATATTTGACATAGTTAGTAGTTTGTCCTTTAGGAAATTTACTCAGCTTTCTAATGAAACCAATTTCTTCTTTCTAGCTTAAACAGTTAAATCCCTATTAACAATTTTATGATGTGAGGTCAAATATTTTTTTAAAATATTAAATTTGACCTTGTGGGAAAACGGTTGGAGATCGGGGTTTATATTATAGGATATTTTTTGTTCCTTTTGAGGAGTACTATCACCTCCTTTTCTGGTGGACACTTTATATGAAACACCCTGTATATATATATATAACGTACAGAAGTCATGTTATAAAGATTGACTCTCTTGATGGACTCTCTTCGATCGTTCGGAATTTTTCGATTTTTTGGAATTTTTGATGTCATTATTGCAGGTTAATGATTATTTTTTAAATAGCACAACTACACCTGTAGGCGGCTTTTTGTACAAAGTTTCATCTTTTTAGCATAAATACACTAAGAGCTACGGTTATAACAGACACTCACATTCAGACAGACAACTTTGAGAAAACTATCAGGAGGTCTTAAAAAGACCTGTAATGGATAATTCTGGTGACATACCGGTTTTCGAATTTTTAACAAACACAATATTTTTACTATATACCGACGGTATAAATGAGGAAAAGTAAAAATGTTATTTTAGTTTTATGAAAAACAAGGAAAACACTAAAACAATTAAATAAAAATTTTCCATTAACACTTGAAAACATTTAATTTATTAATTAATCACGTCACTTGCTTTTCATCAAGATTGCAAAGCTTTGACAATAAATGCTTAAGATAACTCAAGATGTTTCTGAGATATAATTGGAAAAGACATAGTAAATGTATTGTCATTCATTTACAGCTCGAATTAACGTTCTACGAAACAGTATTAATCAAACATGTTTCAATTGTTTAGTAAAATTTTTATGTTTTTAATCATTTCAGTGAGTTTAGTGAAGTGCGGTACAAAAGAAGATGAATTCATGTCTAATGTTATCCAGGAAATTTCATCAGCTATGGTTCGTGCCAAAGGTTCGACGTTAGTTATCAGTAACGATGATAACTTAAGCTCCTATATTCATTACAATTTAACAGCTTACGGAAGAGGGGAAATAATATATAATGAACCTATTGTTGTTCCGACTCTCTTGCAAAGTGGGATATTCGGATTTGATACGAACATTTCACTACTGGGTTCGGTGAATTTCAATGTCACTCAAAATCCAGGAATTAATACCACCATCTACGAAGGACATTTTTCAATGCACCATCTAACTTGGAATTTTGACTACTTTGAAATGTCCGAAAATACTTATTATAACAATAAAAACGATACAGTTGTGTTTGAACATGATGACTGTGTATTTAATTTTCTCTGTACAAAAAATGATGTCCTTGGTAAGAGTCATTTCTTTTTCGATGAAATCTCTTTTGGAGGATGCAAGAACAAGAGCCTTAAATTAGATTCGGGAGCTACCAATGGTTTAGAATACTCTAACGTTTTTTATACAGTTAATATTGCCATTAGAGATAATGTTACAAATATTTTTTCAGCATTTGCTAATTCCGTAAACGAATTTGTAAAGTATATAAACATATAAATTATCAACATCATTAATTATATTTATGATATAATTAAACTAACATATAGATACACCATCATAGATATGATATAGTCTTCAGTACAACTTCTTTCCCTTTCGAACTTTCTCGCTAATCCTACTAGACGCATCTAACTATACTTCAACGAACTTCAAGGTAAGTGCGTGCCATCAAATAGCTTTGAAATTGAAAACGCCAAATTTAAACCCTCAACTTCGCTAAAACGTCAATACAGAATAATACATACGTAAAGAAAACCTCATTTTGATGACATACTAAAAACGAAAACGGATTCAAGATACAAAAATGATAATCTAAGCTTACCTAATTTTATTAAAGCATAGAAGATTTCAATACCTATGTGTATGTACAATTGTACAGTCCATCGTTTAGTTTGGATGGACATAATCATTTTGCGTATTGACCAATCAGAATAGCCGCTGCCAACCCCTCACTTGAAAAAAACCCTACTCCCATAACCGCTGTAGGGAAATAACCACCTTCCCAGCAATCGTTCAATTGGTTTGTGGTTCTTCTTGAGGTTACATCGTTTTGAGCCAAGAATACATGGGTAAATAGTCTGATTTGTTTCCGTTTCCCCGCTCCCTTCTTGTAGGGATTTTTTTTTATTTTAGAATCGCCGGTGCCTAAACTGACCTGTCAAGATTTTTAAAGTCATAGAGATATATTACTAAAAGGGCCCTATTGGTTGAATTCGGAAACATCGAAAAAATAACCTGACCACCTTCGACTATCAATAATCAAATGAACTGAACAAAGTTACAGTGAATTATATAGTAGAACGTTGAAAATATAAATCAAATCACAAACAATGTGCAGGAAGCAAATGATTTCTTATAACCTTAACTTACTCTTAGAAGAGGTTTTATTGAGGTTACACAGAGCCCCTGAGAGCCCCAAAATAATGTTTCAGGTTCAGGGCTCTCAACGTATTGAGATAGGCTATGGCCCCTCTAGTATATATCTCTATGTTTAAAGTCGTCGATAGAGTGTAAGTGTGGTTCTTAGATTGCCAATGACAAATAAAAAAACAATTACCCGATAATTTAACCATCACCAGGTCATAAATCATATGACCTACTCGGAATTCTTTTGAATAAAATAAAACAATTTAAAGCTAACTTGGATGGCAGAATTAATATAAAAATCATACGACTGAACACATCCGGGATTTGTCGGAAGAAAAGAAGAATTCAAGGCGATCAAAAGGAAAGCAACACCATATTTATCTGGGCTCAAACTAATTGCGTCATTGTCAAGAAGTCACCAACTGAGCTGTTAAAAGTTTTGACACCAGAGATTTCAGCATACTACAAATTACATGATCATATTCGAATATGATTGAGCAGAAATGGAGTTATTCATACTAGGAAACAAAGAAAAGAGTCTCTCCACAAATATAATAGTTTATTGGCAAAGCTCTTTCAACCTAACATGAGGCCATCATCAGTGCCATGAAGATAAAGATAAAAGTTATGTATACATAATACTATTTTCTTTTTCGAGATGATAATAGCTCGGTGAGTCGAGTAAGACTCCATGATATATACATGATTATTTTAAGGTTGAGAGAAGTTTCTGTCTTTATATTGTGAATACTTTTTCACAAATTTTACATTTGTAGAGTTAGTAATAGTAGAGTATGTAGTATTAGAAAAGTAATAGTTGAGATGTCGACTTAGTATATAATAGCAAAGGTGTAGTAGTAGTAGAGTATATAGTATTAGTAAAGTAATAGTTGAGGTGTATAGTTAGAAATAGTAGAGTATGTAGTATTAGTAAAGTAATAGTTGAGATGTCGAGATATATAATAGCAAAGGTGTGTAATAGTAGAGTATATAGTATTAGTAAAGTAATAGTGAGGTGTAGAGTTAGTAATAGTAGAGTATGTAATATTAGTAAAGTAATAGTTGAGATGTAGAGTTAGTAATAGCTATAGGCGATTCTTAGAAGGGGCTAAGGGGCTTAAGCCCCCCCCCCCTAGTTTGTAATTAGACCCCCTCCCAAGAAACACATATTGCCTTTTGAGCTACTAAAACAAAATAAAATTTAACTTATTTCAAATATATTTAGAAAATAAATTAGAAAATATATTTACGTAGTAATATACTTTATCAAAACATAATTAAATAATACTTTATTTTTCCTATTTTTAATGGGTTTAGTTAGCAACCAATGGTTACCAATCAACATAATCTTCTTTTTGTAGATTTATTTTACTTAGAAATAAAAGAGAAAATTAAGTAATATTGGTAAATAGTAATAATGAAAAGATTGCACTTCTTTAGATAGTTACTCCCTTTCAGGGGAGTACTATACTGATTTTTTTATCTATGTGACCTTCTTTAGATGTTACTCTCCTTTGACAGATCAGACTGGTTACTCCCCTTAGTTTTTTAAATTATATTACTAATCTTCGTATATTTTACCTTATTATACGCTCTTACCCGGGGATGTAGAAAAGCATTGGAGCTTTTGTTGGGGTTAGAATAGGGGGAAAGACAAAGATATGGCATCTTAACTAAGGGGAGTTACCATTTAAATAAGGTCTCTGAGTAACCTTCGTCAGATGGTTACTCCCCAACAACGTTATGAGGGGAGTAACCATTTAAAGAAGGTCTCTGAGTAACCTTCTTCAGATGGTTACTCCCCACCCCGCTATGAAAGGAGTAATCTTTTTCAGATAGTTACTTCTGTACATCGCTATCTTATACTATATAACTCATGCTCTATAGTTAGGTTTGTACCAAGTTACGTATTTTTTCCATATTTACAATTATTTAATGTCATTTGTCATTTTAGTTTGACATTTTCATTTATTTTTAACAAATACCTTAAATCTATTAATATCTTTAATCTATTAGTAAAATAATCACAGTTCATTTTTATTTGACCATGGAAATCTCATTGTGAACGTTTTATCTCAAGTAAAATCGAATTGATATTATAATTATGCAAGTGTTTTCAAAGTAAGTAAAACATTTCAATGTCTTTACTTTCATGTTTCTGTAGCTCTGTTATGTATTTTGCTTGTATCAAATTTGCTTCTCTGTTGTCTATGTATCTTAGTTTTAGGTTTTGGCGTTTTATATTTTTACTTCAACTCTTTATAATTATTTACACATTATTTATTTATAATTATTTATTGCTTTATTATCAATTTCAGTATATTTCATAATTATTATTTTAATTTTGAATATATATTTGCCTATTTATTTATGAGTTTATCACATATTAATGTATTCTTTCTTTATAATATTTATTTTATTTCTATACGTTTATTCTAATATTCCTTTTCTGGTACTTTTATAGAAATTGGGTCCCTCATTGGTCCTTGTATTTTCACACCCTGTCTGATCAGTGGTTAAATATCTCCAGTTTATTTTTAATAAATTCATTATATTCAATACTTTGTCTATAATGTCGCCCCATGGGAACTTATATAAAAAGAGTACCGCTGTTTGAGGGTCTCTTTTCTATGAAAGTGCCCCTTTTCTTCTTTCTTTGTTTTTCACATACATTTTTGCCCTTAAACCTTTTTTTTTTTACTTTGTTATTAAGTAGTAACTATCTACATTAAATCCTTGGTTACTCCCTTTTGGGGAGTAACCATCTGGGGGAGTAACTATCTAAAGAAGTACCGATAAGATAATTAGATTAAATTTATGTAGAAATGGGGCTGAAGCACCCCTTAGATTTTTACCCAGAATCGCCTATACCAATAGCAGAGGTATAGAATAGGTAATAGCAGAGTTGTAGACTGACTTAGAAATAGTAGGGGTGTAGAATTAGTAATAGCAGACGTGTAGAATTAGTAATAATAGAGGTGTAGAATCAGTAATAGCAGAGGTGTAGACTTAGTAATAGCAGGGGTGTAGAATCAGTAATAGCAGACGTGTAGAATTAGTAATAGCAGAGGTATTAGAATAAATAATAGCAGAGGTGTAGACTAAGTAATAGCAGAGGTGTAGGATTAGTAATAGCAAAGGTATAGAATAAGTGATAGCAGAGTTGTAGATTTAGTAATAATAGAGGTGTAAAATTAGTAATAGTAGAGATATGGAATAAGTAATAGCAGAGTTGTAGATTTATTAATGGTAGAGGTGTAGAATTAGAATTAGTAAAGGTGTAGAATTAGTAATAGCAGAGGTGTGGAATTAGTAATAGTAGAGTTGTGGAATTAATTTAATTAATTAAAGCGTTAGTAAAGTTGTTATAAAGTATAATTATCATAAGTATACACAATTAAGCGAATGAAGTGAACTTTTTATACTATTTTTATTTATGTAAATTAATTTTGCTATGTAAAAAAGTTGTTTGATGTTAAATTGAAGTGTTGTAAACGTATATTTCTGTATAGTAAACACATGTACAAGATTACAGTGTTTTAGGTTCTTTTGAGTTATTAATGACTGTCCATGATGTCGGATAGATATTATTTCCCGGATAGCTCAACTAGATTAAATTAGAAAAGAATAAATTGTCTTCCGAGTTCTAACTTCCTACAATAAACACACAGGCAGGTGCGATTATAACATACACATACATATAGCCAGTGGTAAAAACCATTCAGGAAATCTTAAAACATAAATTCAGTTAAAGCTCGGTTTCAGATTTTAAGTTGAAACACAATACTTTTCCAATCAATAGGGTATAGAAAAATATGAATGGGGGGAAAAATAATGATCAGTTAAAAAAATCACTTAAAAAAATAAAATTTACCTTTGTTATAATTAATATGTCCTATCCTACACATTTGTCTTGATAATTGAATTTTTTTAATAATAACGAATTTATAACTATATATTCGCACTTTTACTGATAATCGTATAATTTAATATAAAAATATGTTAAGTTCCTTGCTTTTTACACCAATGATAGTCTTAATGTCTTCTATATTTTAAATACTAAATACTATATCTTAATTAAATAATATATAATACTAAAACAATGATTTTTTTTTTATCAAAAAGACGATATAATTTATGAGTATTAAATATTTTGAATGGAGTGCACCAGGTGATGTAAGATTTTAATACTCATCTTACTGTAAATTGTTATTAATTGTTATCTATATAGTACATAAGGTATATAGATTTCTTGTAACCCCCACTTCAATGTGGAAAGATTATGGAAAACACTTGAAATAAACATAAAAGTTGATAGCATAATAAAATCTAGTTCTTGCAAGGTATGGACATCACGCTTTTCTTTACTTATTAGTTTACTTTACTTATATATGGGTATAGATTTATGCACACAATATTTGTCGTACGCACACAATATTCATCATATCTACACAAAATAAGTCATACGCACACAATATTCGTCGTATCTACACAATATTAGTCGTATGCACATAATATTCGTCGTATCTACACAATATTAGTCGTACGCACACAATATTCGTTATCAGTTCTGCTAAACATTAAAGCACAATGTTCAGTTTATGATAAATTTCAAAATATTTTAGCGCATTTCCTTTGAAAATTATACCTTAAATTATGAAGAAAAAACATAGTCCGCCTATCCAGAGTGGAGCCCTTCGTATAATTGCATATGCTTAAAATTTTATAAACAAACTTTAGTTTTATTCAAATAATTGGTTCCCTGTAGGCCGTGTGGAAAATACGTAGAGAACATTTTTTAAAGCTGATAAAATGTTATATATAACGAGAGTTTAATTATCAAAATCGTATGACTACAACCAAAGTTACGGCTCTTTAAAAACACCAAAAAAATGGTTAATTTATGCAAAGTCAGAGAATTTCTTTGAAAAAATATTGACTTTTTGTGCTTTTTTTGGTCATTTAACAAATGTCATAACTTTAGTTGTCGTTATCCGAATTTGACAAAAAAACAATCGTTTTATAGGAAATTTTAACAGCTTTAAAAAAACGTTCTGCTCATGTTTTGCACTCGACCTATAGGGAACCACTTATTGCAAGAAAACAGGAATTTGTACGATTTTTATATTTGCGATTATAATATTTTGAGCGAGCGCATTCATATGAAGGGCTACACTCTAGATAGGCAGACTATGCTTTTCCCTTATAATTTAAGGTATATTTTCAGAAAAAATTGGTTTGAAATAGTACAAAATGAGTCAAATTTTTTTGGCCGGGTATTTGGACTAAAAGTGTTACCGTCCTGACTATGAAACATAAACTTGAATCCCGAGCAATGATTGGATTGGTGTTGCTCACCGATTCAAAGGAATTCCGCTCCAGAATTATTTTGTAATTATTAACTAATAATAAATTGACCCAGAACCAAGATTCGAAACCGGGTCCCCAGCTTTGAGAACTCGAATCGGGTCCGGACCATTTTCATTCAACTCAGAGCCCCACAAAGTATTCAAAACGACTACTCGACACAGTGTGTCACCAACAGTATTTTTAGTCTTTCCAAATACCTCTTACGTGGTAAAAAATTCCCCGCCAAGTCTTTGTTAAAAAAAAGTATATGACATGATTCCAATAGGGAATCATGTCCGTATTGGGTGGTAACGGTCATTGGCGTTTCAAAGTAAAGTTGCTGGGTTTTCACAATACTAAGGGCCTTCAAACTGTGAGGCGTGCCAGAAAAGTGAATCAACGTTACAGGTAGTTAAAAAGTATGTTGATTGGTAACCTTTGGTGGATAAAACTGAACGAAATCAATTCCAAAAAGAAAAACTTTACTTGCGGTTTCACGACATGAAATATGATTTCTGGTACAATGATCGTTTCGGAATAAAAGAAAAAGCAACAAAGAAATTCTTGATTGGCTGCTATTTGTATAGATTTGAGAAATTACTCCAAAGGAGGGCAGGATGAACTTAGCGAATCCGATCTGACAAGGAAAAAAACCGAGGTACCCCGTACCCGATTTTTTATGATGGAAGATAGGGATCAGGGCTGGACCTAGATATTTAAGTGCCCAGGGTGTTCTGGGTATTTTGTCCCTCTCCCCTAATCTTCATTAAATAACAAAACTTATTAAAAGTAGGAAAAAAGTCATAATTAATTATTTATTGATAAAGTATACTTTTTATGTAACAATTAAATATATTTAATTTTCTTGGGGGGCTAATTTCAAATCAGGAGGGAGGCTAAAGCCCCCTCCTCTTAAATTTAAATCTTTGTTTAGAAAAATTATTTATTGTAAATGTTAGTACAGTTGTATTGTCAAATCATATGATTAAAATCAAAACATTTCGATTCGAGTAGTTTTGTTTGGTTGGTGGGAGAAGTAGTTGTGGTAGGGCGAGATAATTTAACTTTTTCAAATAAAAACGACTCAACAGATTTTTGATTCAGTATGTTTTAAACTTTAGAAACGACTGGAGCGTACGGTGGATTGTTTGAATGCCTTTGTTACCGAACTTTTCGATTTTATATCATTCCAATATGCTTTGCTAGGTTTTCCATGTTATAGTTATTTACAAAATTTAGTTTTCATCTTCCAATTGATCTCCTTGGTTTTTTTATTTGTATTATTTTGCGATAATGTTTACTAAGTTATCTATTTTAAAGATAACGTGTTTCGTTATCATCAAATGTACGTTAATTTTGTGCCATTCATTTGATTCCTTGGATTCTGTTGGACCAGTAGTATTTGTTAACATTGTAAGTACACTTCGATGCCATACGAATATGTCAAATGTTATCAAAAAGAAAACGAGACGCAACAAGAGAAATCGTTACAGATCACTGATTTGTTACGTTCTAAAGAAAAATTATTGATGGTGTATCAATTGCACGAGTTGATAAGTTTTTACTCAACATTATCATTGAACTATGAAATCAGATCAGAATGGAGTGGTTGTTGATGGTTACCTAGTTTAATTACTATGTAATGTAAAGAGTGTCTTTTTAATTGATCTTTGTGGCTTTAAAGTCACAAATAAGACATTTCATAGCAAAAACTGGGAATGTTGTACTGAAAAAAATGTATGGTCAGTGTATTGTTTTTATTAGAGGTAGAGCAAATTATTTTATTGGGGTTAGAGCCTCTTTGTAGCATTGTTTACATGTCCTTATTTGATAGTTGCCTCCGTGGTTGAGATCTTGTAAGTTCTAGCATTTATACTGATCTTTGACACAACAGAGGTATAAGGTTTGCATCCCTGTTTGTTCCATTAGTTTACATTGAAATTATTGAAATAAATTATTGTACATGTTAGATTAAACTTTGAGTATAACAGTAGCTATTATAGGAACAGTAGCTAACTGGGGGTATTTCCACCCCTTCCTCCATCGAGCAACCAGGATACCCCCCCCCCCTGACAGGAAAAATTAAATGTAAACCTTCTTGGTTAAATAAATAGCCTTCTAATAGAAAAATGCGTACCTTGCAAAGTAAAAGCTTGTCGAGATCAAAATTGTAATCTACCATCATTATTTTGTTACTAGTTTTGGTAACTTTGGAAGATTAAGTTATAGGACACTGTAATATTGCCTATTTTGGCTATCACATTGAATCCTATGAAACTTGATGCTAATGTCACTATATTTTAGTAATTTTTCATTACCCTATTGATTGACATATATCATAGATTTTGTTAAGAATATTTCTTTGTTGTAGTTTATAACCAAAATCTATGATGTATGTCAAACATTAGCGTAATGAAAAATTACCGGAATATAGTAATATTAGTAACAATTTTAGGATTCAATGTGGTTTTAAAATTAGGCAATCTTACGGTATCCTATAACTTAACTAAAACTAGTGACAAAATTAATATCTTTGGGTAATAGTTACTAAAATAATAATGGTAAATTTGAACTTGCAAGAGCCAATTCACTGAGAGTACAGAACATTTTTGAAAGTCTACGACTTTGTTTTCCCCTTAATTTTTTTAAAGATTTAATGTTTTTGCATCTGAAATATTTAACCCTGTATATACCCATGAATGGTACCTCCATTTTATTGTTGGGAATTATTATTGTGATAAGTTTTTTTTTAAAAAAAACTTAGTATTTTGTTAATATAATATTTCTTTTATTTATTTATTTATAAATAAAAAATATTATTCCTTGGGTAAAGTTTTAACATTAAAAACATTGTTGCACATCCCTGTTATACAATTTTTACAAATGTGAATATCCCCTCCACCTATAATTTTGAGATAGCCCCCCCAAACGTAACCCTAAATTTTGAGAAGAACCTCTTGAAAAAACCCTGGTTATCACCTGAGAATGTTCTTGTATGGGTTATATCTGATGAGCCATAAGAGTCAGAATTATGTCAATCACACAGCTAAATTGTAAAGCAAAGACATGTTTTGATATCACAACATTACATATCACTATTGGAAATTGTCGAGTAAAAATGTGTGTTAAATCCTTACAAAAAGTGGTTTAATGTGTAACAGAGACGTGTAAAAATGTGAGTGGTCGCCATGGTGCCGTCAGTAAATTAGACTTACCTTTGTTTGTTGCAGTTGTACCGGCATGGTGATAGGACTCCAACTACACCTTACCCTAATGATCCCTATAAGAATGCCTCTTTTTGGCCAGTTACATGGGGCCAACTTACAAATGTAAGTATTTTCTTGTATTTTACTGAGATAATTACTTATATATATATATATATATATATATATATATATATATATATAATATATATATATATATATATATATATATATAACGTATGTATGTATGTATAATTTTTTATATGTTGATGAATAAATCGGAAAATGATTAACTATGCTATATAGATAGGAAGGTGGTGCCATTTCGTCGTGCATAGAGGTCTAAATGGGTAAAATAGTTGTAACAAATAGGGAATTAGAGACCGAATTATATTCTGACCAGTACATTTCTTACAAATTTGTTTTTGCAAATTGAAATTTCGGAAGAATAATGTAAAATATGATGATTGTGGGTGATCAATCAGTTGTATTAAAATTAAATGATGTGACTATTGTTTTATTTGTATGTCCTGCAAATGAAAAAGAAGAAATATTAATTAATATAAATTATAGTTTTTATTAAAATATTAAAAAGAAATATATATTTGGCTGATCTAATCTTATCTGAACGGGGTTACGCAAGAACAGTTCTACCCACAATATATGTTTGTGTGTTGTGTACCAACTTCTTGTTCATCCTCCATGGGTTTTAAATTTGTTCCTTTGAAATATAACTACTAGACCCTGCTTATTTTAGAATATTCTTCATTAATAATAATAATTATGAAAAATTTATTCTTTGAAATAAATAATAACAATGAAATTGATGAAGACATTTTTTTTAAGAAAAATTATTGAAAATAAATTGACGAAGAGCTTTCGCCCAGGGATCCTGACTTCTTCAGTTCTTGATATTGACAAAAATGAAAAAGTTTGAAAATTTAAATGATGAATGATTTTTATGTCACCTGTCTAACTAAGTAAATAATTGAATTTAAAATGAAATTACAAAAAAAGGGAGGATAAAGGAAAAATTAAGATTTTTAGATAATATTTTCAAATTTTAATTTTAAGATTTGAAAATAATTAATTTTTTTTTAAATTTTTTTGATTTTTTTCTACAGTATTGAAATCATCATGTATGTATAAATAATAAAATATTATAAAATGTGTTTTTAAATTTTACAATATGTATTTAATTCAATTTTAATATATTAAGTTATTTGTTTAACTACCAATATACTAATTCCATCCCCCCCCTCTTCCAGACGCTCTTATTTAGGTAAATAATCATTTAACCCAAATGAAATTCTAATTATCATGCTTATCGTGTCTTACTGTAAGTTAATGACCATACCAATGAATTATGACGCATCATCCAATTTTTGTAAATTTCAACTTTCATGATATTAATGTAATATTTAAAGAATCAGCGACTGTCGATACTTATGATGATGGCGTTAAGCTGAAATCAGTCCAGGGATATTCATATCCAACAGCAAAAAGTATTGATGGTGGCTGATTTTTCAATTGCTTCCTCTACTTAAAGTCAGAAAAACTTCTTTAATTTTAATTAACTATACTAGAGTTAAATAAATAACTGTAATGTTAAATCAATTTTACCATACTCCTTTTTTGTTTTAGGCTGGTAAAATTCGTCAGCATGAGTTAGGAAAGTGGTTGAAAACTCGTTATCATTCTTTGCTGGGAGATCAATACCACAGGGATACTATCTACGTTAGAAGTACCGATGTAGACAGGACACTCATGAGTGCTGAGTGTAATCTAGCTGGCATGTATCCTCCTGAGGGCAAACAGGTCTGGGATGGTACGTTACTATGGCAACCGATACCAATCCATACCGTTCCAGAGGCCATGGACAAGGTAACATAAATATATATTTTTTAAATACCTTTATTTTATAAAACTTAAAATATTTTATACAATAGTTATATGTAAGGTAGTACCCTTCACTAAAGAAAAATTATTTACACTTTATTATGTATACAGGTGTATCCTTTAAAAAAAATACATATATATATATATATATATATATATATATATATATATATATATATATATATATATATTATATATAAACAGTAATAGAGTGGGGAGGCAAATTGGCCACGTAGTTCTTCTAATCTCAGAGGCCAACTGTTCCATGTTAGGGCATTATGAGGAGACATCTTTTCTTCATACGCACATATTTTGTGCTGGCCTCTTGTATGAAGAGAAGCTTTCTTTTCTTAGTTGGAGAGATATCCTCTAATATATCAACCTTTCCAAGAAATTCTTGGTAGAGGGGTGAAGGATAAGGAATTGGGGCTGGCAAGAAGGGCTCCCCACCCTATTACTGTTAATATATATATATAATATATATATATATATATATATATATATATATATATATATATATATATATATATAGATTGATACATATAGATTAACTAGGCTTAATAGTTGTTCATGCTATTTTTTTTAAGTTAGGGAATTCTATGATTTTATTTCACACATTGGTTTTATTCTTACAGACTGTAGCTATGAAAGCGCCCTGTCCTAAATATGAACGAGAGTTTAAAGAAATAAAAAAATCCAAAGCTATCAAAGAGTTAAACAAGAAGTACAAGGATTTGTTCACATACCTAACTCTTCACTCAGGATATGATGTTAAGAATGTCGAGAAGGTGGAGAAAATATACACTACTCTTACTATTGAGGTACCACCAACTTGTTATTGCCATTTTAGTTATGATGTCAAATCTGTCTTTTATATCTTGGGTGCATATTTATCTATAAATATAAATTTAGGACACTTAAAAGTAAAATATTTGTTTAAATTTGACTATAGTTTTTATCTTCTTAGGCCCATTAAATTCACAATGTATTCACTTTTAATAAGTGAATACATAATAATCTATTATGTATATATAGATATACAGGTTGTTTCATATAAAGAGTCCACCAAAGAAGGAGGTGATAGTACTCCTCAAGGGGAACAAAAAATGTTCTATTATAAAAACCCTGATCTCCAACCGTTTTCCCACAAGGTCAAATTTAATATTTTAAAAAAATATTTAACCTCACATTATAAAATTGTTAATAGCGTTGACACTCTTCAAGCTAGAAAGGTGAAATTGGTCTCGTTGGAAAGCTGAGTAAATTTCCTAAAGGATAAACTACTAACTATGTCAAATATTTTGGAACTACTGCCCAAAATTTTGCATGAAAAATGATTTTTTGAAAAAATTGAATTTTATGGAATTTTTGTGGTAGGGCATTAGAGGAAATAAGATATGAGCAAAAGTTTAGCCAAGAACGGAAAAAACTTCTCTTATGATTGCTCTTTAAGAAAACCCAAACTTTATCTTACATTCAATAGTCAAAGTGTTAAGCTATTCATCCTAGAAGTTGGAAAAACTGATATTTTTTGGCATTTTTGAATATCTCTACAATGTTAATTACATGGTACATAAAATAATTAAAAATTTCTAGAAGGAGGGGAAAGAGTGGTTTTAGAGAAAAATTTCTAAGAATAAAATATGTTTATTTTACCCCCTAGAGTCTAAATAGCGTATTATTAGTTTACTTTCGAAAGAAAAATATTTTGTTAAAATAACACATTTTTTTCACTTTTATACGACAAAAGTTATCAGTTTTTGCAACTTCATCAGCATTACCTTATATTTTTCACCATTGAATGTATAAAAATACTTGGATTTTCTTAAAGGGCAATTATAAGAGAAGTTTTTTCCGTTCTTGGCTAAACTTTTGCTCATATCTTACTTCCTCTAATGCCCTACCACAAAATTCCATAAAATTAAATTTTTGCAAAAAATCATTTTTCATGCAAATTTTTGGGCAGTACTTCCAAAATATTTGACATAGTTAGTAGTTTGTCCTTTAGGAAATTTACTCAGCTTTCCAACGAAACAAATTTCACCTTTATAGCTTGAACAGTGTCAACGCTATTAACAATTTTATGATGTGAGGTCAAATATTTTTTATAATATTAAATTTGACCTTGTGGAAAAACGGTTGGAGATCAGGGTTTTTATAATAGAACATTTTTTGTTCTCCTTGAGGAGTACTATCACCTCCTTCTTTGGTGGACACTTTATATGAAACACCCTGTGGGACTTAAGTTAGTTGTGAGTGCTCTCTAGATGTGGTTTTTGCAAACTCATCCCAGTGACTAGTTGACCACTTTTTTTGGTCGTTTGGAAATCAATGGGTGGCATAGGCGCATTTATTATCAGTCAGGGCTGCCAACTTTATATTTATAGAAATATCTTACAGACGTCACCTGTCATTTTATTATTTGATTCTGCATTGTCATCACATCATCTGTGCCTGACAATGTTATTATTTATTATTATCAAATTTTTAATGACATCACATGATTATTTCTAAACTTGTTATCAATACTGATAAAAACTTGTTGATCTAAAAATCAAACTGTTGTTGAGATCAATACAATTTGAGTGTCACTGAGATTTTAAGAAATAAACAAATTCTTGTCTGATGGATATTGGACATTGTTATCTTGTTTATTATTTAAATATAAAATACTGTTATTTACTTTTTATTTGAATTTGTTTTTTGATGTTTTGTTCTTTCCTTTGAGCACTGTTTACTTTTATATTAATTCATTTAAAAAATTGGGTTCAGGGTACCTCAGAACTGTTCCTCATCACATCGGATTCCCTACTCTCATCCTCTCTGCTTCAGACTCGAAGCATAGTAAATACCTCCATTTCATTCCCCGCTGTCACCCATCCAGGCACTGACCACGTTTGATGCTGCTTTTATGCTCCAACAAAAATCATAGATATACTTGTGGTATTAAAAACATAACTTTGTGTTCTTATTTATTACAAATGTCAACAAAAAATTGATTTCTTTGATTTTTTACCATTTTTTAAAAACGTGCACAAGTCATATGATAAAGCTTGAAATAATGCTAATAATGAGAAGAAACTTGGCGCTTATATTAGTCTTAGGCATGGCTACATGTGTGTCAAATCTCAATCTGATCAAATCATTTTTCCACGTTTTATGATTTTTCAAAATTATTAAGCTACGATGATTACAATCACTCACACACACACACACCCACAGACAGACAACTTTGTGAAAACCACTTAATAAGCATTAAAAACACCTGAAACATATCCCGGTAACAGCACAGTTTCAGATATTTTGCAAACACAATACTTTTCCTATACACCTACCGGATAAATAAAGAAAAGTAAAAATGTATGGTTCAGCATTTTATTACATGTTTTAGTTTATTTGTGTAGTTAAAAATCCTTGTTTCTGCTTGTATTTCTCATGAAGTTTAACTTAACAAATTAATTGTCAGGGTCTGTTAATTTAAAATGTGAATTGCTATAGCAAATGTATATGCGAGGTCTTTTAAATTTATATATGTATAAAATGTTTTATACAGATATTATTAAATCCAATCTTCTAAAGCAATGGCAAGATTTTTCTAACAGCGTTTTACTGTTTCTTCCCATTCTTTAAAACATTTGCTGCCTTTGGTTCCTGACCGCTTCGTGTACAAGCCTTTCAACATCCTTTTTACTTTAACTTTCTGATTTGTTCTTAATCTGAATTATTTTTAATTAGGAAATGATCACTATCTTCAGATATTTCAAACCCCATCCCTAGCTAACCTTTTTGTGTGTAGTAAGGAGACCCAGTTCCTTTCCCCTAAACTCAAAACCTTTTGTCTGGGGTCTTTATATTAAATTTTTTTTATTTGGCCTCCGTGATCTTCTTTCCCTCCAAAAGTTCCTTTTTGCCTCATCTGTTTCTCCAGCCTCCGCTTCTTCTATTAATACTCCTAAGATATTTTCCTAGATGTGGATCCACCTACAGGATGGCAGATTGAAGACTGCAATTCACATCAAACCCCTAAACCTCTAACAATATCAACACTATTCCAGTTGTCACCCTAATTCCCAAAAACGTTTCATCTCTTACAACCTCTCAAAGGAACAAGGATTTGTTCCAACGAGGCCTTCCTTGATAAATATATAACCTTCCCTTAAACTACCTTATCCAGCCCTGGTTGTCCAATCCAAAAGCCTGCTCATGAGGCTCCATATTGCCTTTAGAGGTCACAAAAATGCTGTTTCATTATACTTTTTGTTATATCTTACAAACAAAAATGACAATCTTATAGGAAAACTAGTGTATTTAATGAAAAATTTGACATCTATGACAAATTTTCATTCTCAAGGGACTTTTTTTCTACCGGTATTAGTAGAAAATGGAAGAAGGGACAATTATAGAGCAGTTTATCTTCTTTCTTTCTGATCTCTACATTAATTGTCGGTCGGGACAGTGGCTGTTTCAAAGATACAATTCTCTGCATCTGCAATAAACTGAAATTTGTAATTTGGTGGGTATAAGTAATAACTGGTTCTGCAGTTGACTACATCATATCCAAAAATCATAAGGTTTGATAATATTCAAACCTATATCATATTAACTATATCAACTATCATATCAAACTATATCAACTATATAATATTAAACTTATATCATCATGCAGTTGAGTTATGGGAGTGAATGCGGAATAATTTCGTGTCAGTGACAATTTTTAATTTGTTTATGTTGTAAATATAATGAAAATATGATATATTTTTTATTTGAAGTCCTTTTAGACCAAGAGCCCAGGGGTGTTTTGTTAATAAAAAGTGTAATGGCTGGATCCGGTCTCAATTTTTCGTAAATACCTTCCTGAACAAGGATCTGCAATTCTGCCGACTCGTATCGGATGGGTGTCCCAGGCAGAACCTTTGACCCCTAAAGTGCATTCTGCCTGGGACACCCATCCAATACGAGTCGGCAGAATTGCAGTTCCTTGTTCAGGAAGGTATTTACGAAAAATTGAGACCGGTACCAGCCATTACATTTTTTATTAACAAAACACCCCTGGGCTCTTGGTCTATTTGTTAACGGTTTGAAATAAATAGTAAACTAATAGAAACTTATTTTTAGACAATTCACTTAGCTTTAAGCTTTATTGTAAAGATTTAAAAAAATTGTATTTCTTCGAAGATCTTAATAAAAACGTACAAAATAAGACACATTTTGATCCTCTACGTTTGCAGTTGTAATACGAAGTTAGGGGACTTCTTTTTGAGGTATCTGTAAACAGGTGACCCAAAAAAAATTTTTAGCTTTTCAAAAAATCCGTTCGTTTGCTTGACTTAAGTGAAAAAAATCGAGTACGGGGAACCTTAGAACTTCTAATCACATCGGATTCGCTGCCTTCATCCTCCCTACTTCGAACTCGCTTCGCTCGTCTTCAGATAGTAAATACATCCTTTTCATTTCCTGCGGTCACCCATCCAGGCACTAACCACGCTCACTAATGCTTAACTTCTATGAGTTATTAAAAATCATGGATATACTAGTTCTATTAAAATGAAACTTGGTGTACTTATTTATTCCATTAAGGGATATACTTTTTCAAAGTATAAACTAAATTGGATTATTTTCCGATTTTTACAATTTTACAAGTTATTTGATAAAAATTAAAATAATGCTGATAATGAGAATTAGTGTTTTATATGGCTGCATGCATGCCAAATTTCAAAATGATCGCTAAATTTTTCCGCGTTGTATGATTTTACGAAATTTTTGCGGGTTAATGACGTTACACAAATATTTCCCGGATAGCACAGCTACACATATAGACTGATTATTGTACAAAGTTCTAACTCTCTAGCATAAATTCACTAGAAGCTACGATGATTACCGACACCCATTTAAAGACAAACAACTTTGTAAAAAACATATTGAAAGCCTTAAAAACACCTGAAACGGTGTAACTCAGGTGTCATCCCGTTTTTGTATTTTTTTTGTAAACAATACTTTTTCTCTATACCACTGGTAATAAATAAGAAGAAGGAAAAATGATGATAAGGGTTTAGGAAATTTTCTTAGGGGTTATTTTTTATCAGGCCACATAAATCATAAGCGTAATTTTCTATTGAAATTTCACTAATAGAATTTTTTAGGACAAATCAATACTGTGAATTAATGTTTTTTTCGTTTTCTACCATAGAAACTTTTGTTAAGACTTTAAGACCCTAATTAAGTTTTCCATTTTGCCCTAACTGTAAAGTAATTTTCAAAATGAAAAAAATTAGAAAAGTTTCGGGCATCAATTACGGGTTTGGAGCTTTCAGGTCAGGTCGTAAATCGACCACTTTATACTTCAGTTTATTGGCTTTGCCATAATCTCTAGCAATTTTTCTTCTATAATATTACATTGTATCATTAAAAAATAATGAATTCTGTACGGTTACTCAAACCCCAACATTTGTTATCAATATCACTAATAATACAGACTGTGGTAGAAACGATGTCAAATCCCGAAATTTGTTATCATTATCAATAATAATATAGACTGATGTGGTAGAAACGACGTCAAATACCTATATTTGTTATCAACATTAATAATAATATAGACTTTGGTAGAAACGACGTCAAATCCCGACATTTGTTATCAATATCAATAATAATATAGACTGTGGTAGAATCGATGTCAAATCCCGACATTTGTTATCACTATCAATAATAATATAGACTGATGTGGTAGAAAGGACGTCAAATCCTGACATTTGTTATCAATATAAAAAAAAAATAGACTGTGGTAGAATCGATGTCAAATTCCGACATTTGTTAATATTACTAATAATATAATGGACTGTGGTAGTAACGACGTCAAATCCCGACATTTGTTATCAATATAAAAAATAATATAGACTGTGGTAGAATCGATGTCAAATTCCGACATTTGTTAATATTACTAATAATATAATGGACTGTGGTAGTAACGAAGTCAAATGCCGACATTTGTTATCAATATCAATAATAATATAGACTGTGGTAGAAAGGACGTCAAATCCTGACATTTGTTATCACTATCAATAATAATATAGACTGATGTGGTAGAAAGGACGTCAAATCCTGACATTTGTTATCACTATCAATAATAATATAGACTGATGTGGTAGAAAGGACGTCAAATCCTGACATTTGTTATCAATATAAAAAATAATATAGACTGTGGTAGAATCGATGTCAAATTCCGACATTTGTTAATATTACTAATAATATGATGGACTGTGGTAGTAATGACGTCAAATCCCGATATTTGTTATTAGTATAAAAAATAATATAGACTGATGTGGTTGAAACTACGTCAAATCCCGACATTTGTTATTAATATCAAATTACCGAGTTTTACAAAACATGAATAGTTTACACAATATAATTGTGCGAGTGACACCTAGGAAATGTAAGAAGCAAAATGCAATGCTACATCTGGGAACTGTTCCATCATGCGACATTCGTCATCATTGATGGCTCGACATAATGTCATGTCCCTCTCTGTTTTGTTACGTCTAACTGATCAGGGTGCCGACAGAGCCTGAACTCACTCTGACCTTCAATTAATTCGGAAGAATATAATGTGAAGTATTTATCAGAGAAAAATTTCAAAACTTTGAAAACGGAAGGGTTTCTTTCGCGTCAGGTCCTTAAGGTTTTCTTAATCAATTAAATGCGGGTTTAATCGGTTTGCGAAAATTTCCATATTCCGCAACGTTACCGCAAGCTGTTTAAGAACGTCCCATACGATTACATAGGTTGGAATTTGATCTGTCACCGCACGCAGCGGACGGACGCAATACGCTACCGCAGTATTGTGAATGCACCTTAATATAGACCGTTGTAGAAACGACGTTAAATCCCGACATTTGTTATCAATATCACTAATAATATAGACTGTGGTAGCGAGTATATAAGAACTATATTTTTAGGACGAGCGAAGCGAGTTCGAAGTTGGTTGGATGAGCTTAGCTAGTATTATAATGATTAAAAGGTTAAAGTTCCGAGAAATAACTCGTACTTAAGTTTTGAAAATTATATGGACGCGACGGGAAATATCCAGTATTTTTATTTATTATTTTTCTATAATGTAGTCTGAATGCAAAGATACATTGTTTCGGTTGCTATGAAAATAGGGATCAATATTACTAAGTACTGACTGTATATTTTGTATTCATATATGCTAAAGAATATATGCATGTAAAACTTCAATTCCTCTTTAGGGAATATCGTCGTTCAATAAAGCCAACATTCGAATGATATAACCAACTCTCTTTACACTTCAATTCGATTTCGGATAGTTGGTACTATATTGGCCAGATAAAAGGAAGATAGTTATCAGGAAGGAATGGGGGAAATCGATTTAGCAATTTTAAACATTAAACATTCTGAAATAGAAAAACTGAACAGAATGTAATGGTTATTTAACTAAAACTAATATTGTATGTGTAGAGTTATATTATATAATATATATATATATATATATATATATTATATTTATATATATATATATATATATATATATATGCCATTAAAATGAAGGACTCGAACTGGATTCGAACCCAGGACGGAAGCCGCGTTGCCTTCCGTGGAGAGGATGGGCGCGCTCTATCCATCTGACCATCTACTCTATCCCGATGACGAGGGAAAGTTAAAGTAGAACTTTCAATAGAACTTTAAAGTAGTCTTCAAGGTTCTTAAAGATTCTGTATCGATTGAGACCGGTTTTAGCTCAATCGAACATTCCCAAGTGGTCCAAAACGGTACACAACACACACACACACACAGATATATATATATATATATATATATATATATATATATATATATATATATATATATATATATATTCTTGTATTTGTGTATACGTCTAGATCAATGACCGATATATGTTAGGTTTAGTTGTGTGTGAGTCTTCAAACACAACTACTGAACCTAAAAATACTCGTTCATACGCACACAGAGAGAGTTCTCTAAGTTGCTGGAAAAACATCCTTCCTCACTTGACCGACGAAGACGAATGTCGGAAATTTTCTAAAATCCATAACCATTACACCTATATTTTCACCCTCTCTAAGTTATTATTATTATTTTATATACATATATATATATATATATATATATATATATATATATATATATATATATATATATATATATATATATATATATCGAACATTCGATATTTCAATATATATTATCAGGTAGTCGCTAAAATCTAAAACAATTCAAGGAATGCATGCAGTCTTCAGTTATGTTGTACCTTTAATTGTGTGTTGTAATCTATGTTATAATTGTGAAAAGGGTTTCACCCATACGCCCAGTAATGTCCTGAAATAAATGGAAGAAAACCACAATATGTTAGGGGGTTTATTTGCTAGACACTAGCTAATATCTCTCTCCTCTCCTCGGCTCCAACTCTATATCTCTCTCCCGGGTTCCAACTGTATCAAGCAGGAAATGAAACTCATTTACAACAGAGAGTAAAAAACGCTTTTCCCAATTTCCAAAAACCCCTTTTCTCGGCATTGAATTTGTTAAGAGCGTAGGAAAACTGAACTGATCGATTAACCCTAAAAAGCATTTGAAAAACGATAGTAAAGTGTTTTAGCGAATTTTCAAAGAAGAAATGAGCTTATGATATTGGGTTCATGTAGAGGGGAACCCTAATTCAACCATAAGTTAAAATGAAATTATCTACACATGTACCACTATATATATATATATATATATATATATATATATATATATATATATATATATATATATATATATATATATATATATATATATATATATATATATATATATATCTGTGTGTGTATGTGTACGAGATTTTTGCTCTAGATATTTCTATGGGACACTAGAAATATAAAACAAACTTGCTAACGCTTTCTAAGATCGAAATGAAACTTGGAAATCAACCTTGTTAATGTCCCGAACACTATGTTTATGAAGTATGTGTGACGTCATTAACCCACAAAAAATGACCTCACAAACATTTCAAAAAATCACAAATCTTCATACAGTGTTTAGATTAGGCTACAATTATCTACACATGTACCACTAAGTATAGTTTACAAAAATACGTTTTATTTCATTATCAGTATTTGTTTTGGTTTTATTGATTGCCATACATATATGTCACACAAAACATTATATTATTGATTTATATAATGTAAAAAAATCTCGTTTTTTTATAAGTACATTTGAAAATTCGCTTATATCGTGATAGTATGCCAGTTATATAAACCAGTAGTATGACAAACTGATAAATTACTGCCACCATGTGTTCACGAAACGGCCCTGCGCTGACGCCCCATAGCGGCAAAGAGCCTCTAGGCCAAAAGCCTCTTGTTTTATACCTTGGCTGACAAGGTAAAGGAAATTGCCGCTTTTCTAAAAAAACTCACTTTAGTGTCTAGTAACATAATACATAATAAGTGTGACTTGAAACAGGACCTCGATAAGTTAGCTGTGTTATGACGATTTATATTCTGTTACAATATAATTTGGGGGAAAACAAGTTTTAGACTATTAATAGTTCTAATTCTGACTAGTCCTAGTTTCTCCTTTATAGTTTTAGACGCATTAAATAGCGAGAGTGAGAAAGCATCAAAACTAGTTTATTAAATGTGAAAAAATGATGTTGTGAAAGGAATGAAAGATAAAATAAAAATACGCAAATTGCTTTTATCTTAATAAGAAGCCATCATAAGTGGCTTACAAGCAAGTAATTGCTTATAAGGAATCGCCACCCTCTACTCACACCTCTACTTTTTTCATTCCAACAACATAATTGGGGTCATTTACTGCGGAAAATACACTAAAATATCCAGAACACACGAATTGATCACACAGGCATTGGATTTTAGAGGCTAGGTTAGTTCAATGAGCGGATCTGCCAGATCGATTAGGCGGACCGGCTCGACGAATCAGACTCGTGAGAGCATGTACGGATTTTTTCTCACGAGCCTGACTCCAAAGATAATCCGTACTCGTAAGGGCCGGAAATTTGGTTCAAGTTAATCCCTTTATGTAATAAATAAGTATACTTAGTTTCGTTTCAATGCGACGAGTGTATTTACGGTTTTTATTTAATAAAAAACTAAGAAGCAGCTACTGCTACTATCTGAGGACGAGCGAAGGGAGTCGGAAGACTTGTTGCAGTATAAATGTATCGGTTCAATTTAGTTATGTACTCTGAAGACTAGCGAAGCGAGGCTGAAGTAGGTAGGGTGAGCGAAGCAAATCCGATGTGATGTGGACAAGCTTTTTCGAATAAAAACGAATTTTTGTGAATTGGAACGACTTTTTTTAAGAAAAAAACCTTCTGCTTATGTGTAGTATATAAAGTTACTTATTTTTTAATTGTCTATTTAAATGTATGAATATTTTGTTTGTAAAGGAGCGTGTTTTTTTATAGACATACAAACTTTGAACCAGAAACAAAAATATTTTGCTGACATATAACGTATAATTATTTGCTACTCTGTTTTGAGTTCTATTTTTAGCTGAGTTATTATATTTACCGAGCTATCGATTATAAACACGGATTATGTTTACAGTTTTAATAAGAGAAATATCTGAAGGACAAATTTATACGCATTCATTGCGTTCTAACTCTTTCCTGTATGCTTATCGAGTACCGTCTTGGCTTCATGCCCATTTCTTTAAGTACTTTGTTGTTATAAATGTAACAATTAACTGTTAATCTTTTATTGTTATTTATAAAAGCCTTACATCACCTTATGGATTGTAAAATATCAATTAATGAAGCAATTAATATAACAATTGGTTTGCAGGTTAGGTCAGACATCAGAGGGACATTACTCTCTAAAATCTGTGTCTAAAGGTTGACCCCGTGATGATAAGACACCCCGTACCCGATTTTTATTATTAATTTAAGCTAATCAGCGAGACTTTGGTTATTAATTAATTGAACCATTACCTAAAGCTATTTTGCGAGCCACTTTGTATTATATTTATTATTAATATAAGCACTCTAGCGAGCGTTGCGTGCTCCTTTTTACCATGTTTATTTATTTATATATTTAATTTAGCAAGCATTCACAGGGAATACCGTCCTGTGGAATACTGTGTTGAACTCGGACCCCTGCATAATCAGGGGATTGATCCCCAATCACACGGAGTATATTTCAGGGTTTGAACTCTTAAGCATGGAGTTCAGCCCATGTTTGAGTCCTTCATGTGTTCTCAGCAATGTTTAGTATACAGGGTTGAAACCTGACCCTTTCACAATCAGGGGATTAAAACACTAAGTATAACTATTTACACCAAGTAAATCTCAATGTTAGCCACCTCCGTGGTGGAGGCACACTGCCAGATTCTTAAAAAAAACTGACAATTGCCTCTCAATTTAAGTGAGGCCCTTTAGTATTGCCAACCTAACAAATTCACTTTAAAACGCGAATGACCGTCTCCAACCAGAACTGACATGACTTAGCGGTACAGAAAAGTTGAATTCTCAACTGTTTTGGACCAAAGACTTAGCGGGGAGTTTTTTTACCACGCAAATAGTATTTGGTAAGATTTCATGACTTTTTGTACGACTCCTAATGGTTTGATTACTGTCCGATGTAAGTTCAAAGAAGTAATCAAGTTACGTGATAAGGGTGTCATCGTGTAATATATATCGCTCGAATTATGAATTTGGGATTTAGGAATGGACACGGGCATAAAAAAAATCCAAAAAGTTCTCATACATCAAAATCCGTTCTGTAGTTAATGCTGTAGGGGCGTCGACATAAAAATGAAGGAATAATTTTTTCCTAACTCATTTTTCTTCACTTCTATTTGGCTGATTTGAATGAACTTTTTATATTTGATCTATAAGGCACGACCTTTGCAACAGATCCTTGAAACCCTGACTTTACAGTTGCGTACAGTGTAATACTGGCAGCTTTTGTGAGTTTTTGACATTTTGTAAGATTTAGCGGGGTACTTAAACTTTGTTCCTAAATATCTAAATGTTTGGGGAGTCTGACCTAGTTTTTAACCCAAGTTTGAATCAGATTTCATGACTTTTTGTTCGGCTCCTAATAGTTCGACAGTTGTTCAATGTAAAATCAGAACTAAACAAAACAAGTTACGTATTGTAGATAAAGCTGTATAGGGTATTAAGGTATTGTATATATCGTTCTTAAGCTCTGTTTTCTGCGGCGTGTACAACATAGGAATGATAAATTTAGGATTTTTTAATACAGGAATGTTAACAAAAGAGATAAAATAAAACCAGACAAAATTTAAGTTTAACAAAACCAAAAGTCAATAAAAAATAAAATTAATTCAGTAAAAGCTGCAGGTACAATATTTTTCTTCCGTGTTCAGCATAGGAATGTCGGATTTGAGATTTTATTACATAGGAATGCATACGAGCATAAGACGAGTTAAAAAAGTCCTCACACATCAAATTCTGCTCTGTAATTTCGACTGTAGCTTCGCTAGCTTCGACTCTAGCTTGTAGTGTTGTTTGCTAGCTTAGTTTTTTGCTTCGCATTCAGCGTAGGAATGTCGAATTTTATCATGTAGGAATGCACACGAGCATTTAAAATGTACAAAAAAGTCTTTATCCGTCAAAATCCGTTCAGTAGTTTAGTCTGTAGGTGCGTCAACAGAAAGTGCAGAAATGCCATTTTCAAACCTCTATTTCTCCACTTTTACATGGCCGATTATAATGATTTTTTTGTTTGATTTACAAGGCACGCCCTTAAAAGATATTATATATTTTTTATAAATTAAAAACAATGACTTTAATTCTATAATTTCATAAGCTATAAAATTAAGCTATGGCCATTTCACCCAACACTGTGGGCATCATCAGGCTAATAAACTAACACTACATTAACAACTAAAATCACAGAAAACAAATAGCTTAATTTATAGCTTATGAAATTATAGAATTAAAGTCATTTGTTTTTAAATTTATAAAAAAATGTGTGAATTCCTTAAACTTAAAAGTGAGACTAAGGATAAAATTACTTAAGATTTATATAATATTATTTATGTACTTTTATCTGTTTCCACGCTACAGACCCTAATAACTCTGACTTAGTTGCGTAGAGTATAATCTTATCAAATACTACTTGCGTGGTAAAAAAAAATACTCCCCGCCAAGTGTTTGTTCCAAAGAAGTAGCGAAATAAACTTTTTTGTCCCGCCAAGTTCATCGTAAAACGACGGTCATCGGCGTTTTAAAGTGAAGTTGCTAGGTTGGCAATACTAAAGGGCCTTATTTAAATTGAGAGACAATCATCAGCTTCTTCTTCTATATAGGCGGCATGCCAGCAGTGTGAACGAGTTTTATAGCTTCTTTTGCTATTTTTAGAGGTATCAAACAATTCAGGTGTTCGTGGAGATTAATCAAAACAGATTTTAGCAGTTGTCATAATTGCAGCAGTTTTACTTACCTCCATAGATCCAGGAATATACAAAAGAAATGAATGAAAAATGAAACGCTAAGAGTACATATAGTCTGGAACTACATGCTATATACCCTTGCCAACACTACCTCAAAAGGTTATTCACTTTTTTGACATGCCGCTAAGAAGAAAAAGGCTGATGATTGCTCTCAGTTTAAATATGGCCCTTTAGTGTTGTATACCTTGCAACTTTATTTTGTTACGCCAATGACCGTCTTCAATCATAACAGACATGACTTGGTGGGGAGTTTTTTAGTGAATTTTCTTTAAAAAAATCGTTTATGAAATGGCTCGTGTGGTGGGGGCCGCCAGGGAGTGTGTCCAAAATCCATTTCAGAGGTCCTTGATTACGAAAAATACGTTTTGTGAACCTTAATATATGTGTGTGTGTATGTATTTCTAGTGAGTTTTTGTAAGCACACTATCTCTCGAACGTAATAATATTTTTAAATCAAACCGGGTAGAAAAATCAACCTTGGGGAAGACTCGACCTCTACTGAAAACCAAGTCTTTGTAATGTCATTAACCTGGTTTGCTGTCAGCAAAATTTTTAAATAAACAGAAAAATTCAAGGTTAACATTATTTGCCGAGAAAAAGGTCTATATATATATATATATATATATATATTAATATATATATTATATATATATATATATTATATATATATATATATATATATTAAAACTATTCAGCCTAAACTACTGAACGGAGTTGGACGTGTGAGGACTTTTTGGATTTATCTAACGCCCGTATGTAGTCCAACCTAATAAAATCTCAAATTCGACATTCCTATGCTGAATGCGGAGCTAGAAACTAAGATAGCAATCGATAAATAGCAAACAGAACTTGAGAGTGGTAAATACACTTTATGACACCCTTTAGCTTCATCTACAACACGTATCTTGTTTACTTCTGTTTTTTTCATTAAACAGGAGCCGTATAAAAAGCCATGAAATCTAGCCAAAAACCATTTGCGTAGTAAAAATTCTGGCGGGAAGTGCGCAAGTTGGACGAATTTTCATGGAAATACTTGCTCCCTTGTTTATCAATCCAAATTTTGCTTAAATTTTCGGTATTTTTTTAATAAGCTGAGCAGTAGCGTCACATATATATATATATATATATATATATATATATATATATATATATATATATATATATATATATATATATATATATATATATATATATATATATATATATATATATATATATATATATATATATATATATATATATATATATATATATATATATATATATATATATATATATATATATATATATATATATATATATATATATATATATATATATATTGGGGCGCTAAATCAAAAAAGCTTGTTTCAGAGTCGATACGACTATTTTAAGTTGACCAAGATGTCGAAAAAACTAAAGGTCGTAAAAATGGAATAATTAAATAAATTAAGCTGGCGTTGTTTCCGTTGTTTACCTTGATTAACAATCTAGTAAAAACAGTCTATGCAACCAAATAACCTTAAATAACCGAGAAAATATTCAGAAAACACTTAGTTTACAGAAGAAAATATAGTTTCGGCGTAACAATTGAGATTTTAGAAGGAATGTAGTAAAGTATACTTTAAGTACTGCAACTGTACTTTATAACTAGACTCCTCTGCATGTTTCTGTGGTTAAGATATTGGACTACGGAGTAAGGAATCTCGTGTTCGATTTAAATCAATTTTTTTGAATTTTTCAACAAAAAAAATGCACTAAAACTTTGCATGTAAATTATGCTGTGCCGTAAAATGTTGCAATTTCTTTGAAAAATTCGAAAAAAATATAAATTGTGACGCTACTGACCAGGTTATTAAAAAAATACCGAAAATTTAAGCAAAATTTGGATTGAATTTTGATTTACAAGGCACGCCCTTTAAAGATATTATAAAATTATTTTTGTACCTGTAGCAATTTTAACGGTACAGACCCTCACAAACCCTACTTTGTTGCGTACAGTATAATATACATTGGCTGCTTTAATAGGAGTTTTGACTATTTTCCTGACTTACCGGAGTATTTTAACTTCAATTTTAACTTGGCGGGGTGGAACGCTGCTGAGTTCCTAAATACCTACATGCGTATATAATATATATATATATATTATATATATATTATATATATAATATATATATATATATATATATTTATATATATATATATATATATATATATATATATATATATATATATATATATATATATATATATATATATATATATATATATATATATATTATATATATATATATATATATATATATATATATATATATATATATATATATATATATATTATATATATATTATATATTATATATATATATATTATAATATATATATATATATATATATATATATATATATATATATATATATATATATATATAATATATATATATATATATATATATATATTATATATATATATATATAATATATATATATATATATATATATATATATATATATACTTCTTTAGATTGTTACTTAGGGGAGTACTATACTGATTTTTTTATCTATGTGACCTTCTTTAGATTAATCTTCATATATTTTACCTTATTTTACGCTCTTACCCGGGGATGTAGAAAAGCATTGGGACTTTTGTTGGGGTTAGAATAGGGGGAAAGACAAAGATATGGCATCTTAACTAAGGGAGAACCATTTAAAGAAGGTCTGAGTAACCTTCTTCAGATGGTTACTCCCTATCAACTCTATGAGGGAAGTAACCATTTAAAGAAGGTCTTTGAGTAACCTTCTTTAGATGGTTACTTATTTTGATTCTAACTTTTCTTCATTGATATTATCCTTCTGTTGATCAGCTTTGCTGTGTTATAAAATGGTTATATAATTTATAAAATGGTTATAAATTAATTTTAAATCTCTAAACTAACTCCCTCTTTAGTGTAACCATTGATTATTTCTCTACCTAGCCATTGAAGCCACGACTTTGTGAACTCTTGTAACAATCATATGTTGTTGTATTATTCAATAAAAATAAATAGTCAAAATATCCTTTAATAATTAATTTTTATAGTAAAATTTTTATAGTATTGTTTGTTTGATTTTAGGAGCAATTCAATTTCACGTTACCAAACTGGACCAAGACAGTGTACCCAGAACCTATGAAAACTGCCACTGGCATAAGTTTCTCTGTCAGGACTCTCACCGACTCTTTAAAAAGGCTCTTTTCTGGTAGGTATCACTATCAGAAAACCAAGTAACCAATTTTAAGTAATAATTGTAATATAGAACAAGGCTTCCGTACCAGTAGGCTTTAAATTATAATACAAGAAATAATAATTAAAAATTATATTATCCGGGCTATATCTTACAGAGTAAAGTATTTACTTCCTAAAAACTAGTCAATAATCTTTACATTATACACTGTCTAGAGATAAAAAAATCTGAATAGTGCAACTACACCTAAAAATTTATTTTTGTTCCAAGTTTTAACTTTCTAGCATAAATCTCACTGGGAGCTAGGATAATAACAGACACACACCCATACCCATGCAGACATGCTTACTTTAGAGCCCCGCGGACTCCCATTGTAGATAAATGGTACTTGAGGGCCCCTATTCTTTTAAACCCTCCCCCCAAAAAAAAAAAAATCAATTACTTATACTCATCGCTAAAGTTCCTGTTTTTAACGTTCTAAATTGCTAAGCTTTGCAAAGTTACTATAATAATTTACAGTAAACTCTGTTATAATTTTTAGCAAATTTCTTTGAAAAAATCTTGGAATCCAAAACCAAGATTTCCCCTGAATTATCTGTTTCAGGTGTTTTAAAGACCTCCTATGTAGTTTTTACCGTGTTCTGTGTCTGTATGTGTTTGTGTGTGTCGGTTGTCATCTTAGCTTCCTATGCATTTATTCTAGAGTTGAAGTAAATTGAGTGTGGAGTTCATCCAGGGTCATAAAGAGACAAAACAGTATCTATTTATGGTGGCATCTCCCTATCTGATTCTCTCTCAGGGAAGTGGAGAAGGGTTTCTCTCCTAGTGGAGAAAAAGAAGAGAGATGCCTTTTGGAGATTAATGAGGAACCAAAACTTAGGGAACGTTTGCAAGTTTTAACCATTTAGAGTGATGTGATCATAAGGTTTTCCGACATGTTATTCCCGGTTTGCAGGTAGGCGTGTCTCAATATGGAAGTGAGTTTGCTGTTAAAAGTGATTGAAAAAAGCTGGGTTACTTGACTCGGGTCTACCAACATTTTTGTCACTTTTATCATTTTTTGTTTGTTTTGGCCTCTTTTTTACCAAATTTAATGAAACATATTTATTTTAACGTTATAATATGATGTTGTTATTTACTTTCAGTTGAATCATCTAATTAGGGGTTAATTAAAATAGTGCTTAATAAATGTACTGGTTAACTAACTAGATTCTTTGTCAAAATGCCAAATTATTGTCAAACAGACTAAATAAAACTTAAGAACAATAAGAAGTCCTGATGTAGGTCTGCAGAGGTAGAATAATGCCTGGAGTTTTAGACTTGTTGCTCTAGTATGATTAATAAACATCAACACAAGAAATAAACATGATTTTAATAGTTAAGACAAATGTATAAAAATGTAAACAAAAGTCAAGCATGCTGTTGTTAAAAGTTTAAACTGGAAACCGCAAGGTTACCTATTTACTGACTTAAGAAGAGATAAAAAAAAGTTCACCAACTTAACTCTGGTTACTTTGGTGGTAGGGATAAAATTACTGCCACGACACTGACCAATTCAGATAGATTGGTTCACTCTCGCCAACACACCCTAAGATTAACCCATGATGGATTTATCATGATAATTTCTACCAAGAAACTTTAAACTATTACTTTGCCCATGTCAATTCCATGCGATGGTGACCTGTAAAGCTTACTAAGACACTGAAATCAATGTTGAATGACATTTTTACCCGGCAGGTCCTCTTGTGAAAGAAATGCTGCATCATTTTACTGAAAAGAGTTCTGGCAAACTATCACCGGACAGGAATGTGTGGGTGTATTCAGCCCATGATACTACTGTAGCTAATCTACTCAATACTCTGGGAGTTTACAACGGAATACCTCCTCCGTTTGCTGCCACCGTTCTGTTGGAGCTGAGGAGAAATGCAAACCAGCAATATTTTGTTACTGTAAGTCATTTTATTTAACACTAACTATAACTTTACACCAACTGTAATTTTACACAACATTGTACGTCTCCTTGTGCCTGCGAAGTGGCCCCCATCGCTGACTATCCCAGGACTAGCAAAGAGGCCGAACACCTCTTGTTTATAAAGAGGGACGAGTTTTCCAACTTTTAAAATGTCTAAAAACCAAACTCTCCTTTATGAAATATCTCATTAATTATGAAAGTTAAGGGTTTTACTATTGAATGAGGAATGTTTTTTTTATTATATATACCCCATAAATATCAATACTGCACTTATTCCTTATTTTACCAACCATTTTAATTATTACTTCAGGTTCGTCAATTTTTTTTCTTAAAATTAGAGTTAATAATTAAGTTAACTCTTTCCTAGTAATTAGACACTTATGTGGTGTCAACTATATGAGGGAATATATCTGGGGGCTCAGTGATTTGTCTAGTCTTTATTTTATCGTCATATTAGTTTTCCCTTCACTTAACCGATCCACTCCAAAGTTTGAACACCCAATCATCTAGAAAGCACAACCTCTTTACGTAGTGGCACATATGACTTGTTCACAGTTTGCCTAGTTCATCTAATCCCAGCTATCCTCTGGCTAGGGTCGACTACTAGTTCACTGTGTGCTTAGTTCATCTAGTCTTACTAGCTAGCTCCTCTGATCATATTAGTTTAACCTGTCCCGCCCTCATCAGCTCTTCTAGCATCACCAGAGACAAAACAGGAACCAACCCCGCATTTGTGTATTAGGTGCCAAGGAAACCATGTAAAACCTTGGCTGGGTTGCCGGCCTTGATTTAAAGACCTCCTGAGTGTTTAATGCAAGGGATAACTCATTAGTGAGGTCCTCCCCTGGCTGGATTTGAAAACTCGACCTTCAGGTCCAAAGGCGAGTGCTCTACCACTGAGCTACTGGAATCGGTCTCTCTTTAGTTGTTTATAAGATTCTTTGTTTAGAACATACTTTTAATAATACAATACTTTTAATAATACTGTAAAAATTTATATTTTATTGTTCCATAAACCGCCAGAATACATAGTTGTTAAGTAATGTGCCCACTCACGGGTCAATCCTTGTGGGATTTCACTATATTTTTGTAATTTTCTATGTTTATTCTTGTAACAAGTTATATGTGAAATATATTTTTTTGAATAAAAAAAAACATAGGATAACTTTTGCATTTTTACCATAAAAAGGACAAATAAAATTCACAACATACAAATTAAATTTATAATATCCCGGGTTGACATTTTTTTTAGATTTCTGAACAATATGGTTATCATGCTAACAGGCCTAGTTAAAAAGTGACACATCATTTATATTTTTATTTTATTAATACAATTTTTTTACCTAAATAATTTTAATTGCTTAATTATGGTTTAATAAGGCCTGTCTATAACAGCTTATTCTGCAAGAGTTATAATAATATATAGTATATATATATATATATATATATATATATATATATATAATATATATATATATATATATATATATATATATATATATATAATAATAATAATAATAATAGGGGATATAGTTATAATACTATATCCCCTACCCCTACTGTCTAAAAAAAAACTAAGGTGAGCAATAATGTAGCTCATCTTAATAAGAGAAGAAGACTCTCCACAAAAATATACTGTATAAATCCAACTGTATTAATCCAGCTGTATAAATCCAACTGTATACATTTTTACATCACTTTAAAATTGATTATATTGATTTAATTAATACTTTATTATTATTAATAATAAATTAATTAATTAATAAATTAAGTTAATTAATTAACTTATTAATTAATAATGTGTTTTTTGAACTCCTTATTTTATAAATGATAGTGGTTTTGTTTTTCAGTTGCTTTATAGGAATTCTTCTACAGTTGATCCCTTTGTGCTTAAATTGGACGGTTGTGATGTAGCTTGCCCCTTGGATAAGTTCAAGCAGATAGTATCTCCGATAGTACCCACTGACTGGGACTCTGAGTGTTTGCCCCATGGCTTGTTTGATTTGCCTCCTGACTTACCTTACAGCTCCCTTGCCGTTTTTGGTAAGTTAATCAAACAATTTTTACTTAAAAAGAAATAAATTTGAAACTACTGTATCTGTGTTGACTTCTCTTTCTCGAAATCTACAAAAATAAAAGTCTATGTGAAAATAAATAGAAAATGAAAAGGAAAGATGTGATGAAAGTAGAAACAGGGTTAGTTATAATAGAATAGAGGTTAATTTATTGTTATTTAGTTGTAATTTGGCGCCCGACAAATTTTTGGGAGTCAAGAAACTCTTGAAAAAAGCAATCCAATCTAGATTCTGATACAATTCAATATTTCATGTATTTAGATAGAGGTAACTTCATTAGCTCACTTAGCTAACAAGCTGAGGGAGATAAACTAATTAACTCCCGTGGCTCTGCTGAGGAAGATGATATAATTGAAATATTCTATCCTTATATAATTTGGTACTACCTAGTTTTGCGAAACATGAATAGTTGACACAATATAATTGTGCGAGAGACACCTAGGAAATGTAACTAGCAAAATGCAATGCTACATCTGGGAACTGTTCCATGATTGCACATTCGTCAACAATTATTGGCTCAAAATAATATCATGTTCCAACTCATCAAGGCACCGACAGAGCCTAAACTCACTCTGACCTTCAATTAAAATTCCAAAGATTATGTGAAGTATTTACGAGAGACGAGCGGTGCTCTCTTACCGCCATCATCTTTACTACAAATTAAATTTTATCTGTGACTAGTCAACTTAAAATTATTACAAATACAAATATTAAAAGAAATAATGGGAAGTTTACTTTAAATACGACGATAATTTATTTGAACAATAATCTTATATAAACCGAGAACATAACCTGGGATGTGAACCCCAGACCTCAATGGTGTCAAAGGTGACCATTAAGGCGGCTACAACGCATATATTTATAGACCAGCCTATATATCATATTTGCTACTGTTCCTGTTATTACAATTTGTAAGTTTCTAATACAATTTTCATTTGTTTTTGTCCATGATTTAGGTAAAAATCGTTATGATTTATTGATTGATAAGGAATCGGAGACTGAGTTGTAATCTTTTCTTTTTTCTTTCTGTGGCCTTCACTTCTTTTTAAATTTTATAGTTTTATTTGTAACTCATAATTCTATATTTTATTATTCTCTTAGGACTTACAACAGGTTTGAATATTTTATTTACTAAAATACTTGCACAGATGTACTGTCTGGGTTGTTAGTTTGTCTAGCTCATCAAAGGTCTATTTCATTTTCATTGTAAATGTCTTAGTATTGTTTTTGTCATATTCATTAGTGGTAGTTGTAGAGTGGGGGGAGTTAAAGCTGAAGATACTTTGATTATTATCTAAGGAACTCTGTACCTTTGGATCCTTGTCCAAATTAAGCAAAGCATTAGAACAACTTTCTATAAAGGAATAAGAGGTAAATATAACTTACAAAAAATTAAGAAAAATAAAAAAAATGTAATGTATAATAAAATAAAATAAAATTAATAATAAAAATTACATTGAAGAGATGAAATTTAAAACTTAAGTTCAAGTTTCTCAAAAGAAATAATAGAATGAAATTAATCAAATAACTTATCAAACTTCTACTTATGATTCAAAGTTTAGAAAATATATTTTAACACATCTGTCCATGTACTAAGACTTGGACTTACACCTTGAGGTTTTATATATATATATATATATAATATATATAATATATATATTATAATATATATATATATATATATATAATATATATATATATATATATATATATATATATACATATATATATATACATATATATATATATATATATATATATATATATATATATATAATATATATATATATATATATATATCCTCTCTTATATAAAGTAATGAATAATAGTGAAAATGCTACTTAAAAGGAAAAACTCAACGGAAAAGCTAGGGAAGTGATATAAAACTTAAGGCAATCTAAATTTGGGAAGAGACTACACAACACCCACAACCGACCTAAGATAGCTTTGATCAATGAAATAAGAAAAAATAAATTAAACAGAATTAAATAGTTTTTAGATAATATTTGTAAGGGATGTTATAGGAAAGGAGGAGATGTAAAGAGAAAACATAACTACAATGAAATCACCTTTTATTTTAAATTGTGACAGTGCTGCCAAAATTGAACCCTAAATTTCCCCAAGGGTCAAAAGTCTAGGAGAACCTCAAAGCTCTCTCAAAACCCCCAGATTTAAAGACAAATTTGAGGAAAAACAAATAAATAAGGAAGGAAATGGGAAAAGAAACATTTGAAAAAGAATAATAACACGAAGGGAGCAACATGTTTAAAAATTGATTCTATCATCTTAGATTATTTCATTTCGTCATTATATTATAGCTGGCCTTCAAACGTTTAAAAACATGCCTACTGAAATTGCTACATAAATGCTTTTATATATTTTATGAAGCTCTCACATGTTGCCAGTTCATTTCAATCCACCCCATTCAAGCTTCCTTTTTTCCATCTATCTTTTGTTTGTATTTATTTTAAATTCTGCCCTTGATTGTTCTTTGTTTGCTTATCATAATTAAATATCTTAATATTCTAAGTTTGGCTCCCGGGGTTATTCTCAAGAAGATTTAGGTCTTTCGGTAGTGACAGTATTAATGTAGATGATGAATATGATGTTTAGCTTCCGCTGTAGGAGACATCTTCAGGCATTTAGGACATCATGGATGAAAACACGATGCTCTAAAAAAGTGAATTTAGTTCAGTTTTGTAAAGTATTGAATTTTCATCCACAATTTCCTATATCCCTGTAGATGCTTCCCACAGTGGAAGCAAAACGTCGGATTCATTCACTCTTTGATTTATCATGGATTCATTCATTCGGTGATTTATCATGGATTAATTCATTCCATGATTTATCTCGGATTCATTTATTCATTCAAGACCTAAATCTTTATCTTAGAATTCATTAAAATAAAATTTTATTATGCTGTTACAAGCTTTTATATTTCAATCATACAATTTTATACCGAGCTATAATTTTCATTTCTACTCATAAATTTATGCTAGAGGTCTCTAAATTGGTGTACCAAATATATTATTTTTATTGTCTTAAAGGATACACTAATAAAAGTTTAAAAACCTTTTATGTATCCAATAATAACTGTACATTTCCTTAATAACAACAGAAGTAAGTTAGAGAAAGTACTTATAAAAGTAAGCATTGATCCAATAATTGCAATACTTTTCCTTTGTTCTTAAAGTAGTGAGAGAAAGAGTCACCCGTGGTGTAGTGGTTAAGGTACGTGGCCAATACACAGAATAAATATACTTTAAACTTTTAAAATGGAGTTTATTTAGTCATGGATTCAATCCCAGCATGGGCCTCTGGGATTTTTATGAGAGGGATAAAAATTCTGCGTACCACGTCCTTTAGAAGGGACGTAAAGCTGGTAGTCTTGAGCCTGTGTGTTGTTAGGTACTCGTTAAAGACCCCTTACCTTAGAAACTGGGTATAGGCAAAATTTAGGACCCTCATAGTGATTCATTGTAATACTATAGTGTGTCTGCCTTGTAGTTTAAAGTGTATGGAGGTTTGGTTTAACAGTGAGGGCAAGTGTTGTTCCTAGTTTTTACTATACTATAAGAGTCAGTGAAAATATGTATGATTGCTTGAAAAAAGTTTGAGAGGAACCATAGAAATTCACGGCTCTTCTGTCTAGGTTAGATGAAATATACCTACACTTGAAATTATAAGGAGTAGAACACTATCTTAGGGAGCTGGCAAAAAGGGCCCAAAAACTTGCCTGGTAGTTACTACCACTCCCTCCCATATTACTACTACTACTAAGTGAAGAAAGTACTAAGAACATCTCCCTGCTACCAAAGGTACTTATAAAAGTAAGCATTTATCCAATAATAGCAGTAATTTTCTTTTATACCCTCATTACTTAGTATGAAAAAGTACTTATAAAAATAAGTACTTCCTGTTCATTTTAAACTTTACATAGCTTGTGCTTTTGAGTTCGTAACTAGTCGAAATATTTTTTTAAGCAGAGAAAGTAATAATTATGTAGTTTAATTTTTTTTAATACACTCTTATAGTTGGTCAATAATTGATACTTAATCATCCCATAATGCTGGTCTTTCATTGCAATTAGATATTAAAGTTCTTCATTTAGAGAGTGCACCAGTAGTCTGATAGCGCCCTTACTGGGCTCTTGCAAAGACTTTAACACATTCTACTTCTGCTGTTTTTGTAACAGTAGTAGTCTGATAGCGCCCTATACTGGGCTCTTGCAAAGACTAACACATTCTACTTCTGCTGTTTTTGTAACAGTAGTAGTCTGATAGCGCCCTATACTGGGCTCTTGCAAAGACTTTAACACATTCTACTTCTGCTGTTTTTGTAACAGTAGTAGTCTGATAGCACCCTATACTGGGCTCTTGCAAAGACTTTAAACATTCTACTTCTGCTGTTTTTTGTAACAGTAGTAGTCTGATAGCGCCCTATACTGGGCTCTTGCAAAGACTTTAACACATTCTACTTCTGCTGTTTTTGTAACAGTAGTAGTCTGATAGCGCCCTATACTGGGCTCTTGCAAAGACTTTAACACATTCTACTTCTGCTGTTTTTGTAACAGTAGTAGTCTGATAGCGCCCTATACTGGGCTCTTGCAAAGACTTTAACACATTCTACTTCTGCTGTTTTTGTACAGTAGTAGTCTGATAGCGCCCTATACTGGGCTCTTGCAAAGACTTTAACCATTCTACTTCTGCTGTTTTTGTAACAGTAGTAGTCTGATAGTGCCCTATACTGGTCTCTTGCAAAGACTTTAACACATTCTACTTCTGCTGTTTTGTAACAGGTATTTTTAGTGGGTTTATTTGGGAATTTAGCCTTCTATTATAAAAAAACCTATTTTTTGTCATGAAATATGAAGAAGGATATCTTATAGAAGCATTAATTAATTTAAAATTATTTACCTCCAGATGGTGTATAATTTATGGTTTAATGGCTAGTTTTTAGGGAGTAAAGAAGCTCTTTTTTCTCTCTTGGGAGTATAATGTGACTCCTATTGATTGGGCCCCCAAGTTTCAATTTCAAAGTTTAAAATTCAATTTTTTAAAAATATTTTTCCAGGGGCAGCACCCAAATAAATTTAAAAACAAAACGTACATTAATTAAATCACAGCAACATCTTGAGATAAAATCTTTTATGCACTTCAGGAGTAAAATTATTTTACCCTAGCAATAATTAATTCTCTTGGCTTAGCCTTAGAAGTTAAGTAAATAAAGCCGTTGGCTTCACATTGGGAGTTTATTTCCTTAGCTTTCGCTTTATGCTTATATTTTTTAACTCTAATTACTGTGGATATGTTTCTCATAACTCAATTAATTTATTGATAATGCTTAAATAATTTACTTTACAGCTTAGAGACCTTCAGTAATAAATCTGAATGTGGATTATGCTACATGATAATTTTTTAAATAAAATTTATGCAACAAGATTGTATAAGATATATTTATTATTGGTTTGCTTGGTTAAAACAGGACTGGTTGATCAATTAAATCCCATACTGCACAAAATGCAGAATCTATATTACTTACATCCGTATCTGTCTCTGTTGTTAAAAACCAACTAATTGTTTGAACTTAATGTTTTGTTTTTAGCTATGGTTGCATCAACACTATTAGTATTTCTTCTTCTGATATCTACAACTCTCTACTGGTATAAACACTCTCCAAGCACTCTCTACAGGAAATTAGGAACTGAGACTCTCTAAGAAACTTAACATTCAAAGAAATCTAAAATTCATTGAAATCTTGTAACATTCAGTTTTTCAAATTTCTAAGGCAGGTTTCCACTATTTTAAAGTCAAAGCAAAGGTATCAGGTTGGTAACAATGCAATAACTTGAAAGGGTATAAATATCATGGAAGGTGGTTTTCAGTTTGGAAAACAAAATTTGATGTATTTATTGAAATGCACCCTTAAGGATGAATCATCAAATATCAATTAATAATGTTTCATTAATAAATTTATAAAAATAGTAATAAATATAATGTGTTAAATGGTTAAAAATGAGATAACATCATTAAGGGCCTTTATTAAGCATCATTCTTCTGTTATCAACAAATCAAGCTATGCATTTGATGACCGCAATAAACTCTAGCCAAGTTTTATTTATGAATAAAACTAATACAATATCAATTAAATTAATGAAGACTTCAGCTCTTTTTATTAAAATTTATTGAAAATAAATTGACGAAAAGCTTTCGCCCAGGGATCCTGAGCTTCTCGGTTCAAAAATGACAAAGTTTGAAAATTAATAAAAATTTGAATGTTTTTATATGTCACATGTCTAAGTAAATAAATTAAAAATGAAATTACAAAAAAGGGTAAAGGAAAAATTAAGATTTCAAGATAATATTTTAATAAATACTGCTAAAATTGTTAATGTCTTGTTTTTTGTTCATACTGTCTTTGTCAGCTTTTTATACAGAGCATTTCTAAAAACTTCCTTTTGTCTATATGTGGTTCTGTATAAAGTATACGACACTTTTCTTTTTCTGGTCGGTGGTTTTTCCTTTACCTTTTTTTTATAATTTCATTTTAAATTTATTTACTTAGTTAGACACGTGACATAAAAAAAAAACATTCAAAATTTTGTTAATTTTCAAACTTTTTAATTTTTGTCATTTTTAAGAACTGAAGAAGCTCAGGATCCCTGGGCGAAAGCTCTTCGTCAATTTATTTTCAATAAATTTTAATAAAAAAGGACTGAAGTCTTCATTAATTTAATTGATATTACAATTTATAAGAGTCCAAAAGCTCTAAAGTTATTAAAACGAATACAATAGTAGTTTCTTCAGTACTTTTGGCTTTAATTTTTACTCGACTTCCAACTTATCTTATTGAAATTTTGGAAGTGAACAAAAATGTTAATGATTGAGTAAAAACCCATTTGAAATTTTTAAATGGGGACTTGTCTGGGAAATTTAGAAAAATTATTAATCATATTTATTGCAGAAACAAAATTCTTTTTAGTAAATGGATTTTTACAAAAACTTATGACTAACATTTGGCAAACCTGTATAAAAAAAGTTAAGATTTTCAAAGAGGAAACATGAACAGTATTATTTCTTATTTATTCAGTATCAAAATTGAAGATTTGACTATTTTTTTAAACGTGAAACAAATATATTTATAAAATCTAACCTCTTTTTTATTGATTTATTTTTCATTTTTTATATTATTTTAATTTTTAAGTTATAGACTTTATTATAAGAACTCAAACTTAAAAGAATGATATCGAGAGCTAAATAAATTTGAACCAGTGTAAAAACCTGACAAAACTTACGCAAGATATTTTTTTAATTAAAAGAAAGTCATCTTAAAATGTTTAAAGTTAAATTACATATTTTTCCACGTAAAACTTTAACTTTTGTCGAGGTTTTAAACTTATTTAACTGTAATATACTTTAAACGATAAAATATTATTATATTTTATTGTTTTTTATCAATACTTTTTGTGATTATTTTAAACACATTTTTTACAATTGTTATTTTAAATGTTGTTTCTTTCTCCCTCCTATTCATACAAAATAAACTGTCTCTCTTAATCAGTGATTGTAATGACAATATGAAGCTAAAATTTTTGTTCTTAATACAATTTTTTTGATAATCCAAAATTACCCAGGTGTTGAGGGATCTCAATTTTTTTAATTAATAGATGTACCATTTTATTATTTAAAATTGGTACAGTTTAAACTAACAAATAAACTGTTAACCTGGAAAGATAATTTTTTTTCTGCACCAAATGCAATTAGTTTTTCCATATTATTTGTGTTAGGTACCCAAAACTAATGTAAGCTCTCTCTGTGTTAGGTACAATGTAATTGTAGTTCTTTGTTTTCTATTGTAGTTTAACTATCCTCATTTTCCTTGTAGAGGTTAAACAAGAAGTGAAAGAATTATGAATCTGCTGATGTCACTTTGTATTGTCAGTTTTGATGAAATAAAATTCAAGACCTCACCAATTTTTTATGGACATGAATCTGCAATGATTCGTAGTGGAGTTCTGTCATACAATGTTATAGTAATGCGCATGGTTATAATCAGTTGACAGTGTGGGTATATATTCTTGAGGAACCAATGAAGTTGGTCCAATATAAAATTGTGAGCTTGGTTTAGCACCCAGGACTAGCCTCAGTGGCTCCCTTGTTGTCAATTGATTATAACTGTGTGTATTACTATAGTAAAGATTGTATGTATAACCAGGGGCCTGTTTTACAAAAGTACAAGTCTTGTAGTTACCAAAACCGTAAAAACAAATGTGCTGTAATGACAAATGTATGAGTGTTGCCAAGAATACACTTGTAGATTTGTAGCATTTCTATTAATAAACAACATTTTCTTGTCAACTACAATTACTTGTAACATTGACTTGTAAATAATTGCATACATACACTTTAGAAATAATCACATTCAAAATAATATACTTATATGAATGAAACTGGTTTTAATAATATGTTGGCATATTGTTTACAAAAACCTTATAGGTTGCAATAAATTGTAATGATAATCGGGATATTCAATATGACTTTGTAAAACATTTTTTACAAATAATACTTCTCGTATTTTAGAAATAATTTACTTATATGAATGAAAATGGGTTTTAATAATATGTTTACAATTTTAGATATGTTTAATACAATTGTATAAAAACCATCAGTAATTACAAGTCTATACCAGTATATTAGTGAACCAATTTTCTTACAATTATTACTTAACTTGTAACTTTTTACTAGTGTAGTATACAAGATTTGTAGTTTTGTGAAACAGGGCCCTGGTTGACCGTCTCAAGTATCTTTTATCTTATTAACTAGGAAGAACAGAGACAACTACTAATATCAATATACATAATTGGATTACAGCAGATTTAGTTATTCACTAATTTACTCAATATTAGGGAACACTATTATTTTCTAAGCAAGTGATGACATTTTTCTTTGACTTCCTTTTTTGGTCCTGTAAATATAAACAAACCTTCCAATATCCACCTTGGATTATTTAGTGATTTTAACAAATTATCTTCTTCATCTTTTTAGATAGATTATTTAATATCTCTTTAATATGTGGTAAACTTTTCCAATTTCCAATAGTCAAAGTTAACAAATAGTTTTTTTTTTAAAAAATTAATATAGTCCTTTTAAATGTTAGTTCCCCTGAATCATTTAAAGCTCATGAAATTAGAATTGATGTGTTCATTAATTTCATAAATTACTCTGTAATTTATGTCACAGTCATTTTAAATAGTAATTAATAGTTTTAGTAATTTTTTTGATAAATTATGTTAGTTACTCAAATAAGTAGGAATCTTTAGTACAACTTATCAATTCCAAAAATATTATAATTATTATTTTTTTGGAGCTTTCTTTTAAATTTTGAGTGAAAAAGGATTTGCTGGTGAATACTAAATTTTATAAATGAACAAGGAAACTTATCTCTTAGAAGGATTTTGTTTTCACTATTTTTATATTGTTTAATATTTCATACCCACTCAATATTTCTTCAGGTCAGTAAATATTCTGACCTTAGACACCTCAGAGGTCTGACTCACTCTAAGTTTATATGAGATTAGTTCATATAAACTATCACCAACTTCAGATTACAATTTGAGCGTAATGGTTGCCATCAGCATCTGAGTGGGTTCCTACATGCATTATTGTTCTATTTCATGAATTCAGCTTTTTATTGATTGCTAAATTATATTTTGATCAATTATAGAAATTGTTCATAAAGATGTTTATGAGGTTTTAATAATACATTGAAGGTAAGTGTGGTTTTCTGACCTAATTTTGCAAAATAAGTGTGGTTTCTGACCTAATTATGCAAAATAAGTATGGTTTCTGACCTAATTTTGCAAAATAAGTGTGATTTCTGACCTAATTTTGCAAAATAATTGTGGTTTCTGACCTAATTTTGCAAAATAAGTGTGGTTTCTGACCTACTTTTGTAAAATAAGTGTGTTTTCTGACCTAAATTTGCAAAATGATGGCTTTAGAATACCGCTCTTTTAAATATTTGAATTCCACATTAAAAAAAAATTGACTTGAATCCAGTTAGATCTTTATGTAACTGAGAAAATTAACCTTGAGATTATAAATTTGTGATATTTCTGTTGAATAACTAACTGGATGTTATTTTATTTATTTAGAATTCCGTAAATTGTTTTAAGTTTATTTTTTTAACAGAAAGGTAATTTAAGTATTTATAAAGAACATTGTACAGGATCTTAAATAAGTATTTTTTAAATTATTTAACAGGAAGTTAATTTTAAGTTTTTGTAAAATTATTCTCTAGAAAACAAGTTGACATAGTAATTTTTGGCCTCCATGATGATTGCAATGAAAATATTAGAGCCTTGTTAAGGTTTATAAAGATGTTTATTAATATATATCTGGATATTTCGCTTATTACTCCTATATATTAATTTGTTCATTATTCCCTGTAAGGCTAATAATCTACCAAATACCATGATATCTACTGTTAATGTTATCATGAGACATGTGTCAATAACTTCCTTCTATATTTTATGAAGTGACTTTTCAAAAAATAATTTACAATGTTTACAAATACTTCATAAACAGACATTAGTACATTTAAATTTTACCATTTATAGCTTTTTAAGCTTTTTTATTTTGTACATTTTATTTAATAAGACTGAGAATAAGGATTGATTTTTAGTTAATTTTAATGAATTTGTTTTAGAAATAAGTATTACTTTATACATTCCTTTGTTTATTAGAAAAAGAAGTGTTAAATAAACCCAAATTTAGTCATCATCGGTACCAGCAAACATGTGGGAAGAAGATAAAGTGTTACTGAAAAATCTGTCAGGACTTCTTCCTCTATTAACTTCTTTCCATTGACCGAAGGTTGACCTTAAAGTTGAAATTCCTTTGTTTAATCAGATTTTAATTAAATGTTAACATGTAGAGTGTATTTACTAAAAAAACAAATGGAATCAGCTGTTTAGGCGATTGACCAATCAGAAAGCAACTAAACCCAGAAAGATGCTAAACCTCTTCTTTAAAAAATGTTAATAGAAAGAAAATTACAGCAAAAATTTTTCTTTTAAAATAAACTCTTTAAAATAAAGTTCTTTTAAAACTTCTTTTAAAATAAAGTGCCAACTTAAAAGTTTTTAAGTTGGCACTCTTATTCTTTTTGGAGAAATTGATTGAGTCTCGTAATCTTGTTTTCTTTGGATCTTTTTCAATGGTAAATATAATGTTAGTATATGTCAAGGAAACAAGGATATGTAATAGTTAATGTATGACCCCAAAGACCTGGCTTTATCGTTATTTTTAGGATGTTAAGTTGGCATGTCTTAAATATTCTACCAGTTCTACCCGGAACACTTTTAGTTTGTATTTTATTTCCTTAAAATTGTATTCCCATTCCAATTTGCTTTTAATTGTTAATTTGTTACCTTTAGATATAATTGTGTATAGACTGATACAAATTTATTTCTCTAACAATAAATGGCTGTTGTGATAAAATGTTGCTTTTTTTATACACGTTTTCTTTTTTACATGTAATTTAAAGTGGATATATATCTAATGCATCCTCCAGTTAGATCCAAACTATGTGTGGCGTAACACAAATATATTAAGACCAGGTGACAGAGGGCATAACATGGCTAACCTGATGTAGACCTGCATGAGGAGGGTTTTGGGTTCTTGCCTCAAATAACCTTTTTAGACACCCATTCCTTTCTAACTGGAATGCCAAATTTCCAATAAATTCAGCCAATTTCAGGAAAATATTAAATATCAAATGTTTATCAATGTTGATAAACTGTTGATGTATATGCTTGGTACATTTGGATTCAGTATTTATTACATCAGACTTAGTATTTGTCGAAATTTCGTTCTCGTCGTGCATAGTCAAATTTTATTATTGACTTTTCTCAACAAGTAAACATGGCTGGACAAAACTAAAAGTAGCACTGTATTCAGAGGGTAAAACTTAATAGGAAACGGAAAAAAATGCATCTCAAAAGGTTAGTTCTGTCCAAACTATATCAGTCAGGACTGCCAACTTCTGGAAAATAGTGAAGGAGGGTATTCGCAATTTAAAGAGATAGTTGTAAGGTTGGCAATACCAATGACAGGAAAACGAAAGGGGGATACATTTTTTTATCACAGGATTAGCATGGGAGCCAATAAAAATTCTTCTTTTATTTATTTATTGTTAGTTAATTTATGATAAATGAGGTAAAAATTAATAGAATGACCATCGGTGCTACAAAAATTGCCAATGTTTCATAGATAAATACTTTGATTATTCCAGGATATTAAATATAGAATCAGGCTCTTATCACTACAGACTTGGATTTGTTCAGAAATAATAAAACCTAAACGAATAATTTAAACAAACATTTTGCAATAAAAAGGTAATTTTGTATGTTAGTGGAAACTAAAATTATTTAAAAGTAACATTAATTAACAATAAATACAAAATAAAACACTATATTGTGATTTTCACCTTCTTATCACTTAATTTAAATACTTGTGACAACCCATTAAAACTATACTTTTCAATGAAATAGGGATTCTACTGAGTTCAAACACCCTAAAATTAATTAAATTAAAGCACTTCAAGAAAAATTTAAAAAAAATAATTGTCTCAAATAAGAAAAACCAAAAAACCCTCATAAGGACTTTAACAACGATCATCCTTTTGTTATCAATTTCTTATCAGCGACGGTGGCAAAGCTACGGACTTTGAATTGTGAATAATAGGCCTTATTAGTTAAGATTGCCAACTCCAACAAAATTGTAAAAGAGGATAAAATAGGCCTTACTAGTCAGGATTGCAAACTCAAAGAAAATTGTAAAGGAGGGTATAACAGGCCTAATCAGTCAAGATTGCCAACTTGAGGAAAATTGTTAAGTCATGTTATTGTTTCCACCTTTGATTGATAAGATGTTAGTGATAGAGAGGCGCATCTACATGTATACTAGGCCTAGAAATGATTAGTCATTAGGACACCGTGATAAAGGGCCTGGCTACTTGTTATTCTAATATTTCGAACGAATCAAGATTCACGCAATTTATAAAATAATCTACGCAATTGGTTCACACATTTATTTTGTTTTACCCACGAAGGTGCACCATTTTGTTTAAATTGAATTTTTATAAATATTGCAGTGAACTGTAAGTTTACTTTTATCTTTTAACAATAAATTTTGCATTGATTAACTATTGCTTTCAGTTACTCATGGCTTGTGTTTGCTTTCAGCTACACTTCAGAGTCCCTAAGGTGTTTGATCAATAATTTCATTATTCTTACATTTTTTTTTTGGCTCCTACCCCTCCGTTAGGAAGGCAGAGTCGTTACATCAGGCTTTATTAGTCAAAATTGCCAACTCCAGGAAAATTGTAAAGGAGGGTATAACAAGACTACCAAGTTCAGCAATCTTCTTATACAACCAAATTCTAAAAACTGAAGTCATAACATCAGGTTATTAAGAGATATTTATATTCTGATTAATTACAGTAGATTAACCAAATTTTTAAACTGGTATGTCCTAACTGTCTAATTTTAATATAAAGTTGAGTTGTTTAAAACCAATGGGTTGTTCTTCATTATTATTTAAACCTTTTTATAGTACTATTATGTAAATAGTTGGGGTGACAGTAGTGTAGTCGTTAGCATCTGTGTCTGCCACCCAGACAGTCAAGGTTCAATACCTGGTCAGGCTCTCTAGGGTTTTATGTGAGGGTGAAAATCCTTTTTATGTGCCACCCTTCATAAGAGTATCAGGCCTGTACGTTAGATACTCGTAAAAGATACACAGCCCTTAATGAACCTCAGTTTAGGACCCTTTTATGTTCTTGAAGAAGAGAAAAGCTTAGGCCCGTATTCAAAGACGTTTTCCTAACATTCTCCTAACTTTTTCCTAACATTCTCCTAACATTTTTCTAACTCCTAACATTCACCTTAGGTTTAGGTAAGGGAAATGTTTTTAAGCCATGAAATTTAAATGATCGTTCCCGTGTTTTAAAAGTCATTTAGAGGCTTCGCATGATTTTTTTTGTAAGAACCTAAGGTAGTTAAGTCAAAAAGTGATACCATTGTAAATAACGTAATATATCGCAAAATATCAATGTTATTAACTTATTACCTGGATTTATGACACACTTTGTCGGATTAATAACTATCTACATAAATTTACATAATATAAGTTACTATTAATCCACTTACCTTACTATTAGGGAATTTACCCTGAAATTCTTTTAACACAATCAGATTTTTTATTTTCCATGGTCTGTTTGTGGCGGGCTATTGATTCAAAGATGAAATTCAGTTGGTCCGGTGTGAATAATTCAGCCATTATTATACCAAAAACATTTTACACAAACAAAAATGAATTTGATGACACAAAATTTGTGAAAAACAAAATTGTGTAAATGATTGAGCAAAATGAAAAGTGTTGCACTGATTAACAGGTCTTCATTTAGACACCTTTGGATTCGTACAACCTGGTCCACGTTCATACTTGAAACGCTTGACACTGCTTTATTTATGAAAGCTGTTACAATAATTGAACATTGTATTTGTATTAACTCTATTAATAAAAAAACATAATTAATATTATTAATTATGTAAATAAAGTTTCTAATATATTTAACATTCGCCAAAGCAAGGCCGCATTGTTGTTTATGACAAAGTGTGTCGTAAATCCAGGTAATAAGTTAATAACATTGATATTTTGCGATATATTACGTTACTTACAATGGTATCACTTTTTGACTTAACTACCTTAGGTTCTTACTAAATAAAATCATGCGAAGCCTCTAAAAGACTTTTAAAACACGATAGGAGAATGTTAGGAGTTAGGAAAATGTTAGGAAACGTCTTTGAATACGGGCCTTAGTCTTTCCCCACACAGGGAGGCATATGTTGTTTTAAGTTAAAGCTACTGAAATTGATAAAAAAGTTACATCTCTTCAGTGGATTAGACTCAAAATGCCTGCAAATAGACTAATAAGATAGAACGCTATCTTTTATCAAAGGGAGATAGCAAAAAGGGCCTAACATGGTCTACTAAATAAATGATCCATCAGCTCCCCCTAATTACTTCCCACTGAAATTGTTCTTACCATTCCATCACATCACCTTAAAACATAAAAATTAAACATACATAATAAGAGATACTGATATTTTTATAATATAAATTTATTTATAAAAAAAATTACAATAGTTTGTTACCGCAAATCCTACAAAATATGATCAAGAATAAAATATATTTACAAAATATCAACGACATTTAGTACCCCACTAATGGTTTTAATCATTTTGGCAGAATGATTAAAACCAACACAATATCCATTTAATAAATGTTCATTAAAAGAAGAATTTTATAAGATCTAAAAAAATAGTCATAGTCATGCATTAAATTTATTTGAAGAGGGGTGATGAGATATATTGGACAGACTATAGAATTTGTCTGAGAGCTTAAATTAGGTTGGGAGGCTGAATAGAGCAGCCTAAACGTCAGAAAGGTCCAGGTTTCGTAGCCAAAATTTGTTAACACATCTAATTTACTTCGGTTTGGTCTCCTGATCTGTAACATGCCTGATAAACACGTGGTTTTCTTCAACCAGCTCAGGTAGGGCTTCTTCGTGCAGAAACGATACTCCAATAGCAAGAACACTACCTGTAACACATAAAAATATGTTTATTGACTAGTCACAGTAAGAAAAATATACGTAAATACCTCTAACTCTCCTTGGATCTTCTGCTTGCTAGTTAGGTGCTCTCTGACTAAGCTATTTAACACTGAACTACTGACAAGAAGGGCCCAACAACGTGGCCTATTTGCCTGTCTTTGCCTCTCTACCTTTGTATTAACACTGAACTATAGTATAGCACGTGGTTATTATCAGTTGACAGTGTGGGAAAATAGTTTTGAGAAACTAATGAGGTCGGCCTGATATGAAACTGTAGGCGTTGTTTAACCCCCACAATGGGCTAACTTCATGGACTTCCTCCCATTTTTTTATTTATTTATAACCCTGTGTGATACTGAAAAAGTTCATAAGTACAACACCTCATGGTGAATACTCCTAATAATAATAAATCTTCAAAAGGGATTACATTTTACTGCCACAGTGCCATCTTATGGCTTTACAGTCTAACTCAAATTGAATTCCAAAAAATGCCACAAATTTCATTTCATAACAAAGGGGTTTAGACACTTTATGAAAATTTGGAAAAGAATGGACTCTTAGTAATAATATCAGTAATGCATGGTTAAAATTCAAAGTAGATCAAATTTCAGCAATGCATAAAATTAATTTTGTGTAGAAGCTATCTAATTGTGTCACTATTGCATTGAAGATTTCATTATCAGAATAATAAATATAGACCCTATTTACTGAGTAAACAATTAGAATTGTGATGTTTAGAGAGAGAAAGAGAGGTGAGAGGTTTTTGTAGTTGTGGTTCCCAACTGGTAGTCTGTGACGGAGGCCTTATGTAAGGATATCTCTTGAACCATTCTGGTAGAAGGTCTATAACCTTTGGCTGTTTGGATATCGTCTGAGACAAATCTGTATCCAGGTTTCTGTTATCTCCATTGTCTAATTTTTTAACTCGCTAGATAACTATTATTTAGTAGAAAGATTAGTTAGAAGTAGTATTAGATTCAAAATACAGAATAATATGTTACTAGAATAGACAGTAAAGTGAGTTATTTTTTCACCAGAAATTGTATTTACAGTTGAGCAAAGAGGGTCAGTAAATATTGCCAAAGAATCGCAGTCACTATTTTGATTGGGTTGAAGCTATCTGATTGTGTCACTATTGTGTTGAAGCTATCTGATTGTGTCACTATTGTGTTGAAGCTATCTGATTGTGTCACTATTGTGTTGAAGCTATCTGATTGTGTCACTATTGTGTTGAAGATTTCATAATCAGAACAATAAATATATTTATTTAATGAAAATCAATAATAAGTAAAATGATGCTATTGAACGACTCACAATATTTTAACAAACATAAATAAAATTAAAAATATATCTTACCATCCTGGCTAAAACTGAGGGATGCAACAGACGTAGGATATCTATGGAACTGGCACAATCTTTTCTTGTTGAATCCATCCCATATATTGACATATCCATCAGAGCCACCAGTGGCAAATGTGTTGAAAACAGGGTGAAAACTAAACAGAAATAAGAAAGATAAAGAAGTTAACGCTAAGAAATATAAAAGAAGATAAAAAAGTAAGCACTACGAAATATAAATTTGCTAAAAAAGAAGTAAACGCTAAAAAAATCGAGTATGGGGATCCTCAGAACTTTTCCTAATTACATCGGATTCGCTACGCTTATCCTCCCAACTACATCCTCCCTAACTCGTCAAACGTATGCTGAAACACCTCTTCCGACTCACTTCGCTCGTCCTCACATATTAAATACATTCGTTTCATCCTCAGCGTCACTCATACAGCACTGAACACGCTTAATGCTGCTAAACTTTTATGATCCAATAAAAATCATAGATATACTTGTCATATTGAAGCAAAACTCAGTGTACTTATTTATGGTACACACTTGTACCAAATTTCAACTTAATTGGATTAATTTACAAATTTTAAAAAACGTACATGTCATTTGATATAATTTGAATTAATGCTACTAATGAGATGAAACTTAGCACATATGGCTACATACACGCCAAATCTCTATCTGTTCACATAATTTTTCCGCGTTTTATGATTTATGGGTTATTGACGTCATAAAAAAAAATATTTTCCGAATAGCACAACTACAGTGGAAGACTGATTTTTGTACAAAGTTTCAAAACTCTCTCTAGCATAAAAATAATCTAGCATAAGTTTCAAAATGCTCTCTAGCATAAATTCACTGGGTGCTACGATGATAACAGACACACAAACGCATACAGACAACTTTGCAAAAACCACTCAGGAGGCCTTGAAAGGCCTGAAACGGATACTTCTGGTGACATCCCGGTCTCTGACTTTTTTTGCAAAAACAATTCTTTTCCTATATACCTAGGGTATAAATAAGGAAAAGATAAAGAAGCAAATGCTAAGAAATAAAAAAAGAAGTAAACACTAAGAAATATAATAAAAAAAAGATAAAGAATTAAATGCTAATAATATTAAAAAAGATAAAGAAGTAAATGCTAATACTGTAAAAAATATAAAGAATAAAATGCTTATAATATAAAAAAGGTTAAGAATACAAAGAAAGATAAAGAAGCAGATGCTAATAATACAAAAAAAGTAAAAACTTAAAGTCACACAAATTACCTAATTGTATTAACAGGATATATTTTTTCAATGTTTCCTTCTTTGATCCTGTGGCATTTGAAAGCATATTTTTTCTTTTGGAATTCTGGTCCTGTGTCAAAATACTCTACAGCGGCTCTTCCTTCTATACTACTTAATACGTAACCCTAGAAATATAAAGGTAAAAGCATTTAAACAAAATAAAACCAATAGAAAACAAGTACTTTCAGTAGACTGTCAAAGATTTATCAAAGGGATGGCATCAAATGGTGGCCGTTGAATCTACTAATGATTACTAATTTAGTTAGTCTATTAAATGAAACTTCAAAGCTATGAATATGAATATATCAAGAAGCTCTCTTTATTTCCTTAAAACTGGGTAAGGTTATGAAACAATCTGAATAATTACAACTGTGGAATAAATTTTTATGATAAAATATGAAAATAGAAAAAAATATGGCTTTGGCTTCTTGGTCCCTTTGGATTCAAAGGCCTCCCTGTAGCCGCTTTGTTGTAATTGTCCTATATCAGTTTGGCATAATACTAATTGATGTAAGTGGTATATTGCCACAATATTAGTCTCCCTTTAAATAAATACATCCCCATTTCCCTACCATCCATGACCCCAACCTCATCTTTCCTTTAAAAAAGACTATGTTGACTAATTATTTAACCAAATAAATAAGAAAAAAACTCACTTGTTTATTAGGAAAACATCTGATAGATCTAGTTTGGTATTTAAGGCTCGACTCTCTCCTCTGTAAGATATACCCCATGTTTCTCATATCCCAAACATAGACTTTACGTCCTGCCGTTCCTACTACAAACTTCTCACCACATAAACTCATAGTATAAACCTAAAACAAATAAAACATAAAAAACAATAAAGTACCACGGTTCATTTTCAAATTCAAATGGAAGTAAAAATAATAAAAAATTGACATTTTCTCTTAGCAAAATTTGCTAAAAACTAAAAAGAAGTACATAAAAATTAGTTGATTAAACTTGTGAAACAAAATAAGATACCTTATCAGGCTGTTTGAAATTGCCAACACATCTTGACTGCCTTGTATCCCACATTTTAACGTATGTGTCCCAACTACCAGTTAGTATGCCGTTCATTTCAGGTGAATACTCCATGCATCTTATTGCATTCTCGTGTGTCCCAACAACTGTCTCTGAAATTAATAACATTTTATTTATAATATTACTTATACAGTGGTTACATTTTTACTTTTCCTAATTTAGGAAAAGTGCTGTGTTTGCAAACGCCTGAATTATCCTTTACAGGTGTTCTTAAGACATCTAGAGTGGTTTCCACCAAGTTATGTCTGTTAGCATCGTAGCTCCCAGTGTTTTATGTTAGTGTTGAAATTTGATACAAAAATCATCCTTAAGTTTAGTTGTGCAATCCAGATAATAACTTTTTTATAACCTCATTAACCCGCAACAATGAATCAAAATTCATGAAGCACGGAAAAATTAGTTGATCTGTTTGAGATTAGGCATGCATGCAGTCAAATATAAGACAAACATAAATCCTAAGTTTCATCTCATTACCAGCATTAGTTCAATTCTCATCAAATGGCTTGTGCATGTTTTTAAAAACTGGTAAAAATCAGAAAATAACCTAATTAAGTAGAAATTCGGTACAAGTGTATTCCATTACATAATAAATAAGTCCACCAAGTTTTGTTTCAATCCGGCAAGTATATCTATGGTTTTTGTTGGATCATAAAAGTTAAGCAGCAAATATTATGGTGCGGAGGTCGCAAGCCAGGTTAATTTTCTCTGAAATGCATGTTTTCTTTTTCAGGTTTCCTGTGTATGCTTTATAACCTGATCAGTAGTGTCACAACTTGTTATTTAACCTTTTCTTATTATTCAAATAAAAATGCGCTTATTCACCCCAAAGATTATACAATGCACGGCACAGTATTATTGTTTTCTAATAAATAGCTATTCTATTTTATAATTTTTTACACTTCTCTGCTGATTAAGTTATCATTAAGAATTGGAAAAGTTAAAACAAAAATTTCTAAAAAGTTTCAGTATAAAATAAAAATTTTAATTAATAAAAACACAAATGTTTACCTGTATTACTATTGAAATCATACATTTTCAAGGTTTGATCTAAACCTGCACTAAATGAGTGTACAGCATCCTGCAACAAGCACAGATAATAGATACAAATAAAAGCTCACACAGAGTCAATGACCAACCCCTAAGGTTTGGATGTTAAAGTGCTAGTAAGCTAACCTTCGATACTATGGAGGACTAGGGTTCTCATCCCAAGTCTTGGGCCTCTTACCCACTCCTCAGCATTATTGTCCTATATAGTTTTGTCATATGCTAGTTTATGTAAACGGCATACTGCCAGAATATAATCGAATTTTCAAATGTATTAGTCGAAAAATCGGTTACGGGATACATCGGAACTTTTTACAGGTTTTAACTCTTAGACTTGTTTGCCGAGCGTCTCCTTAACTCCTCCCCTTTAAAATTAATAGGAACTTGGGGATTTCACTCACCTCTCTCTTGCTGCGGCAAGAATAATGGAACCTTCTTATTTAATGGACTGAAAGCCTTGCCTGATAGCAGGGCTTGTCTTGTTTTCTTTTCCCTTTATACCAACCATGGATCACTTAGGGTGAATTCGTATAAAGCTTTCTGATGATTATGTTCAGACACAAGTATTTACTAGTAATTAGTCATTACTATGAACAAGAAAATATTAGGAGGTAAGGTAAGGTAATGGTTTTGGGTGCAGGCTATCCACTACTAAATGTAAGGATAGATCAATTTAGTGCCAAAAGCAATTTGCTTAAAACAAGACGACTAGCTCTGCTCTAGGGTACACGATCCGTTTATTTAGAATACTGTGTGAAAGTACTAAATATAGGTTTAACAGATGAGATGTAGCTCACTTCACAAGCAGACTCTACTAAAATAGAAAAACCTCATTCATACCCATTGGAAATTCGCAAAAATAACCAAATACTAACTTGAAAACAGCAATCCAATACAGGTCTATCGTGTGCGTACATGGTTTTAAGGGTATTTGCCTGAACATCATACAATCTGACAGAACAGTCCCAGGATGAAACCAGCAGAAACTGTGCCGAACTTGGACCAAACTTTACAGATGATATACAATCTTCAGGAGGACTTTTAAGTTTAAATTCGGACCTAGAATCTGTAAACGTCATGGTGAACTATAAATTAAGATTATAAACTAACTAATACACATAAATAACAACAAATTATTAAATAAAAACAGGCCAAGACAGCCGAACACAACCGACACACGAAAAGGCGGTTTTTAAATAAACATTAAAAACTTGAAGGCTTATATTCCAATTAATTATTTCTAAATATAGATCTAAAAAACGCTATGATTTTTAGATTCAAAAACTTTATATGTCAACTAATAAATCTTAAATAACTTTCGTTTTACATAAAAAATTATATAAGTTGTATAGAAAATAATAATATATTATTATTTGTGGTAATAATATTATGAAATATTAGTTAAATAAAATTTGATCATTTGTCATATATAATTTTATAGACGAAAACATACATGAATGCACGAGTACATTCTGTAGTCGTGTTATGAAGCCGTACTTATCGTTATCGGGCTTTTTGTATTTCTGTTAGTTTTTTTAAAAATAATTTTAGTTCTTGTCGGTTATTGATTTGAAGTCTATGAAAATAATCTGGTGAGATGTGTTTTATTGTATTACTTTGTGTAATCGTTTGTCTCTAAAGTTTGTAGGATATTATTTCTGGTGTGGTCTATTTTCATAGGGTGATCTCACTTGTTGCAATGCACCACCGGTCGTATTTTGAAAGAGTATTGGATTATTATATAGGTTTAATTCATCATATTTATTCTAACTGAAAGAAATTAAACATTGGTTAAGTTTTGTCAAAGATATTAAAACTTAAAAGTTTCAGAATCTTGATACTATGCTGTGGAAGAGAAGATTTTTCTTGTATGGCTCACGGTTATAATCAGTTGACAGCAGGGTTGCCAGATTCTTCCCAGCCTTGGTCGGGACAAGTCTGTCAACTGGGGGGGGGGGGGGGGGGGGGGGGTTAGGATATCGAACAATATTTTTCAAATTTTTGTTCAAAAATCAATCATAAGTACAATCACATATACAAAAGTTCTTGTATGAAGACGGATTTATTTTTTTTTTTGCAGTGCAAAAAAAAAAAATAGAAAAATATATGTTTAACATATATAACATATAAATTTAAAATTGTCAAGATTCAAGATATAAAAATAAAATAAGTGAAAAAAATGTGAACATCGGGACAATTTTATTTTCGTCGGGATTCCAAATCTGAGCGGGACAGACATGTCAATATCGAGACTGTCCCGCTCAAATCGGGACGTCTGGCAACCCTGGTTGACAGCGTGGGAAAAGAGTGTCGAGGACCAATGAGGTTAGCCTGATATTAAATTGTGGGCTTTGTTTAACTTCCAGGACTAACCTCAGTTTTTTCCACGCTGTCAATTGATTATATCCATGTTATTATGTACGTGGTAAATCTCTTAAATGTGATTAGTCTCATTTTGTTCCATTCCTTTCACTCGATACTGGAACAAACTTACTAGCCATCAGTAGCATTCTTTTGAAGTTTAAAAACTTCTTTTTACTGTTAGCTTCTGAATTTTTGGAATACTGATCATGACAATGGTGGAACATTTTTATTAGGTTAAAATAAAAAAGAACAAAAAGAAAAATAATTTTATTATTAAAATTTCATTAAATTAATTTATTCATTTAATTAGGAAACCATATTTAATCACAGGTGTGCAGCATCTTGACAAAATAATTAAGATGTTTTTTTTAATTGACTATTTCAGGCTGCAATTAATGCCTAAATTTATATTCTAGCTCATGGATAATTTAGCCAGTATTGTTCTTATAATTACCTGATAAAATCGATTAAATTAATTGAATGAAATGTAATCATACCTGCCATCAGAAGCATTCTGTGGAAGTTTAAAAATAACAAAGGCCGTGTTAGAAGTGTGACTATACCAAGTACATACATACATGCATCCTCAGCTCTACAGTCCATGTAGGATTCTGGCTGCTAAAACATAGCCTCTTCACCCGTCTTTGTCCTGACTGCTGCATCAAATTCGACCTGATTTGAAAAAGCTTATAATAACTGGCTGATAAAGGTTCTTAATTTCTTGATTAGTGCAAATCCTCCAGTCTCCATTCTCTCAAACTGCTCCTAATATCTTTCTTAATATTTTCCACTCTTATCTATGTAACTTCTCCTTGTTATTTTTAGTTATGGTCCTAGTCTCGGACCTATAGGTGACCGTGGGTCAGATTACACTCTTATACACCATGAGCTTGGTATTACGGCTCAATTCATGTGATCTGAAGATAGATTGATGGATAGAGTGCGCTCCTTTCATTTTGTTTTCAGCAAACTACTGCTGGCACCAAACGTATTTATGCAAATATTTGCTTTATATAATAATCACCAATTTCAAGTTGATACTCATCTCATTAAAGTAGTATTAAAGGACGAGATAATTACGACGAGAGGATTTCTTTATAATATTTTAAAAAAGTGGGGAGAATGTTATAGTTAGAGAGTTAGTTTCAGAGCTGCTGTATAACTTTTCTAGCATTCTCGTGTGCCTTGTCATATTCTATACCTATTATACTCTTCGTATGATACTTATTGAAATATTTATTTTTCAATAAATATTACATTAAAATAAATATGTAATTTTTAATATTTACAAACTTATTACAAGTATCAAATTTTTAAAAAGAATGATTTGTACTAAAGATAGTAACTTAATGTACTAATTAAGGGATGCTACAAACATCCCAAGGAAAAAGTGTTTATACTTGATTTATTTCAACAAAATTGCTTCATTTATAACTTATTTTGATTGGCACCTCTGTCAATGTTTTGTCACTGAGAGGATTTAAATAATAAAGGAAGTTTGTTACATATTACGATCACCTGTTGCTTGCATGCTTCACTGATTGGCACACCTATGTGTGTAAATAATATGTTGAATCCATGCCCCATTATATAATAACATCTGTTTCACATTCTCTCTAAGTATTGTGATAGTTTGTTGTCTCTCTACTCTGTTTAAAAGTTTTACTTTCAATCTTGTAATTACAATGTAAAGGGTTGTTAGTTTCTGTTAAATTTTTTTAACATTTTGTGAGAAACATTTTTTTGTTACATTAAACATTTGTTTTATCAAGGTAATTCTATTTTTTTAAAGTTTTGATGTTGTAACACATAACTTGTAAATAGACAACTTTTTAAATTTTTATAATTATTATTATTCTATGTATGTAACTTATGATATTAATGTTACACCCACACACACACAAATATATATATAAATATATATATATATTAGGGTGGCCCTTAAAAATGAACTTTCTTTTTTCTTTGCTCCCAACCCCTAATTTTGTTCGAATATATGAAAAAAAAATTCCATAAAAATTTTAGCCCGATCGGAGGTGATTAACAGGTGCCGCCGGGCCTTTGAAGTTTTACAGGTGTCAAAATTCGTCAAAATTGTGATTTTCGTGACAAATGTTTTTTCTGTGATTTTTTACATTATTTTCTAAGTAAAAACAATACTTAATCCACTAACAAGACACTATGAACTTATCATTATGACCTGAAATCATCTTAGTTTGTACTTAATCTGACATTTAATGGTCGACATATATATTTTTTCTGAAAATTTTTTAAAAAAACATTTTTTTTTTTCTCTACACTGCAAAGTACAACTCATATAATATGTTGTTTGTTATCAATTCATTGGCGTATTATGTTCTTGTATACTGTTTTCTATAATTTAAGACCAATAATTGGTTATTTATACCAAAATTAGCAGACCTAATGTGAAACATACAAAACACTGTCATCCTATCTCGCAGTAGGTGAAAGCTAAATAATGAGTATAATAGTCCAATTAAGTTTCAAGAATTTTCAATTTTTTTTGGTTTAAATTTATTTTCAAACAAGTCATTATTGTGACATCTGAAACTTAGTGTGTTCCCCCCCCCCCTTTGCTTGACTTTCCCCCTCTTCCCTATTATGAAAAATATGAAATGTTATATAATTTTCACAAAAAATGAATACAATAAAGAAAGGCAAGATAGGTTATAACTTTGAATAGAGTTATTAATACATTAGTAATTCACACAAACTTGTTTACCTAAATACTTTTAGGTAAAATAATCCTAGTGTCCACTTAAGGATTTAAGATGTGTCAAGGAAAATACCATGCAAGATGGAAGTGATCTAAGCAGGGGTACTATGAATGAATCATTTTAATCCCTTTGACTTACTTCAAAAAAGTTCCAGTCTTAGATCAGAGAACAAACTGTTACCATCAAATATTGTTTGGTTTAAGTTTGGTGTTTGGTTTAAGTTGTTTGTTTAAGTTATAAAATTACAAGTGATAAGTTCTTCGTTCTAACCATTGTTGTTGTCTTCAGAAAAATTCTTCTAAAACCACTGAGTTTGCTATCAGTAGTTGTTTTGCTTTTACAGACAGGCTGGATGATTTATTTGATATTGCCCCTAGTAACGCCGAAAATCAAATAATATCCAGGAGGACATAGATTTTTTGCGGATGCAAAGAAATGGGGCGATCTGGTGTTATGCTGGGAGTTGACATTAATTTACACAGGGCCGAATAGAGAACTGCAGAGCGGAAGGAGGAAGAGGTCCGTTGAAAAAACTCGATGCTTGGAGGATTGATTGATCTAGTTTGTTTGCGGAATTGCTACCAAGCACCAGAAGCAGTAGTAGCACAGAAGACAGTGAGGGAGTGTCAGATGATCATGTCTCTGATGCAATTTTTCCTTCGTCGTTGGGTTTTAGAGGAGCTGTTGATTTTTTTAATGATCGCCTAGCACCAACGTTAGATAGGTGCAAAGTTAGGGACAGAGATGCTGTTCATGTATTAGTTACCACAGCAGAAGCATTAGGCCATGATGCAAAGGACTTGGTAATTAACAGAAATTCAATAAGCCGTAAACGATCCCAGTTAAGGATTCTTAGATACAAGGCAATGTTAAAAACCTTTAGTATTGATAGAAATCAGTGTGCTGTTGTGCATTTGGATGGGAAGCTTCATCAAAAGACAAGATAGAGAGGTTGGCAGTTCTTATTTATATGGCGTAAAAGACAAGTTGATAGGAGCTCCGAGCATACCACAGGCTACTGGAGCAGAATAAGCCGCAGCAGTCTATAAATGTCTTGAAGAATGAGGACTTCTTGATTCAGTCCAAGCGGTGTGTTTTGACACCATGGCATCGAACACCGGTAAGAACAATGGAGCTTGCAGAAATATTGAGAACCTTAGAAAAGGATTTCCTATACCTGCCTTGTAGGCACCACATATTTGAAGTGGTGTTAAAGGGTGTATTCAATGAATTGGTGGGACCGACTTTTGGGGCAGATGTTCCACTGTTTTCTAGGTTCAGAAAGTCATGGGGTCAGATAGACCCAAAAAAATATTCTTCTGGTATTGAAGGAGGATGTCCCAGAAGTTTAAGAAGAGATATGCTTGACTTCTTCGTAAAAAGTTTAAAAGAAAAACAATTAAGAGAAGATTACAGGGAGCTAATAGAGCTGGCAGTGATTTTTCTAGGAGAGACCCCACGAGGAGTGTCATTTAAAAAGCCAGGTGCTATTAGCCATGCAAGATGGATGTCGAAGGCGATCTATTGTTTAAAAATTTATTTATTTAAAAGTGAGTTCAAGTTGTCTACCAAAGAAAAATCTTCGATGAGAAAATTTAACATTTTTCTTATAAGAGGGTATTTAAGAGCGTGGTATGGTGACACAAGTGCGAGTAAGGCCCCAATGTCTGACTTGCACTTTATTCAATCATTAGTCAATAACGAGGCTATAGATTTAAAAATATGCAATGCTGTACTAAAAAAAAATTTACAATTTGTTAATGGTTAATAAATTTAGTAAGGGAAGAGGGGGGGGGGGGGATCATGCAAAGGGAGGTAACACACAAAGTTTCAAATGTCACAATAATGACTTGTTTGAAAATAAATTTAAACCAAAAAAAAATTGAAAATTCTTGAAACTGAATTGGAATTATACTCATTACTTAGCTTTCACCTACTGCGAGATAGGATGACAGTTTTTTTGTATGTTTCACATTAGGTCTGCTAATTTTGGTATAAATAACCAATTATTGTCTTAAATTATAGAAACAGTATACAAGAACATAATATGCCAATGAATTGATAACAAAAAACATATTATATGAGTTATACTTTGCAGTGTAGAGAAAAAAAATGTTTTTTTAAAAAAATTTCAGAAAAAATATATATGTCACCATTAAATGTCAGATTAAGTACAAACTAAGAATGATTCAGGTCATAATGATAAGTTCATAGTGTCTTGTTAGTGGATTAAGTATTGTTTTTACTTAGAAAATAATGTAAAAAATCACAGAAAAAAAATTTGTCACGAAAATCACAATTTTGACGAATTTTGACACCTGTAAAACTTCAAAGGCCGGCGGCACCTGTTAATCACCTCCGATCGGGCTAAAATTTTTATGGAATTTTTTTTTCATATATTCGAACAAAATTAGGGTTGGGAGCACAACATTTCTAACATTTTTTTCACCCCTATAGCTAAGGGCCACCTATAATATAATTATATAATATATATATATATATATATAATAAAATATATAATTATATATATATATTATATAATATATATATATATATATATATTATATTGTGTGTGTGTGTGTATGTATGTTGTATGAGTGTGTGTTATGTATTTTATGCCTCGTGAGTTTATACTAATAGTGACTAATAATTAGATGGAATGGTTTAGGAAGATAAATTGTCATTAGTTGCTCTTCTTAGTATAGAATTCTATAATTAATTACTTGATAAAAGTATACTATAATCCTACTTGTTATAAAATTTATTTTAACTATCCAGTCAACAATGCGGCCATCTTGAGAGCTATAACTGAAACATAAAATTAATAAAAGAAATTTTGTGATAAGATTATATTGATAATAAAAATGACCAAACAGATGATATATTATAATAAAACAGATACTATAAAAGCAATATTAAAATTGCTCAATAATAATTTCCTTAACTTCACCTAAAACTGTCACCGCCAACTTAAAAACTTTACAAAGTACATAAAAAAGGGTTAAAATTATTTAAAAAAAAACTATATTACATTTTGAATTATCTATGAGTGATTGAAGAACCAGCTACCGTCGATACATGCTGTTGGATATGAATATCACTGGACCGGTTTCGGCATAACGCCATTATCAGCCAATGAATTTTCAAAGAAGATGGATTAGTAGATCTTTATGTTAAAATCTTTCTCATTGACATTCTGTTTCAGGTATCGATGGCTTGGAAAACGAGTTCTCTTATTTTGTTAGTTACACTTCCAGTCACCGTATGCGCTGCTATTCTGTATTACCTTCATAAGAAGGTACCGCTTTTTGTTTTTAACTCATTTGCCTTTATAAAAAAATCATTTGTATGACAATTTAAAAAAAAATAATGAAAATTATTTAGTAAATTGAATTAATTTATTTTAAATTAACAAGAAAAAACTTGATAGGGACTCTACTTTAAATTATTCATGGCTTTGAGGAGAAATGGGTAAAAAATAAATAACAATAATTTGCCAAGCTTTCAATATAATTTTATCTTTTTCAAATCTTAGTATAATAAATAATAACAGTTAATAATAAAAGCAGTTACATGGTTGCTTAGAGATTTTAGGAAACAATCAGAGTATTAGACAAAAAATTCTGTTAAAAACAGAAAAGGTGACAATATTAATTGTGTTTATTTATTATGTTTAGCCTTAAATAATATATTAAGATAAAAATTTAATATATTAATTACAATTATTTAATTATTAAAGATAAAATTATTTAACAATTAAATTATAATTTAAATTGGAAACTCAGCAAAATTAGTGTTATTTATTATTTTTGACCTATTCCTCCTTATAGCCATTTATAATATTTTAATTAACATTATTAATGAAAAAAATAATTAAATTAATGTAAAAGTAACAGCAATATTATACAAATTTTTGGTATTTTAAGCTAAAATCAGGGATAAGAAGGGGTTGAATAATAATTTGATTTGTTGATGGAAGTTTTATTTTTCTGCTTTTTTTTTACTTTTCCTCATATAAACTGCTGGTGTTTAGAGAAAGTATTGCGATTGTACTAAAATTCCTAATTTGAATCCGAATTAGGATTTCACCTGAATCATTCATTTCAGATGGTTTTAAGACCTCCTGTGTGGTTTTTAACTTATTTGTCTGTCTGTTATGATTTTAGCTACAAGTTTGTTTATGTTTGGAATTTGAAACTTTGATCATAAATATATTCACACTTGTACTTAAAAATACCCAAAAATTTATTGGGAGAAGAAAAATTAAAAAAATAATTGACTTGCAAAACTTACAGAAGCAAAACAGATACCTCTTTGTAGGATTTTGTGTTCATCTATGATACTCTGCATGCCTGAAGATGCCTCCCACAGTAAAAGGGAGCCGTCGTCATCATTTACAGTTATGTGGTCACCAGTGGAAGAATAAGAATACATTTTATTTCCACAAGTAACAAATTATTTACAAGGAAAAAGTCAACAATTATGATAAACAAACAAAACATCTTCATGACTTATTTTAAAAACTCTTTTATCGAGTAAAACACATTTTCTGTGAGGTGCTTCTTCATATAATGAAACATTACAAGTACCATAAACAAGTACAAGACCTTTACTTACATGACAATAAACACAAACGCCTACGCAGTAAATTGAAACTTATTCTAAAGTTGATCAATTTTTTTTTGTTTTTAATTGTCTATTGATACTATCATTACCTCTATTTGTAAATAACACAGAATTGTTTCATTGCAGGACGATGACTGGGATGATTTAGATGTTTTAACCAATAGGAATAGACTTGCTGAAATTAAAGTGCCTGTTTCCAAAGTAGCCTCTGTGATTGGTCGAGCTGGTGCCAATATTAAGAAGCTACAGGAGCAAACCAATACTAGAATTAACTTTAAAGATACTACTGAAACTAGTAAGTCATCTAGAGTTTTTATCTTTATATTTATACATGAATGAAAGAAGAATCCATAGTTTATATTTGATCCCTAAATGAAAAGCAGTCGTTCGCAGTTTCTTTTGTGATCCATAAATGATAAACTGTCACCCGCAATTTATTTTATGATCCAGAGATGAAAAGCAGCCATCCACAGTTTAAATAAATATCTTTATTTGTCATTAAAAAATACAAATTCCATAACAAAGTCAAACTTATACTTAAATTAAAATTAGTCATAAATTAAAAGGAAACAGAAAAGTTACAACTATTGCAAAGTAATATTAATATCGTATTTTAAAAAAATTATATTATAGTAGGCTGTCGAAATTAAAAAAAAAAATTAGGCACTTCTTGAATTTCAATTTTGATAAGGTTCGAACTTCAGACAAAAAGTTTATTCAATCATCTATTATTTATTTTGTGACCCATAAATGAAGAACAGTCATCCACAGTTTATAATCCACGAATGAAAGGTATTCATCCACAGTTTATTTTATAATCCAGAAATGAAAGTTAGTTATCCACAGTTTATAATCCATGAATGAAAGGTATTCATCCACAGTTTATTTTATGACCCAGAAATGAAAGTTAGTTATCCACAGTTTGTAATCCATGAATGAAAGGTATTCATCCACAGTTTATTTTATAATCCAGAAATGAAAGTTAGTTATCCGCAGTTTATAATCCATGATGAAAGGTATTCATTCATAGTTTATTTTATAATCCAAAAATGTGAGTTATTCATCCATTGATTTTTATTGGTCCATAACTAAAATAAAATTCAGAAAATGGACTCATTGATGTTCACAAATCAGAACCCTGAGTTCTTTCTCAATCAGGGATACTTTCTAGAACTTTTTGGTCTTCAAAACCATATCGATCAGCTGCTCAGTTCCAATACCTAAGGAAACAAGAATATATCTCATTATTTAAAAGGAGTCATATCATATCACCATTTATTGCAAATTGATTTTACTAATTAAAATTCACATATTCTTTTTTCAAAGCATCCATGCAAATCAGCATTGAGCTGTGGTTGTAGTAAAAAGGAGTGCTCTGTAATAAATAGCATTTATTAATTTTTTATTTGTATTTTTCCACAGATGAGGATGGTGAGTACAGAGTTTGTAAGATAAGAGGCTCTGCTGAAAATATTGAAATTGCTGAGAAGCTACTGATTGATTTGATTTACAATCAACCTGAAATACTAACTAATGAAATATGGGTGCCTCAGGTTAGTTTCTAATTCATTCAACAGTTAGTATAGAGAGAGAACCTGTGCCTGGTCCCCTTTAATATTAATCCATGCTTAAAGACGTTCACTTTGAGTTTTTCAATTTGTTACTATTAGTGTCATTGAATTTTTTGTGTACCTGTTCAGTAATTTAGGTTGATTTAGGCTACTAGCATCAAATTTGGCTGATGGTCTAGCATCTTTGTGTAGCAATTAAAAACTGTGAACTAGTCACAGGTGAAACTAACCATGGCTATAATAACTTTTTAGGAATTAGGTGTTCAATTGTATAGTATGTCTATTATTTAGAGACCTTGGCAATGTTTCGTACTACATGTCACTCGGAGATATAAGCATTTATACATATATATACTTTTAATTTTCGTAAATCCTCTTTTAGGTAAAAAGGAAATGGTGGAAGTACCTAGGGCTTTGCATTTGGTCAATTTAGTTTGTTCATAAACTTTAGGAGTTATTATTAGAGTGGCATTTGGGAGAGAAGAATCTCGTAAACCACCAAGAAAAGTTTTCAACAAAAGCACAAAAAGTTTTTTTGGGTTCAAGCACAAAAAAGTTTTTTTGTTGAAATTAATATAGTGATGTTTTTTTTTATTTCAGAGTGCTTGTGGAAGAATTATAGGGAGGTGTGGAGAGAATATCAAAGCTATATCAAGTCAGTCCAACGCCAGGATTATTGTAGATTCCTATTCACACCATAAAACTGATCCTGTTAATGGCAAAGGTAATAACAGTACATACTGTACCATTTTTTTTGGGAATTGGCACTAAGGACATACAGAGTGGTCTAATGCTTTGGTTTATACCCTTGCAGACCCAGGGTCGGCGGAAAGATTTTAGGGCGTCCCCAAGCTAACGGACAAAATATTATTACAAACATTAATTAATTAACTTGTGAATTAATTAACTTTAATGATTTTTAAACCATCATGTGATGATGGTTTCATGTTAGATTGAAAGACCTTCTTTTTTGTGGAGAAAGTGTTAAGGACGTTCCTCTCTTCATATTTTATAAAATAAAGCAAAAAGAAGACTAAGAAATAAATTGGTTCTTGTTCAAGGAATCCCAACTCATCCAGAAAAAATTAGGTAAAGCGTACTTCAAAATTTTCTTCATCACGTTGAATTCGCTTCGCTCATCCTGCCTACTTTGGAATTTCTTCGCTCATCTTTAGAATATACAAGTTATTAAATTTATACTGAAACACGTTTTCGGACTCGCTTTGCTCGTCCCTTTTTTTTATAGTAAATTCATCCGTTTCATTCCCAGTAGTCACCTATCCAGGTACTGACCATGCTCGATGCTGCTAACTTTTATGATCCAGACAAACCATAGATTTTTGTATTGAAACAAAACTTAGTGTACTTATTCATTTGTGAATAATTATTCATTTGTTAAAAATGTTTTACAAATTTTTAAAAATCGTACTCCAGTCATATGATAAAAATTGAACTAATGCTGATAATGAGATGAAACTTGGTACATTTGTTAGTCTTACACATGGCTACATGTGTGCCAAATTTCAATCTAATCTCAACATTCTGCGTTTTATAATTTTTTGAAACTTTTGCTGTCTTTTTAGTGGGTTAATGATGTCATACAATTTTTTTTCCATATAGCAAAACTACACCTATAGATTGATTTTCAACTCTCTAGCATAAATACACTGGGAGCTACGATGATAAAAGACATTACATCACACATTAAGAAAGACAACTTAGTGAAAACTACTCAAGAGGTCTTAAAAACACCTGAAACCGAAAATTACGATTACCTCTCGGTTTTGGTTTTTTTTTGCAAACACAATAATTTTCCTATATACCTACGGTATGAATAAGGAAAAGTGAAAAATAGTGTTCACCAAAAAATTCAAAACTGAGGTTTCATCATAATTATCAGTTTTAGGCACAAAAAAAGACAGGCAAAAAAATATAATGGAGTTCACTGTAAATAAAATAATAGCTTCTTTGCAAGCCTAAATTTAAAATATTATAAACTGAAAGTTTATTGATGATTATGAGTAATTGAATTAATTAGTTTGGGGGGAGGGGTATCGAGAAGGGTGGGGGTTCGCCTAGTACCATTTTCTACAATAGAGTCGGCAAGGCTCTGGAGTGGGTATTTTCCTGCTCTATAGAGTTTATGATGACGCATCTCATTATATTACCATGAAGTTTCATATAAAGGCTTTGCTAGATTTTATTGAAATACACTTTTTAATTTTCCTCATTTATTTTTAAGGCCTACTGAGTGGTTTTTACAGAGGTATCTTGTCTGTATGTGTGTGTCTGTTATCAAAAGTAGCTCCTAGTGCATTTATGCTAGAGAGCTGAAACTTTGTTTTAAAATGTACTGCTGTAGTTGTGCTATTTGGAAAATATTTTTTTTATGTCATTAACCCTCAAAAATTACTTAGCAAAAATTAAAAAAAAAAAAAAAAATAAATCAAGGGAAAATAATTGGATTGAAATTTGGCACGCATGAAGCATATCGTGCCAAGTTTCATTTCATTTTTTTATCAACATTAGTTCAATTTTTATCAAATGTGTTATGTACATTTTTGAAAAAAATGGTAAAAAAATCTGTAAACAATGTAATTGAATCAAAATTTTGTACCTTTACGTAATAAATAAGTAAACTAAGTTTAGTTTTAATACGACAAGTATATCCATAATTTTGTTGGATTATAAAAATTAAGCAGCATTGAGCATGGCCAGTGCCTGGATGGGTTACTACTGGGAATGAAACAAATGTATTTACTATCTGAGCGAAGCCAGTCCAAAGAGGTAATGCAGTATACATATAACAAATTGTATATTCTGAGGGACAAGGGAAGCAAGAAAGAAGTAGGGAGGATGAGCTCAGCGTATTTGTGAGGAAAAGTTCTGAGGTACCCCGTACCCGATTTTTGTTATTGTATTATTTCAATTCTTTGTATTATGACAGATTTTATTTGATGTTATAACAGCTAGTGCAGCAGAAAGACAAGTTATAATCAAAGGAACCGCTCAAGAAATAGCTGTTGCAATGTCACTGATTAGGAAAGTAGTCGATGATGACAAGAACTTACGCTCTACTCTCAGCAACCGCCAGCCTAGGGTATCCCCCAACTCTAAACCTAAAGTAACTAACCCTTTTACTGTGCATGCTCTACTAATCTCAAGTAAACTATCAGGCTCTGTCGGCACTTTGATGAGTTATAAGGAAAGAAACAGAGTAGTAGGACATGAAATTATGTCAAGCTATAAATAATGACGAATATCAAGTGAAAAAAATTCGAAAGGCGAAGAAAAATTCTATAGGTTCCATGCCTTTTTTTTAGTGAATTTTCAAAGAAAAAAATGAGCTTATGAAGTTAAGGTCATGGAGGAGGGGAGATGGATTTTTTGGAAGGGCCCCCCCTTCCATGAGTTCCCCACTCACTGATCAAGAATATATATATATATATATATAATATATATACTATATATAATATATATATCATGTATATAAACAGGCTGAAAATTTTTTACTCATGTACTAGGTTTATATATATATATATATATAATATAATATATATATTACTATATTATATATATATATATATTATAATATTATATATAGTTATAGATACACAGGCGACCATTTTTTTACTCATTACTACCCCATATACGTTAACAAATACTAAGTTACATTATATTTGTCAAGTATTAGTTTCCGGTTTATATTATATCTATAACTTGATTTAAGGAGATTGTATGATTAGGGTTAAATACATCAATGTTTTTAGTGTGATGTTTCGACCAATCTGGTCATAATTATACCTAAAAAATATAAATATATTATTATAAAAGAGCACACACTATAGAAAAAATAATAATATATAAAATATAAAAAAACTAAAGGCTAACAACATCATACAAGAAGTGGAAATTGTCTATTTACAAGTACTAATAATAATCTGAATATTGAAGAACTAAGGGAGCGTAATGGAGTTCATCTAATAAAAGAGGAAGAAGTTCTCCACAAAAATATATTCTTTTTAGCAAAGCGCTTTCAACCTAACAAGAGATCTCATCAGTGTAGCGTTGAATAAGAAGAGGGTGATAGATGAGTCTTACAGATCAGATATCAAGATAGACAAACTATCTTTGATATCTTCTTCCTCTTTTATTAATCTGAATATTCGTTCTGAGGAAGAAATGATTCAAAATATAATAACTAAGAAATACTGATACTAAGTAATATATTTGACTTATTTCTCACTCGGAAAAAAAATATTATGATTAATATTATATGTTGACAGACTTGCACTTCTTTTATGATGTTGTTAGCTTTTAGTTTTTTTTATTTTTTATTGTGTGTGCTCTTTTATTATAATATATATGTATATTTTTTAGGCATGGTTATGACCAGATTGGTCGAAATGTCACGCTAAAATCGATCGGTGTACCAAATAGAAAACGTTTTTTTTTTTTTTTTTTTTTTTTTTTTTAAATATTTTTTTCCTGTTCGTTGGACCTCAAAAAGAGGGTTGAGCAGATTAAAAGTTTAAAAATGGCGAAATTGAGCGAAATAGAGCGAAAAAATAGCATTTTGAGGGCACTTTTTTTCGTTTTTGCCACATTGTTCAGCAACTAGGTAACGGAGCATATATTAACTGTATTCTGCTTAAGCTAAACTGTCCTGAAAGTTTGATACCAATAACTTACATAGTCCTTTTTAGATAAGGCACTTTATGACCTTCATAAAGTAGTCGAAAATCAGCGAAAAACGTCATTTTTAGGGTGTTTTTACATGTTTTACGCTTTTGCTCCTAAACTAGGTAACGGAGAGAACAACGACTATGCTCCGCTTAAACCCTACATTCTACTGAAAAATTTAATACCAATTACATCAAATAGTCCTTTTAGATAAGGCACTTTATGGCTCTCTGAAAACCCAAGACTAAGCGTAAATGAAGCAAAATCTAAGAAAATCATGGTGTCTTGGCACGTATTACTCCAATGCTCCAAACTAAGTAACGGAGCGAACATTACTATGCTCCGCTAAACACTAGACTTTACTGAAAAATTTAATACCAATTACATCAAATAGTCCTTTAGATAAGGCACTTCATGGCTCTCTGAAAAACCCAAGAATAAGTGTAAATGAAGCTAAATTTAAGAAAATCATGGTGTCTTGGCACGTATTACTCCAATGCTCCCAAACTAGGTAACGGAGAGGATATTGACTATGCTTGGCTTAAACAATAGACTTCACTGAAAAATTTAATACCAATTACATCAAAATAGTCCTTTTAGATAAGGCACTTCATGGCTCTCTGAAAAAACCCAAGAATAAGTGTAAATGAAGCTAAATTTAAAGAAAATCATGGTGTCTTGGCACGTATTACTCCAATGCTCCCAAACTAGGTAACGGAGAGGATATTGACTATGCTTGGCTTAAACAATAGACTTCACTGAAAAATTTAATACCAATTACATCAAATAGTCCTTTTAGATAAGGCACTTTAGGCTTCTGAAAATTACGAAGATAAACAAAAAAAAAAATATTTTGAAGTTTCTCCACATTTTACTCCATATCTCCTAAACTAAGTAACGGAGCGAACATTAACTATGCTCCGCTTAACACTAGACTTTACTGAAAAATTTAATACCAATCACATCAAATAGTCCTTTAGATAAGGCACTTCATGGCTCTCTGAAAAACCCAAAGAATAAGTGTAAATGAAGCTAAATTTTAAGAAAATCATGGTGTCTTGGCACGTATTACTCCAATGCTCCCAAACTAGGTAACGGAGAGGATATTGACTATGCTTGGCTTAAACAATAGACTTCACTGAAAAATGTAATACCAATTACATCAAATAGTCCTTTTAGATAAGGCACTTTTTAGGCCTCAGAAGAAACCGGAATATTTACGAAAATTGCGTTTTTTCTTGCGGTTTTAAAAAATTCATTCTATAGCTCCCAAACTAGGTAACGGAGCGAAAATTAACTATGCTTCGCTTAAACACTAGACTCCAATAAAAACTTCAGTACCAATAACAATTAATAGTCCTTTTAGATAAGGCACTTTTTAGGCCTCAGAAGTAACCGGAATATTTACGAAAATTGCGTTTTTTCTTGCGGTTTTAAAAATTTCATTCTATAGCTCCCAAACTAGGTAACGGAGCGAAAATTAACTATGCTTGCTTATACACTAGACTCCAATGAACATTCAGTACCAATAACAATTAATAGTCCTTTTAGATAAGGCACTTATTGCTCTAAGAAAATCCAAAAATATTGTGAAATGAATATTTAAGCCGCTGAAAGATGGATTCCGTGTAATACACAACTGTATTTCATATGTAGTCTAAGTAAGAAACTGCAGGCGCATAAATATTGAATCCGATGAATTTGTAAGCTGTTTATTTTTTATATTTTTATAACATAGTGTATTTAATACAACCCAACTCTTCGTGATATGTGTTACTATAATTAAAATTTTACAGTCTACGATGAAACAGACTGCCAACTTTTTGTTACAATCTAGTATTGACATATGAATCTTATTTATAGTAAATTATAAAATAATTGTTAAAATTAAACTCTTAGTATACTACTTAAAACTGTTACTATACTTAACCCTTTATTAAATTTCATACTTAATTGCGGAAATTATTTAATTAAACAATTAATGGGTCTTAAATAATTATTTACAGTAATGAGGATAGTTATAATTATAAATATAGCTTCTAAAACTACAAAAAACCAACCTTTTAAACAATTATTCATTTGGAATATCAAATTAACTATGTAAAAATTAATTACCGTGTTGTTGGTTAGTATAACTAAAAGAAGTTAGTATGCAACTCTACTAGGTTCTATAAGCCATATAAGTATTTTTTTATTTTAAGCTTAATTAAAATGATTCTTTTATCCTGAATTATTTTTTTAGTTACTAGTTTCTATATTAGGTAACGGAGAAAACAATAACTAAGCTTCATTTACACACAAGACTGTATAGAAAAAATTTACTACCAATTAAAATTTGTAATCCTTTAATCATCGATCAGATAATCATAAGTAATTACAAATATTAGAAATTTTATGATTTTTAAGCTGTTCATATATAACTGCTCCCAAACTAGGAAACGGAGAAAACAATAACTATGCTTCATTTACACATAGGACTGTATAGAATAATGTATTACTAATTAAATATTTTAGTCCTTTAAGATAAGGGACTGATAGCGATCAGATAATGATGATGTGGCGATGAGATACCGTAAGAGAAGAAGTAGGGGGAATATGTGTCTGGCAACTACTTCTACCTCACCACTTTTATAAATTGCTGCTAATGTTGGTGATGTTAATAAGAAGATAGACAGAAGAAGGTCTGATCTAAGAGCAGGCATAGAAAAAATTACGTTGTATTGCTACTTCATAATGAAGATACAATTGTCCAGTGGAATATGCAAGGTCTCTGGAGTTACTGCTTGGCTAAGGCGATTTCTACTGGAGTGAACACTGATTGCTCTGGCGATTGTGGAGACCAAGATAACACAGCGCCGGCTTTTAATGTCACAGGTTGCATTATGTTTTAGAAAATAAACAGTAATAGCTAAACGCGGGCTTGGCGTGGCCATTTTTTTGAAGTTAATATTCTGACTGCAAAGGTCCAACTAACAACGGAACTTCAGGCAGTGGCGGTAACAGTCTAAGCACTGTTACCGCTGTATAGGACTAAATATTTTAGTCCTTTAAGATAAGGGACTGATAGCGATCAGATAATGATGATGTGGCGATGAGATACCGTAAGAGAAGAAGTTGGGGGAATATGTGTCTGGCAACTACTTTTACCTCACCACTTTTATTAATTGCTGCTAATGCTGGTGGTGTTAGCACGACTCTCTAACCCTCATTCGGTTTTACAAAAGGAGAGTGTGGAACCAATTTTTATACTGGTGATCCTCTGTCTGACCTATAGAGGACTCAGCAAGAGATCTGGATTTCCATATGGGCCCATTGCCTTTTCAAAATTACATGTGGGATAATCAAATTCATGATGACCATACCAGATTTCAAGAGGATATACAGAAGATGGCCTGATCTTAGAGCAGGCTTAGAAAAAAATACGTTGTATTGCCACTTCATAATAAAGATACAATTGTCCAATGGAGTATGCCAGGTCTCTGGAGTGACGCGGTTTAGTCTTGACTACCTCTGTATAGAACAGAGCTATTTGAACCCATCGGTGCTGCATCGACAAAACACTAGGTTCTACGTACAGAGAGCTGACGTTGCTGGTTGGAAACTCACCAAAAGCAATTCAGAGTTCTAACTATAAAACACTGTTCTGAGGCAGTAGCCATGACTTCCTCACCAATCCGTTTACCGGATTTCCGAAATTCATGTAGGAGCGAACCAGTGTACACAGAATTCTGACTAACGTTGTGCAGCCTACCCCCCCCCCTCCATCTAAGATTGGTCAAGGACCTGAATTATATTCAAGACTTTCTTGCACCGTTCCATGAGATCCAATATATGATGCTCCCATCTAAGCTTGGTGTTTGAAAGCGAGATTATTATAGCGAGATTATAGTCTTCCGAATACTGGGACGTCTTAACGCCAGCAAGATCATATGCAAATATCGACGAAAAAGTCGCACTGAGAACAAATCATTCGCTACCTCTTCTGCGCTGGTGTTTTTCTGGTCGTCGACCTCGAGTATGGGATTCGATGACGGGCTTGTCGACGACAGCTTTAAACTTATTCCAAATTTCTTTCGCAGTAGTATCTTTTGTTAACAACGAGACATAGTCCATCTAAAATTTCTTCTTGATTTTCTTGATGGTTTTACGCTTGATGACACTTCTTCTCTTAAATTCTATAAAGTGTCACATTGAAATCTCCCATTAAAATGACAATGAGAGGAATTATCGGGGGTTAGAGGCTGCAGAAGGTACAGTGCTTAGAAGCAGTAGGTAGAGTGTAAAAGTAGAGTTTAAAAAGGTAGAGTGAACACAGCGGTAACAGTGCTTAGACTGTTACCGCCACTGCCTGTAGTTCCGTTGTTAGTTGGACCTTTGCAGTCAGAATATCAACTTTAAAAAAAATGGCCACGCCAAGCCCGCGTTTAGCTATTACTGTTTATTTTCTAAAACATAATGCAACCTGTGACATTAAAAGCCAGCGCTGTGTTATCTTGGTCTCCACAATCGCCAGAGCAATCAGTGTTCACTCCAGTAGAAATCGGCTTAGCTCCAAGCAGTAACTCCAGAGACCTTGCATATTCTACTGGACAATTGTATCTTCATTATGAAGTAGCATTACAACGTAATTTTTTCTATGCCTGCTCTTAGATCAGACCTTCTTCTGTCTATCTTCTTATTAACATCACCAGCATTAGCAGCAATTTATAAAAGTGGTGAGGTAGAAGTAGTTGCCAGACACATATTCCCCCTACTAAGACAAACGTGTCCATATGAACCATAAAACCACCATGGCTCTCACCAACCACGGCAAAAATCTTTCATATCTTCATAGATTTCGCCTATCTCCGTCGCCGATTTGCTCTTGCGATCAAATCTCCGTTCAAAATTGGGAACACATCATCTTTAATTGCATACATTTTGAAAAAAATCGCTCAATTCTTATCCAAGCTGTTATGTCTAAAGGAATAAACTGGCCTCCAACTCCAAGATTATTGGTTGAACAGGACTTCCTTCAATTGTTCCAACAATTCATACTCTCCGTTAATTTAGACATTCTTTAATTTTTTTATTGTATATGCATGTTTGTATACCTTTTTTCCCTTTTTTTAAATTTCTTTTAATTATTTTTTCTTTCTTTTTCGAATAATATTTTTTATTTTTTGTGCCTTCATTCATTTCATTCAGACTATTATTATTACAATGCACGTAAAACACAAACATATGAGAAACATATACAAAAATATACGAGTAAACATATACAAAATATACAAACATATACAAAAATATACGAGTAAACATAAGTAAAATCATTCATTTCTAAATAATTCATTATATTTTACTTTATCTTTTTTAATAATTATTGTAATAAACATTTTATTTTAGTTTACATTTTGTACATACATAGTTTTAGTTACTTCATTAATTTTAAAATAGTAGAAGGATGGATTCTGGTCAACGATTAGAGAGAAAAATGTTAGATGTAAGAAAAAGCTTACATCATTTTAGAATAAATTACATTGTTCCAAGTTTGTGCTTATTACATTAAACATTCTAAATATTGTTGTTGTTCTTGACAAAAATAAATAAAGAAGAAAAAAAATGGAGCTGCATGTAAGCTTTATCCCCCTGTGCAGCCGAGCGCATGTAATATTATCATGGAGCATGCGCTCTTAAAAAAAAAAAAAAAAAAATTCCCCCTACTTCTTCTCTTACGGTATCTCATCGCCACATCATCATTATCTGATCGCTATCAGTCCTTTATCTTAAAGGACTAAAATATTTAATTAGTAATACATTATTCTATACAGTCCTATGTGTAAATGAAGCATAGTTATTGTTCTCTCCGTTACCTAATTTAAAAGCTGTTAGGTAATATATATATAAACACATATATATATATATATATATATATATATATATATATATATATATATATATATATATATATATATATATATATATATATATATAAACAGCTTAAAAATCATAAAATTTCTAATGTTTGTAATTACTTATGATTTTCTGATCGCTATCAGTCCAGTCCCTTATCTTAGAGGACTAAAATATTTAATTAGTAATACATTATTCTATACAGTCCTATGTGTAAATGAAGCATAGTTATTGTTCTCTCCGTTTCCTAGTTTGGAGCAGTTATATATGAACAGCTTAAAAATCATAAAATTTCTAATATTTGTAATTACTTATGATTATCTGATCGATGATTAAAGGATTACAAATTTTAATTGGTAGTAAATTTTTCTATACAGTCTTGTGTGTAAATGAAGCTTAGTTATTGTTTTCTCCGTTACCTAATATAGAAACTAGTAACTAAAAAAATAATTCAGGATAAAAGAATCATTTTAATTAAGCTTAAAATAAAAAATACTTATATGGCTTATAGAACCTAGTAGAGTTGCATACTAACTTCTTTTAGTTATACTAACCAACAACACGGTAATTAATTTTTACATAGTTAATTTGATATTCCAAATGAATAATTGTTTAAAAGGTTGGTTTTTTGTAGTTTTAGAAGCTATATTTATAATTATAACTATCCTCATTACTGTAAATAATTATTTAAGACCCATTAATTGTTTAATTAAATAATTTCCGCAATTAAGTATGAAATTTAATAAAGGGTTAAGTATAGTAACAGTTTTAAGTAGTATACTAAGAGTTTAATTTTAACAATTATTTTATAATTTACTATAAATAAGATTCATATGTCAATACTAGATTGTAACAAAAAGTTGGCAGTCTGTTTCATCGTAGACTGTAAAATTTTAATTATAGTAACACATATCACGAAGAGTTGGGTTGTATTAAATACACTATGTTATAAAAAATATAAAAAATAAACAGCTTACAAATTCATCGGATTCAATATTTATGCGCCTGCAGTTTCTTACTTAGACTACATATGAAATACAGTTGTGTATTACACGGAATCCATCTTTCAGCGGCTTGTAAATATTCATTTCACAATATTTTTTGGATTTTCTTAGAGCAATAAGTGCCTTATCTAAAAGGACTATTAATTGTTATTGGCACTAAATTGTTCATTGGAGTCTAGTGTATAAGCAAAGCATAGTTAATTTTCGCTCCGTTACCTAGTTTGGGAGCTATAGAATGAAATTTTTAAAACCGCAAGAAAAAACGCAATTTTCGTAAATATTCCGGTTACTTCTGAGGCCTAAAAAGTGCCTTATCTAAAAGGACTATTAATTGTTATTGGTACTGAAGTTTTATTGGAGTCTAGTGTTTAAGCGAAGCATAGTTAATTTTCGCTCCGTTACCTAGTTTGGGAGCTATAGAATGAATTTTTTAAAACCGCAAGAAAAAACGCAATTTTCGTAAATATTCCGGTTTCTTCTGAGGCCTAAAAAGTGCCTTATCTAAAAGGACTATTTGATGTAATTGGTATTAAATTTTTCAGTGAAGTCTATTGTTTAAGCCAAGCATAGTCAATATCCTCTCCGTTACCTAGTTTGGAGCATTGGAGTAATACGTGCCAAGACACCATGATTTTCTTAAATTTAGCTTCATTTACACTTATTCTTGGGTTTTTCAGAGAGCCATGAAGTGCCTTATCTAAAAGGACTATTTGATGTGATTGGTATTAAATTTTTCAGTAAAGTCTAGTGTTTAAGCGGAGCATAGTTAATGTTCGCTCCGTTACTTAGTTTGGGAGCATTGGAGTAATACGTGCCAAGACACCATGATTTTCTTAAATTTAGCTTCATTTACACTTATTCTTGGGGTTTTTCAGAGAGCCATGAAGTGCCTTATCTAAAAGGACTATTTGATGTGATTGGTATTAAATTTTTCAGTAAAGTCTAGTGTTTAAGCGGAGCATAGTTAATGTTCGCTCCGTTACTTAGTTTGGGAGCATTGGAGTAATACGTGCCAAGACACCATGATTTTCTTAAATTTAGCTTCATTTACACTTATTCTTGGGTTTTTCAGAGAGCCATGAAGTGCCTTATCTAAAAGGACTATTTGATGTGATTGGTATTAAATTTTTCAGTAAAGTCTAGTGTTTAAGCGGAGCATAGTTAATGTTCGCTCCGTTACTTAGTTTAGGAGATATGGAGTAAAATGTGGAGAAACTTCAAAATTTTTTTTTTTTTTGTTTATCTTCGTAATTTTCAGAGAGCCATAAAGTGCCTTATCTAAAAGGACTATTTGATGTAATTGGTATTAAATTTTTCAGTAAAGTCTATGTTTAAGCCAAGCATAGTCAATATCCTCTCCGTTACCTAGTTTGGGAGCATTGGAGTAATACGTGCCAAGACACCATGATTTTCTTAAATTTAGCTTCATTTACACTTATTCTTGGGTTTTTCAGAGAGCCATGAAGTGCCTTATCTAAAAGGACTATTTGATGTAATTGGTATTAAATTTTTCAGTGAAGTCTATTGTTTAAGCCAAGCATAGTCAATATCCTCTCCGTTACCTAGTTTGGGAGCATTGGAGTAATACGTGCCAAGACACCATGATTTTCTTAAATTTAGCTTCATTTACACTTATTCTTGGGTTTTTCAGAGAGCCATGAAGTGCCTTATCTAAAAGGACTATTTGATGTGATTGGTATTAAATTTTTCAGTAAAGTCTAGTGTTTAAGCGGAGCATAGTTAATGTTCGCTCCGTTACTTAGTTTAGGAGATATGGAGTAAAATGTGGAGAAACTTCAAAAAAATTTTTTTTTTGTTTATCTTCGTAATTTTCAGAGAGCCATAAAGTGCCTTATCTAAAAGGACTATTTGATGTAATTGGTATTAAATTTTTCAGTGAAGTCTATTGTTTAAGCCAAGCATAGTCAATATCCTCTCCGTTACCTAGTTTGGGAGCATTGGAGTAATACGTGCCAAGACACCATGATTTTCTTAAATTTAGCTTCATTTACACTTATTCTTGGGTTTTTCAGAGAGCCATGAAGTGCCTTATCTAAAAGGACTATTTGATGTAATTGGTATTAAATTTTTCAGTAAAGTCTATTGTTTAAGCCAAGCATAGTCAATATCCTCTCCGTTACCTAGTTTGGGAGCATTGGAGTAATACGTGCCAAGACACCATGATTTTCTTAGATTTTGCTTCATTTACGCTTAGTCTTGGGTTTTTCAGAGAGCCATAAAGTGCCTTATCTAAAAGGGACTATTTGATGTGATTGGTATTAAATTTTTCAGTAAAGTCTAGTGTTTAAGCGGAGCATAGTTAATGTTCGCTCCGTTACTTAGGTTTAGGAGATATGGAGTAAAATGTGGAGAAACTTCAAAAAAAATTTTTTTTGTTTATCTTCGTAATTTTCAGAGAGCCATAAAGTGCCTTATCTAAAAGGACTATTTGATGTAATTGGTATTAAATTTTTCAGTGAAGTCTATTGTTTAAGCCAAGCATAGTCAATATCCTCTCCGTTACCTAGTTTGGGAGCATTGGAGTAATACGTGCCAAGACACCATGATTTTCTTAAATTTAGCTTCATTTACACTTATTCTTGGGTTTTTCAGAGAGCCATGAAGTGTCTTATCTAAAAGGACTATTTGATGTAATTGGTATTAAATTTTTCAGTGAAGTCTATTGTTTAAGCCAAGCATAGTCAATATCCTCTCCGTTACCTAGTTTGGGAGCATTGGAGTAATACGTGCCAAGACACCATGATTTTCTTAAATTTAGCTTATTTACACTTATTCTTGGGTTTTTCAGAGAGCCATGAAGTGCCTTATCTAAAAGGACTATTTGATGTAATTGGTATTAAATTTTTCAGTAAAGTCTAGTGTTTAAGCGGAGCATAGTTAATGTTCGCTCCGTTACTTAGTTTAGGAGATATGGAGTAAAATGTGGAGAAACTTCAAAAATTTTTTTTTTTGTTTATCTTCGTAATTTTCAGAGAGCCATAAAGTGCCTTATCTAAAAGGACTATTTGATGTAATTGGTATTAAATTTTTCAGTGAAGTCTACTGTTTAACCCGAGGCTTGTCAATATCCGCTCCGTTACCTAGTTTGGGAGCAGTGGAGTAATACGTGCCAAGACACCATAATTTTCTTAGATTTTGCTTCATTTTAGCGTATTTTCGGGGTTTTCTGAGGGCAAAAAAGTACCTTATCTAAAAGGACTATTTAATGTAATTGGTATTAAACTTTTCAGTAGAATGTAGGGTTTAAGCGGAGCATAGTTGTTGTTCTCTCCGTTACCTAGTTTAGGAGCAAAAGCGTAAAACATGTAAAAACACCCTAAAAATGACGTTTTTCGCCGATTTTCGACTACTTTATGAGGTCATAAGTGCCTTATCTAAAAGGACTATGTAATGTTATTGGTATCAAACTTTTCAGGACAGTCTTAGCTTTAAGCAGAATACAGTTAATATACGCTCCGTTACCTAGTTGCTGAACAATGTGGCAAAAACGAAAAAAAGTGCCCTCAAAATGCTATTTTTTCGCTCTATTTTGCTCAATTTCGCCATTTTTAAACTTTTTATCTGCTCAACCCTCTTTTTGAGGTCCAACAAACAGGAAAAAAATATTTAAAAAAAAAAACAAAAAAAAAAAAAAAAACGTTTCTATTGGTACACCGATAAAACATCGTTGTTTTATTTAACCCTAATGGACAAAATCTCCTAATCAATACATAATTAAGAGTACAACCAACATTTGACTATTTGATATTTATAACATAATGTAAACAAATCTTGTTTTTGACTAATACATTTGAAAATTTACTTATTTCGTGGCAGTATGCCACTTATATAAATCTGTTATATGACGAACTGATAAAGTAAAACGGCCACAGGAAAGTGGCAAGGCCGCAGAGTGTTATTGAGGCTGCAAGCTTCTTGTTTTTATTAAAGGATGTACTCAGTAGATAATAGATAGGAAAACATTTGTAATATGGATTTTCTTATATCTTTTGAAGAAAGGGGGTGTAAAGCTAGTTCAATATTCAAAGGGGGTGTACAAATATTCAATAAAAATCAAATATTATTGTTTAATTTATTTAAAAATTATTAATGGACAAAGATTGATAATTTTATGTTAAGTATCGACTCAAATATTAATTTATATGGAAACAAAAATAAACTTACAATTGATTAATAATAAGAACACAATAAAAATTTATTAAAGAAAATTAGCTAACAGCTAAGAAGTATATCTTAAATAAAAATATAGAGTTAAGAGAAATAGTAAATAAAATATTTACTTACTAAGGTAAGTAAGTTATTACAAGGTAAACCAGTGTTCTTATGAGCCAATTCTTACTTTCAAACATCATAATTCTTTCCAAATTTTGGTATTACTGGAAAATTTAATTTTTAAAACTTCCTTAACAAACTCATTTTATGTACAAAAATATTTTTATTATTTTTATTTCTTAAACTTTTTTTTTACTCTGATTTTTTATTCTAGGTTTGAGATAAGTTGCTTAGTTGTGCAAGCTTACAACTTACTTAACTTAATATTTTATTATTCCATGCCGGCTCTCATTATTAGCAAGTAAATTTCATTCTATCGCTGAATTGGCACTTTTTGTTCCTAGATTGTATTAATATTCTGTTTTGATTAATTTATTTTTGATTTTTGCATGAATGCATGATTTATTGATTGTAAGTTACTGATTTACATTAAAAGAGCCCCGCACTCTAGTGTTAGTATTCGAATGAGATTGAGCACACGTGGAGTCATTCATACTAGGAAATGAAGAATAGAGTCTCACCAAAAACAATAGTTTATTGGCAAAGCTCTTTCAACCTAACCTGAGGCCATCATCAGTGCTATAAAAATAAAGATGAAAGTTATAAATACATAAAACTATTTTCTTTTCCGAGAGCTCGGTGAGTTGAGTAAGACTCACCGAGCTTTTACTTTCATCTTTATCTTCATGGCATTAATGATGACCTCATGTTAGGTTGAAAGCGCTTTGACAATAAACTATTGTTTTTGTTGTTTTCTTCATTTCCTTCTAATGATAGTAATTAGAGAGGTGGGATCACCTAGCAAGTAGGCCATGTTTTGGGCCCTTCTTGCTAACTCCCTTAGATAGAAGATAGTGTTCTAACTAATAAATCCTAGTCCGCAGGCATTTTGCGTCAAATCCAAAGAAGAACCATGGCTTTATTATAAGTTTATATATCTTTAACTAGAAGCAACATGTGCCCCACTGCCAGATTAAGCTTTCCTGCTCTCGAAACCATAAGGCAAAAACAACCATATATTTTATGTGAGTTACTATTGAAGGTCCTAAATTTTGCCTGAACCCTGGTTCGAAGATTTTTCTTTTGTAGACAGCTTTTTTAAACAATAATTTTTTTAACAATCTTGCATGGCTAATAGCACCTTAGAATGAGTCGGTTCGTACTCGGAAGCGTCGAGCCGACAACTGGTTGTCAGCTCGACAGAAATAATAATAATAATTTCTATCGAAGCATGGAGCATGTACAGCATGGAGTATGGCCAGTGATATGTATGCCACAAATAATTATTATGAATGGCCCTGGATAATAGGTGGACAGGAACCTTCTATGTCTCCTTGTGATAAGTTTTTAATGAAGTCTTTTTTTAAGTTAATTAAAATATTGTCCAGTCTTTATTATTTTAGTTAAATGTAATGCCATTGGAAACAACATTTTTGGCAATGAGGATGTCAGAGGAAGAGGATAATTTGGTTGAGTCACCCGATGTTCATGTTAATGTCTCTAAAAACTTACCCGTCCCTGTTTTCAAACCACAGGTGGAAACATTACTTTTTAGAGTGCTTAAGTTTGAATTTTAAAATCACTCAAGTATCAGATGACGATAAGATGAGTCACTTATGTCTTATTGTGGGCATAGAAAAATACAAATTACTTAGGGAAAGCTTGAGTCCTTTAGAAACCAATCCTATCCTTGTTGCCAAAAATGTTGTTTTCAACAGCATCACATTTATCTTAAATTATAAAGACTAAACAATGTTTTAATTAATTTAAAAAAGACTTAATTAAATACTCAAACGGATCCTGTCCACCAAAGATATCAGACAGTAGTTAAATGGGTGACCGCTGGGATTAAAATTTATCTTTCCTGCTTGCGATTGAAGTTTTGAGGATGAACTTTGTGAATCCAATAAGGTAGCGACAAGTTCCAAGTTACCCCGTACCCGGGTTTTCTTGGTTCACATTTTACTACCTGATCAGGATGGATGCCTCAAAATATCTGACGAAACGATGACATGCTCCCGTATTGACTTGTTATGAAATATGTTAAATAAAATTATTGTTTTGCATTTACAGACTGAGGAAGAAGGGAAGAAGGCAGAAGCGAGTAAGCCTCTACCTGAAGCAGAGCAGTTAGTATTACCTGTAGGGGACCTGGCTACAAGCGATGGTATGATACAAGTCTACGTCTCGTCTGTAGCCCACCCACATGCTTTCTGGGTTCAGGTACATTTATTACATATCACTTGTAAATTTAATATTGTTCCCACACACAAGGCTTTTTCCTTGTGGGATTTGACATCTAATAATGTATGTAAGAATATGTCTCTGTGTATTGTTTATTTGTGTAATAAAAACTTTTTGAATAAAAAGAAATTAACGATTCTATGTAAAAGTGGCGAAAACTGGACTTAGGCTTAGAACCAGAATTATTAATTCCTAAGAACCCTTACAAGAAATAATGCTTGTCAAAATTTAAAACTAAATAAATTCAATTACATAGAGTTACAATTTTACAATTGTTTAGCTTGTGTGAAAATTATAAAATAATTTTCTTTTTTACTTTTCCTCATTTATACTGTAAATATATAGGAAAAGTATTGTGTTTGCAATAAAATAAAAAACCGGGATGACACCTGAATTATCCATTTCAGGTGTTTTTAAGGCCTCCTGAGTGGTTTTTACTAAGTTGTCTGTCTGTATGTGTCTGTTATCATAGTTGAAACTTTGTTCATAAATCTGACTATAGGTGTAGTTGTGCTATCCAGAAAATATTTTTATGACATTAATCCACATTAGTGACTCAGCAACATTTTTGAAACTTATAAAATGATCGGTTTGAGAGTTGTAGCCATGTATAAGGCTTACATATTCGCCAAGTTCCACATCATTATCACCATTAGTTTAATTTTTATCATATTGACTTGTGTCTTTTTTTTTAAAAAAATTGTAAAAAATCAGAAAATAATCCAATTATTAAATAAGTTCACCAAGTTTTGTTTCAATATGACAAGTATATCCATGATTTTTATTGAATCATAATAGTTAAGCAGCATCGAGCGTGGTCAGTACCTGGATGGGGGACCACTGGGAATGAAACAGATAAATTTACTATCTGATGACGAGCGAAACAAGTGAAGATGTGTTGCAGTATAAATTTAATGACTTGCATATTCTGAGGATGAGCGTGCTAGTCCCAAGTAGGGAGGATGAGGGTGCTAGTCCCAAGTAGGGAGGATGAGGGGCTAGTCCCAAGTAGGGAGGATGAGGGTGCTAGTCCCAAGTAGGGAGGATAAGCGTGCTAGACCCAAGAAGGGAGGATGAGGGTGCTAGTCCCAAGTAGGGAGGATGAGCGTGCTAGTCCCAAGTTGGGAGGATGAGCATAGCAAATCCAATTTGTTGAATAAAAGTTCTGAAGGTACCCTATACCCGATTTTTTCAAAATTTGTTACAATAAAAAATGTTGTGGCTTAAAACTGATTATTATCAGTTAACTGTTACTATGTTACTAAATGCTACTAATATCTAGACTATTACTAATAAGTTTAGACTAAAAAAATATTTATCAGGCTTGAAATCTTCAGTCAGGAAACACTATGAAAGCCGATATAAAATCCAAAGCTTTTTTCATACAGTTAGAATAAGTCAGTATCACAACAAACCACCTCATATGTATAAACAATTAATATCAGCGATTCTCAACCCTTGGGTGGCGACCTCAAATAGGGTGGTTGACAATTATTTTTGGGTCCTCAAAAAGTGATGGGTAAAATATAATATAATATAACATATAATATAATATATAATATTATATATATATATATATATATATATATATATATATATATATATATATATATATATATATATATATATATATATATATATATATATATATATATATATATATATATATAATATAATATATATATATATATATAATATATAATTATAATAATATAATAAGAAAAAGATATTTTTAAATAAAATTAAAAAATATGTAGGTATACTTTTGATAAAATTGTATAAAACAAATATATTTTATTGACTTTATATTCTAATTTAATCAAGTTTAAACCTCATTTTATTAAAAAATATTGATTTTTTTTAGTAAAAGCTTACAGTCTGTTTTTTTTAATAAAAGCTTTCAGTTTTTTTAAAAATATATGTATTCTGACAATTACTTATATCTTGTTATTTATTGCTACTGTATTCACTTTTCTATTTTTTTCCATTTATTTTGTTGTTCAGTTAGTGAGCCCTCGTTCTGTAGAGTTGGATCATTTAGTTGAAGATATGACTGAGTATTATAGTAAGGAAGAAAATCAACAATTACATAAACTTGAATCTGTAAGTGAGCCTTATCATATATAAAACACTTATATATGACTTATTCTTATCATATTAAATAAACTTATAATAATAAGTTTATTTGTTTGTAAAGTATACCAACTTCATACAAATAGTTCACAATAATGGATAGTACATAATAAAAAAATAAATAAATGTTCACATCTTAGAAAGATAAAAAAAATAAAAAGTTAAAACGTATAAAAAAATTGTATAAGTTAAAATACGTATAAGTTAAAACATATAAAAAAATACGTATAATAAAAGTTAAAATAAGTGACCTTATTTATAAGACGTTAAGAAAGAAATAATAAATAGAAGAGGCCTCTTTCTTTGACGAGATGCCTATAATGGACGCTATATTTGTATCATCAGACCATTGGTTACATATTATATTGATGGGTAGGAAAGCTTCTCTTTAAGATTTGTAATTAGGACATCTTAGCATGATATAAGCTAAATTATCGTTTTCCTGCATATTGCAGACTGTGCACAGTTTATGGGTTTTAATTTTATGTAAAATTCCTCTGATAGTTATTTTAATATAACCACTCCAACCAGTAAGTATGATACAAGTATACTTTGATCTTGATCTGGTATTTTTCCTCTTGACTTTGGTTGTGTTTTCTCTTGGCTTTCCAGCTAAATCCTATTATATAACATAATAATTAAAAATATAATATAATTAAATTAATAATAATTAGGAAAAGTAATAATGAAGACAGCAGTCCGAGTTTTGTTAGATTAATTTATTTCATCAGAGCTTTTGCAAAACAAAAATGTTTTGCCTTGTTTGGTATGTATTATTTATTTCTGTTCTTTGTAATTGGTTTATGGTTTTTGTTTACTTGTTATTAGATTCACAGAGGATGCCAAGCATCGCTTGTGCGAAAGCTCTGATGAAATAAATTAATCCAACAAAACTCGGACTGGTGTCTTCATTATTACTTTTCCTAATTAAGATTTCTCACAGTCCATTAAACTTAATTCTTAAATTAATAATATTCCAAGAGCCTGACCTGAAAAAATGTGACTTATTTTGTGCTACTTCTAACCAAAATTTTTTGAAAATATACCCTAAATTATTAATAAAAAAACATAGTCTGTCTCTCCAGAGTGGGAGCCCTTCTTATGATTGGGCATGCTCAAAATTTTATAAAATCGCACTAATTTCAGTTTTCTTGAAATAAGTGGTTCCCAGTGGGTCGTGTACAAAATACATTTTAAAGGTAATAAAATGTTTTATAAAACAAGTGTTTAGTCATCAAAATCGGATAACTACAACCAAAGTTATTGCTCTTTCAACAAAACAAAAAGTTAATTTATGCAAACAGCAAATTTCTTTGACAAAATTTTGATATAAATTTAACAATTTCATAACTTAAGTTGTAGTTATTCGATTTTGACAAAAAACACTCGTTTTATGGGAATTTTTAATAGATTTAAAAAATATTTTCTTTATGTTTTGCACACGTCCTACAGGGAATCATTTATTGCAAGAAAACTGGAATTTGTGCAATTTTATAATATTTTGCGTCATAAGCAGACTATTATTCTTCATAATTTAAAGTATATTTACCTGAAAAATTTGGTTTGATGTAGTACAAAATGAGTCACATTTTTTTGGCCTGGCTTTTGGACTATAATGTGTTATACTGATTTTTATGAGGAATAAGTCCAAAATAATAAATAAAACTAATTTTGCTGAGCTTTCTATATAATTTTATCTTTTTCAAGGCTTAAAATAATAAATAAATAAAATTTAACTGTTAAATGGTTGGTAAAAGATAGATGTTGGGAAAAAAATTAAACAGTGTCTAATTTTATTCAGCAGGTACTCATCTGATGTTTTACATGATATTTTACCTGATGAGTGGTGGGGGAAAATAAATCAGGTAAAACATCAGATTAATAAAAATACACTATCACATCCCTCTTGAGGTGGTTTAGGTTACTTTAAAAAGTTATCACTTATCATTTAAGAAAACAAATTTATGAACAGTACAGTAGACAGAATTAATACACTGAATATAGAAGAAATTGTATTTATATTAAAAAATCTTGACTACCAACTGAAAGACAGCCAAAAAAAAAGTGTGTCAATGAGTCTGTATGTGATGAAACTGAATAAATATACAAAATAATTGTACATTTATTTTGTATCATATTCACAATGATTGTAATCTAGATTACTGATAAAACATTGTTATGAGTAGCAATGACTAATCAATAAACAGAATAACTCTCTGCTAATTAATAAAAAATATAAATAAATCACTAATATGTTATCCTCTAAATTAATATTTCTTTCAACTAAATATTTAAAGCACACAGTTTTTCATTCTTTAGCAGAGGGAATAACCTCTATGTATTGTAAGAATGTAAATTATTATGATACGTATAAAAAGAGCTAATTTAAAAATAACAATAATACTGCCGTTTCTTTATTTTATGGGCGGTTGTTTCAAATTTAGTGCTCAAAGTATTAAGCGTAGAAGGTAATAATTATGTTTATAATAATAAGATCATCAGCTCATCGAGGTGGTGAGTTTGCTTTTCCCCCCGCTGAGCTACTTTTCCCACCATGAGTGACCTTGATGAATAAAATCAAAACCCATCTAGTATCCATCAAATGTTTTTAACTTATCAGATGAGTACCTGATGAATAAAGTTGCACAATGGAGAGTAACAGACAAAAATTGTGTTAAAAACAACAAAAGTAACATTGTAGTTTAGGTACATTAAATTCTAAACAAAGTTCTACTTTTAAAAACTCCCTTGGTTGGTAGGTATATTTCATATAATCTAGACAAGAGCCGTGAATTTCTATGGTTCCTCTCATGCTTTTTCAAGTTATCATTCATACTTTCACTGACTCATATAGTCTTGTGAAAACTAGGAACAACACGTTCCCTTACTGTTAAACCAAACTAAAAGACAGGCACACTATAGTATTATAATGAATCTACTATGAGGGTTCTAAATTTTGCCTTTACCTTGTTTAATTTAGGGTAAGGGATCTTTAACGAGTCCTGACAACGCACAGGCTTTATGTCCTTTCTGAAGGACGTGGTATGCAGAATTTTTATCCCTCATAAAAATCCTAGGGGCCCATGCTAGGATTGAACCCATAACTAAATAAACTCGAAAGTTTAAAGTCCATTCATTCTGTGTATTGGTCGCTACACCTCTGGTGACTCTCGTTTCTATTACTATACAGTGAGTGTAAGATAACTGTTTGATGCAACACATGTCTTATTGTATGTATGCCTTTATATGTCTTGTGTGTGTGTATATGGCCCCGAAGAGGCCATAGCAATCATCACAAGCCCATAAAGTGAGAATGTATTACTACAAGCCTTATGTTGTTGATGTCATAGTCTCGTTGTTATTGTTACATGACAAATTGTCAATGTTACAATAAATACTAAAACAAAAAACAGTGTGGCTTCAAAGAGGCTATAGCCAAACCTCCATACATTTTAAACTACCAGGCAGACACACCATATTATTATAATGAATCTACTATGAGGGTCCTAAATTTTGCCTATACCCTGTTTTATTTAGGGTAAGGGATCTTTAATGAGTCCTGACAACGCACAGGCTTTATGTCCCTTCTAAAGGACGTGGTACGCAGAATTTGTATCCCTCTCATAAAAATCCCGGAGGCCCATGCTAGGATTGAACCCATGACTAAATAAACTTGGAAGTTTAAAGTCCATTCATTCTGTGTATTGGCCACGTACTTTAACCACTACTCCACGGGTGACTCCATAGGAGCTCTACTATATAAACCATGATTGAAAATATGTAATACCATGAACATGTTTGTAGGTCACCCCTGGTCAAATAGTTGTTGCACCTTTTGAGACGGATAATAGGTGAGTGAATACTTTTATTTGATCCAATTTACTTTGAAACTATAAATAATTGGTGTAAGTTTGCCCTTAGCTAGCTATATCTTGAAGTCAATAAAATTATATATAATTTACACTTAAAGCCTTTTCTGGGTAGATTTTTTAAATTCTGACTTTTTTTTAAATCAGGTGGGTACGGGGTACCTCGGAACTATAGTTGATGTAGGGAGGATGAGCGTAGCTAATCCTATGTGATGATGAAAATTTTCAAAAGTGGGGTAGAGGCACCAATTTGGTCATCCTTCTACTGCTCGAGTCAGAGAGTATCGGGGTAGTATCTACAAAATACAATTTAAGGGGGGAGGTGCAAACTTAAGGCTCATTGACTTACCAAAAACAGAGATGATCCATCCGGAGTAGATCATGAAGAACTGCACTGAACTATCACCATATCGGTTTCCACACACACACATTTGTATTCAGGATCCGACCGGCATGAGATCTTGAGCAAAACCTTCCTTGGTGGTTTCCTTCTTTCAGCCAAGGCCTTCTTGAATCCAATAAGTGTTGTTGACACCGAAGTGGCACGATATACAAATTTACGTTGAGTTTGCACCAGAGGGGTAAAGATACTAAGGCACCCAACATACCCTGCACCCTTTTTTTTTTATATAGTAATGAGAAAAAATATTTTCAGATGGTATAGAGTAGAAGTGTGTGGTATATTAGAAGATAAGAAAGCAGAAGATGGTTCCCTTCTCCTGGATATATTCTATGTAGATTATGGTGACTCAGCATATTTATCTTTAAATCAGGTTTATAATTATTTTCTTATTTTTATTTAATTTTCATATGTTCATTATTTTCTTTCTTATCATATTCCCAATTTTGACAATATGATACCAACTGGCCCTCAGTCCATGTTCTCTGTTATTAGTGAAATACGTGGGTCCTGTTCAATCCTAGTATTATTTTTAATAATTTCATTTTTTAATCAAATCTTGTTATTAACTTTAGAGCTTTTTTGGACTGTTTTAAATTGTGATATCAATTAAATTAACAAAGGCTTCAGTCTTTTTTTTATTAAAATTTATTAAAATTTTATATCAAATCCCTGAGCGAAAGCTCTTTGTGAATTTATTTTGAATAAATTTTAATAAAAAAAAGGACTGAAGTCTTCGTTAATTTAATTGATATCAAAATCTTGTTATTAGCAAACTTTCTAAGAAAAAAGAGCTTATGAGATAAGGGGACCATGGAGGGGAGAATGGGGAGAGGTAGATTTTTGTAAAGGGGGTCTCCCTGATCAAGAATATATACATATATTGTTGAGGTTTATAATATATATATTATATATATATATTATATATATATATATATATATATATATATATATATATTATATATATAATATATATATATTATATTATATATATATTATATATATATATATATATATATATATATTTATTTGTGTGTGTATGGGTGTCAAACAAAACATTGTCATTGATTGACATAATGTAAAGAAATCACACTTGTTTTACATTTGAAATTTCGCTTATATCGTGGCAGTATGCCACTTATATAAACCAGTGATATGACGAGCTGATTGTTTTTTTATCCTCTAAAGCGCTGACATTGGCAATTTCAACTCAAATTATGTTAATTTATTTCAGGTTTTAGAACTGAGAACAGATTTTCTTTCCTTGAGGTTCCAAGCCATTGAGTGTAAACTTGCCAACATAGAAATGAAGTAAGTTCTACTACTTTATAATGATTATAAAGTAGTCACTTTATATGATGGTGTTTTTTCAATAGAATTCAATTAAAAAATGGAAATTTCTCCTCTATTTGTGAACTGTTTTTACAAGGCTGGCTTTCGAATGTTAACAGCCATCATCAGTTTTGTTAAGAAGCAAGGAGGAAAATGAGTATCATTTTCCGAGTATATTTGCTAAAATATAAAGTTATTGCTTTTTAAACTGAGTTTGGAATTCAACAAAGTGCTAAGTCAGATCCTACCTTTTTATTTTTTCTTCCTTCCTTGCTTTTTAACATCACTGATAATAGTGTTAACAGTTAAAAGCTGGTTACATAATTATAATTTACTGTTTTATATATATATATATATTATTTATTTATTTATATATTATTATATATATATATATATATATATATATATATATATTATATATATATATATATATATATATATATATATATATTTCTCGAATCTAATTGAAACTCGATACAAAACCAACCTTACCAATGTTCTGAACCCTATAGTTTATGAAATGTGTATAACCTTATTAACCCACAATGAATCCACAAAAACTTGTGAAATTTTTGAAAATTTCATAAAATCACAAAACTTTTGATATCACTCTTTTGCAATAAATAGTGATATAATATGATTAATATTAGAATTATAGAATATAGAATTAATATTAGAATTAATTGAAAATTAAGCTATTCTTTATTATAAAGTGTTTAAATTTGTGATATTTCTCCCCTAAGGTATAATTTGTAGTAATCACTTCAGTATTTTGTTGTAGTGAAGGAGAGAGTGATTGGAGTGAGCAAGTTATAACAGAATTTGAACAGCTTTGTTACTCAGCTCAATGGAAGAGAACCATGGTTAAGATTAGTGGATACCAGCAGAGAAAAGATAACCAGCCTCCCATTCCTATAGTTCAGTTATTTGATCCAGCTACTGTAAGTTTATATATATATATATATATATATATATATATATATATATTTTTTTTTTTTTTTTTTTTTTTTTTTGCTTATTTGGGGATTGTAACCATTAGGGTTAAATAAAACAACGATTTTAGTCTGACTTTTTGACCAATCTGGTCATAATCATAGCTAAAAAATATAAATATATATTTTTAATGACTAGAATAAAATGACTTATCGTTCTATATTACAATAAAAAACAGCGTATCACTTAATGGTAGCTATATATTTCAGCCAACTCTGTGGCCATCTTCAGACTTTAAAACATAAATCTTAAGAACTATACATATCACAATCAACTACAATTAGAAAAACGCAAATTATGTATAATGTGTGTGTTTTTATAATTTTAGTTGATTGTGGTATGTATAGTTCTTAAGATTTATGTTTTAAAGCCTGAAGATGGCCACAGAGTTGGCTAAAATATATAGCTACCATTAAGTGATATGCTGTTTTTTATTGTGATATAGAACTATAAGTCATTTTATTCTAGTCATTAAAAATTGAAAGTTCTATAAGAGAAGTAGTGAAACCAAAGAGTTTTTGTTAAATATATATTATTATATATGAGCACACACAATAGAAAAAATAAAAATATAAAAAAACTAAAGTATCTCTAGAGAGATGAGAGTAGTAATTTATGAAGCATTTGAAGCCAAAGAAGAGGTCATGACGTTGTCATGCGATCTCTCTAAGGCTTTTGACTGTGTCAGTCACGAGTTATTGTTGGAGTAATTGTATCACTACGGCATTAGAGGAACTCCTTTGGCTTTAATTGATTCTTATCTGAGACTTAGAACTCAAATTAGCATTTTCAATGGAGGAACTAGTTCTTTGGGGGGAAACTATGTATGGGGTGCTTCAAGGCTCGGTCCTTGGACCTTTACTTTTTATAATTTATGTCAATGACCTCCCTGATAACGGTAATGTGAGTCCTAGGTTTGCAGACGATTCCACATACGTAGTAAAAGGGCTCGATCCCACAGTGAATAAACAAAATATGGAATATAATGTTACTGTAGCTCAAACATGGTTTATTGCTAACAAATTAACTTTAAATAAATATAAGAATCAATTAATAACCCATACCTAAAAGAGTAGTTGCAATAAAAATAATAAAGAGTCAATTAAAATCCCTAGGGTTATCAATTGATTGTTCTTTAAATTGGAAAATTCACATCGATGATGTAAGTAGTAAACTCAGTTCTGTTTTGTTTATGCTTCGAAAGCTTAGCACTACTGTTGACTTGAAAACTTGCAAGCTGGCTTACTACGCTCAATTCCACTCACGATTATTATATGGCATCAGAGAATGGGGAGCTGCCTCGAGTGCACACAATGTTTTTCTATTGCAAAAAAAGCCATTAGAATTATTACAAAGTCTAAATATGATGCACATTGTGCCAAACTTTTCAAAGAAAATAAGATTTTAATGCTTTATTCAGCATACATTTTTTCAGTTTCACTATACATTAAAAATTGACACCATGAATTAAATAATAATAAAAATCATGGTTATTCAACTAGATTTTATACAAATGTAAATATACCATTCTCCACACTTAGTAAGTCAAGTTAATCACCGATGGTGAATGGAATCAAATGTTTTAATAAGCTGCCTTCCAGTATTGTAGATCTTCCTAATGGATTCCTTTAAAAAGGTAATTAAAGAAATACTGATTGATAAAGCTTATTACTGTATCAATTACTTCCTAAATGATAGTATAGTGTATCCTGAAAAATTGTAAACTGGTACCATTTTAACTTAATAATATCTTATACAATTTTTATTTATTGTAATTTTTTTATGTTTTAATTTGTTTTCATGAATTGACTATTGTGAGGGCTTAGAATGCAAGGTAACCACAAGCTTATAATAAATAAATAAATAAGCCCAAGGCCTCTTGTTTTTCTTTACGTTCCTAAATGTTAATCCCCCTTACTTCCCCTCTAGAACGGTTTCCACATTACACTTTGTGACTTTTGTTTTATTAAGTTAATTTGATTAATTTTTTATTTTTCAGGGAATAGATATTGGTGAAGAATTGATAAAGAAAGGCTTGGCCAGAACACCAGTTGTACCAACAGAACATATGTCTCCTTCTAAACCCAAAATAATTGTTGATAATAAACTTGTCAGTAATCAATTCATCTCAGCAGAATCAACACAATGAATTTAAGGACATTTTGTTCTAGAACTATTTATTCTTAAGCTCAAATTTAGGTGTGTATTATTATTTATTTCACAATTTCACATAAATATTACGTAATTATGTAAGGACACCTTTGAGGAAAGTGCACTCATCTCATACTAGAGAGACTCTAGTAGGAGTATGTATCATTATGTTACCCTTACTTCTAAAGGGTCTTACTTCTAGGCCCCTTATCACCGTGTTAGTTTATGTAAGTTTTCCCAGTAAGTATTATAGTCCTCACGCTATATCTTTCGACATGGTCGTGTGACAAAAAATCAGCTGGAAGGGAGAAAATGCAACACTTTTAACACAATAAAAGGAAAGAAAAAAGTCCCAACGCCTGCAAGAGGGCCTATGTGTAGGCAGGGGTAAAGCAGGTTTACCTGATTTACCCAGGGTGGGGTAAATCAATAAATAAATAAATAGGGCCTCCTCATTTACGCTGGGTGGGTTAACCTACCCTGCGGCAGCTTCTTATCTTATCTATTCTAATCCAAACAAACTATTTTTTATCTAGATTTTTATCATTTCTTTCTTTTTAAACGGGGTCTCTTTGCAAGCATAAAACTGCCTGGCCACGGGACCACGAAATAGTTAATTCAGGCATTAACTGAATGAAAGAATTAGGATTTGCGGCCGGTCATATGTGAGACTGTCTTGGCGGGCGAAAGCCCGCTTTGATCAACGATAATATAAATAGCGTACATAAAACATGAAAAGAACTTAATAATTCACAAAATGAGAGATTATGAGGAAAATAAAATTAATAAATACCTAGGTAATAATAATAATTGAAGGAAGGAGAGAGGAACGGAAGACGCTGGGAACTAGACTGAGGGTTAAGATGGCCACAAGCCCCCCCCCCTCGCGGCGCAGGTTGGCCTACCTTTCAATAGAATCCCCCAAAAGCTGAGTCAATGCGGGTGTGACTCAGCTGTTTCGTAGCAGTGAAACTACGAAACGCCCTCACTGCCCCAAATTAATGGACGAAACTGAGATTGGATGGCAGGATTGATTTCAGTATAAATTTAATGATTTTTATATTCTGTGGACCTGCGAAGCGAGTCTGAAGTAGGGAGGATGAGCAGTGTGAATGAGGAAAAGTTCCACGGTACCCTGTACCTGCGATTTTTTATGAGTTATCTTGTGAGTTACTGTGCTCATTAGATTTTTAAAAAGGCTTATCTAAAAAGACTCTTTTCTTTTATTACAAAGGGTCTATTTCATTTGTATTTTTAATTTTAATATATTATTTTCAGTATGTTTCAGGTGCCTGGCGTTGTACTTTTTTAAAAAAAAAAGTATTTTTTTTGCTTAAATTTAATTAATAATTTATGTTATAGGAAATAAAAATCAAAACCATGTGTATATTTACGGAAAAAAGACTTTGTTGCTTTTATAAAATAACATAGTTTTTAGTTAGGATTTAACAATTTTTACCTGTTTAAGGAAGGGATGTTTTCACTAAATCTGGTTGCAATGTCCCACAGAAATGTATCTGTGTTATTTAGATAATATTTTGTATAATTAATAAGCTAAATTTCAAATGAAGCCTGTTTTTGGAAAAGATAATTGGTTATAATTGAAAAAATATTTTAATTTTAAGAAAAAAATGTCTAGGAGAAATCTTAATTATTGGAAAAGCCTTTTGACAGCGATGAGGGGCCACACAAAGGAAATTAATAAAAATTTAAGATTTTCTAACTTTTGATTATTTTTTTATTAAACTTTAAATTAAAATGGATATAATTAATATTTTTTATTTAAACCTAATTTTTAATGACATTTAAAAAAAATAACATTAATATCAGAAGTCAATTTTACCTGATTTTTTGTATCTTAAAACAGGTTTCTGTTCTAAAATAAGATAAAATTTGTATTTTGTTGCTTATTTGATTAAAATGTGATAGATAAACTCGTTGATCTACTTATTGAAGGTGGTTACTTTAAGTTACATTTGGTTTGTCATTTTTAACAAATATTTTACTTAAAAGTCCTAGTTACCTAATTTAAAGTGTAGTTTAATTTTTTATTGCTATGATGTTGTTAAACTGTTTCCAAAATTAAATCTAGTGTTCAGCTTGTATTACTTAGAGTCTTACCAAAAAGTTAAAAAATGTTAGTATAATATAATAGCAGTGAAATAATTCCTAAACATTTTTTTATGTTTTTGGTTGGCTTCTAATACAGCAAATAGATGGCTCAACAAAGGTAATTTGTAAGTTACCTCATGTGGAGGTTTTTGAGTTTCAAGCCACAAATCACAAATAATTTTCTAAACATTCTATCCTTTATCGTGACATTTTTCATATAAAGGGACTTTTATCTGTGGAAAATGATATTTGAGTTTATTTATTTTGAAATAAATATAAGAACATTAAATTTAATTAAAAGCATTCAATTTTGCCTACAATATTGATCATATTTAAATTAAACAAAATTTTGTCAAATTCCCTTATACTTAAAGCATTTTTCAGAAATTGAAGGCCTTAACATGGCCCTTAACAGTGCTGCCAACTTTAAGAATTTACTTGAGCTGTCTATTTTCCAATAAAATATAAACCTCTAAAGTTTTGGTTGAAAGAAAAGCTTATTTTTATTGACTAAGTGCTTTCAACCTAGCATGAGACCATCAACAGTGCCATAAAGAAATAAATAGTTAATAAAATATGTAAATTAAAACATCAAATTATATGTAAATTAATTACTTCTTCTTTCTTGACGGTGAAAGCTCGGTGAGTTGTGTAAGACAATTTTCTTTCTCCCATAATGAACAAATCCACCAGTGCTCAATTTCATGCAAGTGTTTGTTTACAATTTTTATTTATTAAATTTGATGCACAACTATGCTTTTAAGAATAGCACTAGGATGGAAGGATCGTATCTCATGTAATCCAATGGATAACAGAGATGTTTAACTGCAGACCAATCTCTGCCAACCTAACAAATCTTAATAATTCATTTTTATCAATGTTTACAAATAAAAGTTATTTCGGATCAAATAAAGCAGTTTTAAGTATTACTATTACGTTTTTAATAATTTTTTTATTACAATTATTTAATCTTTGTTTAGTTTTTTGTATACATTTTATTTTTAAGTTCTATAACTGTAAAATTGACGTATCATTGTATGTTCATTAAAAATGTCATTTTAAAACATAATTTTAACATACATTTATTAAACACTATTCATGTAAATGTTAAAAATGGTTTTTACTTTGCTAGGTAGGTTACAACCAAGGTTAAAACTATTGATAACAGAGAAGTTAGTCTAGTGACCAGTTACAACCTTGGTTTTAACTAGTCACTAGTTACAACCTTCACTGGTGACCAGTTACAACCCAGTTTGTAACTACTGATTACAGAGAAGTTACACTAATGACCAGTTACTACCAAGGTTATAACTTCTCTGTTATGAATAGTGCTCCTTCTATATGTAGTATTCTAAGGCACCATCTGTTTACTTCAATTAGTACTGATAACAGAGAAGTATAGGGTTGCACAAAGCCTACCAATTTGAAACGTATTCAAGTCCTCCAGTCTTAAGTCTTCCACAAAATAGTTCAAGCTCCCTGGTTCTTATCCAATCAAACAATCCACAATGACTGTAAAACTTTATTCGTTAAAGACATTGTTTCTTCTCGAAACAGTTCCTTTCATTCGAAATTAGATTCCCATTCTAATCTTCTTGTCCAAACCCTATCAGAACCATTTCTTCCCATCCTCCACGACACCTTTGACGGCAGTGGCTGGGTGACCTTCTGCAGGATTCAAATAATAAATAATAATTTTAATGTAAAAAAGAAAAACATTTCTGAAAATTCAACTATTCAAAATTAAACTAATTTCTATTCCACTAATTATATACCCAGAGTATCACCACTGGGTGATTCCTCCTATCAAACCTGCCAAGTCACTTTAACCAGTATGAGCTCTATGTCAAATACATTTATTGTAGACAATAAAGTTAATAAAAACAATCTTGGAGCATATTAGAAATTTTAAACTTTAGTATAATGAATAATTTACCTATTAATCTTTTTAATGGCATCAATTTTTATTTATTTCCCCATTTTATTAGTTAATCTGTTATTTTAAATTAACTGGTTTTAATTAGTACAAGTTTTTATTGTTTTACTTGTATAATAAGTTTAAGCAATTATTGAACTAAGTTTTTCTTTTTTTACTTCTTTGCAAATTCAATATAATACTGTATGCCATTTTTTACATTTTAATTTGGTACTTTACTATGTTACCTGCTAGTGGTTCTCTGGCTGTGTAGGTTTTAAATGTAAATCTTTTGTATATTTCTTACTATCTTGTAAATATTTCTTCTATTTATATAACTATGATGATTATAGGTTGTGATAATCTCAGTCGTAAATTTATAAATTTGGATTGAAGTTTTCAAAAAGTAAAAAAAAACTCAAAAAGTACTGAAATAAGACTTATAGTTTATTAAAATTGATCTATTATAAACTAAATGAGTTCTAAGAGTTAATATAATTATATTTAATATTGAAGTAAAAATATATAAAACTATTATAAATCTATTGACCAAACTATTTAAACAAGTTTAGAGTTATGAGGTAGTGGCCAGATTAAATGAAAATACAAATTTGAGCTTTCGGCTGTAAATTTGTGTTTGTAATAAAACTACATCTGAAGAAGACCTAATTTACGGCTGAAAGCTAAAATTTGTATTTATATTTTATCTGACCACAACCTCTTAACTATAAACTTGTAAAAATATATAATTTAGATTTGTTAAGTTGACACCTGTTAGTCTCCAGAGCAACATCTCGAGTATCAGTTGTTTGCTTGAGTTATTATTTTGAGTCCGTTAAATATAAATTTATGAATTATGTCTATAGAATATACTTAAGGTTATAATTTCAATTAAATTTTGTTTGAGGTAAATAAAATAATATACAAACCAAGTAGGGAAACAAATGTGATTTCTGTCAGACATGGCATGCAGTTCACTTTTTGTCTTTCAGGGAGTTTGCTTACATTTTCTCACGGTCACAGCCATCTTGTTTTACCTTAAAAAATGCAAACAAACTATTTTCGGTACTCGACATTTTTATTTTATTGTTTTACTTTTTACATTTTGGTATAAAATGTTTATACTTTGTGTAAGAAATATCTTTTGTCACATCCAATAGAGGTTTAAGTGATTCTTTTAATACTAGGTTTGATAAAATTACCTAAAACGTACAGCTGCTAATTAATTCAACTTTTTATATTCAGCTTTTTAATTCAACTTGTATATTTTCAAAATCTTTAAAAAACATGTGATTCACCTTTAATATAGTTCTTCTTTTCTTTAACTAAATTATTGTAACTATTATTCACAAGATTTAATAAATAAATTTTAAGTTAAAACAAACATATATAAGTTCAAAAACACGATAAAAAGCGAAACTCAAAATCTGTTTTCAGAGTCAATCCAATAACGCTCATCCACAGTTATTCCACTTTTAGCGACTTATTTTATTTTTAAGCCAAATATCAGCTGATCATACATGTCTGAATTTTTTACATGGTTTAGTATAGGCGTTTCCCACTTGGTTTATTTATTACTTTAGAGTTAAACTTTACTTTGTAAATACTTTTTTTTTAATTTTTTTATATATATATATATATATATATATATATATATATATATATATATATATATATATATATATATATATATATATATATATATATATATGTATATGTATATTTTGTTTATTATTATTATAAATCTTAACTTCAGAAACAATAGCATACAATACATGGCTTCAAATGACTTTTTTTTAGGAAATTTTCACCAGAAAATGAAAACCTATGAGGTGATTCCGACGATGAAAGTGAATGAGGGAGTGGAGGAATTGATTCTGTTCAGCCTTCTGATAGCAAAAATATGTCTTAAAAATTTTATATAAATTTTTATCTCGTCAGTAAATATAGACAATTTGGTGAAAAAAGATTCATTTCACAGCCTAGTAGCATAATATACTAATATTATATTAACATTATTACTAACATATATGAGTAGTATATAATATACTATTTATATGCATTGTTTTCTTTCCAGTACTCCTGGTTTTATTAGGATTGGCCCTACTTTAATTTCAAGGGGGAATAACTTAAAATTATAATTTCCTTACCAATCTATTGTAGAGTTTTAAAATTTAATTATTTTGTTTCAAGTTAGTTTTTATTTTTTTATTTTTAAAAGTGTCTTCCTATTTATTGAATAGGATTCATAATATATTTTATAAAGTAATACATTTAATAAATAATATAATACATTTAATGTTATTTTCTTCTACTATGTTTATTAAATTTACAAATGAAAAATTGTAATGGTATAAATTATATAAATGATTAAAACCCAGAATTAATGTTAACCATGGCCTCATTATTGCTTCAGCTTTAAAGGACTCAAGTTGGTTTTCTGAATTTCAGAAATAGTTTTTAGGGTTGTCTGACTGATATAGTTTGCTACTAACATTTTAAATGTCATATTGTTATTTATTTGCTGTATATATTTTTAAATAAAATAATTATTAAAAATATTTTTCTCTTATTTATTCAAGGTGTTTTATTTGGTTGTAACTTAAGGCAATTAAATTGTTGCTCCTATGAATGGATACCATTTGGCAATGGCAATAACTCGGGTGTTTCATTTGGAGTTGATTTATCAATTAGATCAGAGCCAATCCTAGATGGTGAAACTTGTAGGGCAAGGTCAACCTAAATAGTAATGTGAAGTTTTAGATCTTCCTAGGGTGACTATGTCTATGTAAGATGTTTTAGGTCTTCTGGAGGTGACCCCAACGAAGAATCCGATGTTTCTGCTTCCACTGTGGGAGGCTACTTCATAGTCCAAGAGGTAGACCTGAAAAAACATGTTAACCCTTTGGCTGTGGGGGTATTGGAATGTAGTTGGGTCCCTGGTTGGGGGACCCACCAGAAGAAAAACATCTGTTGCGGAGGCTTTTTTGGCCTAGGTAGTTCCCCTTATGTAATTCTTACGTTCTACTGATTGTTTTATATTATCTATACATATATTATAATAAATGTTGAATTCTTTTTTGCTCTTGTCAAAAAAATGTTTGTATATTTGAGCATAAACTTTATGTTATAAACAAATGTAATTATGGTTTTGATCATAGAGGAATATATAGTACTACAGAGAGACGAACTAGATAGGGGATTCCTAGTCGGTACACTCTTCAGACAGTTAATGGACAAGGAATTAAATCAGGTCCGTCAGGTGTCACTTCAAGCGGATTTCCCCAGAACTAGAAAGGTCGATCACCTTGATCTCCCCAACTACACAACACCTGTTGTTTTCAACCGCACATTCCTGAAAGAACAGATGTTGTTTCCCGCTTTTTTATATTATCAACCATATATCACTTTCATAAAAATAATAAATTACGACCACGATAAATTTGACATTAGAATTAATTAACATTTAAACACAATTAACGACATAGACCGTATCTTACGAACCAGCATTAACAGAGAATGGCAAGATTTGTGGGACAACACGGACAACAACAAACTCAAAATTATAAAACCGACAGTAGAAGAGTGGAAAACGTGCTACAGGGGAAAGAGACATGAAGAAATTGTACTATGTAGATTGAGACTCGGACACACTAGACTTACGCACAGCTATTTATTTACAAGAGACAGAGAGTACCCCAAGTGTAGACTCTGCAATGAGCCTTTGACAGTAAAACATTTTTTGATAGATTGTTTCATACTTCAAGATTCTCTCAAATTTCATCATATACCATCTATAATGGAAGAAATTTTAGGCAATGATGAACCCACTATTCAAAATCTTTTTAATTTCCTCCTTGACAACGAGTTCTTTAACGAAATATAACCAACTCTTAATAACTAAAACCTTTTTAACTAATTTTATAGAACTTTAAAGCATTTTCAGTATACACTAATACTATTACACACTTATAAATGCGTAATATAATTAATATAAATAAATAAATAACAAATAAATAATTCACAATAAACAATATATTAAATGAAATAATAAACAAAAACACTTACACAATATACTTGTACCACCCTGTGTTTATCTTATATTTAGTTTATCTTTATTCTATATTTGATTTACTTAATTTATCTTATTATGATATTTAAGCATTTTGACCTGCTCATCAGTGTAGTCTTAGTCTATTTTATCTGTTTGTCTATATAGAAGAGGTGCTGATGACCTTAGTGTTAAGCACCTTAATAATAAATAAATAAATAAATAAATAAACACATTTTAAAATATGACACTCTCAAGCTTTGTTTTCTGCGGCGTTTACAACATAGGATTTAGAAAATATCCAAAAGTCCTCAATCACAAAAATCCATTCATTAGTAAAGAGTGCAGATGGGTCAATTTATATAAAAGTAGCGTTCACTAGCTTAGTTTCTAGCTCCATGTTTAGGACAGGAATGTCGATTTTATCAGGTAGGAATACACACAGGCATAAGACAAATTAAAAAAGTCACCACATATCAAAATATGTCCAGTAGTTTAGGCTGTAGGTTAGTTTTTCGCTCCGCGTTATGCGTAAGAACGTCGAATTCGAGATTTTATGAGGTAGGAATGCACACGAGCATAAGAAGGATCTAAAAAGTCCTGACACATCAAAATCTGTTCAGTAGTTGAGGCAGAAGGTGCTTCAATGTATAAAAGTACGATATTTAAAGTACGATATCTACATACGGTTACACGAATCTAGGAAAAACAGGGAAAAATTAACTTTATCTTAATTACTTCTTTTTTAACTAAGTTGACTGTGCTTATTTTGAATTTTTAAATTTGTTAGCACTAATTTGTAAATAAATAAATAAAACTACCGTTCACTAGTTAAGTTTTTCGCTCCGCGTTCTCTTAGAAATATCGAATTTGAGATTTTATGAGGTAGGAATGCACACGAGTATTAGACGAATCTAAAAAGTCCTTTATGTCAAAATCTGTTCTGTAGTTTAGGCTGTAGGTGCGTCAACAAAAAATGCAGGAAGAATAAGAAGTTAAAGGAATCCCCTTTTCCTATAGGACTCTCACCCAAAGCTCACGGCTAAATTTACTAGGGATTCATGAGATAGACTAGACTAATGGCTCCCGGAGGCAGACTAGACAAATGGCTCCCGGAGGTGGACTTGACAAATGGCTCCCGGAGGTGGACTAGACAAATGGCTCCTAATCTAATCTCTTAATCTCTTTCCTATAAATAAATCTAACGACTAACAGTTAAATCATAAAGGCAATGGAAACTGAGAAGCCAAATGAGGTGTTAATAGAGAAGATTCAAAAATCTAACTTGAAGATATTTGCTCATTCGATCATTTTTGACATGCTTTATTTTTGATAATTTTAAAAAAGAAAAACTACTAGAAAACCTTATTTTTATCAAGTTTTCCCCTAATTTGGCACGAAATAGCAAAAATAACGTAAAAATGAGAGCTCAAACAAACATTTGTGACACCGCCCTTTTGCGTCATCGATCAAGTTTGACAACCTTGAAATAATTTTGCTTCAATGGCCATTTGTGACAATGAACATTTGCGACTACGTATCCCCACGTTTATTACCATGGAGTATGGAACTATAGATGATACTTGTTGACGAACTACATCAAACTAAAAATGGAGGGAGAGTTTGAGGGACTGATATTCTTCTTTATGGTAACTTAGGAAAATTCCTGAGTTAACCCGTTACCCGATTTTTACTTTTTTTAAAAGTAGACTTATTTCCTCCTCTTCTTTCAATCTCTTCAAATATTTTTTTAAATGGTAAGAACACATTAAAACATCATTCTTATTTATTTCCTTCACCATCATTTATTTTTTACATACTTTATAAATCAAGGCAGAACAAATAAACAAAAAAGTACAACATTTTTATACCTATGATACATACATTTATACATTGTTTACCTTAAAATAAGTTAGCGCTTATTTTTTATTATTGGTACTTTTATTCTATTATAACTTACATTGTATTTTTCATAATTAATTATTTTTGCATGATATTATTTCTTTTAGTAATATATATTACATTTTATTTTTACCTAAAGCACCTTTTTTCTAAAATTTTCATCCTTCAAAAAGATGGATCAAAAATTAAAATTGACAAAATTATTGGCAGAAAAAATGGTAAAAATAAATAATAAAATGACTATACCTGTTATGTATTATTTTTAGAGCATTTCATTGGATAGTTACTCTCCAGTTATTTGACTAAGGATATATATATTTAATTCTATTTTATTTTATTACATTGAGTTTAAGCTAATAAATTAATGTCATATGGTATTTAAAACTAATCAAAACAATAGTTTATCTGCTAAACTTGCATTGCTACACTATGTCAAGAGACTGTTACTTTTATTTAATTATTACTATACTTCAGCTTATTACTTACTTGACTCTTTTCTTCAACCAATTCTTGTTATTTTAATTAAGTAAAGAATTAATAAAATGAACCAACATCAATAAATTAACATTTACCAACAAACCATTTTGTTTTAGAAGTTTAAGAGGTGCAGCAACCTGGAGAATGTTACGTTTATGAACTAGCTCACGAAGGAACCATTATAGAAGGCGCACAATTATGCATTAATTACATTAAAAACAAGATTCTACGGTTTTTATCTAATTGGCTACCGAAACTTAATGATATTTAAATATTTTGGATTTAGCCATAGCTAAGCACTGAATGCTTTAATTTGAGCATGGTTTTGTTTAAATCCGATGTATAGTTTTGGCTCTAAAACTGTCTACAGAAAATGTGATATTGCATATCACAGAATCCTTTTTAAGCATAACTTTAAAATCCCTGTGTCAAAGTTTCAGCACAAAATAAAATTAAGAGTATTTTCAAAAACCTATTTCATAGAGGCATGTTTCTCTTGTTAGAAATACTCATCTAAATATATTATTCCTCTATAGGAGAGTTAAGGTATCTATCTAAAAAAAGCTCTCTGGTAAATATGGAATTTTCATATATCATTCTGAAAAAAACATGAAGTTTAAACAACGATTGAAACTTTCAAAATATACAAGTAATACTTAGCTAAGCTAAGCGTTAGCTAATATACATTTTACTTCATTAACAACACCACTATATTTATTAAAATAGTTTTTCATCAGGTTAAATATTTTGAAGAAACGACACAAACAAAATTATAATTGATCACTACATATTTATAATTAATCTAATATTAATAATTAAAAGAAATATTTAAATATTCTATAATATCTCACAAAATTATACATTATTAAAAATATTAAATAATTATTTTACAATAAAATAAAAATCAGCTCAATAAGATAAACAATGGACTATGTAAAATTAATAATGAAAATTATCTTATTATTTACCCACAATTTAAATTTTTAAATCATTTTACTTGTAGAGATTTTTTTACATTACTTTTATTTGTTTACATTTACGTGGGGTCACGTCTGTGCGGGTGTCTATGAAAACTATGTAATTATTAAATGTAAAAAATTAAATTTAACTCTTTAATTTTAAAAACAAAACAATGTAAGAATTATTTTAATTGAGTCAAATAATGTAATAATAAGTCATAATATCAAAGGATATGACATTGTTTAACTCAAAATTTAAGAAAATCAACTTGAAATAAGTAATATAGATATAAAATAATAAAAATTTTAAAGTAAAAAATGTCAGTAATTGAGAGCAATTTCAATTTAACATGAGCCATCATTAGAGCCATGAAACCACCATGATTTAAGTCAAAAGTTGAAATTACCTAAAACTATTTTATTTTTCGAAATGGCAGTGGCTCAGAGAGTTATTTAAAACGCTCTAAGAAGAGTATTGCCAATAATATACAAAGAAGAGATTTTTCTTCATTATTTGGTATAAATAACCACCCTTGTTTTAAATTTCTCTAAATTCCATTTTATTTCCATTAAATTTTATATATGGTTGTAGTGGCAATAGCACAGGGAACCCTGGCACCAAATCCAAACCTAATGTAGTAGTTTACTTATTTCCCGTATTTTTCCTCTGTCCTTTATGGCAATAAAATACCATTGACATACCATGTACAAAAATAATTTATTATGTTTCTCGGTACTTTTATTTCTAACAAAGTATTAATTTTTCTTTTTCTATTTTATTTGTGTTTTTCAATTGTGTTCTAATTATAGTGTTTTATTTTCTTTTGTATTTTATTCATATGTTAAGAGAAAATAAATTTATTATTATTATGAGGGAGGAATTACATTTATTCATTTCAAGTTTTATTTACTTGGATCGAAAGGGGAACCAATTGTTCAAAATTAATATAGTACATTACTTCTTCATGACCCTTTTCTGAAATACTTTGATGTAGTTGACAGCTGAAATTATTTTAATTGGTAAATATAAAAACATAAATGTAAAATTATACAATGTTTTCAGCAGCGAATTTGCAGCAATGAATCAGAGCCAATTTTGGCATGAATTTGTCACGATGCTCAAGACCCCAGCCATTCTTCTAATTACATCTATCAATTATCATTAATTTTTGACTTTCAATAGTTGTTAAAATTGTTATGGCTGGACAGACACAATACTAACAATGCCATGTAATGAAAAATACCATAATTTACCCACCAAATTTAATTAATTACACTTAATGATCTTCATATTTTTAAGACACCCAAAAATTAATAGTCAATAAAGAATAATAGATAATTATATTATAAAAATTTAATATTTATTTATATTCAAGTTCTTATTATACAGTATAAGGTATTACACATATTTAATAGTAGGTAATATATAATTAATAGGTAAATAAAATTATTATTTAAAAAAATATTGGTCAAACTTTATTTTTTAATAATCCTAAATATTATATACAGAGTTTTATTTTAGAGTACACCAAATTAAGAATATACAAGAAGTGTACTTACAAAAATAGCAAATATATATCAAAGTATTAAAAATGTATAATAATCTTAAAAATTAAGGACTTAGTCATGATTCAATTATTTTTTAAAGAAGAGTAGCTCTCGACGCAGTGTTTTAAAACAAATATAAAGTTCCAATAATAATGATCAATTTAGCTTTATTTGAAAATTTAAAAATTTTTCCATTATTTTATTTATGTAATTAGTGAATTTTATCATAATGTGATAGAAATATAAGGATTTTCAAATTATTTATGAGTTTTCATCATTAAAAGAAGCTACTCTTGACAAAAAAAAGTTAAAAATTGCTAAAACTTTTCAATATTTTAAAACTTATTGTCTAATTATTAATAAAGTTGAAAATTGTTTAAAAACAATTAATTTTATTGTGGTCAAACAATTCTCGAGAAATATAGATTTAAAAAAATATTTACACAAAAGATACATTTATAGAAAAATGTTTATTAATATAACAAAGATTCATCAAAATATTACCTATGACCTCAGTATGATTGAAAAATACTTCTAACAAATGTTATTAATGTGGTTCTATAAAGTTGAAATAATCTATACTGTAAATATGTGGATATATAAATATATATATATATATATATATATATATATATATATATATATATAATATATATATATATATATTATATATATATATATATATTATATATATATATTACATACTAATAGGGAGCACTACAAAATGAGCTAATTTAAGGCATTTTTGAAATTTAAGATGATTGACTTTAAGTGAAATGTAACTTTCATGTATTATAAACCATATTATAACTAGATAATTCAAAAAAGTTACAGCTTTTCAGTGTACAATTTGCTCTCACAAATTTTAAAAGCTGTTCTTTTTTAACAAGAATGACCAAATTAGAAGTATTGACAATTTAACTATAGTTTCTGGAACAGACTCTTGGCAAGCAAGAATTTGTAGGAGGGGGCGATGTTGCACACACCATTAAGGGACTTCCAATGAAACTACTTTGTCAGAAGGGGCAACATTTTTTTTTCAGGGATGTGATATCTCTCTACCCACCTCCTTCTAGCTATTTTCTGGATACGGGCCTGATTTGGAATCTTTAAAAAAAGTACAGCTTACCTTTGAGTAATTGAAAAGTTGATAAAATACATAAAGTATTCTTCTTCTACTTCAAATTTATATTAACCAAAAATTTCGAACATCATAATATTCAATGAGTTGCTAAAATATCAGCAGTTTTGAGTAACTCAATTTTTAAAAGTAGAAATGCAATGAGTATGAATTTTTAAAGCAATGAGATATCTAGGTATAGAATTCCCCTAATTATGAGAAGTCATTATGGAATGATAGGATCCAGTTGCTTTTAGCTGTTGAGAAAATAGAAATTATGAAAATTTTCCTGTTACTTACTTATAAGAGAAAAATAGATTCGTAATAAATCAATGATTCTATAATACTCTTATTTCATCAATAAGTTGCAGCAATTATTACTAATCAATGATTAAATATATTATTTTTTATATAATTTCATGAATATGTTTTAAAAAAATTACTGAATTAAAAAATTTTATAGAAACTCTAAAATATATTATGAGGAAATTTTATAACAAAAAAAATTAAATTAACGTGTAAATGTCTAAGTGCTTCATTTCTATTTATGACTCAAGTCAACATAACATTAAATTTGAGATAATGTGGCAGTAAATCATCTTAAACATATTTTAATTAATTTATTATAATTAAATTAAAATTTAACAACAAAATAATATCATGGTAAAAAAATAAGCAAAAATAATAAATTCTTATGAGTATTCTTATATCGCATTTTATATAATTTATATATTTATTGATGTTGAAACTGTACACACTAATAGTTAAATTTTCAATATCACCTTGACCAGGACAAGTATGGACAACCTAATGTAAGTTAAAAGAAAACATTTTTTATAAGAGACTAAAAGTACCCAAGGATCATTGATTAAAAGAATTGTGAAGGAATCAGTTATGATTCAATATTCAAAAATTAATAGTAAAGAATTCAGTTAAGATTCAATATTCAAAAATTAATAGTAAAGAATTCAGTTATGATTCAATATTCAAAAATTAATAGTAAAGAATTCAGTTATGTATAAGAATTCAGTTATGATTCAATATTCAAAAATTAATAGTAAAGGATCCAATTGTGATTTAATATTTCAAAAAAGAAAGGTAAAGGATTCATTTATGATAATTTTTTAACATATTGTTAAATTAAATAACATATTTTAACATAATAACATTTTAACATTTTGTGAATGAGGCTGATGAAGAATTGAAAAAAGAAAAAAGGCTGTTGTTTTGTACAGTCAGCTTTTAATATAATAAAAATACTGTCAATACATTCTTTTTATTCTAATTATGACAGCTGTTTATACCTTTACACAACTAATGCTCACATCCAACTAAATTTTCATTTTTGTATTGAGCCAGTTAACTAATTTGACCAAACCCTGAAATCCATTTTAATTATGTTAAATAATTCTTTATATCTTCTGAAAACATTACATTTCCTCATTTGTTTAGGATTAGGTAGTTCATACTTTACCTGCCTTGACTATAAACATTTCAAAGACTAAAAAGTTATCAACTTAGTGCGTATAGTTTACTTATCACTATTTGTTTAGAATGAGTAGGTTAGTCCCATTCGCTAATGTACATGGTTCTTGGAGTTGGAGGGATATACCCACGAGTTGGTATTGGTAACCTTCCATAGATATGGTTATAAGGTGATTCAAGAAGTTCTGCATCTAACACAGAAAAACAAAAATAAGTTAATACAAGAAAATCCAGAATTTGGAATTAAATCAATAATGATCAAGTTTCATATAATTTTTTTAACGCTTAAACTTGTAGGATCATATTAGTGTCTCACTAAACTATTCCACCCCAGAGTTTGTACACACCCAATCATCTAGGAAGCACACCCTCCGTACTCGGCTGTACATATGATCAGTCCACAGTGTGTCCAGTTCATCAAGCCTAACAAGAACAAGGCTATCTAAACTCACAGCTCTGGCTAGAGTCACGACTAGTTCAGTTAGGCTCACCGCTCTGGCTAACAGCTCTTCTGATCACATTAGTCTCACTTGGCCTGCCTTCGTTTAACAAGTCTTACCAATCTCATCAGCTCCTCTAGCATCACCAGACTCTAGCTAGGCTTACCGATCTGGCTAGTCCACCCAACAGAGAACTCTGGCAACCCCGACGGCATTGTGTGCAAAAACTCATTCTATAGCCCTGACCTGAAAGTCAAAGTTCCGCAGTGCTACTAGGAGACGTCTGTCTTCAAGAACCAAGTACTTTGTTCCTAGTCACTTACGTTATTCGTGTCACCTCCTCCACTTTCACTAAGTTTTCGGACTTACGAAGGCTCTAAGTATATCATTATTCTTTTTGTTTTGTTGCAGTGCAATTTATAAGGGAATTAATAATTTAATGTTTTTAACACCATATAAACTTATATGGCGAATAACTATCTCATTATTTTTGCTTAGTTGCAATAAATTAATACATGAAATTAATAATATCATGTATATTCTATGTTCGTATTCATGAGTATACATAAAAGCAGGCAAAATGTAGTCAGATAAAGAAGTTGATTTATAAGACCCATCAATTGTCTATATTTACATTGGTGTTTAATGGTATCAAGTACTGCTAATAATAATACAAATATAATGCTAATTAAACGGACCCATTCCAGAATCATATGACCTAGCATGCCATATATGTGGTGGAGGGACTGGTGGAGCCTGGTGCATTTGATGTAAAGCTAGATGAGAACCTGGTGGCAGAACGTATCTTCCACCGACTGGTATGTGTTTCTCTTTCTTTCCATTTCCTAATTTAACAAAGTTTGGGACTCTTGCTCTCAGTCCACAGTAGTAGGGATCGTCTGAAAAAATAAATGAAATTGAAAAGCAGTACTTTTAAGGAATTTCATTACAGTGTATTTCAGGTTCTAATGAGAAGTAACAAAACCCAAAATTATAATTACAATGAAATTAAATCCAAAGCCTCAAAGAACCCCTGAATGTAATCCATTTGAACCTTTGAGTTTTATCCATTAATTTAAAAAAAAGTTTTTGAAAATGCTATTTATTTAAGAAAATGCTAATTGTTATTCTGATTCTCATATGCTTGTGAGTCATTTACACATATTTGTGATATGTGACAATAATACCCCAAGCTATTTATCAGGTAATCTTTTTTTGTTACTTGGCAGTTAGTCCGTCAGTGTGGTTGTTATTTGCCAGTTATTCTGCTTGTTCTTGCTATTAACTTGCAGAATTCTTACTTGTTCTTGCAGGTGGTCTGCTTGTTGCTTGTTATTTGACAGTAAGTCTGCTCGTTAATTGTCAGTTAGTCATTGGTTATCAAATTTCGACAGATAGTCTGCATATTATAATCAATTTCACAGAGGAATATAGTAATTTTATATGATTAATATTAATTTAATTATACTGATAGTGATTTCTTTCTGTACCATGTTTATGGGAGTCTTTCTTGTCTTTGCCTCTGGATGATGGGAAATTCTTAGATGGTTTTATCATACTAACTACTTGGTTCTCACTGTCATCATCTATGTCATCATAATCAGGCTGAAACAACAAATATTTAAAATAAACAAATTGCTAGATTATTTGTATAATAATAAATAAACAATCTATAAAATAATAGAAATATATTCAACTTATATACATTTTATTTTGCAAATAAATCAATAAAATTAAATTGATATTGAAAGCCATTTAATTTTAATTATATTTTGTTAAACTTTTTAATCAATTTTTACAATTTCCAATTAATAAGCTATCTTTAATGTGTTTCATTCTTTTTATTTTAAATTTCAATTTGATTAATATTTAAAAAAATATAATTATATAATTTTCACTGTTTAGCATAGTTTTAATTTGTAATTTTGATTTTAGAGGCAATTATTCATTAATATTAATTTTTATACACTTTTTTATATGATTTTTTTATAAGTTTGAGTAAAACTGTCCTATTTTTAATAATTGTATTAGTTTTAATTCAAATTATTTCCATAGCTTAATAATACTAAATTATCATCCTATTATGTTTAATTGCTTTCTTTATAATTAACATTTTAAAGCTTGACAGAATAAATAATTTATTCTTGTATCACATAAATAAAAAAAAAATATTACATAAATAATTTATACTTATAGATGAAATTCCAAATTATTATTTCTTTTTTTAGTCTATTCATGTTCTAAATTAAATTATCTTGATACTTAAATTTTTGTATACTGTTTGTGTGTGTTTTATTTATATACTTTTTATTTATCTTTGTACATTGGGTAATATTGCCCCTTATTGTTATAATAAATAAACGCATTAAATAAGAAATGTTTTTGAAATATTTTATTTATTTTTATTCTTCAAATTATTGTTCTAATTATTTTCTTGCAACTCCTGAGATTAACTTTTTTTTTAATAATTTGTATAGTTATCGAATAATGTATAATATAGTCTCCCTGATACATACCTTAGGAATATGATGAGGATAAGGGTTTTCAGATCTAGGAGGTAGTTTGGGAGGTTTGTCAGCACGTCTAGGTGGGGCTGGATTGGAACCACCACTGCTTCCACCTGAGCTACTTCCTGCAGCCACACTGTACGGATCTTCATCTGGTACTGGGATGCGAGGCCTGTTCCTGATATCAACAGGTCTCTTAACTAAACAACAACCAAAGTATTAATGAAGTGGATGTGGAAAAAAAAATCAAGTACTGGTTACTTCAGCAATTTTTTTAACATTGCACTTCCTTTCCCTGTCCTCAGAGTATCATTTTTCCCAAAGCTTATGATGTATTACTCGGGTTCCAAGGTACATATATAAAATTGTATCTTCCAAGCAGCACGACAAGACATTATAATTATAATTTAATGTCACAAAAGTATAATTTTTGTGCCAAGTTTTAAATCTCTAGCGTGAACACAACAGGAGTTATGCGTGACATAGACAGGCAGCACGATAAAAACTACGAAGAGCGTCATAAAAGTGCCTGAAACGGATGATTATAGTGAAATTTCAGTTTCAGATTTTAAAGGTGAAGATAATACTTTTCATATATTCCTATGGTAGTAGGTAAGACAAAGTGAAAGCAATATTAATAAAAGAAGTTGAGAAGAAGTAAGATGAAATTAGGATATAAAAGCAATTCAATGATTCTGTTAAAAATTTATATTTTTCTAGTGCAAAGTATGATACTTTACTATGATACTTAAAGGTCATAGAAAATACATACTCATAGATAATCTATACCTTAAATTAGAATCAAGTTCATTGAAATTTCTATTACTACACATTCTATTGTTTTAAAATTAAGACTAAGACACTAACAAATATTATTCTCTATAACCATGAAGTAATCATACCCCAAACTTAATTCACTCTATTCCAAAAGATTTGACCTGCTGTGTAGAGTTAATGTCCAGTCTATCAGTAAGTCAATACCCTTGCAAGTAAGTTAATTAACACATCTCTACCACTGTCAGACAACTTTGTCTTGAATCTATTGTTATTATTACATTCGACTTTTAGATCTAAACCTAGATGGTCTTTTGTTTAGACAAATTTAGTTTGGTAAGGGTTTGGTATCCTCATTTTATTTAAGATAGAATACATGTTTAGCAATTCTCAGTACTTATATTTATTGAAATTTATTATTATTAACATTTAAATGTTTAATATTTAAAATAACTGCTAGAGAATTATTTTTACAGAGATGAAGTGTTTACTTCATTTGTGAGTCAAAACAAGGTAGACAAAAACTAACTATAAGAACAACTGATAGTGTAGAACAAGTTTCTAAAAGTAAGAAACCACAAATAAAATAACTCTGCTACCTAATGATACCAATATCATCAATATTATATTATACATACAACATCATCATCTTATATTATACTTACAGCATCATCATCAATAGTATATTATACTTATAGCATCATCATCAATATTATACTATACTTATAGCATCAATCATCATCAATATTATTATTATACATTTGGCATCATAATCAATATTATATTATACATATAGCATCATCATCAATATTATACTATACTTATAGCATCATCATCATCAATATTATATTATACATTTGGCATCATAATCAATATTATATTATACATATAGCATTATAATCAATATTATATTATACTTATAGCATCATCATCAATATTATATTATAGTACTTCTAATAACTACCAAAAACTTGGGCGAACCCTTATTTAATATATAGAATTATAAGAAATATAATTAATTATAACTATTTTTTTAGCTAATTTATAATTATATAATTATACTTTTGTTATAATTATTACATAACCCACTCTATTTTTGTAAATTAAGTGTTCTCTATTGACTTTTCTTTGTTTGTATCATAGGTATATAGGGAAAGAATTGTGTTCGCACCAATTATCACTTCAATTATCCATTTTAGGTGTTTTTAAACCTCCAGGGTGGTTTTTACTGAGTTGTCAGTGTGTGAAGTTCTCAGTCAGTTAGAGAGATAAACACTTAGTGCGAAAATCAATCTATGGATAAGGTTGTGCTTTCCGAAAAACAATTTTAGTACTTCATGTAAATCTACGGTTTTTGTTGGATCACTAGGGTTTAGCAAAATCGAACTAAATCAGTACTGGATCATTTATGTACGTACATTGATGAGTTTAAAAACCACTGGGAATAAAATTAATATTTTGTTTAGTGTCTGGGGACGAACAAAGCAAATCTGAACAAGCAAGGATGAGCATAGCGAATCAAATATGGCGAGGAAAAGTCCCAAAGTAAAGTCTTATAGGATAAATATATCTCTTTTATAATAATAACACGATTCTAAAAATGCTTGCATCTATACTTAAATGCCTAATGCTTCTTTTAATGATCTAATACTATTTAAATACTACTTTGAGATTAATAGCAATGACAAGGATTAAAATGACTATTGTCTATGCTAAGAAGAATTTTGTAAGCCTTCTCGTGTAGAAAGTTGATTATTAGTCTGAATTGAACCAGGAAGAAAGAATATAGGCCACCCAGTCGGTTCTGTGAAAAGAAGCTCTAAATGACAGATCAAGACGTCTTTTTCAAACATTTATTCTTATTTCATTGTCATCACATAATAACAGACATCAAAGAATGTCCAAACTATTAATTTTTTGTTACTTTAGATCTTTTAAATTGATTCTAAAATAATAGTGTTAAGCCTGAAAACAATTTCTATTGGATGCGGACTGTTTAAGGATCTTGAATACATGGGATGACGCAATAAGGAACTTTTCCGACACCATGGACGTTGTTTGAGGTAGAGAAATAGGAACAAACTTATCTTCCCATGGTTTAAAATAATATATAAACCAAGTAGGAAAACTCCAATACTAACCTGTGTAAAAAATTCAGACATGCGTAATCAGCTGAAAGCTGTCTTAAAAATAAAAAAATAGCTACAAATGGAATAATTGCGTATGAGCTTCTTAAGATTTACGTCTTTTACTTAGCCTTATTGGCAACCCTGATAACATTAAGTGATTTTTATTTTTTATCGTTCTTTCGATGCCGTTGTTTACATTTACAAGAGTAATACAAAATGGCCGCGACCAATGGAAAATTTGAGCCAACTCCCTGGTGGACAAAATGTGAACTACATACCAGGTCTGACAGAAATCGCATTTGTTTCCCTACTTGGTTTATATATTACTTTACCATGGTTTTAGAAAAAAGACGCGTAACGCAGGTTATGTAACAAGGATAAGTCGAGTTTGCTCCACAACTTTCTTCTGAGCTTATAGTTTGGTGTTTCTCTGATTTTACTAACCTTAGTTTCTTGTTCAGTCAATTAAAATAAAACATTTAAAAAAAGAAAAAGTATTACTTTTTACTATTTGTTTATAATCTTCTCAAAAAGTAAAACAATAGGAAACTATCCAAAGGTAAGTTTGCCTCTAAATCTAGGACTTGCGCAGTTAATGTAGTGATTGTAAGCATGCAAAGTTCGTAGCAAGCATGTGCGGTTTGTTTTTGACATGTTTTGTGATGGATTCTTCTATATTTTTTGTTCTCGTTGGGGTCTCTTTGTTATTTGGAAAATGGACAGAATGTCTCATCCCTTTTATTCAAGATCCTTGACAACTGTAGCATAACTAGGTTATCTTTAAATCTATCTTCGAATAATAGGTTTAATAATAATAAGAATAAATAAATTGTATAAACAATTCTACCTAAATAATTCTACAACCTTTAGGCCCATCAGGGTACTCACCCTGCGGGTACATCTCAGGCGGATTGCATCCAATAAGCTCTAAGTATTAATTAAAGTTGGCAAAATATTTTTAATACAGATATCAATCATATAAACTGAGAGCATAGCCCGGGTTGCGAACACCGGATCTATGTACAACGATTTTTATCTTCATAATTAATTCATACAAAAATTTTATTTACATATGCAATTACGAATTACACATTTCAATTTGGAAGATACAAAAATACTTACCAGGAGGTAATTTAGATTTAAGCATATCCATTGCTACTACGTTTATAATTAGAACCCAAATAGGACACTCCAGTAATTCGTTTTCTTGTTTTACAAATGTAATCGCTGATAGGCATTGGCACTCTAAACGCCGTCTATCCGGGTAAGCACGTCGCAACTCTCGAGACACATTGGCTTGGAATTTTTTCATATCAAATAACTGAAAGCAAAAAAGAAAATATCGATTAATAATATTTGTAATTAAAAAAAAATTCACCGCCACAGTGCTTAAATTGTTTTTCTGATCATGCTGAAAGTTTTATCATGCCACTAAAACTGTATTACTTCCAATAGGAACCAAACACGATTAATGTTAGGATGCCATATTCTCTGATGAGTTATTAAGACCTCTTTATAACAATTTTACCCACTGGGGGAGAGATAGTTCAATAATTATGGTTCTAACTCAATATTAATAACTAATTACCTACTATTTATTATAGTCTATTCAAATGTATAGTTTAAAATCTCAAAAGTATTTGATTTGAAAACTGTTATTTAATTCCTAAATGAACATAACGGGCTCCAAAAGTAAAATTTATTTACAAAGCCGGCTTTCAACTGTTAAGCCATTAGCAGTGACTTTACCAAAAATCTAAAATATAATAATATAACCATATTATCATGCACTTATTTGTTTTTATCTTTTAACACGTAGTTTTGTTTCTTTTGATTGAATTGTTATATGATTATATTTTTACATGGTTGCTACCTTGAATTGATATATGATTATATTTTTACATAGTTGCTACTTTGAATTGTTTTATGATTATATTATTTACATAGTTGCTACTTTGAATTGTTATATGATTATATTTTTACATGGTTGCTATCTTGAATTGTTATATGATTATATTTTATAGTTGCTACTTTGAATTGTTATATTTATATTTTTACATAGTTGCTACCTTGAATTGTTATATGATTATATTTTTACATAGTTGCTACCTTGAATTGTTATATGATTATATTTTTACATGGTTGCTACCTTGAATTGATATATGATTATATTTTACATAGTTGCTACTTTGAATTGTTTTATATTTATTTTACATAGTTGCTAATTTGAATTGTTTCATGATTATACATTTACATAGTTGCTACTTTGAATTGTTATATGATTATATTTTTACATGGTTGCTATCTTGAATTGTTATATGATTATTTATATAGTTGCTACTTTGAATTGTTATATGATTATATTTTTACATAGTTGCTATCTTGAATTGTTATATGATTATATTTTTACATGATTGCTACCTTGAACTGTTATATGATTATATTTTTACATTGATCCTAGGCTCGCATGATGGCTATTGATAGTTGAATATTGGCTCTGTAAATATTTTTTTTTATTTAGTAGAGAGACTCTTGTTTATATTTAACCAGTTAATTCAAAGTTTAATATTAATTCTTCCTTAATGTAGTGCTTTCTCAAAATTATAAACAGATCAATAATACTTTCCAAGTTTTTGAAAAAATCCATTACCGTCTAAAGAATACGTAAGGAAACAATCGTCAAAAGGTACTTACTTTAACAGGTTTGTCAAGTTCGAGAGCGTAATCTCTTAATTTAAGTACTTCAGGTCCTACGCTAGTTTCTTCGTTAGAATTAATAGTTGTTGGTTTTACATAGACGTTACATTTAGCCACTCGCTTCACTAAGATATTACCTTGATCGTCCATCTTCAACTTCACTCCCTGAAACATTAAGGTATACAGTTTAACAGAGGAATGTTTAGCATTATAGACTTCTTTTCAAGTAGCACATTTACTCTAAGGGATGTTTCATAATATTGATTGGAAATGGGTGTAACACCTGGTGTTCCAGGGTTTGTGTTAGATTGATATCCTACACAAACATTAAACCGAACATTAGAAACATCGAACATTATGTTCGATTGTTTATTTATTAGTGAGTATCTAAAGGGTATATGCGCAGGTCAGGTTTGAAAAATTTTGCGTTGAATACTAGTTCCTTATGGTATAGAGTTAAAACTCAGTACGGAAAATAATTTTTCTATGACGTAATTAAATTTAATTATTGACTCAGCAATCATATTATAGAAAACAGATAAACGATGATTTATCTGTTTTCTATTAATATAAAATTTCATCTCATTTTTTTTTAATTACAATTATTCACGTGTTTTGAATAATTGAATTTATAAATAAATTCATTATTTATTTATGAATTATACAAATAAAGGAATTTATAAAAAAAAAATTGGTAAAAATAATCCAATTGAGTTGAAACTTGGAGCAAATATCTTTTATGTTATAAAGATGTAAGTCAGTGCCTGGATGAGTGACCCCTGAGATTAAAACGGATGTAAAACATCCGTTTTAATCTCAGGGGTCACAAAACTAAAATCATTTAAAAAAATGTTTTAGAACGGCAGAAGTGAGTCTCAAAAAGTAAGGGCGAGCATAGTGAATCCGATTTGGCGAGGAGTAGTTCCGAAATACCGGTACCAATTTTTTTAACTTAGGTTTTTATTTCTTATTTTCATCACTGATTTTGTAGATAAGCAATCATATTTATGATTAAAATAGCAATCGTAAATCGAAGTACTGAATACAACACATGGGATAACACGTATTTTGAATTTTCGTTTGACACTTTAGGTTAACTCGTGATGCACTTACTCATGAAGGGACTGAAAATTGAGCATTTATATAGGGAATAGATAACGAGAGTATAGATTCATTTTCTCAAAAATGAGCTACTATAAGCATTAATCACATTAGTTTTAATCTTAAAAGATCGTGAAACTTATAACTATTTTAATTAAAGTAGAATAAAAAATATCATTATAAATCTCGGAAAGTACATATGCCTTCATCATAAGTACCAACTTAGCACATAAGGCTTCATTAAAAGTACGTACTGGGTACTAAGAACAGAGGCTTTCATCATAAGTACGTACTAAGAACATAAGCTTTCATCATAAGTACGTACTAAGAACATAAGCTTTCATCATAAGTACGTACTAAGAACATAAGCTTTCATCATAAGTACGTACTAAGAACATAAGCTTTCATCATAAGTACGTACTAAGAACATAAGCTTTCATCATAAGTACGTATAAACATAAGTTTCATCATAACGTAAGTAGACCTAAGAACATAAGCTTTCATCATAAGTACGTACTAAGAACATAAGCTTTCATCATAAGTACGTACTAAGAACATAAGCTTTTATCATAAGTACGTACTAAGAACATAAGTATTCATCATAAGTATATTTTAACTGGTAAACATAATATTTATGAACCAAGTTTATTCTTTTAGCGAATTAAAATAACGCTTATAGGGACGTTCGTTCGTTTTCTCATCCTGCTTTACTTAGATGACTTTAAAAGGATTTAATTTAACAAAACTGGATGAAGTCATAAACGAGAAACCATAATTAGTTTCACAATGACGAAATAATGTAAATTTAAGGTTTGGAATTTCAATCGTCATCATCTAATTTACATTTGCTAACTTTTGTAAACAAAAAGATGAGATCGAATTGAACTTGTTTACCCTGAACTAGATAAAATATAATCGGGGACGACATATAAAATACAAAATCGATTTTGAGGTTTATACGTGTTATGAATACATTAATATGTTTAAAAAAAATATCGATTGTCTACAAAAACAATTAGAAATAGACAATGCATTCTATTCTCGAATAAATAAGTGGGATATAATTTCTCTATAACTATAATCTTCGTTATATGGCAGTGAACTGAAAGATATTTTTCTGTTGCGTAGCTAAGAATGGTCGTAAGGCAGGAAGTGGAAGTCAAATCAAATTCATTAATGGTACAAGAAAAGGAAAGCAGAGGTACAGGAAATATGACACATCCAGTTTTGTTAATAAAAGTAACAGTATGCTACCATAAAAGGCTGGTCATATTGGTCAGTCTTAAATGCCTTGTCTTTTGCAGATGGTCAGTTTGTCGTTTTTTTTTACAGGAAGAGTTAGTATTATTGATTACAAAAGATTATACTTTAAAGATAAACTCTTTTAATGGTACCAAATTAGGGATCTATTAATTATTTAATATATATATATATATATAATATATATATATATATATATATATATAATATATATAATATATATATATATATATAAATATATTTTACGTGATCGAGGTGGTCATTATAGTATATTCCAAAGCTTGCCTGGAATAATTTTACGCATAAATGAAATTTTATTATACTACATATTACAAAATATCCATAATGCTAAAGTGGTACCATAATGCTACGTATTTCGGTAACCAAACTCGACCCAAGTTCTTACCAGTTATCCAAAATCCGTAACCAACATGACTGTTAAAATACGGCATTTTTTATTTATCATTATCAGATTTTATCTAATCTTCCCCGTAAACACTTAAAGAAAAAGAATAAAGAAAAAGATGCGTCATATCTTTCACATCACATATGCATCTTTACTTCAAAACCGTAGTGTTTTATCGTTGAACATATGTAAACACTCATATCGTTGTACATATTTAAAGACTCATAGGATGAAAAAGTGTCATAAATAACTTACGTGTCCGATATGTTTTTTTAGTTCGTCCGTTTTCGAGTCCCTCATTGGATTGTCGAAACCGCATAAGCCAATCCTGTAACATTAAAACAAATAAAACATTTCAATAACAGATATAATGAATACCAGCTATATATATATATATATATATATATATATATATATATATATATATATATATATATATATATATATATATATATAAAATATGTGTGTGTGTAATTTTTATAAAAGTCTACCCTAGGGTATTTTAAAAAGATGAAGACCAAAATGATCAACAAATTTCACATTACTTGATTATTTCTTAACGTCCGACCTTAAGAATCTATCCCATTTATAGACAAAATATAATAGTCTATGAGAAATTACGAAAATGAAACCGGACTAAACCGAGCTGTGAATGAAGTCTTATTTACTTGTTTTATTAAACTTTTACTACTGAACTTGTATTAAAGATAATTTCGTGTAATTTTGAGGGCAAGGCCGTCCCGTATCTTTTACAACTATGGTTCTTTTAGAGTTTAATTTATTTGAAAGTTTTTTTCCTTTTTAAATTATACTATAGTTAGATTGTAGTTATAAAGAAATTCTCATAAAAATATAATTACGTGTGATTTTTTTTGATACCTGTTTTTTTTTTTATTCTTCTCACATTACGAAATATTAAAAGTAATAGAATATGTGACTACCGTGTACAATGGCTTTTTATTACAGTTGTAGATGTATAAATGATACTTTTGTTATTACCTATTGATATCTGTACAGTTGCTGATTGAATTAAGGCGTGTTTCGTCAGAATTGTATTAAAATTCGTATTTTCTAACGAATTCTCAAAGAAAATTACGCTATTGACGTTTAAATGGTCGTTTGCGCTCTTCGAATTTTATGATGTAAATAATAACCTAGATATATTTTTATTAAAATTTGACAGAAACTAGTGTCTTTGCTTGTGGTTAGTGTCTTAGAACTTGTATCATCCCTATTTTGGACTCGCTTCGCTCGTCCTCAGAATGTGCAATTCGTCAATTATACTGCAACACGTATGGGATTATACGTGTTGATATTTGCTCAATTATACGTTGAGCAAATGGAGACTCAACAAATAAAATCAGCGAAATGGAATCGCTTCGCTCGTCCTCAGATAGTAAATATATCCGTTTAATTTCCAGCGGTCACCCATCCAGTGAAACGCTTGATTCTGTTTAACTTTTATGATCCAAAAGCTGGGATTTACGATGATAACAGACAGACATACGGATAGACAACTTGGTAAAAACCACTAAAGAGCTCTTAAAAACACTGATAATTTCGGTGACATGGTGACATCCCAGTTTCGGATTTTTCTTTGCAAAAACAATTTTCCTAAAGTAAAAATAGATTAAGAAGTACCTCGCCAATCATATTTACAGCAGTATAGCCTGTAATACCAGTCCTATAAAGACATCAATAGCTACGTGTAGTTAACATATTTACACTTCTCCTTTCTCTCTGATAACCTTGGTTAAATCTAAAATCTGAGGCCACCTCCCTCTCACATCAGATTATAACAAAAGAATTTGCCTTTTCACTCTAAAGTAATATAAAGAAGTTAAATACATTATTATTATTCTTAGCTGCTTCTTTAGCTACTAAACATCATTGGCAGAGACTCCTCAGTTGTTATCAAGTCCACAATATCCCGATCAGTTCTGCCACAAATCTGTTTGTTTTTATAAATTGATTAAAAATTTGAAAAGCGATGTTTACAGTGTTGACGTCAACGCGTGACATACGTAACGTACGTCTAGTTGTTTTACTTCACGGTTATATGTATCTACGCATGTGTGTCCGAAATCTCCTTTCGCAATAATTTGCTACACTTAACCAGGAAATCGTATTAATATTGTTATAGTTCAATAAAGATATTATAAATCAAAAAGGGGTTATAGGTCAGTTTTATTGTTCGAGGTATGCGGAAAAAATTAATCCGATTTTTTTGAACTAGCTATGTTGTTGGCGTGCGTTAATTGGACATGGTTAATTTGGTTGGTACCACTTCCTTTTTATTCCAATTTGATTTGTCCTAAAGAGATTATATATATATATATATATATATATATATATATATATATATATATATATATATATATATATATATATATATATATATATATATATATATATATATATATATATATATATATATATATATATATATTACAAGATAGGGCTATTTTATCTGTTAATCTAATTTAATAGATATGGGGAATCAATATTACTATTTTTTATTAAATCAAAAAGAAATATAAAGTCGGTTTGTTGCCTTCTTTGTTCAAGAGAGTGTAAATTTAGAATCTTTCTTTTTCCTGTATAATTGTGAGGTGGGCGATTAAATTTAATTTTCCAAGCAGCATATCGTAAGAATTTATTCTGTACACGTTCAATAAGATATATTTGACGATTTGATGATATCAAAACGATCAAATCATTTTTTTATTTTATAATCTTATGTTAAAACGACGATTTAATATCACATTTAGCACATATATTTTTACTTATTTTTATCAAATTGATACCAAATTTTCGATTCAAACTATTTTCCGAATTTTTTTCAAATAAAATAAAAAAAAGAAATTAAAAAGTCCGAAATTAAAAAGATCTAGTTTTGAACGTTTTGAAATCATAACTTTCAGACACGGGTTTTAAAATGTAACCTCCCTGTGATGTCAGACCTAAAGAGATCTATAAAAAACATCACTTAAGAAGTACGGTGTTTTAATTTATTTGTGAAAAAGATGTTTTCAAAATACTATAATAATGTTTAATGTCCAGAAATAATTGAGAGCGTAATAAAGTGATAACGGTTTTACTATCTTAGACGCCTAAAGACGTTAACCTGACATAAATTTGTTCAGAATTTTCCTTGCGAACAGTACTAATAAGAAAATTACACGTTAAAGGTACCAAACAAGGTACTCATTACTAAAACTCAAAAGTAATCTGACGATATTGCAAAACAGAGATTAAATAATCTTTTACGTCTTACATCTCAGTGGAATAGTTCTTTCTTAAAATAAGCAGATAGTCTGTGAAACCAAGCGCAAAGAAATATCTAACACGAAAAAGAGATGGGTAGATCCTTCAGAGCAGAACGTCTATTGGTACCATATCCTTTTCCTCATGTATGCAAGCGCTTTCACATTTTCAAACACCTTAAATACCATTTGATCACTAATGCGAAGAATCTACACAACTAGCTTGAGGAAGTCACTGTCCAACATATTTACATATAATAATTGATCATATGATTTCTTAAATCTAATGAATTATTTTCATCGATGAATAATTAATCCTTTTGTGGATAATTAATTATGCGTTATACATTATTGTAAATTAACATATTTTATAAGATGCTATTCAATTATTTTAGACGACGATAAAAATGGACCACATAAGACTTCCTAGTTTTGAATGAGATAGGAAGCGTGTATCATAAGCTTCAATGTGTATTATAAGCTTCAACGTATATCATATGCTTCAACGTGTATTATAAGCCTCAACGTGTATCATAAGCTTCAACGTGTATCATATGCCTCAACGTGTATCATATGCCTCAACGTGTATCATTAGCCTCAACGTGTATCATAAGCCTCAACGTTTTGACCTAAAGTTACATTTACTTGTCAATAAAAAGAATTTCATAAGAAAACATTAATCCATAGTTATAAATAATATAACGAGAAACTAAAAGACGCATACTTAGGACACCTGGTTTAATAGTCGATAAAGTCTATTTTAAGAAAAAAAGTAGAAACAAGACTACCTAAAAGTACTTTGTACTTTATCAATAAATATTAATTGGTCTACTAGTCAGCGCTATCTAAATATTTTCAATAACTTTAGTTTACCAAGAAAGAAACATTCCATCTGCGATTTTTTTTCAAAGGAAATTCGCTAAAAGAAACGAATTTTGTTTTTGTCCTAACCTTTTAAACATATTTAGAAAGGCCTATTTCACGTTATTTATTAGAAAAATGTGTAGCGTTTTAACTAAATATTGCTTAAAAGAGATTGTACAATTTAGAAAGGACTGAATACGGAAGTTTCAAAATTCAATATTAAGAATGTTTTAAAAACATGCGATAAGAAAAATAATTGCATTATTTATAAAAATGTTAATGTAAATTAAATTAAATTAAATATTTTATTTATCTTGCTACCTTTATCTCGTTACGTTTAAGGGTAGGAATGATTAATAATAATATATGCAAATTCGATAAATTCTTTAAATTATAAGATAAGGAAAAATATTTATCAAATACTGTTTTAAATAGAGCGTTTGCTCTACTTTTTTCAATATTTAAAACCAATACTAACATTTTATACTATGTACCTCTACATTTTTTTTAAAAAAACATTACACGTACAAATATTTCAATAAAACAAATTTATTCAATAATAACAGGTAGGTAGTTGATTGTTATCTAAAAATTTAATAATCTGGTTTAAAGTTTAAATAGAAAATTATAGGTCTACCTACTATGGTATGTACATTACTTCTTTCCGTAGGTTAAGAAATGTTTGAAAGAAATAATGTATAAGTAATGTAGGCTGAATTTTATGTAAAGGAATTCAATTTTATTATCCTAAAGGCATTGGATGTAATAAAGATTCACGTGGCATTGGTTGGCATGAGGTACTTCAGAAGAATTTTTTCTTCTTAACGTATAAAAGACATCTTTAATGTTTTGTAAGATTAAATTATCATATTTATACGACCTATAATCTTAATATGTATTAGTACACTATAAGTGTTGTAACCTACTTTATTTTCAGCATACGCTATAAATGTCATGGTAATGTAAAGTAGGCTTTGCTGTTTTTCTACAAATCGCCACTGAGTGGAAAAAACAAACCATATAATAATGCTTTACGCCACTGGTAATTTCATATATTTTATAGTAAACTAATAGGATAGTTCAGCAATATTTATTTTAATACAACCAACATACCAAATAAAACAGATGAGTTGTCATTTGCTAAGTATTCGTTGTTGTCCAACATATTTTTTATGGTAAGAAAAATGAAAAGAATTATTTCAATATTGAGAAGCTAGGTAAGAGGTATTAACCTTGAAGGCATAAAATAGTTTGTTGTAAAGAATGCAGAACAATTATTAAGGAAAACATATTTACCATATTACTTATAAACAGTAATAATAGTTAGTGCAATTTATCTAGTTGTTTGCATACATGAATTTAATTATAAATATACGTATATAGTTTTATAAAAATATCCGTGAAATTATTAAGGTTTAATAAGACACTCTGCTGTAAATATTTCAAAAATGCTATTATTTTAAGATGTAGAGCTACTGTCGAGGGTCATTGCATAATATAATATAAAGCTTTAACATAAATTCGGCTGATCTCCTTTAATAGCATAGTTTCGATTGAACTACTTCAATAGCATAGATTCAGCTAAACTTCTTCAATAGCATAGATTCGGCTGAACTCCTTTAATAGCATAGATTCGGCTGAACTCCTTTAATAGCATAGTTCCGATTGAACTACTTCAATAGCATAGATTCAGCTAAACTTCTTCAATAGCATAGATTCAGCTGAACTCCTTTAATAGCATAGTTCCGATTGAACTACTTCAATAGCATAGATTATGCTAAACTTCTTCAATAGCATAGATTCGGCTGAACTCCTTTAATATCATAGTTCCGATTGAACTACTTCAATAGTATAGATTCGGCTGAACTCCTTTAACAGCATAGATTCAGCTGATCTCCTTTAATAGCATAGTTTCGATTGAACTACTTCAATAGCATAGATTCAGCTGAACTCCTTCAATAGCATAGTTAGGGTCTACTCTTCCATCATTGACACTCAAGCTTTAAAATATTAATTATCTTATAGTCATACATTTGTGCTTATATTTTTTTATTATGAACATATAATTATTATTACTTAAAATTTATATAAATTTTAAAATCAATCAATCAACCTAGCGGAATTTACATGGATTTAATTCACTCCACAATGTGTTACTTAATCCCGAGATTAGTTTTAAAATAAAATACAATAAAATAAAATTTAAATTTACAAAAATAAGATAAATTCCGTTATTTACCTATACAAATATCAGCTTATCACAACTTGTCACAAAAATACAAAGAAATAAATAAAATAATAATAAATTTAACAAGGATGCAAAAGTATACGTTTAGAACTAACGTTTTCAAATAAACATATCACATTTTAGGGCTTTATTTAATTTTAATAAACCAAAAAAAAACTCACATACAATTGTGTTATCTACAAGGCACGTATTTGGTAAAATCGTATATTAATTTCATTTTTTATTTGAAGAATTTAAATTTGTATTATTTTTTATTATTATTTTATTATTATTTATTTTTTTAAAATTTATATGGTGTAAGTTGACATTAAAAAAATTTGGCTGTTTGAAATTTTGTTCAAAATGTTTCCTCAATTTTTTTTAATTATATAAAAATTATTATACCTAAAATAAAATACTAGTATTAGTAAAATTCAAATGTTTATTAGACATCTAGACTCTAGACCCTTAGTCAAATAAATATAAAAAAAAATAAAATAAAGAATAAAATCCTAATTATATAAATCTATAGAGGTTTTAAATTTTATAAACATTTTCCTTGTTAAGGTTTTAACTTTTTTGTCTCTAACTAACCTGACGTGACACAAACAGAGTATAGAAAAATTCCTTTACCTCTCTAGAGCGTAAAACACTTTATTCTTTCTAGGACATAAAACACTTCTTTTATTCTTTAATCAGAGCTGATCTAAATGCTACCAACGCATCGAACGCATTATGTAGATTATTTTAAAACTGTTTCAGAATTTTATATTAGGGTAAAAATAAATTTATATTGAAAACCCCTCCTACGCTTCTGGTTCATTAAGTATTAATTGTCAGTTTATCTAAAAGTTACTTCAGACTAAAGTAAACTTTTAAAGTTATCCTAATGGTAAATTTTAAACCTTATTTATATTAAACATTACATTTAAGTGAAGCCCTGCATATATTTATGTATATAAATATATTGCAGTTTCTCATTAATAGGATTTGAAATAAACTTAAGATTTACTAAGTTAGAGCCCTCTATAAGAATATATATTTACTTTTAAAAATAAATACGTTGAAAGACTGTACAATTACATAGGTATATTTATTGAGGTTTAATATGTCTAGCAATACAAAAATAATAGAGTATGAAAACCATAAATTGAAAGTTATAATGTCGTAAAATAATGTCGTTAGCAATAAACTAAAGAATATAACTCCCGAGGCGAAGCCGAGGTGATTATATATTTAACTACCGAGGCGAAGCCAGGTATTTATATAATTAACTCACGATGGAAACCCGAGCTATTTATGCTATTTATGAGCTGGGAAACCCCAGCTCATCAGGGATAACTCCTGCGGGAACAACCTCGGGTGGTAGTAGCAACCGTTACGCTCAAAGTGTATTCTAAAGTTGGCGATAATTTATCTTAACAATTAAAAGTTTTTTAGGTGGAAATGGTCTAAATATAAATAAAACTCAATTCTTTTAATTCTTAATACTGTGGTCTCTAACCTTTTAATATTTATCTTAACAATAATCTTCTATAAACTGAGAGCGTAACCTGGGATGCGAACCCCAGACCTCCGTGGGTGTCAAAGGTCAATGTAAAGACTAACGCCTTAACGACCTCGGCCACGGAGGCGGCTATATTTTACCGGCGGCTAACCGGAGGCGGTTTTTGTGTGGTTAGCCCCCTCATCTATAAAATACTTCCTTGTAAAAAGGAGTAATAACACTTATAACTTTTACTCTCTTGTGCTTCTATACTCGCTTCTATACGCCACATTATATTCCGTTTGGAGATAAAGGTAATTTAAATTTACGATGTTTAAGATATAAGTAACTTGTATCAAAACATTTTATTTTTTCAATTATAGAAGGCTTGTACAATGGTTCTAAGCTTCAAAGTTATCTCGAATATCCATTCTCAGTTTTTGCAAAACTTAAGTACATGTCTAGTTAAAGATAAATATAAAATGTAACAAAGATTAAAAATATCTCAAATAATACAATTATTTGTTATTTAATTAGTTTTCACTTAAGAATTTCTTAAGAATAAGTATTTTTTTAAATGTGATAAGAAAGAATTCTTCTTGAATTAGTTACAAGTTCTTTTTATTTAAATATTTGTTTTGTAATTTCAACATGGTGGTAGTTATAGGAGACTTGAGACATTTTTCTTCCCATTTACTTATTTTATTTTATTTATCAAAGAATGTACGATAAAATATTTTTGCAATGACTCTTAAACATTTTTTTGCGTATAATGTTTAACTTATTAGTCGTACGTAGGAAGGTTATGTTAATTGCATACAAATTTTACCTATTATATTAATTCGACATTTAAATCTATAATGAATTATTTTTACACTATAAAAAATGCCAATAATTCATGGATTTAATTACTTTAAGAATTTTAATTATAGAATAATCAGCACCTTAATGCATTCTGAGATTGCTATTATGCTTTTCAAATAATTTTAATGTTTAATGCTGTAACAACGTAGAAATTTAAAAATGATCAGTTAACTTAAGGTGTTCAGGCGAATTTTCTACCTGATGCCCTGCCTCTAACCACTTCTAATTACCTACACCTTACAAAAAAAAAGTTTGTTAAAACTGACTATGACCCCAAAATACTCTAAACCACCTCAAAAAGATGTACAAAACTGATCGGACTTAAACCAACCTTAACCATATATATATATATATATATATATATATATATATATAATATATATAATATATATATATATATATATATAATATTATATATATATATATATATATATATATATATATATATATATATATATATATATATATATATATAATATTATATATATATATATAATTATAAGCAAAAAATTTGCTAATATGGAAGAAGGGTTCCTTATTTCTCACAATTGTGCTATTTAAATGTATAGCACCAGTGTTGGAATGTCTAGACGCAATGCATTTTAGTGACGCACATATACAAGGGCGGGATTCCTTTTATCTCAAAATAAATAAAAAATAAACCAAAAACAACAGAATCCTATACACTTGGACTCTAAAACATAAAGTAATGCATTTTTACCCTTAGAATTATTCTGCTCAGAGTATTTATTTTAATTATTTATTCTTTACAGATAAGAAACTATTTAAATGCAAAAAGACTTTATAACTAAATGCAATTAATTGAATTCACAAAAGTATTTTTAGAATTAATTATTTGCGAGTAGACTTAAAAAGATTCTATATTCTTAAATACTATAAGCTATATTCTTGAAAATATAGCTTGAAATATTAATATTCTTGAGAATATTGCTTATAATATTTATATTGTATAAAATATAGCTTATAATATTTATATTCTTGAGAATACAGCTTATAATATTTCTTTCTCGTTCTAGTCAGGGTGAACTAAAGCGAAAACGTCAATGTCAGGACATTCTTCTTACCATAAACCCATTATTTTATATAATTTTAGTCTCTAATATTAATTTAATATTCAATTAAATGGAGCGGCTAGACAGGAAGAGTTAAATAATAATAATAAAACGGTCAAATAATTAAAACATACTTATAGTTAACTAATATTTATTACATTTTACAACGTAATTTGTCAAATAAATTATAATTTTTTGTATACTTAAACCGGATCTTTAAAAAAATATGTTAAATTTAATCGTGAAGTTTTGACTTGGTGGACCATTATGTAATTGAAAATTTAAATATCTCATAAAAGTCAAAACTTCGAATTTGAAATCTTCAAGTATGCTTAATTTGTTACAAGTAGTATACTAATATATTCAATAGAACTATATATTTGTTTGTTATTTTAAATTTCACTATTCACAACGTAATGTGCCCAACTCTTCCGCTTATTTTGGTAAATTATTAAATTGTGGTAATATACTAATTTAATAATAAAAAATACTTTTGAGCAATAAATATAAAATACGAATTCCGGCATCTCAAAAAAAATACTTCAAAAATTAAAGATATCTAATCGATATTTATAATATAGATTTAAATATCAAAGGTTTGTTATAAACGTCTGAAAATCAAGTTTTTTTTTTGTAAAAAAAAGTGGAAAATATATACAGTTTTTACGACTTACATGGGCGGGACAATTTTTACCGGAATATCAAGGCTACCAACTTTACCGAACGACCTTGCTAGCGTAATGTCTCCACAAAATTTGAAAAAACGGATGCTATTAGTACAACCTGTCTGACAGACGTACGTCGCAATTATGTGAGATTATCTAAACATATTTCTTCTGATGTATTTATTTATTTAAATTATTTCATAATAAAAAAAAGTTAAAATTTATGTTCAATCATTCTATATTTAGTACATAAAGATAAATTTGCCAATTCAATGTACATTTGCAACATTACTTGCTATTTAATTGGAACTTGCTTGACGTATATTGGTTAATCTTATTTTTATTTATAAACACCTTATACTTTATTTTAGCGATAGGCAAAATTAATCCTACTGATCGATCTTTGATTTTAAAACTGGGATCGATCCTTATGCAAGATCATTTTTTGGTTCTAAAAATCAATCTTGATCCTAGAATGGATCAATATCCTGTTTTTAAAAATTCTATTTGAATAAATTTGGAAGAGTATTCCATCATTTTTGGAGCACACATTATTATATTACTCTACTTTACTCATTATATTACTCTACTTAATTATATTTATTAACGAATTGCCACTAGAGTTTTAGTTTGTCATTTGTAGTTGCAAAAGCAAAAACATTGGTTTTTATCGTGCCGGATAAAATTTCAAAATATAAAACGCTGACTCACCTAAAACCGTCGAAGCCATCATCAGAACCATTTACTGTGAGTACTGGTGCTCTAGCATATGCTTTGGCGACTCGTCTATTTCTTTCTAATACTATAACTTTGGCCCAAATCTCATCATCAATTTGGCTCCATTTATCTAATACTTCTTGTATGTGATCCTACAACAATAAAAAAACAACAACACATTATTAGATATAGTAATATTTTTAAACTAATCAATTAAGAATTAAAATAATTAAATGCAAAATTAACTGTAAGCAGCTTTTCACTTTTATAAGACGCTAAAAATGGGGTTAAAATGACGCTAAGGAGATCTTAAAATCTTAAGCCTTATTTTAAGGAGATCTTAAAATTGTAAAGGAGCGTACACACCGTATGCTCCTTTACAATTTTACGATCTCCTTTCTCCTTTGATTTCATAGGTCCTATAATGCGAGAAGGAAAACTTGTTTCCCTCTTCTATCACCATCACCAAAGGGCCTATTATTTTTTAGACCCTTGGGCGATTTCCTATTTGAGGATCTAATAACTAAAGAAGAAAGGAAAATTGAACTGTACACTGAGTCAAGCAGAGAACATTAATCTAGACAAGATTGTACATCATCAGAGGAAAACCCCGTCAACTATCTGTAATTTGAAGATACTCAAGTCCAGTCATAATCCTCCTTTCTTTCCCACTTAGTAATTGGTGACATAATCGTAACGAATCCGATTTTATTGCGTCATAAACATACTTTTAGATGCTTTATTAAATTAAATAATTAAAGCATTTAATTCCCTTCCAGGTTTGGAAGGGAAATAATAAAAAATTAAGACGATATATTACTTATTGGATGCAGTTCAGAAATTAAAAGAATTTAACAATATACTGCATCACAGTTAATACATTCCTGGCCATAATCAATGAGCTCAAGTTTTTTGTGAATGATACAATTTTATTGGTGCGCCTTGTTAAAGTTGGTCCCAGCTCCAAAAAGTTAGTTTTTACTTGATTTTTCGTATTTGATAAAGGTATATCTCAATAACATCGGTTAATTTTTTTAAGGGCTATACAAGACTTTAGAAGAAATTGTAGAAGAAGAGAAGAGCTTGCTACCTTTAAGCTCTACTCTCTGTTTGAGCTGTGATTACCAGTGGAGTCACTGCTCAAATGGACTTCTATATATGAGTTTGAGTTTATTTTAGGTATCATCTAAATATTGATCCTACCAACAACATGCACATACAGTAAATTTATGGAGCAATAATTAATTTATTTACAAAGTTCCAGATCTCCGTTACGATTGAAACTATGCTACTTTTATTTCAATACAAAAAGTATTAAGTGCGGATTGTTAGTGCATCTGTACCTTTATGTAACAATTCTTTGTCGCAACAGGACTTAGTGCGAATGAACTTAGTACGAACTGTACTTAGTCTGAAGTATACTTAGTGCGACTGTACATACTGTGACTGCCCTTAGTACGTACAACATTATATGTGACTCGTCACTATCAGCGAATTTTTATCAAGTTACTTTTTTTCAAGAATTCAACTAGATCGAAAACCTTAACAAAATAAATGTAAGTCGTCCTCAAAGGAAAAAAATCTTTGCGGATGATTGAATCGTTATGCGTATGTACCAATATAAAATTGTAAACTATTTCCAGAAGACCATTTTCATGACATATCAGATCAAGTCGAAAAACTTGATTTTTTTGTAATAATACAACAAACATTACACTTAAACAAAATGTGTACAAAGAATTTTTATTTTACATTCGAAGAAGAGTTGCATTTATTGCAGAATACACATTCCAAGGAGTGGTCATATACAACAAAAACTAAGATCAATTAATTTGGTACATTTTTGATCAATCTAATAAATGAAAAAAAAATTAACAAAGTGTGCGGTTTATAAATAATTTATATTTTCTTTTCTATATTGTCAGAACGTCTATTGTTCTTCTATTCTTCATGTTTTTGATTTATCGAGGACAGCTTTCCATTTATGGAACAAAAAGAATTTTACTGAAGTCCGATAAGTCTATAAAAAGTATCATCAATTCGCACAAAGAAATATAAATTTTATTTATGCCTCATTTGAAACATATATATTTTTAATAATTGTGATATTAATTAATTTATGAATAATTTAAAGCATATTATACAATAGGAGAGTAAATGGTAAATTATAAATACCAAGTCCTACTGTGGTCTAGAAAGATACAATGGGCTATAGATTTTAAGTAGAATTGGATTTATGTCTCTTTTATTGCATTTTTGGTTGATTTATTCGACTTATGGCTCCAGTTTGTTTGCTTAACAATTTCTTCATAATAGCTAATTTTAAAGATATGATAGTTCTTTAAAGTAACAATCCTTAATGTAACATCAGATATTAATGTACTATGTTCAGGGATGTTTTAAAATTAGCATAAATGGAGTCCATCGTAAAGAACGAAAGAATAGAAAGTCTCTCCACAGTTTATCAGGGATGTTGAACAGGGATCTTTAGTAAATTTTATTTTAATAGATTCTTAAGATTTAAAAGTAAATACGTAATAATACTGATAACAATAAAATTATCAGTATCACATCAATATCACTAATATCACATCAATATCACATGAGTATCACATCAATATTAAAATAATATCGCATGTATATCACATCAGTATCAAATGAATATCAACACCAGTATCACTTGAGTATTACATGCATATCACATCAGTATCAAAACAATATCACATCAATATCAAATTAATATCACATGAGTATCACATCAATATTAAAATAATATCGCATCTATATCACATCAGTATCAAAACAATATCAAATTAATATCACATCAATATTAAAATAATATCGCATGTATATCACATGAGTATCAAATGAATATCAACATCAGTATCACTTGAGCACATGTTACAATCAGTATCATTGAGCATCACATTATCACATCAGTATCACTTAAGCATCACATGTATATCACATCAGTATCAAATCAATATCTAATCAGTCTCACCTGAATATCAGTACCACATACATAATTATGACACGAATATTATTACTAGAGAGGCCTAATTGGTTGAATTTTGAACCTGAACACCTGTGATTATTATTATAACAAAATAGCACTAAATTACAGTAATTATAAACTATATGTATTAGAAACTGATACATTTATAATAGCAAAAAAGGGTACGGGGTATCTCGAAACTTTCCTCGTCATATCGAACTCGCTACGCTCATCCTCCCTACTTTAAAAACACAGCCATGAATATGTAAATCAAGCTTTGTTTCAATATGATAAGTATACATGACTTTTTTAGATCATAAAGGTTAACCAGTATCGAGCGTGGTCAGTGCCCGGATGGGTGACAGCTGTGAATAAACGGATGTATTTACTATACGAGGACAAGCGAAGCGAGTCCAAAGACGTGTTGCAGTATAAATTTGGCCAATCCGATGTGAAGAGGAAAAGTTTCGAGGTACCCCATACTCAATTTTATACTTACTTATCTTACTTTACTTTACTTAATTTACTTTACTTCTTAACTTAACTTAATCTTACTTTACTATACCTACTTACTTAACTACTTACTTACTTAACTTAACTTCTAACTTTACTTACTTACTTTACTTACTTACTTACTATCTAAACTTTACTTACTTACTAATTATACTAACTTACTTTACTATCTAACTTTACTTTACTTCTTAACTTAACTTTATTATACTAACTTACTTTACTATCTAACTTTACTTTACTTCTAAACTTTACTTAATCTTACTTTACTATACTAACTTACTTTACTATCTAACTTTACTTTACTTCTTAACTTAACTTTATTACTTACTTACTATCTAACTTACTTTACTTCTTATTTAACTTAATCTTACTTTACTTAATAACTTTACTTTACTTATCTTTACTTTACTTTATCTAGAGATCTTATAAAAAATCTGCTTAATTATTAGTAATTAAAGTTGTCTTTGTATTATTAACTTTAGTGATATAATATGCTAGACAACTAGGTCTAGGATGTGGGAGTGTCCAATTTTTAATATTTTATTTTTTTCTAGTAACCTTTTCACAGAAGTTTTTATTTGTTTAATTTATTTACCAATTTTTACTTATTTCTTTATTTATCTATATCTTAATTTATTTCATAATTGTTTTGCTTGTAAATTTTATTTATTGCAATCGTATTTTTTTATGATCATGTAATTAATCTGATTTCTTTATAACGGTACATGCTACACTATGTTAAATGATTTTCTTTCCAGACTCCTTTGACCTTTTATACGAGCTATAATTTTACTATTATTTTTACATTCTCATAAGTCGTATGGCTTAGAGATATTTTATTTAAGCAATATGACTTAAAGTAATTATTTAGTAGAAATAATTAAGTAGCCTAGACCTAGAAGTATGGTTAGCTGCCGTTCACTCACTATTTCACATTATGTGGTGTGAAATGAAGGATAAAATTTATTTAATTGAAAAACGAAACGCAATTGCAAGAATATATTTGACTGTAGTTGTAGTAAGTTATTGTCTTACATTTGGATCATTACTTGAAATACTATATAATGTCCTATTGTATTTAAACTCGTAGATTTTTAATCCATGAGGATCTCCATGTACTTCATAACATTCTTGCAATTGCTCATATATAATATATATATATATATATATATATTATATATATATATATATATATATTATATATATATATATATATATATATATATATAATATATATTAATTGTATTAATTGTTATTAGACATTTGTGTCCGTGATGTGTGTGTAAATAAATAAACTACATATTCAATACATGGAGATGGCAAAGAGAAAAATAATGAAATATAAGAGTCTGACTGTAATACCTAGTAAGAAAACATAAACTCACTTCTTTCTTTTTAAGCACTGATGATGGCTTAGATTAAAAAGGGTTATAACAATAAAGTTTTGTTTCATGGAGAGACAGCTTTAATTTAACATTTTTAATGAAAAATTAGGTTATAAGAGGTTAAGACACATTTGCAAGTTTGCAAATGTGTTTGCATTGCAAGTTATTTTACAAATAGACTCACTGTTCTCTTTGGACTTCTACTATAGTTTTCCCATTATGTACTTTGGCAATTTTAAAAAAATCTTAGCTATGCAATTCTTAATAAATAGTCGTCTAATTTTTTTCTGACAAGACTTTTCTTACATGCTTTTGAATGGTCACACACATTAGTTTATATAGACCAAGAGCCCAGGGGTGTTTTGTTAATAAAAAGTGTAATGGCTGGAACCGGTCTCAATTTTTCGTAAATACCTTCCGGAACAAGGATCTGCAATTCTGCCGACTCGTATCGGATGGGTGTCCCAGGCAGAACGCACTTTAGGGGTCAAAGGTTCTGTCTGGGACACCCATCCGATACGAGTCGGCAGAATTGCAGACCCTTGTTCAGGAAGGTATTTACGAAAAATTGAGACCAGTTCCAGCCATTACACTGTTTGTTAACTTGGGTGGTAAATTTGACATGTAAAGTGCGTTCTGCCTGGGACACCTATCTGATACGAGTCTGCAGAATTGCAGATCCTTGTTCAGGAAGATATTTACGAAAAATTGAGACCGGTTCCAGCCATTACACTTTTTATTAACATAACACCCCTGGGCTCTTGGTCTAATATAGGTGCTTAGAAATAAAGCCCTTTAAAAAAAGGTTCTAAATAATCTTTGCAATAATGTCTAAAATGTTTGCAAATTTGTTGCATGTATTCCAATTTCTCTCTTATATGAGACTTAGCAATGCTAAGTTTATATATAAATTTCTCGTATAGATGCTAAGTTAGCATCTATACGAGAAATAACAATCTAAAAAAACCTCACAAATAGAGTGTTCTACTAGTAAGTACGAATCAAAATAGTCTCCTAGATTTGTTCAAAATAATTTTAAATAAGCCTCAAAATAGTCCAAAATTTTTAATCACATTAATTTTTAACAAATTTTTGTTGAGTATTCAACTACATATTTATTATGTTTTTTTTCCAAATTCTAGTAATATTAATTTATAAATGAAATTAATGTTTTAAAGGTATAATTTGCAAATCAACTTTAAATTTTTTATACAATTGTTTTAAACAATAGCCTTTCAAAATAGACATCGAATAGACCAAAAATATACCTCAAATTAAACACAAATATACCTAGAATAGACCCCGGATAGAACTCGAATAGGCCTTGAAAAGATTTAAAATAGGCATTTAACTGGTAAAAATAATTTTCCAATTTTAATTTTTATTTTAAAACAAGTTTAAGACGAATATTTGAAAATATTTTTATCAGATGTTGAACACCGTTGACCTAATACTTTCTTTAACGATAGTTTTATAACTGAAATTAATTTAAAAGAAATTTAACACTGGAACCAGTCTCAGGCGTTGATGTCACCATAATCGATTAATTACAATGATTAATAACTTCCATCAAAGAGATTAAGAATGAGGAAGTTCGTCTTTTAAAATATACATAAATAAAAATTCAATATGAATTCATTTCAAAAATTGATTTCCTTGATACATAACAGAATACTTTTGACGGATTCAAGTTAAATTAATTCAAAAATTTCTTCAGATGATTTAGTTTTGAGATGAATAAATTTTGAAAATGATGGAATGAAAGAAAAAAGTGAAAGGATCCACATTTTTATAAAATTATTTAAATTCTTTCTAGATATCTACAAAAACTAACTAACAAACCTGAACTCAGTTCAGTTTTATAGAGCAGTGTGTTTTTATCCATGATATCCTTCATCTTTAAACATGCCTTCCACAGTGGAAGCGAAACGATGGATTTTTCATCAACATTGACGCGGTCACCTCCAGAAGACCTAAATCGTCATTTGATCACTGATTTTATTAAAAATAATATTTAGTTATATAATTAAAAACAGAACGTATACATATACGCATATAAACCGTGAAGAACTAAGGTGAGCGTTAATAGAGTTTATCTTAATAAAAGAGGAAGAAGTCTCTCCACAAAAATATATTTCTTTATAGCAAAGCGCTTTCAACCTAACAAGAGGTCATCATCAGTGCTAGCCGTTGTATAAAGAAGAGGGTGATAGATGAGTCTTACAGATCATATATATCAAGATATATAGATATCACAGATATAAAGATAGATCCTATCTTTGATATCTATCTGTAAGACTACACCCTCTTCTTTATTCAACGGCTAGCACTGATGATGGCCTCTTTTTAGGTTGAAATCGCTTTGCTATAAAGAAATATATTTTTGTGGAGAGACTTCTCCTCTTTTATCATATAAACCTTGGTATATATATATATATATATATATATATATATATATATATATATATATATATATATAATATATAATAATATTATATATACATTTGAATTAGAGGACCAAGCGAAATCCACGCCCCCAATTTGTCTTCTATTTCTATTACCCGAATAACCATATAAGCGTTATTTTCTGATAAAAATTCGCTTAAACAGGCTATATTTAGGCACAAGAAGAGGTAAAAATGAAAATAAAATAATGAATGATAAATGATGTAACTAAAGATAAAGAAGAACATAAATAACGACAGATAAAAATAAACACAAGATGATCAATATAACATCAGATCTCGTGTCAAATTTCAAATAAATGTCTGCAGCCGAAGTACAACCACTTGCACAGTCCCTTAAATTTTATCAATAAACAATTTTCGAAAATCAATAATAAATCATTGATTGAATGAAAAATAAAATGAAAGAATTAAATTTAAAAGGCACATGGTTATTGTGGTTCTGAATATATTTTACAGTTCCGTGTATATAGTTGTGACAGTATGAATGTGCTGTATTATTCAATACAAGTAACATTATTCATGCAGAACTATAGGTGTATCAGAATACATTTTATTAAAAAAAATTAATGTAGCAATTTTTAAGTGTGCTTGTGTAGGAATAAGGGAGTTTTGTATCGCCACTCAGGGCGTGGCGCTTCCAAGGGCGTTTCGAAGGTGAGCCACTTCTTTTTTTTCAATATTACCTTTTTGCAAGATATATTTGTTAATGTAACGGACTTGTATTAAAATAAAATATCAATATTTATTACATTTTATCTTTGAAATGTATTCTTTTTACTTTTTTTCTTTTATACATGGTGAATAAAGAAAACTAAAGAAAGCAATATCAATAAAGTTAAAAAACAAAGAAAAGGAATGAATATAGTTTTATAAACAAATTTAAATACATTCATAAATATAAAATAGAAATGTTATTACAGTTTGATAAACATAGACAACTTTTTCTACTAAGTTTACAATAAAACATGACATTAATTGGCTCATAAAAAGTTAAAGAACAACACCTAGTTTACGGTTATAGTTCATAATGTCCTACATATTATGTTATACATTATTAAAAATTAGAAATACCAATGATTTATCTTTATTAATAATTTCCTTCTTTATTTTCTCAATAAATATTTAATATCCATTATCTCTAAATGATTTTTCATACGTGATAACATAAATATATTATTACTAAAGAGGCCCAATTGGTTAAATTTTGAAACATCGATAAAATAACCTGATTGATTATATTATAATCAAATAATCTCAACAAATTACAGTAAGGCTTCGTTTGATCGTTTCTAAACAAAATACTCAAATGTAAGAAAAGTCTTCGAAAGCCGAAAACTATTGATTTATTATAACCCGAAGACTCCCCTAAGAAAAGGTTACAAAGGTTTCATAGCCCCCGAGAACCTAAATAAGATGTTACAAGCATCTCAATGTATTGAGATAGAGTGTATGTCCTCTCTAGTAATATATCTATGCATGATAATGATAGACAATCATTACAAAGATTTTTTAGTTAAGATAGACTTATCTTACATAAAAATTAATACAAGACTATCTTAAAATAGTTTGAAACTTAATTTAAAATATTTTTTTTTTCATATTTTTTTGGCCAATTTGTTTGTGGGATTTAGGATGGCTGGGTTTGGATTTTTTTAGTGCAAACAGATTACTTTACTTGTATACCCAAGGTATTCAGCGAGGTTAGAGCCTGGATGGGTGACAGCATTTTTACTGTCTACAGACGTTAAAAAATGTCTGTTAGCAAAAGAAATTAGTTTGAAACGAGTCCAAAGTAGTGAGGATCAGGACAGCTAAGTTCTCATCTGATATGATCTAAAATAATGAGTTAAAGTTCTAAGGCCTGATTTTCGTAATGTTCAGAAAATACGATAAATATCATTCATATTAAATTATAGGATACATTTTAAGTGGTGTTATCTTCCAAGATATTTAAAGCATAAGTTGTTGAGGTAGATTAGTGGTTCTAAAACAAACCTACTTATGTCATAAGAAATATACATTTTAATGTTAACGCAATGCTATTAAATTACTGAGTTCTAACAAGATCTCTCATCTTCCTGACCGACAGACCACTTTCTCTGCATACGGGATATTTGATACATTACATCAGTCCTTCCTGTCATATTTATTTAAAACATTAATACTAAAAACATACTTTGGTCTTTCATCAGGATTCTGAAGCTGCAGTGCGAAATATAAAAATAGAGATTCTTTTATTGGGTTACGATTTGAGAGTATCATGCATCCTTAATTTAATTGTATTTTTATCTCCAGACGTATACAATTTGAACTTTATTGACTATAAGTTGTTTTAAGGGAGTAAAGAAGAACTTTTCACTCCTTTGTGTCTAAAAATTAACTTTTTTCCCATGGGAGAAAAACGTTTTTTCTATACTAAGGTGTTAGAGCCTCCAAATCTTAATAGGAGGGGGTTTTTCTTTATAGAATATTGTTTTTGAAAATCTTACGCTAATGAAATGGCTCGTGTAGTGGTATTGGAAGAGGCTCAGGAGTGTGTACAAAATTTGTTTTAGAGATCCCAAAAAATTGGTTTAGTAAAACTTTATATATATATATATATATGTGTTCGTATTTATATGTTCGTATGTATGTTTAGTGAGTTAATTTGTTCAGTATTAACCCGGTTTTTTGAGTTAGCAAAATTATAAAAAAATATTACAGTATAATTAAGGGTCAACAATTTTCGCTAGAAAAATGTCCTAATTTGTGTATTTTGGGGCGCAATAAACGCAAAGTTACGAGTAATGGTTTATAAAAATTAGGTTCCTTGTAAAAAAAAGAAAAATTGATGATCGTGATGCATAAGTATCGCATAGAAAGTGTAAGAATAATTAAAATAAATGTAGTAAAAATGAATGAGAGGCAATATGGTATTTACATCGTGTCATTAACTTTAAATAACAACCTACCATTTATGACAATATTAAAACTGTCGTTAACAAAATTTTATCTAACTTTCACTCGAAATGTGGAAAAATTATAGTGCATTTCAGATTTTAGGTATAAGATAAATAGGAAAATTAGGAGACATTTTCTCTTCGATGTTTGAATAATGTGACCAAGTATAATGTTGCAGAGCTTAGAAAAACAAGGAAGTTTATTCATTGTAATAGAATGATATGGATTAGCTAAAATAACTAAAAATAAAATAATAAATTAGAAACTTCAATAAAAGAGTTAGTAACAGAAAAAATTTGAAGAAAATAGGCAATACGACAAATGGTTACAGTGAAAATTGTAGAAAATATGTAATACGATATATGGTTACAATAAAAATTGTAGAAAATAGGTAATACGATACATGGTTAGAGTAAAAATTATAGAAAATAGGTAATACGATATATGATTACAGCGAAAATTGTAGAAAATATGTAATATGATATATGATTATGGTAAAAAATTTGAAGAAAATAGGTGATACGATATATTGTTGAAAATAGGTACTAATTAGTTTATTAGAAAATATGAAAACTTAGAGGAAATTTAAATCAGTCATATTTGGAAAAAATATCAAGTTTCCAAGGTGGATGAAATTACAATAAAATAATTAGTTTTTAGAAAGTAAAGAACAAAGTACATAGGTAAGAATGGCAAGATAGAAAGTCAGATGTTGGTGCATTATTTGTTTAAAAAATCTCATTAGATAATAATCTAAATAAGGTTCCTAATGATAGAGAAATTCACATAATAAATTTAAACTATTAGCCAATATGTAGTAAAGAAATGTCCTACGACTTTGTTTACAAGGTACACAACTGTTAAACAAAATACAAAATTGTATTGAAACTTAAAAGTATGGTATGTCTGATATATTTAATTAGGGATGTTTTATTGGAAAAAAGTAATAATTAAAAATTTAAACAGTATAAATGCTAATATAGAACTTAATACTAAATTATTATTTATACATTTATTGTTGTTATTTGTAGTATGCTGTTTATGTTGTTCATAGTAATTTCAAGTTTTTTAATTGAGAAAGTTAATTCTTAGGGCTCTCCTAGCAACGTGTACAAAATAATAATAGATCCCGCAAGGCGTCTTGATTTTTGTTCTTCAAGTTATTATTGTTGGTTATTTATATATATATTATATTATATATAATTATTATATATATTATATATATATATATATATATTATATATATATATATATATATATATATATATTATATATATATTATATATATATATATATATATATTATATTTATTAATATTTAATATCCCAAACGCAGTCTTTCTTGTCGAGTAAAATTCACTATATTAAATGTTTATTTAAATAATATTATTTCTATCATTAAATAATAATTCTGAATAAAGTCTTTATTTAATCGCAAAACTCTATTATGTGCTAGTCTTGTTCAAAAAGACTCTCCTTTAAAGCTAATTACGCAAGAGCTACAGAAACCGTGTTATTGCGAGCACTCCTTCTTGGGTTTGGCCTAGTTTTCAGTTTTATACTTCTTTTATTATAACAATCCCCTTCTCTTCCTAGATGTCAAACTGTATATACTGTGATATAAACATTTAATTCGACGTCAAAGCTAAATGTTTTAAGAGCTACCAACACTATAAACAAGACTGATTGTCATGTCATTTAAGGGATTTAGTAACGGACCACAGGCCATATTCTTATCATTAACAGCTATTGAAAGTAAAAATCAGATTATAAAACTTTTATGCGTCCAGTTCAGACTGTCACTGCTTTATTTTTCTTTTTGTTAAAATAACATTATATAACATTTTCCGTTGATTTGATCTTTAAATTTAAAAAAATAAATAAATTTGACTTGAAGTTTATACTTTTTTAAGCATAATTAGTGTAATGTAAATTTAAAATTTTGATTAAACACATTCATTGGTCAAAGCTTAAGTACATATTGTCTAGTTTGCTCTAAACTCGATCTACTGATGTTTATTTATAAAATTTACATGAATTTAATCGATATCAATTTGGATTTTTTACTTTTCCTCATATTTATACTGTTGGTATATAGGAAAAGTATTGTGTTTAATTATATATCCACAGATATATTATTATTATAGGTGCTCTATTGGTTGCATTTTGAAATATTGAAAAAGTAACCTTATCACTTTCAACAGTTTATGTAACCAAATAAACGGAACAAATTTCATTAACTTATATAATAGAACGTTTGAAACTCAAAAAAATAAAAACTCAAACAAAATGTCAAAATCCGTCGTCACTTGATAAGTTATAACCTTAAATCACTAGTTGAGGTGGTTTCAACAAGGTTACACTGAGCCCCTGAGAGGCCCAAAAAGATGGTTTAAGCATCTCAATGTATTAAGGTAAAGTATGGTCCCTCTCTAGTATTATATCCCTTTGGTTTTACTCAATTTTTAATTGACGACAGAGATACATACTAGAGGGGGCTTAGCCCATCTCTATACATAGAGAGTCCTGAAACATCATTTTGGAGCTCTGTGTAACCTCATTCAAACCTCCTTCAAGAGTGAGTAAAAGTTATAATAAATCAATTGATTTTGGCTTCCTGAACTTTGTTTGTGTGATTATTTGATTGTATTTATAATCTAAGGTGGTCAGGTTATTTCTTCGATGTTTCCCAATTTAACCTATAGGGCCTCTCTAGTAATAATATCTCTACGATTTTGTCAGCCTGACAGTACTGATTGTAAGGAGACTTACTGCTCAGTACTGAACACCATATTTTTCTTGGGAAAAATTCCTTAAGAAACAAAAAACACTAGCGGGTTTTTAAGCATTTGCCACACTACTGTCTTCATATAGATATAGTTTCCATAGAGATGTTATTTCTAGAGAGGGCCTATTTTTATACATTTACTGAACGTCTTTAATCATGATTTTAATCGAATTAACCTCATTTAAACCTCTAGTAACAATATCTCTATGGATAATGACGCCTAATTATTGAAAACCCCCAATTATACATGTTAATGCACCTGTAACGACCATTATCTATATTTTAACTAATTTTGGACAAAATAACCATTAAAATTGGCCAATAAAGTTTTTTTAAATGAAAGTTCAAGATCGTATTATTACAGAATCCATAAAACACTAGGTGCGTAATGTCTTCCATTTATGGAAATCCAAAAAATATATTATATTGTTTCTTTAAAATAATTTTTTATTATAAACCTATAATTTGATATAAAATACTATTATTATACAGTATAACGTACTATTATAATATATTTATATGAATGGATTCTTATGATTTTAAATTCAGTGAGCAGTAATTATTTATTTATCAAACAAGTTTTGCGGTTAATAAGTTTTGCGGATGATGGGAGTGACAGTAACGCAAAGTCAGGTAATGCCGGAGACCTTGCCTCAATAACCTCAATTTCTAAATCTCAATACCGAATAAACAAAACCCCAAAACTTCTATTTAATAATTTCTTCTAAAGGAGTTTCGGCTTCATCCATCAAATATAGCTTAATGTGGAATCCAAATAGATTTCTGCAAATGTATTCTTTCAAAAATAAGTCAACTAATAAAATATGGAAAAAATCAAGTACGGGGTAACTCAGAACTTTTCCTCATCAAATCGGATTCGCTACGCTCATCCGTTTTTCTTATTTTGCTACCAGAGTATTTCAAATTCATAAAATTAAGCATTCGTTAGCTACTAATGAATGCATACATGATTATTCATCATCATCATCACAAGAAAAAGGGTTGAATTGATAACTAACAGAGTAAAGGTGCATTAACAATACTGCGGTAGCGATGTGGAAAATGCAAATTTTCGCAAACCTTCTAAACCCGCAAAAATGATCCAGTGATTAGCACTTGATTGATTGCAAAACACATTAGAGACTTGACATGAAAGAAACCTTTCCTTTTTCAAAGTTATGGAATTTTTCTTACTCCCTTTTCCGATTTAGAGAAGAATACATTTGTTTTGTTTAGGGTTTGATTCTTACTGTGCTTAAAGTTGTTTTATTCATTAATATTTTAATTTAATTTTAATAAAAGTTTTTAATAAGTTTTAGTTTTTAAATTTTAATAAATGTTTTTTATCTAAAAATGAATATTATCTCGTTATTATAACACAATATTGTTATAACACAGTATTGTTATTTTATTACGTTTGTTTGTGCTGTGTCTTTTTTTGTGTTTTTTTTTCTTTTAGTTTTGATTTGTTCAAAGTTGTTTTTTAAATTTCTATTATTAAATCAAATTTATTTCTTAATATTCTTGGTGTTCGTCCATTTGAATGTTATAGTTTTATTATCTTGATCAGTCTATTTTATCTTAATGTAATTGTTCTGAAATTTTATACATTATTTCTGTTCGCTTGGTTTTACTGCTTAAATAGTGTATAGAAAACCATTAAGGAGGCCTTAAACACACCTGAAAAGGGAAATTCCGGTGACATCCCGGTTTCGGATTTTTTTTTGCAAAACACATTACTTTTCCTATATACCTACGGTATATAAGAATTTAATATTTTTTTTTTAATTAAGAAAAATATAGAAACTATTGAAAAGTACATTCTTGTTCAAAACGCTATTTATTACAATAAAATCTTACAACGCGACCAACAACACAATCTAAAAACGTGATTTTGTTTCTAAGAAGGGGACATTCTCGCCGTCGGCCTTGCTTATAATTAAAACGCAACTATACACATAATTTCTCTATCAAAACAAATTAATATGCATCAAGGCAATCTAAGCAGAAAACTCGTTAATTGGCAAGAAAAATCAAACGCTATGAAATCGATCAATCACAAGCTTATAATGCCTGCACTAGTTCACAACCTAGTTGACTTTGCAATAACTGTAATTCATAGCTACTAAGTAATAATATTAATTAACGTAATTAAGGTATAAAGTAAGTAAAAAATTCCATCTTTAAAGCTAAGTCCTCACATTCAAATTATGTTCAGCTTAGGGCAACTTATTTATTAATCGTATAATATTTGGTTTTCTTGTCTTATAGTTGTCCTGATTTTCATATTGCAATTAAAAATAATAATAACCATACTTGTAATTATTCTATAAATATTGTACATATTTTTTTGAAATTTTGTATATTTGTTTGTTTTAAGTTTTGTATATATTTGTAATGTTTTACTTTTGACAAATAAAGGTTGTTTGTATTTGTATTATTGTTTTGTAAATCAAACTTGGATAGATGGCAGCACTTCTTGTTAATAACATTGATAACGGGAGAATGATGCTTTTTAAAAGCTTTTATGGAAAGAAATTGATTTTATAAAATAACTAACTATTTAATGATTTTTATTTATAAATCTTTTGTTGTTTCCTAAATTATGTTTAAAAAAATGTATTTCTCCATGTAAAAATCGGTTTTGATTACCCTTTCATGGTCATTGCAAGTGTTACCAACCTAAACAGCTTCGCTTTGAATAAAAGCTTGTAATCGTTACTAAATCAATATCTCCTAAAAATACCCAGGAGTCTGTCATCAATAATCAATAAATTATTGGTATTATTGAATTCATCAATAACAACTGCATAAACCTAAAAAAATAAATAAATCAAACCTTAATAGAAAATATCTGTCTGTCAATACTTATTCAGAACGAAAAGTAAAAACTGTTCCATAACTTTTATATTGTCAGAAAAAAATTATATTTCTTTTTTTAACTACTTCAATATTTTTCTAGATTTATATCTTTTTGTCCTGGTGGGACACAAAGAGAAATATTACGTTACCGTTATTATAAAATGATTTTTTATTATTTCCTGATTCAAGGGAAATTGGAAGAATGAAAGATTGGAATGCATTTTATCCGCAAACAGACGCGCTTTTATTGCGTTTAGCTATAAAAAGATATAGTTTTGTCTACAACGGACTCACGTGCGAGTTGGTCACGCCTTATTGGCACATAAGCAAGACAATATATAAAATTCTGTTTAGTAAAAGAAATATAGAAAATCGTTGACTTAGATGCCAAGAAACGTGTGCCATGAAGTATGTGTAATCCATAAGTTTTTTTAAAGTTATTTTATTATAAATTTTATACTTTTTACAAGTGGTTTTGATAAAAAGATTTTTTTACAAACGAAAAATCGTGGAATCACTTTAAAAAATAATCTTTTGTCGTAACGGAATCTATGTTGAATTGAATATAATGCATCGATTTGAATGAAATACATGAAATATTAAAGCTATAACGATTTTGCTGCTATGGGATTTCTATTCTCATTTGACTTTGGATCATTGTGCTCGTTATCTTATCTTGTTTTTATTTTAATTGATTATGTTTACCTTCAGAGTTTGTGGCGTCACAGTTTTCATTGCACAAAAATTTTATTTTATCCCCCCAAACTGCTTCTCAGAGACTAATACTTATTAGATTTTATTTTAATAAATGTTTAGGGAAAAGGCTATAAGAGAAAGAAACAATATGCTTTACTAAAATATTACATTTTATCTCAATATAATTTTTTAATTGCTTGAATTGAAAGTATTTTTATAAATTTATTTTTATGAATTATCTTTCAAAATTCGATTATCGGTATCGGATTTCTAGGTTAATACGATACTTTTTCTATATACGTACGGTATTGCGTAAGGAAAAGTAAAAAAAATAATAAGCTACAATTATGCCAGACCGAGGTCTACAAACACATAAAATTGGATACAAATGAAGTAAATGGACTACTTGTGTACCCGATCACCTATGATAATAAACCACACCTTCACTTTAACATGGAGACACCATGAAAGTCCCATATTCTGAGAACTTAAAAAGGATTTTTTAAAAGTTAAATTCGTTTCAATAAATAAAATCATGTTTGAACTCTTTTAAGGATTGTGTCTCCCAAGTGATCTTTTTTTACTTTATCTTGGGGATAAAAATGTAATGTGAAGTCTTGATTTAGGGTATAATTTTTTTTAGACTTTATTTAAAAAGTGTTCAGAAATAATTAGCAAAATAAATTGAGCGGTGTTGATTGAAATGATCGTTTTTTTTCGTTTCAACAGCAAAACCATTTTCTTGTGGAACTTCAGGTACATTGAGACAATTCATCAGGTACATCGAGACAATCACTTTATATTAAAAAGTCGAAACTGTTACTTGTAAGAAAAACCAGACAAAAAAAGGATATATTAAAAAAACTGGTGAAAAATAAACTACCATGGATATGTCTTTAACATGTTAATCTTTATAAAGAATTTCCAAGAAAAAATGCTCATGAGATTGAAATATTGAAGAGGGAGGGGGGAAGGAGATAGTTTTTCTGCTAATGCCTCAAAGTAAATTTCAAACGGTTTCTCCGATCGGAATGAAACTTGTTATTTAATTTTATTTTTAAAAAAACTACTGTCTTCTCAACTATTTCTTTAACTCAAGAAAACTACTTTATTCTAAATTATTTTTTTCTTTAAGTAGTTTACTTAAGAAAACTACTCTATTCTAAATAATTCTTTTCTTTAAGTATTTAACTCAAGAAAACTACTTTATTCTAAATTATTTTTTTCTTTAAGTAGTTTACTCAAGAAAACTACTCTATTCTAAATAATTCATTTCTTTAAGTATTTAACTCAAGAAAACTATACTCTATTCTAAATAATTCTTTTCTTTAAGTATTTAACTCAAGAAAACTACTCTATTCTAAATAATTCCTTTCGTTTAGAATTTAACTCCAGAAAACTACTTTATTCTAAATTATTTTTTTCTAAAATTATTTAACTAAAAAAAACTACTTTATTCTAAATTATTTTTTCTTTAAGTGTTTTACTCAAGAAAACTACTCTATTCTAAATAATTCATTTCTTTAAGTATTTAACTCAAGAAAACTACTCTATTCTAAATAATTCCTTTTTAAGTATTTTTTTTTTACTCAAGAAAATTACTGTATTCTATAAATAGTTTTTCTTTAATTAGTTTACTTAAGTTAAATACTTTATTCTAAATTATTTCTCTCCTTAGGGAATAGTAATTACTTATCTACGATTAAAATACGAAATAAAATTAAGTTAATTCAAAAATGATAATCCATTCAACTACATATTTGTATTATTAGTGACAAAATGTATATTAACTATTTCAAAGGATTAAGTGTAATTCCATACGCTCTAAAATCCTTGATAAATCAGATAAATTCTAAAGAATTTATCAAGATAAAAATTGTAAAGTTGACGCTTAACAGCTAATTATACTAACAAATGATTCAAGTTGCCTAATTTAGAGGTAACTATTCATAAATAACATGAAAAGAAGATCAAAAATACTTTGAAACCTAGAAAGGCAAGGTATATGAAGGTCAATGCTAATACATCGCAGAAAATGCAGTCAACATTATGTAAGCAATGCTTTGACTCCGGAGCTTAATGGTCTTTAAATTTGTTATTTATTAGTAATGGTCTCCTGTTTTGGTAATTTACCATTTATTTTTATAAGGTAGATAGATCGAAAAATCTGAGTAGATTATCTGCCCCCGCATTTTTGCAGTAATATATTTTTTTTTGTTTTTATGTATTATAAAATGGAATATATAGCTATATTTTATACTTATTGAAGGAAAGCTCCAATAATTATGATTGAATAAGTAAGTTCATTTAGCAATAAGGATTAACATGATGCCTTTGCCTTTATGGCAAAGGCATGAACAAATAATAATAATGTTTTAGACAGAGAATACATAAATATTTTAAATACTCCCAAGTAGGTAAGTTTATCTGACTCTTTTTAATTTTTGACATGGTCTAGAAGAACTAGTTAGCTATTAGAACTTTACGTTTTTGGCTGGTATTATCAAAATGGCTTGAACTTAATAATTTAGTCACGTATTTTGGCAAGGAAAACTGGTAATTTATTATTAAAGCAATCAATCAAATAAATCTTAAAAGAAGTAAATTAGTGAATCCGTATCAAAACCTGTATCCAAGTGAATTCTCTCCAAAAGCAGTAACCTAGAAAATTCTCATTAAAAGCAATAAGCTAATAAATTTTTTCCTAAAGAAGTAACCTAGTAAATTCTCACCAAAAGAAGTAACCTAGTAATTCCCACCAAAAGCACCTAGTATATTCTCACCAAAAGAAGTAACCTAGTAAATTCACACCAAAAGCAGGAACCTAGTAAATTCTCACCAAAAAGTAACTTAGTAAATTCTCACCAAAAGCAGTAATCTAGTAAATTCTCACCCAATAGAAGTAACCTACTAAATTCACAACAAAAGTGTAATCTAGTGAATTCTCAACAAAAGCAGTAACCTTATAAATTCTCACCAAAAACAGTAACCTAGTGAATTCTCACCAAAAAGCAGTAACCTAGTATATTAACACCTAAAGATTAACATAGTAAATTAACAGCAAAAGCAGTAACATAGTCAATTCTCACCCCAAAACTTTGTAAACCCTTATCAATGGAAGAAGGAAACTAGTAAATCATTGACAAAAGAAAAAAAAATAGTCTATCCTAATACAAGGAATCTAGTAAACCCTAACCAAAAGCAATAACCGACTAAATACAAACCAAAAGCAGTAACTTAAAAACCTTAACTAAAAGTAATATCTTATTAAATCCTTTCCAAACCAAGGAAACTGTAATTTATACAAACCAAAAATTAAATCCTCACCGGGAACCTTTTAAAGCAACTATATAGTATCTATTAAAGCAAAGAAGTGCGCACATATCATGACATTTGTCTTAATCACTCATCATATGAACTTTTAACAGTAATTTTTCAATAACTATTCGTTTAAAGGTGCTCTTAGTACCTTCAAACAAACTTTTAAAGATGTTCCATGGCTATTCTATGAAAAAAAAATTGAAAGTGATCCACCTGTCCTTTAGGAAGTAAAAGTTCAAGGATACATTTATTTCTTATATTGCATAAAATATACAACTTTTAAGGATACGATCTCACGATCCTAAACACTATCCTTTTACCCCGAATCATACTTGATGTCTTTTAAATTATGAAATGATAATTTAAAGTGGTTTTACACGGCAATGAACTTATCGGCAATAAAACCTTTTCACAGGTTCCCTCTAATGTTTGGATAATGATTTATGTGATTTTTGGCAAGAATGACTCTAATAAAAAATTCACAGCTTGGTCCATAAATTGCTAATTTTATTTTTAAGTAATGGATAAAACGTTTAAGAGTTGTGATATTACAAATAATATATAAAAAACAAAAAATTATGCCGATACGTTTTAGCGAATTTTCATCATGAAAATGCATCTTATAAGGCTGTTCGTATGACAGAATTTTTGCTTTGGCATCAAAATCAGAAGTAATTTTAGAAGACAGACAAAGGATAGGATCCAAAACCTTATGGACAAAAATTGTTGGAGTAGTTAGACTAATTTGAGTAAAACGAACATTTCTTTAAGAGTTTCTATTGTAAATTTTGCCACAAAATCAATAGGCTTTTTAACATGATTAGGAACAACCTTGACATTAAATTTGGAGAGTACAAGTCTTCTCCCTTCACATGAAACTCAAAATGAGTGTGTACTCTTACTAAATAACGTAGTTATTTAGAAATAACAATTTGATTTAAAGTCATTATAATTTGAAAGTTCCTTACTTTTTCCCAGTATTTCAAATAAGTCATAGATCACCTTAAATATAGACTGAACACTCAGCAAAAACGGCTTCACCAAAGTAACACTTATCTCCAATAATTTAGTTGCTAACCTCTGACCTATTATGAAACGGTAGTTATTAAATTTATTACATCTAAAAATGTTTAAAATTCATTGGTGAAAGAGGGACTTTAAATATTTTGAAGACAAAAGGTATTTTTAAACAAACTTATTACAGGTATTGCAGGAAGTAATATTTTTTAAAGTACATCTTTCAGGATATAAATACTTGTATATTTGGTTAATTTCTTTTAAAATTATTTATTGAAACAGCTATTTTAAAGACTTAAAGTGAATTTAAGAAAAGACTTAACTTGTTTTCTGGAGCAGGAAAAGGATAAAAATATCAAGACAAGTTAACTATTTGTCGCAGGACACGTTTTTCAAACCACCTTTAAACAAGATGAGATAATAAGGAATTGAAACAAGTAAGGTCCTGATGAAGAGTTCTTGTTTGGAATAAAGAATCCTTTACAGACCTAGTGAAAGTTAACTCCCACTAAAATCTTCATAACCTCATCTTTGAAGGATAACCTTCACTCTTACTATTTATAACCTTCTTCATCTTTAGATAACGTTGTTACTGTAAAAGAAGAAGCGGTATAACCTATCCCTACCTAGTTATCTTGAATCAAAGATGTGGGAGAATTGACCAATTGCAGGGACGATTACAACATCGGCACTGACATGGAAAGAATGTTGGATGCGCAGATATAAACAAGCTATAAAATCTGACTTTTACACCATCGTTTGAATAATTTTATGACTTATTATGTCATGGAGATGGAATTAATAGTTATTATAGCATAGTTAAGCCATCTTAACAGATAAACTATAACCTAATGACGCCTTTTTATGATCTTTTATATTTATTTTTGAACGGAGAAAATTATTATACTTTAAACAAAAAGATTCAGTGGAACTCCTGAGAAGAAAAGTACTGTGTGGAATTCAGTCGTCATAATGATCATTTAATCTTGTAACACACACTACTATTAAAAAATAATTAATATTTTGTTTTTTATAAACACAAGTCGACCAATAGAGCTTTGTTACGATTATTGTACACGCAAGTTTAAGGACCAATGACTTATAAAGATAATTATTATCAAATGATAATTTAATTAATAAACTCAATGTAATAATTAAAACAAAGAAATCAAATTAGAGCACTGACAGAAAAATATGGGACAAATAAAGAATTATTAGGAAAGAGAAAGGCATGCATTATAAAAGTGAATTGCGTTAGCTTTCATGTTATTACCAAATATAGAGTAATTGTCAACAGAACTGTAATTCACAAATGTGAAATTGTTGTTATTTGGTATTTTGACTTTCTTTAAAATTAGAAGAGTAAATAACTATTTTATAAACAGAAGAACACGAAATTTGGAAATTGATAAGGAAAAAATACATGAAGACAAGGACGTGCTAATAGTTGACAATTTTATTACTAGAACTTAACAAAAAATTTATTATAGAATTGTAGACTGTTTGAATTGACGTTACACTTGCTTTGATTGAGATTTTGTAGCCCTGAGTTCAGCTTTTGATCTTAACCAGAAGCAAATATCTATTTCTCGTGGCAAATAAAAAAAAAAATCTAATTTTCAGATATTTGAAACACACTAATGAAACACCTATCAACACTTTCACCTTTTAATGCTATAGTTCTACCTTTTTCACCATCAGAACACTTAAGATATTTGTATCTACTTATCGGATGATACGAATTAAACTTATCATCAGGGGAATCGCAAAATGAACCAAATTTCAATCACTTTTTCATAATCATATATTCAATGGTCTTGTTTACAATGTTCCATTTAATGGAACAAAAATGATAAAAAAATATCATACGCGTAAAACATAAATAAAATATATATTGAGAGGATTGAAACACCCTTTTAGGACTTTCAGGAGCTTTGTGTAACTCATTATAACCTTCTTCAGGGGTGTATTAAGGTTATAAGTAATCAATTGATAATGGAATATTACAGTACAATACTGCAATTTTGTACCTTTTGTTTGATAACATTTTAATCAAAGGTTTTCAGGTTACATTTTCGATGTTTCAAAATTTGTCTGATAAAGCGTTTCAAGTAATAACATCTGTATTTGTATGTATATTAAATACAATATCAGGATTTCGTTATTCGTAAGTGCATCTTGTAGTTTGATAGTAAGGTAACCCCATTTATTCAATCCGTGCTTTATCCAATCTTTTCATTGCTTGCTCATTGTGTTTATTTGGTGTTACAAATTAAAATAAAACATTAAAACCACACAATGAGTTCGGAATAAAAGCTCGCACTGATCAATGATTTCTTTTCTTGGTGATAATTCAAGGCTGTTTCGGTGGCTTGGGATTTGAATCGAACCAAATCAAAAATCATGATGAAATCAGTTGAAAAGACAAATAAAATGACACCCCTTACGCTTTTCTATTTCCTGCATTAATTCAACCGGAAAAGTAAAGACAGAAAAAAATGCTGTGGAAAACAAGTACATACAATTATTTCTTTTATTGCAGTAAATAAGCTTGGAGTAGTTTTATGTTCAACAAAATAAATTTTCACATCTTGAAATAAAATTTGATATTTATTAGAGAAGAAATCGTATTATTTTACCTAATAACAAGTATAAAATTATACTTACTTTCACTTAATTTAATTTTTTCTTATCTAACACGCCTGCTTAACCTTTGTAAACATTGTTATGCTATAAAATTAAAAATCTTTTTTTAGAAATAAAACATAATTTCGTTTCCCTATATAGTACGAAATAAATTTATTTATTAAGGATAAATAAAGTCTCAATCAAAAAAATATTAAATTATAAAAAAATAATAATAAAATCAACTAACTTAATCCAATATTTAACGAATAAAATAAAATAAAAATATTAAAAATTATCTCTTCATCGAAAAGGTCAAATATTTAATTTTAATCATGATTAGAAGTAGCCAAGTTTTTTGAAAAAGTTTTTTGACTTTTGATCTTCAAGTTTCAGTAGTTAGTTTGACAATATGTCAAACCAGCACGCATATTTAAGGTTAGTTTTGGTCATTTATTTGTTATTTCATTCTGTTATATTTTAATATATCTATATATAAATATATATATATATATATATATATATATATATATATATATATATATATATATATATATATATATTATATATAATGCCGGAATTAAAGTTGTGGATTTTATGGTTCTTATGGTGTTTTAATTATCAACACACGTATTATGTCAACTGATGAATGTAACAAATAGCATATTTTTAGTTAATTAAGTAAATAATTCAAGTAGATTGTAAAAATTGTAAAATTGCATTACATTATTCTACAATATAATTGTTTAAATAAAAACAGATTAATTACACAAAAGTCCTATATTTTTTTATATATAATATATAATTTTAATATATTTTTAAAATATATGACTTTTGTGTAATTAATCTGTTTTTATTTATATATTTTTTTATAAGTCCACAAAAAGAAACTTTTTAATAGAATTGTTGATTCTTCAAACAATTTTGTTGTCTTAATACCTTTAAACATGTATAAACATTAGTACTAGAGAAGCCCTATCGATAGATTTATGCATCGAAAAAATAACCAGAAAACCATCGATTATTAATATGATCAAATCAACGGTACTACAGTAACCTATGTAAAAGAGTTTTATATAGTAGAGATAGGGCCCCTCTAATAATATTTCTCTAAGCCTTAAAATATAATTATTCTATTCATAGGAATATGTTACTAGAGAGGCTGTTAATACCCTCTCTCAACATATTCACATCTTCTTGGGGCTCTGAGAGTCTCTGTGTAACCTAATTGTAGCCTACTCCAAGAGAGTGTTTATTGAACAAATCGTTGTTATGTATTATACGATAACATATAATACATATAAATATTCTGTTATATAAATATTCCTGCAATTTTGTACACTTTATTTGATTATATTAATAATCAAAGGTGGACGGGTTACTTTTTCGATGTTTTAAAATTTTACTGATAGGGTCTCTGCAGTACTAATATTTCTATGATTTTATTACTTTGACTTACTAATTCTTCAGACCCTCACAGCAATTATTTCTTAATTTATAGTAATGAACTTTATGTTTTTATTTAAGAGTTAAAGTTTACAATTAAAGAAATAAATTGTTTTCTAAAGACGAATACGTGATCTTTGTTTAGATGTTTTCTTCTTTTTGGCAAATTAGCAAAATAAAGTATAATATTGATCATAAAGGTAGTAATTTGGATAGCAACAGCCTTGAAAGTTATTTGTACAAATTATTTTCTTATTGGCACGGTATAATTTAAATTTAAACTATTTGAAAATACAAAATAAAATAGTTGTAATTAAATTGCCATAAAAGAGAAGATGCGATTTAGTAGCAGAAGTTATAACATTTTTGCCTAATACTTAAATAATTAAAGGCATGAAATTCGAATTCAAAAAAGAGCCAGGAGCCATTTTTAAAACGAAAATAGAACTGTAATTTAATTCAGGACGACCTTGAACTTCAAAACGTACGAAAATTTAGCAGTTTATTTTTTTAAAGAAGAAATTAAAAAGAAACCAAGCTTTTGAGGTTGTTATAATTTTTACGAATATCGCTGGTAGGAAGAGTAGATGTAATTTAGTTTTTGTTTATAATAGGCTGAATTTTATTACAAGGTCGTCTTGTAGCTGGACTTTGAGTAGTAATTATTGTGGTAAGTGGTTGATGATTGATATGATTTACATTTACGCATATAAATAAAATTGGAATCTGAAATATTATAAGAAACGCAAGATTGAAACATCTTTATAAGACCATCGGCCATCTTGCCAAGCAGCTTTATTTTAAAACTAAATTTTTTGTTGGTTTTTACCAAAAACAATTCCTCATAAGTAAAAAAATAATTCCTACTCTAGAATTATATTAGAAACAGGTATTTTTCAAGTGTCATTTCCTATTTTTACAGAATCATTTTTTAATATTTAAAAAGAGGAAAACAGTGTTGCCATTTTCTAATTCTTTTCGTAAGGCATAGAGATATATTACTAGAGGGGCCATCCTCTTTTGGTGATACATTATTTTGCGTAATCTCATTGTTTCTCCGAGAGTATGTACCCTAAGGTTATAATTATAATCAATTGTTATCTGCTTTCCGCGTATTGATTATACACATTAAGGTAATATTACCGTACCGTTTATTTGATTATATTAATAATTAAAAGTGTTCAGGTTACTTTGTCGATGTTTCTAAATTCAACCGATAGGACCTCTCTAAAACTATCTCTATGCTATTATTATGTTGGGTGCATAGACATATAATTAGTAGAGAACCCCTAACAGCCCCTTTGACCCACAAACACTGTATAAAGCTGACGACAATTGATTTATTGTAACCTTAACTCACTTTTAGAGGAGGCTTTAATAAGGTTACCCAGAGTCCCTAAGAGCCCTAAAAAATTTGTTCCAAGCTTCTTATTGTATTGTGATAAGATATGCCTCCTCTAGTATTATATCTCTATGGTTGAAAGTCCAATATGTTAATACCATTGTTAGCTCTATGTTATTGCTTTGCAGATTGATTGCTTCTCCATAGTATAAATAGTTACCAATTTACGGTAACTTCCTAATGTCAAATATCTTTTTTGATTTCTGAACTAATAATTATCATACTTACCTAGCTATTATTTTGCACATAAACTATGTGCCTGAATTATAATCTACGTACTACAAATTGAACCATATTAATTAGGAAATAAATTATTTACTGACTGAAATGTACCAATAAAGCATTATGTAAGTTGTAATTAAATAAATATTTGTATAATCCGACCTTGGTTTAAACAAGGCCGTATTTTAACTACTCCAATTTTAAGTTACTAACTTGAATAGGTCGTACAACAGTTTGAGATAATTATAGACAAGATTTTGGAGTAAGCCTTTTTAAACAAACATAAATTGAAAAAAGTATTTAAGAGGTTAATAATTATAAATTAATTAATTTTAATTATTACAGGAAATTACTAGAATGAACTAATTTCGAGATTAGAAGTAATACTGTAATACTTTACTAGATAGGTTGGACCAGCATAGCACCAGCATGTTAGCTATATAACACTAAGTTCACCCCTCTTCCTTTCCTAACTACAAATTGACCTTGCCTTATACATTTACATGGTCAACACAATAATGTCATTTATATGGTCAATGCAATAACATCATTTAAATGGTCAACACAATAACGTCATTTAAATGGTCAACACAATAATGTCATTTATATGGTCAATACAATAACATCATTTAAATGGTCAACACAATAAGGTCATTTAAATGGTCAACACAATAATATCATTAAAACACACAGTCATTGTAAACATTAATGCTTATTTGTTTCCGCTAAGGTAAGACAAGGATAAGGGTGCACCTATGCACCAAGAGAAAATGTCTTAAGAAAATTCGCCACAAGGAGCCTTTAACCCCTAGACGCATTGCGGCCCTTCGGCCAGCTTATAAAAAGTTGTTGATTTAGGATGTCCCTTTGTATTATTTGTTGGTTAATTATTTTTTTATGAATCTCTAATATGTGGGACGCTTCGCGCCATTCGCCTTGCTAACCTAGTGAAGCTCGCCGTGCCTGCAAAGAGGCCACTTGTAGTACTGACTAACTGGGATTGCCGACAAACCAGGTTAGAGGTTAGGAATCTCCTTTCTGACTTCGTCCTAACTCTTTAGAACCATAGATTTCAAGATAAGTCGAAGAGGTCATCGACTTCTCTTATATATATATATATATATATATATATATATATATATATATATATATATATATATATATATATATATATATATATGGTATGTATGTATGTGTAATAGTCTGATTGAGCGGAAACTGGTTTTAATAAATGTTTCTTGTCATCTACCTTAAAAATGACACTTTGGTTATCACCATTTTAAGTTTAAATACGTTTTATTCAGGTGTTAACTACTGTTTCATTAGAAACAAAAAAAACAATAAACATAAGAATGGGAATTGTTTAGAAATATGATATTTACCCTTTTTCAATCTCGATTCACTTCAATTATTAATATAAATAAAGGAAAAATTTGCTAAAAGAGGAATATAAAAATCTGTGTAAAAATAATAATAGCTGAAGTTAAATCTTCAGGATTATTATTTCATGATAATATAATTTGAAGGTTAAAGAAGCCATATAAGGTTGTTCTATTTTGCGGCGTCCTTTTTCTTTAGTTAAAAAAATCGTCGCACATTTGTTTGCTAAATTTACGCTACAGCGGCTATGCTGCGTGATTTGTTTTGAAACATATAACAATCCAGTTCCTATCTTATTTAATCTTTACAAAATTTAGGGGTCATTTGAAATTATTTATCAGATAATGATTATTTTACCCAGAATATACCTGCTCCAGTCTATCCTACAGATCTTATTTTGTTACGTTAGGATAATCCTGATTCATTCCTATGTTTGTCTTTTATTTTTTTAAAAAAGGATCAAATCCTATAACTGGTGGGGAAATTGAGGACTTAATTCTTCCGTATTTGAACCGACACCTTAAACCCTCAAATCTACGGCTGCATCGGTTACATGTGGTAGCTTGTCATACTTCAGAATTCGAAGTTTCTCCACCTTTAGTGGCCGAAGATGCTATTATTTCCACCAGCTCAATACTTGCCAACTAAATTGTCAATGACATTAGTTTTAATGTTTCAAACTAAAACCGGCTTTACTTTATTCTACACTAGCCTTTACTCATGACCAGAAGCAGGCCCATGTGCCAACCCCAATCTTTTCTTTGATCTGTTATCATATTTGATAGAGAAAGCTCTCGTAGAAAATTAGCAAGTAACAGGCTAATTTATATTTTGAAAGCGCTAATCCTGTTGTAGCTACGTTATGAAAAATTAAAAGTAAAATCATGACGTTCTAGCGTATTCTGTACTTTATTGACGCATATATTGTAATTTTTAGTAAGTTAAATGTAAGTTGTCATTTCAATGAGTTTCGTAAAGTGGAGTAGTTATTCGCTGACGATGGGTTCACATTAGATGATGAATCTAACGTTTCGCTTCCAATGAGGAAGGGATAATTGGATAAGTTAATCTCATAGAGATCACAAACATCCATGAAATAAAGATTAATGGAATCCATACTCGGGTCTCATGGATATCCATTGGATGGAGATCATAGATATCAATCAGATGGAGATCATGGACATTCATTCTATACATGTCATGGACATCCATTCAGCATACGAAGATCATGGACTTCCGCTCATGATCTGCCCGTGCTTGAAGATCAAGGGAATACCCCACATGGAAATCATGGCCATTCGAGATTATGGTCATTAATCACTTGTAGATAAAGAACTTGTAGACAAATTGATATCTAAAGTATGCTACATTCCAAAAGATACCTCCCATAGAGTAGGCGAAATGTCGAATTAATCATATACCGTGAAAGACATCACCGAAAGGCACAAACCCTCCAGGCAGATTACTAACTTTGAAAACTTTCAGAAAATTAAATAAAATTATAAAGTTTACTATAATTCTTCCAAATAAAACATCCAATCAATCTTAAGCCTAATCTAAAATCATACCACGGATGAGTAGGTGTACCAAGGCCATTTTAAAAATAGGCAATAAATAACACAAAGTTTTAACAATGTAGATCAAAATGATATAAAACTTTGGGTGCCTAAAAATACTCTTTTTTACTAAAGTAATAAATTATCGAAAACCGCATTATAAATTTTAAAGTGGCAAAGAAACAATAAAAGTTTTCGATGAAATACTGTGTTTGTTTGAAATTTGACCGAAAGTAAGGTACGTCTGGGCTGTAATACTACACCCTAAACAAGACAAAAGTAAAATGATATTAAAAGAGATTAATTTAAAAGAAATGATAACCCTCTTTGAGAGACAGGTAAATTAATAAAAGTTGGTTTTTTCACTGTATGTGAGTATGCCTCAACTAAGAATTCATAAAACGCAGTAAATGTTCCAATATATTACACAGGTTCTCTAGTGGGATTTATTCCATCATTGAGTTTTAATAGCGGGATCTATATCATCATTGAGTTTTAATAGAGGGATCTATAACATCATTGAGTTTTAATAGAGGGATCTATATCATCATTGAGTTTTAATAGAGGGATCTATACCATCATTGAGTTTTAAAGGAGGTTATTAATAATATAAATCAAGTATAAGTAGAAGCTTACCTTATATAATTTTTCTTTATGGTACCAGACATCTTCCTCTTCTTCCTGAGGGAATGGTGCAGGACCTATGTCTAATGTCAGATCATCACGTGACCTGGACAATATTCTCCTCCTCGACACCATCCTCGACTAAAAATGAACAAAAAAAATTTAATGAATTTAATACATCCTAAATTGATTATATTTATATTAAAGAAGAGTAATTGGTTCCTACAATTATATGTTTTTAATTTACAAATGAGTCCATGGACTCTCTGATCATTTTAGACATCTCAATCCCTCTTCTCAATGTGAAAATGGGAGCTTTGTAATAAGGAAAAATATAATACCCACTTTTAGCAAATTTCCTTTGGGAATAAAATTTGCTAATGGGATATTTTTATCAAAGGACCATGTTTCAGCCTCTACAGGTTAAAAAATTAAAGAGACTGCCTTTGGACACTCTCAGCTCATTTATGCTACATTATTGTTATTTCCTTAATTACTATTCATTAATATAATTAATACAATTACTAATGTATTGCACTTTTTCACATCTTTGCGACCGTCTACAGTCAAAATAATGCCTTTACAGTGTATCGTCAAGTATAAAAATCCCCAAGGTCATATGCATTTTGGGGATCGACCAATCAGAGAAGCCGCTGCCAACCCCTCTCTTGAAAGAGAAAAAAAAAATCCCTACTCCCATAACCCCTGTAGGGAAATAACCTCCTTCCCGGCATTCGTTCACTTCGTTTGTGGTTCTTCTTGTGTTTATTATTTCCCTTCACAATTCATTTTTTTCCACATTTGCATAATTCCTAAATAATAAAACTACACCAAAGAATTGTAGAAACATCGCCAAGAAAACACGGGTAACATAACCTGATTTGTTTACAAAGTTTTTTCCCCGCTGCCTTTTTGTAGGGATTTTTTTTTTTAGAATCGGTGGTGCCTAAACTGAGCTGTCAATATTTTTAAGGTCGTCGATACACTGTAGTTAATAACAAAATATGATTTTGTCCATACATTATTCCAGTTTTCTTCATAACTTTATTTTTTAATTTTATGAAAATATCTGATGTCTTGTCAGTTATGATAGTAATATTAAATTTAAAAGTTATTATTTTGACTATACATAATTATTAACTGTTTATTAATGTGGCCTGTTTGCCTGACTTTGCCTCCCCACCCTATTACTACTACTATAACTACTACTAACTGTTTATTAGGGCTTTCGTGTATATATTAGTTAAAACGTTTACAGTTGTAAAATCTTTATTTATATTCAAACATAAACTGTTTAATCCCGCTATTTCACAGCTTTTTTTAGAGAAACAAAACCGAACTTCAATATTATGTTAATACAACACGGAAGAAGGAGTTTTGTAAATTAATCTGTATCAATCATCAAATAGAATAATTTATGTGTCTTAACTTCAACGCTAGCTGAATATACAGAAACAAAATACAAATTAAATTCTTTAATTGAAATAAGCGATCTGTTAGCAACCTGTCACGCCTAGTTATGTAAATATTCTAATTATTATCTGGTTAACAGCAAATACATACCCGGATTTTAAATTAGAATTCCGTACCATTGCGAACAATATATAAATTCTTATAAAGTCATGGACATAAAATTAATATATGTTAACAGATAAATCATCTTTCATATGATACTTAAGGAGGATATATGAATTTAAAGATTGGACTTTTAAGTAACTCCTTGATAAAGAAATTTAAGATAAAAGCATAAAGCAAATTGAAGTTTATGAAGCATATATAGTTTATCCTTTAACATATGATATCAGGGAACGATATGTCTCATGTTAATGTAATGTTAACGATTCGTCACTCGTGAAATCGTGTTAATATTTACATAACAAAAGGGTTTGTCTATCAAATCCCCCACAATGTTTTATTTGTTTTTACCTAAATTAGAATATATTTAAATTTCTATTATTTATCGTTTTTAATTGTTATTGTGTTTTGTTTATTTGACAAGAGATCGGTTTACAAGGAAGTTATAGTTTGATGAGAGAACAATAAAAATATTTTGCCATTCTGTTGTTTATTATAGAAGTTTAAGATAAGATTTAATTATCTGTTAATTGAATAAATAAATCAAAGTGTTAAATAATGAAAGAAACAAGTTGCCTAATATGGAACTGTAAGATTTGCTATCTTATTTTTGGCCCAACAGCTAGGCCTAAAAAATGTGACTCATTTTGCACTACTTCAAACCAAATTTTTCTGAAAATATACCTTTTATTGTGAACGAAAAGCATACTCTGTCTGTCCAGAGTGCGGACCTATTCGCGCTTGCTCAAAATATTAGAAAATCGTACAAATTCCAGTATCCTTGTAATAAATGGTTCCCTGTAGGTCGTGTGCAAAACATGAACTTATTTTAAAGCTAATTAAGTTTCCTATAAAAAGAGTGTTTTTTCTTAAAAATCGGATGAATGCAACTAAAGTTATGTCATTTGTTGGCCAAAAAACGCTGCTATTATCTCTAAGAAATTCGCTGACTGCATAAATTAACTATTTTTTTTGTGTTTTTGAAAGACCCATAACTTTGGTTGCAGTTATCCGATTTTGATTATTAAACACTCGTTTTATAGATAATTTTATCACCTTTAAGAAAAGTTCTCTTTATATTTTCCACACGACCCACAGGGAACCACTTATTCCAAGAAAACTGAAATTAGTGCTACTTTATAAAATTTTAAGCATGCGCAATCATATGAAGAGGTTAACTTTGCATAGGCAGACTATGTTTTTCCTTCATAATTTAAGCTATATTTTAAGAAACATTTGGTTTGAAGAAATACAAAATAAGTCACATTTTTTCAGGTCCGGCTCTTGGACTGTTTTAAATGGTTTTTAAAAATCACGGGCTACTCTGGGGTCCGCATTTAAATTAATTATCTTTATTTATTTTATTAATTATCTCGAGATATGTGCTAATAGGTATAGATGCGATTGAGGTTTCTTGTTCTTAGAACACTTTAAACTAGTACGAGAAATCAGTTTTTCTGAATTTCCACAAGAAAATTACGATTATGTGGTTGTTTTGATGTCGAAAATGGAAGGTCCTCTTCCATTTTCGACATTTACCCCCCCCCCCCCTGTAAATTCACAAACCTACTGTCGTAGTAGTGATGTCGTTTTTGTATTATTATAATCCTTTAAAAATGTATTTTTAAAGGTTAAATTAAGTCGTTAAGAATCATAAAAATAAATTCGAATAAGAAAATCTGGAAAATCAAGTAATCAACAAATACATTGTAATATAAGTTATCTCTCAAGATTATAAAAAATCTATATACGTAAATACAGCCAATTAAAAAATTAATAACTTCCTAAAAATATAATAAGTATAACGGAGTCTAACTATTACATTATGATGGTTTGATATTTAGTACCGTTTTGTACAAGTAATATTCTAACGCTATAAACAATACAAATAGGTACAGGTAGGTAGTTAGGTACGTGCGGGTTCAAGTGCCAAGTTATCTTGCAAAAAATTGCACCTAGCTAATACTTCTATGACTTTTAGTTTAATTTATTAGAAATTGTAATAGTTTATAATTAAACATATGTTAATTGGTACCACGAAGTAATGTTTATTTTTTACTTAATTAGTTTTTTTAGTCATTGGCAACACTGTTTAACTGTTCACACAGTTTTTTGGAGAATAGTATGTAGGTCATTTTTTGTAGAATACTTATAGCTCCAATCAAAGAAATATTACAACTAGAGAAGGTTTACCGTTTGAATTTTGAAAAATCATAAGTAACTTCAACATCTTGATTATTACTATCTAAATGAACTGTTATAAATTGCAGTAATCCTTGTATAAAAGATCGCGAGTAATACAAAAACAAGCAGAAACAATTTGGCGAAAAGCCCATAAAACGATTGACTTTTTATAACCTTATCCCACTAGAGAAGGTTACAATGAGGCTATACAGAGCCCTAAGAGCCCCCATAAAGCAAACCTCTAAATGTCATTGAAATGGGATATCCTCGCTTTTACCCCATCTTAATTATAAGAATAATTATCTGAATAATTGCACAATAATCAAGAATAAGAAGCATGGAGTAATTCATGTTACGAAAAATAAAATACGAAGCAGATATAATTTAGGTAGTGAATGTGTAGGTAATAATTTTAAAAAAAATCTTAGTTACAATATAACAAGTATTGTGATAAATCAATTCATATAGCATATGTTCTTGTAACAGTAAATAATGTAAATCATGGCCAACATCTTTCTGTAGAAAATGTTTCAAACGTAATACTTCTTGTTATATTCTGCACACCGCAGTAATAACTTAATTCTTGTTACAATAACAAAGATGTAAAAGAAAACAGCTTTTATTTTTATTTCTTAAATCTGTCTAAAACTTTTATAAAGTAGTTGTAACAAAAATAATCTTGTATCTAAAAAGAAACTCTTTTTAGTTTATATGCTGATGATGTTATAATAGTTGGTGAGGAGGTAGAAATAATTCATTCTTTCTAACAAGGACCTCTCTGTATGGATTCTTATTATCTATTGTGTCTCCTTCTTCAGACAAGATATTAATCTATATTTTTTTAGTTTTTCTTTTTTTTGTTATTTTCTCTTTGGCGTTACAGCATAAACAAGATAATATCCTTATGTCCAAGGATAACTGAAGATGTCCTTTTTTACCGCGTGTATATTCTTTACCGCTACAAACTACAAACACCTCCGCATCGCAACTCATAGTTTTTTAGTTTCTTTTTTTAATATAAACATTAATTTTAGTTCTTCAACTCTTGCCCAGGTATACTTTGACAGACCATTATAATCTTTTTTTTTTGTTTAAGGAACAATCTTATCACCATAAGCATAGGTAGAAACTTGTAGATACGAATTAGGTGGTTTCTGCAGAATGGATATCTTTACTTAAAGAGTTACTGGTACTCTTGTCATGTAGTCTATACTCTTGTTGTATACATACAGTATATAATCTTGATGATGTAATGGTTGAAAGATGAAAAAAATTACCAAACAAGTTTTCGTATTTTCAATCTTATTTTATTTCTTTATTACAAAGACGGCTATCTACCGTTAACTGTCATACTTGGTGACAGTTAAGGTATAAAATTAGTAGCCTACAAACGAGTCTAATAGAGTAAACTTAGATGTAAATTGACAAAAATTTACAATGAAGCATATATGTATTGCAAAGTTTAAATCCATAAAATTCAAAATGCTGTAATTAAATTTATTTAAATTTTCTGGTTAAGAAAGTATTATTGAGGATTGTAAAGTCCTTAAAGTTTCATTTTTATTTCCACAGTTAAATCCAGCACTAGACTGGTGGTCGTAAAAGCGCTGGTGGTCGTAATCCAGTAAGCAATTGGTGGCTGTAATCACGATGGATAACTTTCAGAGGATGATCCGAAAATCATCCTCTAAGAGTAATTAAAACTAAAATTTCATCACCGGAACGCACTTTTGACCTCTGTCTTCATTTCATCTGTTGTCTATATAAAAAAAATCAAGCAGAAAGAAACTCAAAACTTAACGTTTAATAGAGGGATTGTCACAATAGATTATTAATTCCATTACGGGGGATCCAAATTTGACACTGATTATATTCAAAGTTTAGAAACAAGATGAAATTGAAAGATGATTTTAAAATCGCATAAAACTGAAGACGTTATCCAATTACCAAAGTAAACAATAGAAAAGCTATGTGTAAACAAAATAGGAAATCCTTTTCTCAAGGCGGAAACTATAATGTTTATTTCATAACTAGATAATTTTATGAATATCGTCTCTATCCATTATCATTTTATTAGAAAATTCAAAAAAAAAATGATTAGGATTCTTTTCAATAAGATTAGCAACACTTTCATTTTTTGGAGATGAACGTGCGAAGATTCAAGTTGCTTTATGAATAAATATAACTGTGTCCCCTACTGGAGAATATTGTTATCACAGTTCGGACTCCTAAAAAAGGTGATATGAGCTCAGTCCCGTATATCCTTATGTCATATGGAATACAAAAATCCTCTCGGCTTTAAATGGTTTTCAGTAATATGTGGGGAAAGCACTGTTGTTATCTAGTAAAAAATTATTCGTTTTAGTTAAAGTGGCTTTATGGATGTAAATGTTATAATACTTAACCTTTCATCACCTTGAAGGAG